>JAHZTW010000001.1:281034525-281548415 GCA_020283515.1 Alliaria petiolata
CAAGTAATGGAAATTTCTTGGGTAAAGATGTAGAAGAAGGTCTAGAACTTGTGGAGAACTTGGCACAAAGTGATGGCAACTATGGTGAAGACTATGATAGGTCATCAAGGAGCGATGGTACTTATGAAGACCAAAGGAGGAAAGAGATGAAATCTCTTAATGAAAAGATGGATAACTTGCTCCAAGCTCAACAAAAGCATGTTCACTTTATGGGGGATTATGATGAGAGCCAAGGAGTTCAACAAGATTTGAATGAGGATTGCCAAGAAGAGGTCAACTATGTAGGTGGCCAAGGGTATCAACAAGGCTACAACAACAACTATAGGAACAACAATCTCTCCTATAGGAGTACAAATGTGGAGAATCCTCAAGATTAAGTCTACCCTGCACAAGGACAAGGAGGACAACAAAAGCCCTTTGATCCCTACAAGTAACAACAAGGTTATGTTCCCAAGAACAACTACCAAGGGAATAACCAAGGTAACCAAGGGAATTTTCAGTCTAAGCAAGGTCCTCCACCGGATTTTGCACAAGATTTGGATGTGAGGAATGTTCTACAACAAATCCTCCAAGGTCAAGCAAGTAGTGCAATGGACGTGAGCAAGAAGATTGCCGAAATCCACAACAAGGTGGATTGTTCTTACAATGACCTCAACTCCAAGTTTGACACTTTGAGCTCCAAGGTTAAGCAACTAGAGAACAACAAGGGCATTGCTTCCTCCTCTACACGAGCTCAACCATCTTTGCCTGGTAAACCCGAAACAAATCCCAAAGAATATTGCAATGCCATCTACTCTATTGATGAGGACGAGTATAAGCGGGTAGTGGCCGAGTTTGAGCACCTCTTTGAGTGTCCTACTACTGAGGCTGTTTTCAATGAGGACATTGAAGTCCAAGTTGGGGAGGCGGTCATTGAAAATGACCATTCGTTTGGTGACAAACCATTGAGCAAAGAGGAGTTCAAGGAGGATGTGATCTCTACACAAGCAAGTCTTGTTGAAAAGGAAAGAGAAATGGCTAAGAAGACTGAAGTTGAGGCTTATGATCTCCTTGTCTACAAGCCACCACTCCCCTTTCCCGAGTTGGTATTGACTAAAGCACAAAAGAAGGTACTCTCAAGCTTTAGAGGAATTATGGAAAAAATTGGTGCACCATTGCCCAAGGTGGAGCGTTTGTCTCAAGTCAAGGGTCAAATCAAGTTCATCATGGAGATGCTTGTCAACATAGAGAAGGTTGAAGAGCTGATAGAGGGTTTAGATTCAACAAACATGGTGAAGAATGAGTCCAAGGTTATCCCAAAACTGGGTAATCCGGGAAAATTTTTGATTTCTTGTTCTCTTGGGGACTTGAAAGTTGAATAAGCTTTATGTGATTCCGGCTCAAGTGTCAATGTGATGTCCCTTGAAATGTTCAAGAAACTTGGGATAACTACTATGAAGAAATATTCATCACACATCACCTTTGTTGATGCTTCCTCAAGGTAACCTCTAGGCATTGTAGAAGATTATCCATTGAAAGTTGGGGAGTGTCTAGTCCCAACTGATTTCATTGTGATGAACATGGTCCAAGCAGCAAAGCTACCTCTTCTTATAGGGACACCCTTTCGCAACACAGCAGGTGCAAGCTTAGACTTCATCAACAAGAGGGTGATTCTCAAGAATGTTAATGCAAATGTCTCCTATCTTATGAAACCTTCTGTTTTGAGCCTTTGTGGGACAGTTACATGTGACCCTAAGGAAGTTGAAGAAGAGCCACCTAAGGAGCAGCTGATGGGTCTCACTAGTGTGATGAAGAGTGAGGATGAAACCCTTGATCACAATGAGTATGATGGGCCAAGCTTTGATGGTGAAAGCCTTCTAGCAATGTTTGATGGCATCAAGGTTGTTGAACATAAAGCTAAGCCACCAAGGAAGTCTAAGAAGAAAAGGAAGGTGTTGCAAGCTGGAGCAGGCACCATTTACATCAAGAAAGGAGGAGGAAACCAATTCCACTCCTTGTTCACCCCCACGCCTAAGGGTTTGAAAAGTCAAGCTTAGTGACTTTAAACAAGTGCACTTGGGACGCATTCCCATGTCTATCTTTGTATATATTTGCACCTTTTAATTCAGTAATATGTTTTCTAGTGTTTGTGGATAACAAGTTTGGATTGAGGGAATTGAGCTAAGGACGAAAGCTTGCCAATGAATTTTTAGCACTGTATCGAGCTATGTATCGACCTACCAAGGTCGATACAGCTCTTACATGGATTTTGGCAGAGCCATATCGGGGTTTTGTATCGACCTACTAAGGTCGATGCAGGCGAAGCCAGGAAGAGCTTGACCCCCGTATCGGGCATCTATATTGAGCTATTTAGCTCGATACAGTTTTAAAAGCCTCGTCTGCAAGCGTATCGAGCTATGTATCGAACTACTAAGCTCGATACGCCCCTTTTCCAGGAACAATGGGAAGAGAAAAAGGAGGTGCACCAAAACAAGGGGCAAGCTCTCAAGCAAGGCCATCGAAGAGCCAAGGGAAGAGGCAAGCAGTTGAGGACCGAGAGGTCAGTAGTGAGGAGGAGCAGTTAACGCTCGGAGGGAGAAAGAAGCCAGTCACAAGAGCCTCAAAGGGGAAGGCAAAGGCCACACAAGATGGCCCAAAGAAGAAGCTCTCACTCGAGGAACTCCTCAAGGCATACATGAGTATGCGGTTCAAGGCAACGAAGTACCCGCATGAGCAGACGCTGCGTGCCTTGAGAATCTATGAGGACTTCCAAGCTCTCTTCAAGAACATGGGTTTGGCCAAGTTCATCACCATGGCTCGTCCCGCTTACAAGCTCGCGACATGCGAGTTCTTGTCTTCCCTCACCGCGCACTTCTATTATGATGGTGAAGATTCGCCACCGCTACATGGTCATGGCTACATCAATTCAACATCCATATGATCATGTACTCCATGACTTTCTGCCAACTCAACGAGATCTTTGGATTCTGGGAAGGAGAGAGGAGAACAAAGATGCTCACCATTTATGAGTGTGAGTTGAAGGGACTGTGGGAGACAATCGCGGTTGGGAAATTCAAGCCGGGAGGAAGCACGGGGACTTTGATAAGGCATCCGGCCTTGAGGTATGCACACAAAGCTCTTGCTCACATCTTCTATGCAAGGAAGGAGGCCGGGAAAGTCGCCAAGGAGGAGCTCGAGCTGCTAGACGTGGGTCTTGAAAGGTTCACGGGTTTTCACACAAGAGGAGGCACAAGAGTCCGTGGAGATAGGACGGCCGCCGGCATGGTTAGCCTATTGGTTAGGCAGCTGCTCTCTTACCAAGATTGGGTTGTCACTATGAAGGACAAGGATCCCGAGCTCAGCATTGGAGGGATCATCACACCTATTCTTGAAGCTTGTGGGCATCGGCTAGGGTCGGATGGTCTAGAGCCCGAATGGATGGACATCTTTTACCTTGGGAGGACCATGTTTCTCTAGGGAAGATTGGGCAACCGGTTCGCATACAAGTTTGCCGTGGACACAAAAACCAAAGCAAAGATTTGTCTCCCGAACTTGCAAGCCACCTCCTTCCAAGACATCGCCCACATCGACTTTGCTCCCCCATACGAGGACCTCTACAATCCGGCCATTAGTCACCCTCTCCACTCCATTGCCAAGAGAGGGACATTTGACTTTGACCCAAGCCAAGCTCTTGAAGAGGAAGAAGATATGGAGGTCGAGGATCAAGCTCCAAGCCCAGTCTACGGTAGCGAGAGGTATTACTTCGCCTCTTGCATAGACCCCATGCCAAGCCCGACATTGAGAGAAGCCCATGCACACATTGGTCTTCTCAAGAGGTGGAGCAAGTATCAAGACCGGGCTATCAAGAAGCTCGGTGAGACGGTAAAGGACTTGAAGAAGACGGTCAAAGGGCTGAAAACCATCATCAAAGGGAAGTTCTCCACAAGGGGTAGACAAGAGGGCATGAGCAATGCGGGTGAGGAAGCGGATGAAGAAGAGAGTGAAACAGACCTTGATAGGCGCCATTCATTCGAGATGCGCCCAAGGAAACCGGTCCAAGAAGACCCACCTCGCTCTTCCTCCTACGAAGCACGACAAATAAAGAGAAAGCCGAGCCGATCTCCCTCCTCGAGCAACCAATCGCTCTCCTTAGGATCATCCTCCTCTTCACAGTTTTGAGGTACCTCCACCTCCCTTGTAAATATTTTTCTTAGTTTTTCATTTTGTGTTTTAATGTCATGTTGATTGAGGTCTCCTCTAGACTTTTATTACACAAGGAACTGTGTAATTTAAGTTCGGGGGAGAGGTTGAGAGATTTGACATTGTGTTTTATGAGTCTTATTTTCCTTTTATGCATCTTGAGTCTCATGCATTCATTTAAGGCATAGAAAAACCAAAACAATTGAAAAATTTGAAAATTTTCCAAAAAGAAAGTCATTTAGATGTTGCATTTGCATTTTAGGATTGAGTCTAGTTGCATTGCATGTAGGAACTGCATTCATTTGCATTGGGAGCAATGATGAGCTAATCCTTGTAGAATGCCAACTCATGTAATCAATTCAATGCCCTAGTTAGTAGTTCTTTGTTGCATTTGAGCTAACCTTGAAAGTAAGGAAGAACCATGCTTGGACCACTTCACTAACCACTAGATTTTGGTCGAAATAAGGCCTTGAAATTGATAGCCAACTCTACTCACTTGAACCTAAATTTGACAATTAAATATCATGCCTTGCATTGAAAGTGAATTCATGGATAAAAGACATACTTGAGATTTCTTACTCACTCTACCACTCTCTTGCTAGCTCAAGTAGTACCCCCACCTTACCTTACCTCCTTAAAAGCCAAATGTTCTAGTGAAAATGATTGTGAGGCCTTATTTTGATTAAACTTAGCATAAAGTGTTAGGTTTAAGACGACAAGTTTAGGCTCTCATGTAGATTCTAGCTCTCACATATCGAGGCTAGTTTTAGGCATAGGGAATTGGGGTTTGGAATAGATTTCTTGGTGTTGTGGAATAGATTGTATGCTTGCATTTTGGCATGATGGGTTGTGAAAGGAAGTAGGAAGGAAGGGAATGAAAGATGGTTGAAAGGCGAATAAGGGAAGCATGGTTTGAAATGGTGGATCTTGTGTTTGAAAAGGAAAAGGATAGCTCTAAGTGTAAAAAGAATTAAGTAGCGTTAGTAAGAGAAAAAGAGAAATCAAAAGAGGCTAAGAAGCCAAAGAAAGAGAAAAGGACTACCTAAGTGTAAAAAGAAGAGCTAGATCATTAAAAGATCACACCATTCGCCATGAGTTAAAGGTGGAAGAAGTTTCCCCTTAAGTACTATAAGAAGAAGAAGTGGTTTATGAGATTCATGGGTTTAGAAAGGCATAAAAATCCTTGGGAAAATGGTAGTCTTAGAGGGTTGAGTGAGCTTTAAAGAAGATGAATGAGAGGGGTATAGGACATTTGATAGCATTTTGGGTAGATGAGAGTCTAGTCTTGTATGCATCACTTGTCTTTTACCTTTAGCATTATGCATAAAGTTTAATCATTTTAGAGAGAAACCCTTATGCGAATTTGAAACCTTATGAGTTGAGATCATTTTTATCTCAAGGCCTAGTCCCTTAGCCAAATGAATTCACTTGCATTGCATTGTCATGATCCACGGTTTGATCCACGGTTTGCACTTAATGAATGTTAAATAGTTGGTTTGATAGGGAGGCTTATCTAGATCGAAATCTTAGTGCATTGATTGTTGAGATGGGCATGGCTAACTCTTTTGGAGTAGGATGAATTCAAATGCACCTTAGAATTAAGAACTAGGACACTGAGTTGATTGTATTTGTTGGCATTTTTTGGAGTAGGATGAATTCAAATACACATAATTTAACATGTTTTAGCATCCATTTTAGATAGCTTTGCATTCATTTATGCATTCATTTAGATACGTTTAGTCCAAATTGCATCTATATTAGAGTTTAGCAAGTTTTAGCTTAGGTTGTTGCATATTGTGCATATTGAGTCCTAATTAGGTACTTTAGAGGCTTGGAGAAGCTTTTTGTAGAGTTGGGTGACAAGGAGGAAGAAGAGAAGGGAGCCAAACATGAAGCAGACAAATTTTAGAAGTGTATCGACCTTGGTGTCGACCTACCAAGGTCGATATAGCTCGGCAGGAAAGACGGAGTGCGCGTATCGGACGATTGTATCGAGCTGCTAAGCTCGATACACGGGTCAACCGGAGTTTTGAAGACGACGTATCGGGCATTCGTATCGGACTACTAAGGTCGATACACATCTCATCCGAAGATTGAAGAATGGCGTATCGGGCATCTGTGTCGAGCTAAAAAGCTCGACACACTCCTTGAGGAAAGCTTTAGCAGCGTATCGAACTAGCAAGCTCGATACGCTGCCCAATTTTCAAACTTAAACCGGGTCAATACCCGGTTTGTTCCGGGTTGACCCGGGTCGTCCACTGTTCACTATAAATAAAAAAAGACATAATTTTTCCTAAGCATCTTTTAATCTCTTGTTCTTGCTTAAAAACTTTCCCTTTTGGGTTCTAAGTGATTTTGTAAGACATTTCTTAAAGTTTATGCAATCTAGTGTTTATATCTTTTAATCTTTCATCTTCTATCTCTCTAATCATGTTTATCTCTATCTCTTTCATAGGATTTGAGGGATTAACCATGATTAGTGAGTAGTTTCATTAGGATCTAAGTATGGGTTAGATCTAGGGTTGTTTTAAGGGTTAATCTTGATGCCTAGGGTTAGATCTCCTCCTTTCCCTCCTTGTTTAGTGTTCTAAATGGTAGTTTAGCCTTGATCATGCTAAAACTAGGTCTTAGGGAATTTCACACCCACATGGTGTTTGATGAAATTTCCCAACCAACTAAACAAGGGATTTACGTTCCTAGCTCATGAAAGTGATTGTCTAGGGTGTTTATTGGCAATTTAGAACTGTTTCATAATGCTTGTTAACTTCCTTTTCACTAAAAAGTTAGTTCTTGATTATGATGATTAATGAAAGGATTAATGCCATGAAAGTAAATTAGTCTAGCTATTGAGTTCTAAGCTTAGGGATTAGCTTATATTGTGATTGTTTGGCATCAAAGATTGATTTTTGGAACACCTCAAATTGATAACCCCATCCTTGGATTCGTTTTAGCATTTTGATAATCTTGATTAGTAGTTAATTAGCTTCCTTTGGTCCATTTGGATCATTTAGGTTGTTAGTTTAATTCCAAAACTTATTTGCTAGCTCAGATTAAGAAGTTGTATGCATTCCTAGTGTCTTAACCATATCCATATGGATTGATCCTCAAGTATTACAATGACATGAGTAGTAGCTTGAGGAATTGTTAAGTAATCCACCAAGAAACCGCTTATCACTAGGTCCGATAGTCCAAGTACTCATACGATCCTCTGTCGATAAACGATTTCGCATCGCGAATGTATAGTAGGCAGGCTTCAGCTCGAAGTCATTCCTCTGAAATGCAAGAGGACGGATCGCAGCTCTATTAGCATAGAACTGGTCTGGGCGGTTGTACTCGCCTAGTGTTCTTCCACGTCCAGCTTCTGCAGCTTCGACGATGATGGCGCCAGCCTCATCAAGTCTCTGTCCTTGGGCGTTCCTTCTGTTGCCCTGCAGGTCAACAAAGTCGCCATCCTCGTTGCGTATCATGATTACAGGTTCAGCCATCTCTATCTGCGCAAGGTGTCGATCGATACTAGGTGTGTCGATCGATGCTGGTGCAGAACGGTGTCGATCGACGCCTGGTGTGTCGATCGATGCTCGTGCAGACTTGCGGTTCGTACGTTCGAGACGGTTGATTTCCTGGTTCAAAGTGACTAGTTCTTCTTCCTTGTTGCTCCTGGTACTGGGCATGCACCTGAAACAAAAGATAGAGAACTAAATCAGTAACAAAAATAAAACAAAAACCTAGACAGAATCCTAATACTAGATCCCGTTAGGTAGCTATTAGCTTCCCCGGCAACGGCGCCAAAAACTTGATATGGGTCTAGTTTTACCCAAATAATCAACTACTGCAAGTGCACAGCAATGCAGTTGAAGTATAAGGGGTATCGAATCCTCAGGGAAGTTAAAGCTACACTTATGGTTTCTAGGTTTAGATTATGCTAGGTCGAATAATGAAATTGAAAACTAAGCAATTAAAGCAAGTAATAAATCGGAATTAGATGGATTAAAGTTCAGGAGACGAGGCGCTAGGCAAGGATAATTATCAGGTTTGAATCCAAGAATGCAGAATCTAAGTCTATTAGGGATTTATTAAGAACCGTCTAGAACTCGAAACTCTAAGGTAAAACCAATCAACTCTCGTTGCAGAAGTTATCTATGCCTAAATCCCTAAATTCCAAATCTCTTTGCGAATTTAAACAATCAAGGCAAGCAATAAGAACAGGTTCGATTTGTTCACAAATTACCTAGACCAAATCTCTTTGCGAATAGATAATTTGCTCACCTAAGATTAGTTCAAGTTATTAATAATGCTCTCGCATCTATTAAACAACCTAAGGTTTGATTTCTAAGTGATCAATTCAGAGAATCAAGTTAAGCACAAATCTAGGTGAAGATCCAATTGATTTCCCTAATAATTCTAGTGATTCTATAAACTCTTCATCAAACCCTAAATTACCCTAACCTAACTAGCAAACTACTCAGACATAATAATGCAAACACAAAACATGGCTGAATAATATTGCATAAAAGAATAGAGAATGATACAGGGGTTCGAAATCTGGCTCAGATGAGTTAGAATTGTCTCCCCAAAAGCTCAGGATCAATCTCTCTCTAAGTCTCAAAAACAGAAAATAATGATAATGTCATTGGCTAAACAATGCCTGAAAACTATTTATAGAAGGGGATTTTTCGTCCAGGGGTAGATTTGTAATTCTTCAGAACTTGCTCTTCTTTCCTTTTCCTGATTGGAAACCGTCAAGCTTCGCCGTCTATCCTTGGTGTCGATCGACACTGATGGTGTCGATCGACACTCAGCTCGTGAATTCCAGCCTCTTGACTTCATCACTTCGGCTGCTTCTCCAAAGTGCTCCAAAATGCTCCAGATTCTCCCATTTACCTCCAAATGTTCTCCATCCTGTAAAGACTCTAAAAAGACTCCAAAACTAGCAAAAGACTCTATAAAAACACTTATATCATGGTATAAAAACGGGTAAAAACCATGATATATCAAGTTTAAATCAAGTGTGCTAATATAACTTTTTTTAATAGTTTGGTTTCCTTATGTGTGGATGTATGAGTTGTTATCAATAATTTTATGTAAATATTTTAAAGTTGTTATCGGATTATAGATAACATGATACAAAGTATTTTCTCATGAAAATTCTGTTTTTTTTAACAATCTTCATCTTGATTTCAAACAAAGCCTGATTATAAAATCATAAATATATTTATTTTAAAAAAAAAAGTTAAAAAATCCAAAAATAGTAAAATATGGTTTGATATGATTTAATAGGTTGTCGGTTACGAAGTTTTTGCTGGTTGGGTCTTGTTTTGTAATCTTTCTAACTCTTTCTGGATTTTATTGTTAACACAAACTGAATTACTTCCGGTTCATGGTTGAACATGGTCCGAACGCCTGTTCAGTCCGGTTTTCAATTTGAAATGAGGACCACATTTTGATTCATTTGCGTTATGTCATAAATGGTAAGACCGGCGCTGATAGTGAAACACATTTTTCCTTTAGTTCCCAGACGATACAAACATTGAGCTCCAGAGTACCAAAATTATTATTGCAAATTGAAACAGTTTGTGACTAGTATGCAATAATTTATTTTTCTTTTAGTCAAGCCTATGCAATGACTCTTACTTTTGAAAATCATAGCAAATATGTCGCATATCAGTAGTAAATTTCACGAACGATGAATTAAACCGTTCTATAAAGTTTAATTAAACCGTTCTAAATATGCGTTTTGCAGAATTATTGGAGTGCACGTAAGCTGACAAGATTCTGAAATCCTAGACATAGATTTTAACTCGTCCATCATCTTCTCATAGTTATCTTCAGGATTGTTGGTTGATTTCATGGGGATTGCAACTCTTTTTAAACACCTGGAGTTTGCAAGAATGTATCTAACGAGTTCCTTCTCTTGGCTTCTTCCTCCATATCCTTTCCATTCAAATATCTCGAGATGGTTTAACAGGCACTTGGGAACAGAACTCGGATGGCTCCAAGAAAGTGGCAAATCCTCTATTGGATGGGTCTGGTAAGATGCAAGAGATATTTAAAAATATAATTTAATATTGGTCCATCAAAACTGTATGCGTTTGTCTGAGGTAGGGGAAGAGCACGAACCAGGTCGATAAAAAGCACTTTTAGTTTCGGAGAATTTTGAACAAAAACCATAAGTGGTTCCAACCAGTCTACCTCATATGGTTTTATCCTACACTCTATCAATAGTACTATTAATTTAAACAGTTTGGATTTTCAAACTGGAGGTGACGAGTTTTCATAGGCAATATCAGGTACATCCCATGTTCAAAATTTCGCTAGGCGTTAATCGGGCGCTCGGATCAAGCCTAACATCTAGCGAAAAAATCAGAGATTATTCGAAAATTAATCGGGGATTAGTTTTAAAGTATTTTTTAATTTAGTTAATATAAAAATAATTATATGATGTTAGATATAATATATTATATTAAAAAAATATTAGTAGAATTTTTTACTAAAATAAAATCTACAAAATTTATCATTAGTCAACATTTTCTATGTATATTGTACAAATATTTATATTAATAATATACTATTGTTTTTCGTTGTTGGACTTTGTGGCTTCGTTGAGATGATTGTCCAGCCATGTGTCAGCTTTGTGTAGGTAAATTACCAAAAAAAACTGAAAAGATGAGTTTCTCACTTTCTCCCACATCGACTATGATACAAAGAAAGGGTAAAAATCTTTTAGTATAAATAAACTATATTATCTCTACGTTTATGATAACAAGTGAGCTTTGTGTTGAAGCCCATTTTGTAATAAAATCGGTTATTAATCCGATTAGCCATCTTATNTTTTTTACTAAAATAAAATCTACAAAATTTATCATTAGTCAACATTTTCTATGTATATTGTACAAATATTTATATTAATAATATACTATTGTTTTTCGTTGTTGGACTTTGTGGCTTCGTTGAGATGATTGTCCAGCCATGTGTCAGCTTTGTGTAGGTAAATTACCAAAAAAAACTGAAAAGATGAGTTTCTCACTTTCTCCCACATCGACTATGATACAAAGAAAGGGTAAAAATCTTTTAGTATAAATAAACTATATTATCTCTACGTTTATGATAACAAGTGAGCTTTGTGTTGAAGCCCATTTTGTAATAAAATCGGTTATTAATCCGATTAGCCATCTTATTCGGACGAGTAATCGGATATCCGATTTTCTTAACCGAATAGGATAAAATCGCATCGGGACAGTGGCGCCGAGCGAGTTTGCGGCCGATTTTACGGCTAGGCGCCCGAGATTTTGAACAAGGGGTATATCCTAACATATATTTTTTTGGACAAAACATACTTACATTACTCTTAAAACGCGGATACAATCCAAAAAAGTCAGAAACTCGTTACCAAAGAGAGGGAGAGAGAGGCTGAGAGCTTACCCGAAACGAGAGAGAGAAAGAAACAGCTACCGCTGCCGAGGAAGAAAAGCAAATAGGCGATGATAGGAGAACAAGGAGGAGAAGTCGAGAATGTGAGAGAAGAAACCTGAGACGAAGAAGGAGGAATATGGGGCTGAAAGGAGAGAAAGATAAAGCGAAGGTTCCACACTGCCACAAGGCAAGTCGGAGGTGGTGGCGCCAAAAGCAAGCACTACAAAAAAGCAGTCATTTAAGGACTGGTAATGTAGTCGCAAATTAGTCGCAAATCTAATATTTGCGACTGATTTACGACTAAAATGAGAAGGCGTAAATTCTTGGTCGCAAAACTGTGTGGTCGTATATTAGTCGTAAACTTACGACTAATTTGCGATTGATTTACGTTTTGTCATTATCATCGTTGATCAGTCGTAAAATAGTCGTAAATATTTACGACTAATTTACAGACTGGTTTATGTTAAGCCTTACGACTAATTGGCGACTGATAGAAGGGTCGACGGTTAAATCTCGTATCACTTTTACGACTGTATAGCAACTACATTGTGACTAATGTGTGACTAAAATACGACTGATTAACGACTCTTTTTATCATGAAAATGAGTAAATGGTAATTGCATTCTCAGATTTACGATTTGGATTAGCAAATTAAACCTGTTTGTGATCAAAATTACATAAAACCTTATAATTAACATATATATAAACAAAAATCTAAAAACTTGTAATTTACAACTCTTTTTTTCAAACCAAAACTCCAACAGTGGAGTAAACAAAAAACACCTAAATTAAGTCTTCTAAATTAAAAAGTCTTATCTAGAAGGACATGAACTAAGAGTTAAGCAAAGAGGGAGCTGTTACGTTGTTGTGTCTGGGGTTGACAGTGGAGTTGATTGAGCGGCTTGAGAATCTATTAAGTCTACAAATGCCGGATCAGTTGCACGGAGAAATTTCTCCACCAATGACAAGTGCTCTAGCTTTTGTTGTTGTTCAGCCGCAACTCGGGAACTCTCAGCTTCACGGGCATCAATCTCTTTCTCACGCCGTGCATTATAAGCAGCTTGTTCCTCTATTTGACGTTGAGCTTATTCTAATTGTTGTTGCAGTGCAAGAAACGATGAAGAATAGGTCCCCGGGTACTTACGCCTGCCGTTGACAAGAGTATTTTCGAGACTTCCTAGTTCAAAAGGGAGTCCTCTGTCATCCCTGAAAGTGCACTGCCAAAAAAAGCATTATAGCCAATCTCACATATCAAAGGAATATAATAAAACCATAACTCGAATCACATAGAAAAACCATTCATCAATTGCAATAAAAGTCAAAATCAAACATCATAACATTAAAACATAACGACAGAATATGCAAAATAAAACCAGTTAGTAAAGAAAGTGCTTTACCTGAAGAAATAGCTCGTTTTGTTCATCTATGGAGAGCTTTGGAGGTGTAGGATCACCATCCAAGGTTTCTGAATTTTGTGCCTTTAGCTCGGCCAACTTCATTGTATAAGCTTCAGCGATGTTATTGGCCTTTACATCGACAAGCGTCCCCTCTGGTTTTGTATGCGTCTTAATAAAAACCTCACCAATACTTACGGGTCTTCCCAACTCATCTTCCTGAAATGTTACATAATGAACAAACTATAAAAGTTGCAGAGGTTAGATTTTTTATAGATTATAGAAAATAAGTAACCATGACTTACCATTTCTTGTTGTATTTGTGCATAGGACTTCTGGCCAGATAAGTGTATGTGAGGACCAAGACCATTACGATCAGACTTACGAGCTGTAGATGTTGTACTGCTCCTATCTTTTTCTTTTTATGTGTCCCATAAGGTGGTCATCTCTGTCCAGAGTGTCGGGTTAATCCAGTTAGGTCGTTTTCGAGAAGTGCGCACGGTGCTAACCATGTCTTTCATCCGCCGTTTACATATCTTCTCGAATTGCTCTTGAACTGTTCCCGACAATAAGGGATCCCATGTGTGTGTTTTCTACAGATCAAAGACATGAGATTGATGTTAGTAAGGTTAGAGGTTAGTGAAAACAATCCAAGCAAACATATATACTATGGTTAAAGGAGAGAAATCTTTACCGTGAACTCAATGAATTATCTTTCTTGTCTGTCACGAGGCACAACTATCCAGCTATAATAGGGACCATCGAATTTGTTTGTAAAGACTTTTGTAATCTTTCGGACAAGCGCTCCCTTGTCGCGACCAAACCTACACAAAAAGAAACAATCTGTCAACAGAAGCAAACACAGAAAGAAACCAAAGACTTAGAAGCAAACAAATAAAATAAGAAACAAGTAAAAAACCGGGTGAACAAAGAATCATTTTCAGAAGCAAAGTTATGGAAACCAAACAAAAAAACAAAAAAACAGCGCTCAAACTCAAGAAACTAGAAGCGCAGATAACTAGTAAACATAATTCAGATTGTTTCTACACCTAAAGAACACTCATAACAGTTCTACACCTAAAGAAAACTCAGGGACTACCAAGTTAAAGAGTTAAAGAGTCATACCAAGTTGTATTTTGCTTCGGTGTGGGGGATAGAACAGTGGTGAAGTTTTCACGGCCTGGCATCCAAAGGAGAGCATTCAGAACACAGAGGAGGTCTTCCTGGAGAACCGGCTCAACTGGAGCTCTTCCATCGTCTTTGTCTTCGCCATCGAAGTTGTTAGCTTCAGAAGACGGCATACTCTGAGCTTGAGAGTTTTGAAGTGGAGACGCTTGAGAGTTCTGCAGTGGTGACAGTGGAGAGTTCTGAAGTAGAGGTGAAGGATCTTGAGGGTTTTGAAACGAGGAGTTTCCGACTTCAAGCGGTGCAGGTGGGGAGTTCTGGAAAAGCTGTACCGGAGGTGGAAAGTCCCAGAAATGTGGTTGACTTGAGTTGCTAGGGACTTGACGTTGGGGCAATCCATTTGCCGGAGCTGAAATCGACGAAGTGAAGTCATACTGGCTAAGAAGAGGGGTGGGAGTTCTCGCCGCCTTGGAGCCTCCTTGTCTCTGAGAGATGTTCGGAGTGGATCGTCGTTGTCCTCCGCCGCGCCGTAGGTTACCTCGTCCTCCGTTCGCCATCAGAGTCGAATTGAATCAAAATCGGATTGGGATTCGGTGATAGGTAGAGATCAAAAAGGGAGACAGAGAATTGGGATTAGGGATTAGGGCTTTCAGATTTCAGTTTCAAGAGATTGGGGATTGGGATTCGGTGAATCGGAGTCGAAGATAGGTAGAAATCAAAAAGGGAGACGGAGAATTGGGGATTAGGGTTCGCCAAGGAGAAGGAGAAGAGTTACGAGAAAGAAAGAGAGATTGGGGATTATGATTCGGTGAATCGGAGTCGGAGATTTGGTGAATCCTCGAGGATTAAGGAGAAGGAGAAGGAGAAGAGTTACGAGATTAAAATTAGGATTCAGGTGTGTGTTTTCGAAAATGGGAGACGGAGAGATTAGAGTTCGTACGTGAAGGAGAAGGAGAATTGGGGATTAATTTTGGTTTTGCATAATTTTGGTTTTCAGTCAAATAATTTTGGTTTTCAATAATTTTAATTGTATTTTTGGTTTTACTGTTGGTTTAAGTTTTAATTTTGATTTATGATTTGATTTTGATTATAGTTTATAAGAATTAGTATAATTATTATTTGATTTAATTTTGAAATTGATTATAGTTTATAATAATTAGTAAAATTATGAATTTAGTTTAGAAAAAATTAATTATTTAAATTCAAATTTTATTACACAAAGTGAATAACTAAGCAAATTTAGTTAAATTCTTCATCATCATTATCAGACGATGATGTATTACATTGAAATTCATCTTCAGCTTCTGCATCTTCGACGTCGTAATCAAGATCTATTTGATTTTCACCGTGTATCAAATTATCGACTTCGAGATCTTCAATTGTAGTCATAAGTACCACATCATCATTTTCTTGTTGCAAAAGAATCGGTTCCTTATTTTCGTTATCTCCGGAAATATTTTCCCTCGGATTCACTTTTATAACATTGAGCCACGACTACTTTGGTTTCTTTGTATATGAGTATGGAACATAACAAACTTGATCGGCTTGAGAAGCAGTATCAATACATAAATAGAAGTATAGATACATAAATATATAGGATATCGACATTTATGTTTTTATGTATACGTACCTAGAATAAACGGTTCGTAATTATTGTATCTTCTCGATGAAAGAACGTCTACAATGCCGCCATTGCTCCTTCGAGTGCCTCTGCCAATAACCGGATCATACCACTTACACTTAAAAAGTGTGATTTTCAGATTGACCATTCCCTCATACTCAAGTTGTATGATATCAGTTAAGAGCCTGTAGAAATCAGCTTCATTAAATGCTTTAGTATAATTATCTCCTTTAACACATATGCCATAGTTACATGTCTTTCGTCCCTCGCCGTGATCCTGCGTATGAAACAAATATCCTCTTGTGAAATAGATGGGCCATGTTTTCGCCTTATTCACAGATCCATGCACTATCTCTTGAACGCAAGTAGGAAAAGGGTTAGTGGCATTCCAATAAGCAACCTGCATATAGATATACAATATCAATATAAATACATACATATATATTATATACGTAGTTGGGAATATTTAATAAATCATACATAATCTTTCGGAGATCTTTTTGCGAATAGATATTTTTCGGAGAGTTCTGGATATTTTGCAGAAATATAGTCTTCGAACATGCTATATAAGACCAACACATATATGAGAAATCACAATGTGCTATAGTAAAACGTAAGTTAAGACATGCCAATTTATACCTCTCTAGTGGCTGAAAATAATCACAATTTCGCAAAACATATGCATGTGCGTATTGGTAGTCTCGCTCTGACAGCCATATTTCATGCATTTTCCCACTTGGACGACCTACGTAAATAAATATATCAGGTACTCCAGGGACATGATATACGGAGACTTCACCTTCATCAAATCTTGTTAACCTAACCAAATGAGTGAAAAGTAATTCACATTAGAATGTTATATAGCTGGTGTCTCCAAATTTGAATAATTTTAGCGTTTACCTTGATTTCGTTTGTATATGGGCGGCAAAGTAGTGCTCTGAAAAATAAGCTACCTCATCATTGATATATGATTCAACAATCGATCATGCCGCATATCTTTTGTTCTTTGCTTTTGCTTTCAACTTTTTGAAAAACCTTTCAAAAGGATACATCCACCTATATTGCACAAGGCCTCCTAGTTCAGCTTCGTAAGGGAGATGTATAGGTAGGTGCTCCATCACGTCGAAAAATGATGGTGGAAAGATCTTCTCCAAATTGCATATGATTAAAACTATGTTTTCTTTTAGAATTTGGACGTGGCTTTTCTGCAAAGTTCTCGAACATAAGTCATGAAAAAATCCACCAATCCCTACAATATATATTCAAACATCAAATTGATGGTTAATATAAAATACTACAATCATATTTAAGTGTCGCATCTTATAGAAATTTAAATAATTGATACCTAATAACGCAAGGTGGACGTTGCGGTCTAGGAGTTCTGCAAAGATAAATGGGAGTAGCCGCTCCATAAAAACATGGCAATCATGACTCTTCATGCCTGAAAACTTTCCGTTAACCATATCAACACAACTAACCAAGTCAAACGCATAACCATCTGGAAATTTAACCGCTTGTTTCACACATTCCAATAAACTTGTTCTAACTTCTTCTGTCAATGTGAATGCGGGGAAAGGAGCTTTACCATCACTATCAACATGTAAGTGTGGTCGAGAACATAATCGTTCTATATCCCTTCGTGACATCAAATTGTCTTTTGATTTACCTTTCACACTCATAAGTGTATACATGATGTTGTCAAAAAAATTCTTCTCTATATGCATCACATCAAGATTATGTCGGAGATTGAGGTTTTTCCAGTACGGCAACTCCCAAAATATGCTTTCCTTGTGCCAGTTATGCCAATTCCCATAGACAGCCTTCTTCTTTTCATGACCGTTTCCACCACAGTTTTTTTTTCCAGGGGATTAACACCATCTATCCTCTCGTAGTAAACTTGCTCACCTGTCAAAGACTGAGGTGGATACTTATTCAGAGCTTGTTTTCCTTTCAAGAAGTCTTTTTTATTCTTCCTCAGTGGATGATCATGAGGGCAAGGAAGAAATATTCCGTGCCAATCAAACCAACACGTCTTCCTTCCATTAGGGAGATAAAATGATTGTGTTTCTTCCATGAAAATTGGACAAGACAATTTACCATGAGTCGTCCATCCTGATAACATGCCATACGCCTGAAAGTCGCTTATCGTCCACATCAACACTGCTTTCAGATTGAAATTTTGATTCAAGGATTTATCGTATGCATCGATTTCAGTAGACCATAATTCTTTTAGCTCATCAATAAGAGGTCGGAGGAAGATATCCAGACTTGCTCGCGGATGATTTGCCCCAGAATTCAGAATTGTAAGAAACAAATACTCTGTCTTCATGCACATACCAGAGGGTAAATTATTTGGGTTCAAGATCACGGGCCACAAAGAATGATTACGAGACATGGCAAATGGATTGAATCCATCTGTACATAATCCAAGATAGACATTACGGGGTTCTTCTACAAACTGGAGATGTAGGTCTTGAAAATGTTTCAACTCCGCTGCATCAAACGGATGACACATTTCTCCCTCCTTTGCTTTGTGCTCAGCATGCCATCTAATTGCCGCTGCAGTCTTCTCGCTCTGATACATTCTCTTCAATCTGTCAGTAATTGGTAGATACCATATACGACTAAATGGAACTTTGGTTATTTGTCGTCCGTTGTTAGGCTTCCATCTTGGCGCATCACAAAATTGACACTTATCCCACTTTTCATCTTCTTTCCAGAAGATCAAACAATTTTTAATACAAACATCAATTGTATAATATGGGAGGCCTAAATTCCGCATCAATTTTTCTGTCTCGTAATGTGAACTTGTTGACTGGTTTCCGTCTGGTAAATAATCTGTCAACATATCGTAAATCGAATCCACACACTTTTCACTCATATTATAATCTGTCTTATTTTGCAAGACTCGAGCAGCTAAGGATAACTGCGAATGACCATCGTGACAACCCTCATATAATGGATTTTTCGCTCCTTCTAACAAGTTGTAAAAAAAATTTGAATGGTTATGTACCGGTTCTTCTACGTTCTGATAACTATCATCCTCATAGTTATCAAAACGCTCGGTATCACGAAATGCGTCATTCACCATATCTACATACCTATCTTCTGCTACCTTACCCACTTCTTCACTCCCACTTATATGTGTCGTATTAACACAACTCATTCCTAAATCCATATTGATTTCTTCTCCGTGCTTATACCAAACATAATAATCTGGCATAAATCCTCTTCTAAACAGATGATTCCAAACTTTTGTCCCTGAGATAAATTTGTCGTTTTTGCAAACACTACAAGACTAGTGGAACTTACCCTTATTACTCTCCGCTAGAGGCTGGTTATTTGCAAATCCCATGAATTGATCGATCCACGATACGAACTCTGCTGAGAAATTTCCCGTCTCTTCATCGATCCTCTTATACATCCACTCCTGAAAATTATTATAATTGTAATTTCCCGACATTATATTTATAGTAAAAAAACTTTTTTTTCTCTCTGTTTTTATGTTTTGATCGAGTGTCTATAGACGAGAGACTTCGTTTTATATTTATAGACAAATTTTGCGACTACACTGCGACTGATTTACGACTACGGAACAATGACCGCCAAAATTCGGTACACCAACCACTAAACGAAAAAACGTGGTATACTGGTTTTGTACGACTACAATGCGACTGTCTAGCGACCCACCGAATGAGTCGCTTATTAGTGGGAAATTTTATGACTGATTTGCGACTACAGTTCCGCGACGACACTCTAGTCGTAAATTAGTCGTAAAATTACGACTGATTTACGATTATTAACTTAAGTCGCCAGTTAGCGACTGTATTACGAACTTTTTGCGACTGTTTTCTTTTATCATGTATTAGTCGCAAAAGAGTCGCATATTCATCGTAAAATATTACGAGTACATAATTAGTTGTAAAATGTAGTCGGTAAATCACTGTTTTCTTGTAGTGAAAACGCGTCGGAGTCATGTGAGCCTTGTGTGTGGTGCTGCGGTGGTTATACAGAGACGCGAGGTGGAGTGGATCGCGTACCACCACAAATCTTTGGTTACTTCCTGCACAAGGTAAACCAGCTTTGTGTATCAATATCCTGGTTTTTTTTTATCATCGACGGTGTGGCATGGTAGGTGGTGTGCGGTTCAGACTCGTACCTCTTTTTTTTTTTGAACATTTACTAATCAGACTCGTACTTGGAATGCTGATGTGATGGTTACGTGTTTGTTGGGTCAACAAGAAGTCTAGCCCTACTCTCTTGATAACGCGGACTGTATCAAAATTCGGCATAGTTCCAGAAAGTTTCGAAATTCCTTTTGTGTGGATGTGACAGCTCTTTTGTCCACGTTTTGTTCGATCATTGAGAGGCGGAGAATCACCCTCAACAATTTTCTTAAATTTACCAATCAATTTTTTACTCTTTTCTGAGTAATTTTCACTTATTTTTCATTTAAATTTTGAAATTTAGAACTACATTTTTGGATAAAATATTGGGATGATTTGGTGAATAACTATAATAAAAGAAAAATTTACAAAATAACAAAAAAAGGTAGAGAGAGATAGGAAGAATAAAAGAGATAAAATGGTTAGTTTGTAGATTAAGTTTTTTTTAATAGTTATTCACCAAAAAATCCCTAAAATATTCAAAAATTAGTCACTAGATCAAAAATTTTAATAACCATGGCTCCGATTGGTAACATGTGTTTTTAAAGTTGAGTTACAGTTGATGTTGTAATTCGATGTAACTTGCAGTAAAATTATGTGGTATAAACAGTAAAATTATGTGGTAAGTCTGCTGTATAAATTTGAGTTAACATTTTGTCAAAATAGATGATTGGTAACTTTTCTGATGTATAAGTTGCAGTATATATTATTTAAAATAAAAATAATAATAATTGTAATAATAAAAATATATTACGTGAGTAGAATGAAAAAATAAAAAAATAGACTTTAAACTGCATTATTATTTATCACAAATTTTAATAATAAAATAGATTAAATTTTTTAATATTAACTTAAATATATTAAAATAAGAAAAAAAATTTGATAGTAGTAATTAAAACAGACTTTAATTTTTAAAGGTATGTGTTATCAATGATTAACTAAAAACATCTATCTATAAAAATAAACTAAAAATCATAGACCAAATAAAAATTTATTCAAAGTTTTTTAAAAAATTGTTGACTAAAAACAAAACAAAAATGTTGAGTTTTCAAGTAAATTAAGTAAATTTTAGTTGACCAAGTAATTTTATTAAAAAAATAAAAAAACATAATTATTTAAAATAATTTGACAAAAAAAATTAGAAAAAAAAACAAACGTAGCAATTAAATAGTGATAACTCAACTTTCAAATTATCACTTTTAATAGAGTATTAATTTGATATAATACTTCAAAGAAATATATAATTATTTAAAATATAATTAACAAAAAAACATTTTTTGAATAAAAAAATGTAACTCAAACTCTAAATCATCACAATTTCCATAATTTAAGAATTTGATTTGAGTTAGCAATTTAACAAAGGGATAACTCAAAATTGTAAATCAACCATAACTCATCATAACTCAAACTAAAAATCAAAAAATGTAATTTAGCACTTGATTGGTAACATTTTTGATTTATGGTCTTAAGTCAAATTAAATCAATGGTAACTCATGTTACCAATCAAAGCCCATATTTAAATTTAAGGATCCATTTTACTTTTCTTACAAAACATCAACATAACTTTTAAACATAACTAGGTGATGACCCGCGTATACACGCGGGTATACGTTTAATTATATATTTTTAATTGTAATAATAATAATATTTTAAGTAATTATAATTTTTTTTATGTTTATTATTTCTTATATTTTTTAATATTTTTAATATTTTTTCTTTTAATATGTTTGTTATAAATAAATTTCTTAAATAATTTGTTTCTTTTAAAATAACTAAATAACTTTATTTTACAAAATAAACTTTGAAATCTATAGCTTCAGGTTGACACTTTTAATTCATTTGCCCTGAAAATAGAAATGAATTGTGATGTTATTGTAAATTTGAAGAAGTTATGTTTGTTATTGTTATTATTATTACAATAATGGGTACGTACCTGATCTTTGTCTTCTAACCTATTATCTCTTGTTCGTTTTCTTCTCCTGTTGGCGGTAAAGTGTTTAGAATACCCTTTTCCAATATATTAATATATTAAGTATGTATTTAGTAATACCTTCATCACTGAATATGAGGTTGTTGAAAATCTCCTTGTAGACGACATTTTTTATCGATGAGCTTGTTTGTTCTACTTTTGAGTTGCTCCAAATGCTTAATCCCTTTTCCGATGTAACTCTCGACAAAGCAACATAGAGCTGGCCATGGGTGAAAACTGGTTTAGGAAGATAAATTCCTACATTCTTTAGACTCTGTCCTTGACTTTTGTTGATGGTCATAGCGTAACAAACTCTTATTGGATATTGACGCCTCCTCATTTTGTACGGACAATTTGTATCTGCGGTTGTCATGATGATCCTTGGAATGAGGATTTTTTTGCCAGCATTTACGCCTATCATTATCTCCGCTTCAATGACTTTATCACCGAGACGTGTCACAACCATTCTTGTACCGTTGCACAAACCTTCTTTTTGATTAATGTTTCGTAGAAGAAGTATTGGTGTGTGAATTTTCAACTGCAATTTATGATTTGGTAATCCGGAGCACTTGAGGGCATTGAGATACTCAGTCGTGTATAACAAGTTCACTCCATTGACATCAGTATCATCAGTTGATATGCTGTCAGCACTTAGGTACTCTTTCATATCTCCCTTAACCTTTGAGAGGAAGTAATCATTTACCTCATCCACTGTTTCATTCCTTGGTGTAAGGATTGCACGTGCACGCAAAAACTCGCGATCTTGATAAAAAATTTCCAAATCTGGAAAAGTTGACCTTTGGATCTCTTCCAAAGCATTTCCACCTTTATTCAACATCAACCTTTTATCGATTTCTATGTTGTTGTTCTCGAAAGAATCATCTTCTGGTGAAGGAACGGTTTGTGCTTCTCCATTTCCTACATCCAAAATCCACTTTGCAAACTCTTTCTCCTCAGCCCTCACCCTCATGTTTTGTTTAAGGACAAATCTATGACATTTTCCCCACAAGTAAGACCTGTTGATTGAAGCTAAAACTGTATCTTGTCTACTGCCTTGTGGAATTACTGGCAATATTTGTCTGAAATCTCCACCTAAGAAAACTGTTTTTCCTCCAAAATGCTCTTCTGTATTACCCATTAGATCTCTGAGTGTACGATCGAGTGCTTCGAATGTGTGCCGATGTGCCATGGGCGCTTCATCCCATATGATTAAATCTGCTTTGATAACCAGTTCTGCAAGCATTGTTTTTGGTTTGATATCACACATTGAATGTTGGTGGAGATCTATTGGTATCTTAAATCTTGAATGTGCTGTCCTTCCTCCTGGCAAAAGAGTAGCTGCAATACCTGAGGTTGCAACGGGAATAACGACTCGTCCCTCCGATCGTAGCTTTGATATTATTGTTTTGTAGACAAAAGTTTTGCCTGTGCCGCCTGGGCCGTAAATAAAGAACAGTTTTCCCTTGCCATTGTCGATGGAGTCCATGACAGCATTGTAAACTGAAGTTTGCTCTGTGTTGAGTTTGGAAAATGCTTGAGAGTGTACATCTTCTTCATAATGGACGTTGTAAGATTGTTCTTCTCTTAGCATGGAGGTTGACATTTCTTTTAGAATGCTTTTCTTTGGCACAGGCATTCCTGGGAAATCCGACAATGACTTGTCGTTTTGGAGAAGTAGTTTCTGTATTTCTAGCAACGTGTACTGCCGCACTTGCTCATCATTTAGAAGCATACCTTTGAAGTTGAAGCTTTTTCTTTGCTTGTATAAGATATCTTCACCGAGACTTTTCCAGCATTTGTTCCACAAATTCAAAGGATTCGTGACTTCACAGTATAACAGTATCGTTACGAATAGTTCTCGTAACTGGTAAGGTATGGCCCACTGTGATGATTCTTCCATCGCTTCATGCCATTCTTTATCTCCATCTAATAGACCCATAGCATAACAGCTTTCTTTGAATGTTTTATATATGATTCCACCAACTGTTCTAATCTCTTCATAGCTCCTACATCCTCTGACGTGATTTAACATCAGACGTAGGTAGTATTTATGACCCGATGAAGGATGAATAGTAACTATTCGCCCGATGGTGAAACATTGCTTTCTAGGTGTCCACATCTGATCTTTTGAATTCCAAACAAATTTCGTAGGAAACTCAGCATAAGTGAGGCTTCGTGCATCTGGGTATCGTTCATTAGCTTCCATCCATCCAATGAACATTGAAATTCGTTCTTTCATTTTGGATGCAAAATTTTATGGGTCGTCTCTTTCATAGAAGAAAACACTTTGCTCTCCTTCTAGATGTATAATTAGTTTCTGAACTGCTGGCTTTTGATAATGAATGTCAAAACTCAAAATACGCCACACTGCTTCGCATGCCGATAAATATCGACATTCTTGGTAATTTGAAATCTCGTCGATCTGGACCTTTTCTTTTTCTTGGATCTGTTCTCCGGTTGTTGTATTTTGGAAAACAATGGTGGCCTTGTCAACTCCTTTGGTGATGTACTTGAAAAGATATTTAATTGCTTTTGAAGTATTGCACCACTCAACATTGATATGTGCTTTATACTTTTTTAATAAAGCCATATTGTGTGGGATGACATACCGATTATCAAGCTTTGTGCCATTTTTGATGACAAAATTTCCGTCATCCTCCCTTCTCCTATAAATAATGTACCCTTCTTTATCAATTGATGTATTTGGAACAAAAGATCTTGGATATTTTTTGGAACAAATCCCATTCTCCATGCAAGGGCTTGTTGGACGATCTAGTCCACATGGACCGTGCATCATGTGTTTCTTAACCAGATCATATCCTTGAGGGTCTTCGTCCTTGTCGGGTAGCTCTGCTGATATAATTGTATCAATATCGAAAGGTGCTAGATTGTGAGGAGTTTGTTCCAGCCATAGGAGGATATGGGCATGAGGAAGTCCTCTTTTTTGGAACTCAATTGTGTAAACCACTGTAAAATATTGAAATTTTGTTTCATTTTTACATTGGTGTAAGTGATTATTGAGTTTTTATTTAAGTAATAAATTAAGTAGTTAATATTACCTGCAATGCAAGGTCCAAAGAATTCTCCGGTTTTTAAATCTGAAATCAACTCGTCTAACTTCATCTTGAACACTCGAGAGCTGATGTCAGGTCTATCGTTTGGAAGAGCATTTCCATATGTTTGCAAATGTTCTTTGATTTCTTCCCAATTTGGATTTGCCGTTATCGTGATAAAGAGGTGGGGATTACCGAAGAAACGACAAATGGCCATTGCATCATGATAATTGTCAATCATGTACCTTGGACCTCCTGTAAAAGACGAAGATAAGATGATTCTTTTCCCTAGTGATTTCAAGTACGTATCTCCTTTGCCAATTGCATCGGAAACATTAGTGTAAAGATCTGCTCTTAGTGTCTTTTGGTTGTTTCTTTGAAACTTCAATATTTCTTCTTCGATCGATGTGTATGCATCAACAACGTATTGATGGAATAAACAGCCTCCTTTGATTATCGTCATTCCTTCTGACAATCTTGTTTGGATTTGGTATGCATAGTACTCTCGGATAGTAACGTGTTGTCTGCGAATTTTCTTCTTGTTATCAGCCGCATAAAGTATTCGCAAATGGAATCCTTCTTCTCCATATGGAAACAATAATGGATATTGTAAAACCATATAGTAGCAGTGCAAAGTACTTATTCTTTGCAGTTTGGATGACTTGTATTCAACTATGATGTCTCGCTCTCCAAATGTTTCCTCTAAGTCTCCTATAATCAAGCCTGCTGTTTCTTCGGCTGTAGGCAAATCATATTGTCTGCCCATTTCCTTTTTTCCAACAATGCGAATAGTGAATTCTTCATACGCTCCAGATTTAACTTTATCGCGGGCTTTTCTAAACTCTTTAGCTAGCCAATTATTTTCATCTACCATACGTATCAACTCCTCAACTACATTATCTTCAAGTGTTTCTCGTCCACCATTTTGGGATATGAATTTCATTCGGTTTTGAATTTCATTATCCGTATCAAAAACATACAGTTGGAGAAACTTCGGAGGTTTTCCAACGATCGGTAGAATTGATCCTATTTTGTGGTGGTTTTGGCCTTGAATTCTGAATGTGAATGGACCTTGTCCTGACGCAACTGATTTGTCCACATTTGCACCAATTGAAGTGAAAGCTAGTAATGAGTTTGCGACTCTTATACTATCTTTGAAACTTCTCTCATTCATTAGTCTGGATAAGACCTGTGGCGGCTCTTTGACATTGGGAAGAGAAACTCTTCCCCTTTGACAGCATATAGAAAACAATGGTTTTCCATCTTCAGATTTCTAAGTACTTTCGGAGTTCCAAACTAATGCGTTGCATGAAGGACATTGAAGAAGAATATTTTCTGGTTTTTTTTTTGGTATACGCTTTCTCCCTATAAATAATGTTATTATATATAAGTAAAACCATTCTACCATTTAAATAGAGAATTGAACATAGTTGTAAGTAGATATCTGAGTATATACCTTTACGTGTATTCTGAGTGGATTGTACTCTTTGTTTTCCTGTGATACAATTATGTTGTAATGAGTTTGATATTTGATTGAAGTATTTTTCAATTGTAATATTCGTATATTTTGTTATTCACCTTTAGTTCTTTGGTTCTGTTTTTTGGTTTTTAGTATTGCCCGTCTTCGATCTCTTGCTCTTTTACAAATCTCTGAAAAAATATATTGATTATGGAATGTTCTATAACTATCATTAATAAGTTTTAAAAGATTGTTATATTTTAAAAACATAGTTACATTTCCGTGTAGTAATGATATCTTCTTCTGATAAGTTATCTCCTGCGCATGTCTCGATGATATTCAAATTACGATCTGTTGGTAATATAAATTATCTTGTTACTATAATGAGAATACTTTTTTGTAAAGTTTTTGTTATTGCATATACCTGTTATTTTTTCTCGGAGGATTTGGGTTCTTTTGAACCGGTTTGCTTTTGATATTTCCGGAGCTACCGAAATTGCTTTACGTTTACGGGAGTCCATAACACTGTTTAAGATCTCCATCCATTTTGAGAAAAGATTAATATATGTGGAAAACAATGAAAAATATAATCAATTTTTATATATCTTCTATCTATATTTAATTTTGTTGAAATAAAATTTATAAGTAGTTTAGCTTTTAAAATATTGATGTTTTTACGATTGTAGTTTTTTCGGGTTAGACAATATATGTGATTATATTCATATAAAAAATAAGATTAAAATTAACTATATAATTTTATTAAAAAATGTTATTGTTACTGGAATATATTATATACACAGAATAATTACATTATTATTATTATTTTAAATAATATAAAATTAAAATTATTATTACACAGAATAATTTTTTTTCTTTCTAGTTTTGTCTTGTAATTATATCATATGAACGAAAATATTTAATTCAGATATATTTATTTGAGAATCAAACTCGAACGTACAGAAAACTTTGATTTGAGTAGTTTAAAAGTCAATTCGGTTTATATATATATTTGAGAATCGTTTTTGTAAATTATAATAATTTAGAAAACCTAAATTTTTTTTGAAAACAGCGGAGAAGCTTTTGAGATATGCACATACCTAATTTTTTAAATATTCTTGCATGTCAATTGTAAGCGGATGGTGTCTGGAAGAAGTGAATTTTGTTTTTCGAAAAACCTGGATCCATGGAACTACAACAATGGAAAATGCATAAATCAGAAAGAAATAGCAAATACTTACAATTTTTTGAAGATCAACAATCTGACGGGCAAGTTCTTTGACTATTGGTGATGGTAGTGATAATGTAGTTTGTGAGAAATTTATAATATTACTCTGTAATTTGGACGGTCAGATTGAGAATTAATTATTGGAAGGAAGTTGTAAAGATTCATTGAATTTTGTAGTGAGAAGAAAAGTTTGACGGAAGATGTTGGAAGGTTTTATTTCTGTTCGGTATTTATTATTTTGCTGAATCTATTATTACAAAAACTTGAGATGGAAAAGCAAAGACATGTGGCCATTAACCGATCTCTTTCGCGGCTGAGTACCGGTTAACAGATGGAATGTGCATCAATGGATCTGTGGGTTGCTGCGGCGGAGATTGGCGACGGTGACGGTTAGGCGGGGGAGATGGAGAATCATGCTGTAGATTCAATTAGCTTTATCCTTCTTGATAGACACACTTTATACAGACCGAAGATCCAATATTTTTTTATAATACCGTAATTATGTACATTTCATTAAAATGAACATAACACGAGCTTGAATTAGTTTCTGCTAGTGTGTTTTGAGGAAATGGTTAACTTTCTGGTATAAACCTGACCACTAATCCAAACTGGACCAACCTGCATCTTTGTTTCGGCTAAAAACGTGTTAGCTATTTCTCCTTCAATCTCGAGATTTTAATAAATAGATGTATAGTCTTTTTGATTAAATCAGTTCGATGTAGGAAAGCTTTCTTGCCACACAAGAAATGCAGGTTTAGTGTTTCTTGTGTTTGTTTTCTTTGGAATAAAATAGAGAGATGAAACTGTATCAAGGTACTTTTTGCAAGAAATCGTGTTGTTTTTGTTTATGGAATCAAGTTTGTTTCTCTTTTCCTTTGTTCATTAATCTCTTAAC
This sequence comes from Alliaria petiolata, assembly GCA_020283515.1. Taxonomy (NCBI): domain Eukaryota; kingdom Viridiplantae; phylum Streptophyta; class Magnoliopsida; order Brassicales; family Brassicaceae; genus Alliaria; species Alliaria petiolata. The sequence goes on from JAHZTW010000001.1 coordinate 281,063,022, forward strand.
GTGGCAATGAAGTTCTTTGAATATTCTTAATTTTTGTACGCACCATTTGTTTTCAAAAAACTGGAAACCGAAAAGGAACAAATTGGACACGTGAAACTAATATTGGAACATTATTTGATTACATGCGTTTCGATTAATTAACACAGAAAAGTTTGTAAATAAATCTAACGGAAGGGAAGCTGAACACTGAGAGGATTGGTTGTCTTTCCAATTTGTAAAAATCACACAGAAAAAGGTATTAAACCAAAGACAAAGACATGTGTTCTAAAGAAAAAACCAAAGACATGTGTTCTAAAAACGAAGAAAGAGGAGATGTGTTATGAAAACGACGAACGTAAATATCAGATCTTCATAGCTTCAGTCAACTATCACATAGTTCGTTTCTTTTTAGCAGGATGTCCATCTCCATCTTCAAAGTCTGGAAATTCCTTGCCATCTTCTTTTTTTATATCAACCATGTTTAGCTTTTCATCGAACACATTTTCCTCTTCTTCGCTACATCGACCATCCTGAATTTTTTACCCAGTTACTGAATTTTCCAATCAAATATTGCACAAAATTTTTGGTATTAGCAAGTACCTTTATGTTTTGAATTTCACTCGTAAAAGGTACTGCAGGCTTTTCATTCACAACTCTTGTAACTGTGAATGCTTGGAAAGAAGTCCTGAAGTTGTAATTTGTTATCTTCAATTGAAAGTCCATTGTTTTGCCTATCAACCGACGAAGACAATCTGGAATCAATTCAGCAGACTCGGTTTCTTCCTTTTCTTCGGGCTTCTGCAAATCAAACTATATATTACACAGAATATTAAGTTAGGATGGTCTATTCATTAAATTGCGTAATTGAAGTTATCTTATTTCACCTGTGAAGCTGTAATCTCTTCAGCAGTAGTGTTGGTAAGTTTTCGAACATCTTTGTCAAACAAGACAAACTTGGTTTGCGCAATTCCACATTGTACTTTTATTTCTACCCTGAATCTGGCCAATAAATTTAAATAAGAACGTATGAACAATTTTGGTGAAATGGAGAGTGGTATATGATATAAGTTGTTTACCTCAGAATTCCAATGCAATCTGCTTCATTGCATACGTTGCATTGCAGGGATGTTTCAGTCCTATTTAACTTCTTAGAACATTTGGCGCAAGACAAATAGTTCCATCCATTTCTTTCTGAAATTTCAATGATTTTGGCTTGGCATATGATCTCTTTTTCCTACGATGAATGAAGGTTTTATTTAGATTGATATAGTACTTATATATGTTCGTACAATATATAAATGAATTGTGACTTAGTTTGAGTACCTGTTTGTTACCATTGGATATGAAATCCAAGAGATGGGAAATTGTCCACGTATCCAAGTTGTTTGTGCTTGTCCTCTCTTCGTCAATAGTTGCCTCAACCGAGCTATCATCGTTAATACCCAAGCTTTGACACAAATTTTAGGACAGTAAGAGAAGAAGACGTGATGAATTCAAAACTACAGTAATAATTTGAATTGCAAACAATGTAGGCAAATTAGTTTAAGCAAGTAGACCTTCCCATGAATGTTTTGACAACTTCTAAGCTGTAATCAATATAAAACTTGGTTGATCCGCTTGAGCTTAGTTGCAGTTTTCCTGCATATTTACATAATGGTGTTGAGATATGGATAACCGGTTGTTAAGTCCATTGAAAGAGGCGCACCTGCAAACTTTTTGGGGTTCAAAGAAGTGATGACAATGACACTACACTTGCGCTTAGTGCTACAGAAAAGTTGGCGGAACGCTGAAGATTGGCCATCCCATAATGTGATTCGAATCTTGACCCCACTGTAAGAATGATAATTGAGAACTTATTATAGCATTATTATATACTTTTGATTGGGTACTATGAAGTTTGATGTACATACTTTTCTATTAGGAGACCAAGAACGATTTTTTGAGTTGAGATGGAGTCTTCCAGATTTGATCCTTGCACATGTATTATCTGTCCCACTATATCTGTGAATTCAGATGATAAGATGAGCAGATGAGGGTGTATTAAATAATAACAGTTTCAATAAAAATGGATTTCCGAAATTCAATAGAAATTACATACCAACTAACTGCAAGTTGGTGTCAGCTAGTGCTTCGACTTCCGAATAGGTGGGCATTCTGAATTTCTCTTCTTTGATTGCAATTGCATCATCTGGTACTTCAAGAAGCTGAGTGGTGTCCGTAAAACGGATTAAGAGCTGGCTTTCCGTGATTTTGTAGCGACTGAAGCTGGGTACTACTTCAAAGTGGCTTATGAAATAAAGATTTCCATCTTTAAGTAGATTTTTGAACCTGTGGATACGTCGGTGGTAGATTGAAGCTTGGATAAGAGTATCCTAGTTGGAAGATTAAAACAAAACAGTGTGAGATATAACAATACGGATTTCGGTGGAAAGACGTTGTGTGGATGTAGGGTTTTGTTTATAAAATGATTTAGAGATTGAAATAAATGAACTGTGATTTAGATATTTTTTTTTGGACAGAAGGGACAATTTAAACAACTCTCCAAAAATATATGTAAATTCGTACCTTTTCATCTAAAAGAAGTAGATCATAACTCATGAGTGCTCCATTCAATTTGAAATTTCGAACCTCCCAAGAACGCAAAAGACGGACAGTAATGTTTTGGTTGGATTTCCCGTGGTCAAGTTTGTCTAACGGAATAGATGTTGGCAACAAAGTACGAAGATCTTCTCCTTCCATGTTGATTTTAACAAATCTGTCAAATAAATAGTACCATTAGAAGTGTGATTACAATAATGGAATAGGAAAGGGAGAAGTTGTTGAAACGGAAAAAGCAATTAACTTACTGATAATGAGCGGAGAAAGGTAAGATGAAGTGATACTAAATTTTGCAGGAGCGATTATTTATAAGAGATTGTGGTAGATAAATGACTTTTCGTAATGAGAGGATATAATTAATGATCACGGAAAATCATATTTACTTAATGGTTGATGATTTTGAAATGAGAATCAACTGAATTTTGGGTATGAAATGTATCTAAGACTAAGTAATTGTTAAAATGTATAAATGCAATGAACTACAATTAAAGTAGAGAAAGTAGTTAAGTAGTCAAACTGGAAAGCCATTACCATTTCAGGTGACTATAAAATGATGTATTTTGGTTATTCATTCCCAAACCAAAAAAAAATATATATATATATATTTTTCTAATCATGAAACGCCACGTTTGCAAAACAAGTCTTACCATGCTACCATATGACATGCTTATGGTAATACTCACTAAAGTTGGTGCTTTTTCTTCCGTGGATTTATGGTCATGCATGGTAACATGCAAAACATTGCTTGAAGTTTCAAAATACCCAGAGGTTTTACGAAGTCTTCGTCTGGAAGATGTTTTCGTACCACCTTATGAGAGGGTACCGAACGCAATGAATCTATTGGAAGAGTGTGCCAAATCGGGTAATGTACATGGATTATTTTTATGTGGTTTATTTAATTTCTTCCACCTTAAGAATGTGAAAGAAGGATTGAAGCAATTAGCAACAGCGGCTAAAGAAGTTCATTCAGAAGCTATGTATTTGTATGGAATGATCTCACTCATACAAGGAGATTTTGATGGGGGTTCAAACTATCTTACTCAACTATGGAAAAATCAAGGAATAGAATCGGTCAGGCAATGTCAGGTCAACGTTCGGCGGGTTGTTTTAGAGATGAGTGTAAGGCAATATCGAGAATATGACATACTACTTAGCCTGATGGAGATTGGAGAAGAATGTGATCATATAGATCTGAATGAAGTTTGCGATGAATGTTTTATCCGAAAGGAAATATATCGTTTCATGGACTACATGAACTAAACGTGTCTAAGTTTGCTATTGTTTTCTATTTTTTTTTCAGTTACACATTTTCTTCTTGAAGGTTTTTTATGATTAGGCAAACACATTTTTTGTGGTTTTTTTAATGACAATAATTTATATATATTTAGGAATTGATTATCTATTTTTAAGCTTAACTTTTATGATCTATTTTTAAGCTTAACTTTTATGATATTATAAAACTCGGAATTGTATATAATCATAAGAAAAATGGAAAGAGTCTGATCAAGAACTGTCAGAACTGACAGAACAGTTCACAGACAATTAGTTCCTTCTATTGACCAAAGTATCACAAAACAAAAATGACGGCATAAAACATATTAATGGTATTGAGAACAAAAGGCTTACAACAGAATGCTGCGTAATTGCGGGGTTTTGAACATTCTCTTTTGCTTCCTTTGGTTCTTCTGTTTAGAAGAAGTATGAGCAGTAGAATGGCCAAGATGCTTGGTACGAACCTCTGTACTTGTCAGGAAATTCAAATAGCTGCAGAAAATACAAAAACAAATTACGTTAAACCAAATAACTAAGCAGATACAGAATTTAGCTCACCTCATGATGATTGAATGTTATGATCACAAGCTATGTTTGGAATTCATTTGTATACATGGTATACTCACGGATTTTGCATGGTTTAGTAGTTTAGATGAATATTTAGAATCGACCGGTTTGAAAACAATTGTGGCAGAGGCAAGAGCGGTTGCGGCTTCACCGGCGGCTTCGGAACCGGATGAAGAGGAAGAGATCTTGTAGAGAGTTCTTGCTGTGTCCATATCTTCTGGCCTCTCCCAACAAGCATGATCTGAATTCCCATCTCCTACCTTTTTACGACCATTACAAAACAAACGATTTTAAGAAATGAATTACACGATACCCAAGTGCCATTGCAAGAAGAATTGCAATTAAATGCGTAGAATCTCAAACATAACATGAAACGCTAAATTTTTCGCTATTGAACAATGATGAATTCCCCTGTGTTCTCTGCTCCCAAACCTAAATTTTCAAGAACACAAACCATTCATCTCATGAAAAGCTCGCACAAGTCTAGAGAAACAGGAGATACAGATAGATATCTTAAATACTAACAAACGGCAACATTCAAACTGAGATTCGATCAGATTTGCGATTCAGATTGTAAAATAAGAGTTGGTTTTTTTTAATCAAAAGCTCGCACAAGTCTAGAGAAACAGGAGATACAGATAGATATCTTAAATACAAACAAACGGCAACATTCAAACTGAGATCCGATCAGATTTGCGATTCAGATTGTAAAATAAGAGTTGGTTTTTTTTAATCAAAAGCTCGCACAAGTCTAGAGAAACAGGAGATACAGATAGATATCTTAAATACAAACAAACGGCAACATTCAAACTGAGATCCGATCAGATTTGCGATTCAGATTGTAAAATAAGAGTTGATTTTTTTTTTAATTATTTAGCCAATTTGAACCCAAAACCAAAAAAAAATCAACGGACCTTCAAATCGCCGGACATTCAATTCAGATTCGGGAGTGGAAGCATAAGGGTACAAAGATTGCATCGGCATCTGAGTCTACTGCTGGTCGCCGATGGATGGATCTCCGACAACGGCTTAAGAATCACTGAAGGAAGCTGATGGTACAAGGCTGTACAAAGTTTGCATCGGCGACTGAGTCTACTGCTGGTCGCCGGTGGATTGATCTCCGACAGCGGCTTAAGAATCACTGAAGGAAGCTGATCTCCGGTCGATGTCTGAGAAAGAGAGAAGTCGTCGTCTTTCTTAGGTCGTCGCCTTTAGGTGAAAAAAAAAATTAAATAAAAATCCTTTGCTGATGTGTCAGACAGAGGGGTGCTGACGTGTCAGGCTCTGGTGAGACTCAACTGAGTCTTTATATAATAGATTTTGTTTCTTTTCAGATATATATTAAAAAAAAACTATAAATGAAATTAAAGTTTGTTGGTTCTTTTTAAACCGGATCTGTTCGGTTTATGGAGCATCTAAGTAAAAGTGAGTAATGTACAATTAATGATTTCTTTTCCCATTTGAAGCAGTAGGCGTTTAGCAGAGGACAGCCTCTGTTTCATGCTACAAAAGGCAAAATCTTTCAATCAAACCATGGAGATGGGAGAACAATAAACAAGCTTTTTTTTCCTATTTTCTATTTTGAAAGAACCTTATCTCACCTTCACTTCCCAAAAGAAATAAGGTTTTCTGAGAGCACAACAAAGAGGTGTCAATGAACAAAGGTTTCTTCTTTTAGTCTCTTCTTTGTTCTTGATCCCCCCAAATTGCAATGTATCCTATTTTCTGATTTGTTTTTTTTTTATTTCGGAACAGGAAATTCTTCGGATGATTGTTTTCCAAAGTTCTTCAAAGTGTACCTACCAGATGATTCCGGAGATGATCTGGTAAAAAAACAGCTTTGCGAAATTGTTTCTTTCACTCTGCTTTTGGTTTCTTTTCTGGGTTTTTTCTTACATTGTTCATCAGTAGATTTCTAGTTGGGTTGAAACTTGTAGATGCTTTGCAGGAAATACCCGTTTCTTTCAACAGCTTCTTACCAAAGTCTTTGCCTAGAAAAGTAATTGTTAGAAGCATTTATGGAAAGATCTGGAAACTGGAGTTGAGGAAACGTTGTGGTGAGATTGAGAAATTTGGTATGGTTGATGGCTGGAAGAGAATTGTCAAGGATGAAGATCTGAAGGGCGGAGAGTTCTTGGCGTTCGAGTTTGATGGCTATAGGCTCTTCAATTTCTGTATTTACGGCCACGCTACGTGTAAAAGGCTTGGAAACTCAGTGAAAACCAAAGAGGTTGAAGATGAATCTGATGGTGAGGATGATAAATCTAGTGATGGTATCATAGTTATTGACGACGATGATGAGAATGAAGATGATGGTGACGACGATGATGAAGGTGATGATGATGATGATGATGATGATGATGATCAAGATTATGGCGAGGAAGATAAATCGAGTGTGGAGATCATAGTTATTGATGATGATAGTACTGATGCTGATAATGATGATGTTAGTGGTGATCAAGATTCTGGTGACGAAGATAAATCTAGAGAAGAGATCATAGTTATTGATGATGATGATGATGATGATTATGCTGATGGTGATCAAGATGCCGATGATGAGAGAAGGAGTGGAGTTGAGACAGAGAGAAAAGATTAAGCTACAATAGAAATTATGTCTTGTGAAGCTAAATGAGAATCACTGTCTCTTGTGTATCAAAATATAATAAGAAGGAATCAAGTGAAGTCTACTGATAAAATGATCTGCGAGTTAGACAAGGAGAAGAATGGTCTGGTTCGTGAAATCAAAGTCTGTGTTATAAGTGGATGAAGCTCTATGTGTTAGCACCAGAATATATATGTAAGGATGCTAAAATATCTTGGTAGGTTATAATCAAGACATGTTTCTGTAGTATATTGAGTTTTTAATCAAGAGTTGCTTAGTTCCTGATTCATTTCAATTCTCTGCTATGTATAAAAATCTACCTTCTGGTGTTGTTTGTGTGTGTGGAAGAACATGTAGTGACAAAAGTCTCTCAACAAATTCGTATAAAAAGAATGTTGTATTATATGTTCATTGTTCTTGACAAGGCCCTCCTTTGTACAAATCAAGGTTTGGTTAATCTAAATACATTATGCTACAATCACAAATTAGCTATGAGATTCTTCCACCAAAATCCTTGTTAATCATAACTTCTTCTTTATTTTGTTAATCATAACTTACTTAACAGTAGTAATACAGTATTGATTGGACCGAAACATAGGCCCATTTCTCGAATTCATGGGCCTTGGTGGTTTTTTGTTTGCAAAAAGTGAGAGTGCTGCTATAAGTAGACCTTCTTTCCATTTGAAGCAATAGCACAGAAACAGAGCGCAACCTCTGTTTTTGCAAGTTTTTCCTACAATAAGTAAAAATCATTTGATGAAATCTTTAGATCTCGAAACTTAGGGTTAGAAGTACCTATCTCACCTTCACTTCCCAGAAAAAATTGGGTTTTCTCAGAGCAGGACAAAGAGGTGACAACAATGAACAAAGGTTTCTTCTTTAGTCTCTTCTTTGTTCTTGATTCTCCAATTGCAATGTATCCTATTTTCTGACTAATTTTTATTTTATCTTGGAACAGGAAACTCTTCGGATGATGTTCTTCCAAAGTTCTTCAAAGTGTACTTACCTGGTGAATCCGGAGATGATCTGGTAAAAGACACTTCTTTTCACTCTGCTTTTTTTTTTTTGCTTGTTTTTTTGGGTTTTGTTTCTTACATGTTCATCGGTAGATTTCTAGTTGGATTGAAACTTGTAGATAATTTTCAGGGAATACCCGTTTCTTTCAACAGCTTCTTACCAAATTCTAAGCCTAGAAACGTAACTGTTAGAAGCATCTATGGAAACGTTTGGAAACTAGAGTTGAGGAAACGTTGTGGTGAGATTGAGAAATTTGCTATGGTTGATGGCTGGAAGAGAATCGTCAAGGACGAAGATCTGAAGGGCGGAGAGTTCTTGGCTTTCGAGTTTGATGGCTATAGGCTCTTCAATTTCTGTATTTACGGCCAAGCAACGTGTAAGAGGCTTGGAAATTCAGTGAAAACCAAAGAGATGGAAGCTGAATCTGATGGTGAGGATGATAACTCTAGTGACGATAGTGATGATGATGATGATGATGATGATGATGATGAGGATGATTATGAAGATGACGAATTTGAAGCTGCTGATGTTGATGTTGATGCTGGCGATGTTGAGGCTGACGGTGATGATGGCGATGCTGATGATGAGGCATTTGACGTTGATGATGACGTTGAGGCTGATGATGAGCAAAGACAGTACCTGGATGATCGCGATAACCCGTCCTTTACCGTGACTATAACGAAGAATAAAAGCCAATTGGTAAGAATGTTAAAAGATGTTTTCTCACTTCTATTTAACATAATTTGGTTATATATGCATGGCTTTCTATTTTATGCGAACGCATCAATGAGGAATATAACAATCAGTTTCATGGTGTTTCTTTCATAATGCAGCTCATCCCGACTCGCGTTATAAAAGACTACAACTTGAGCTTCCCTGAGGCGATAACTGTCGCCGACCCACTCGCCACTAAATTCGGGACATTGGAGAGGAAAATAACGGTTCATGATAATGGAGGTGTGTACATACGGGGATTTGCAAGTGTTTTCAGAAGGAATAACGTGAAGACGACTGATAAAATGATTTGCGAGGTAAAGAAGAGTGGTAATGGTCTAGTTCACACAATCAAGGTCTACATTGTCAAGGGATGATCTTTTGATAAATAGCTTTATTAATCTTACCAAGTGTTACGATATGTATGGATGGTCTCGAGATTTGGTTTATATGGTTAAGGATTGGATTGTGAGAGATGTTTTCAAGTTAATTAATTAAGATTTAAGACTTTTCTATATAAAGAGTTCCTGAATCTCATCAAACCGCAACAAAATCCATGTTGATGTCATTTACATTGTTCGGACAAAGGTTGTCCTTCGGGTTTGATTTATCTCAAAAAAGACATTATAGTAATGTGGAAAAATTACAATTGGGTTTGTATTTTGTTGTTGGCTCCACTGTATCTTACAAACTTACAAATCAAAAGGAGAACCAAACATTACATTGGCCCTTTCCACGGTCGGGTGCAAGTTATTACAGCTTCAGGTTTGTTTCGAACCTGCAAGTTCATTATGTACGAAGAGTGTCATTACTTCTGGCTAGGGATGTTAATGATGGGTTTTTACCCTATGGGTATCCTAAACCCTTTCAAAATTCTAAGCCCATTACCCTACCCTATCCTTTCAAAATGGAAAGGGCTAAAACCGAGCGGGTATTATTTACACGCGGGCTCAAGTAGGATTACCCTAACGAGTTTAGGGTATCCATAGGTTTTTTTTTTTAATTACGTTTTTAGCTTAAAACGACGTCGTTTTTTTCTTTTCTTTGGCTACTCCGCTACTCGATCTCTCTCTCTCAGTCTCGACTCTCATCAACTAAAGTCTCAAACTCTCAATTCTCAAACGATAGTCTCTCAAAGTCTCGATTCTCAACTCTCTTTATGTTCTTCGTTTCACTCGATCCTCGATTCGATTCTTCACCATCGAGTCAATTCAATTGCTGCCTCCTTAATCATTAACCTCGTCGAAGTTAGTTTTTGGGTATGTAATTTGGGAATTAGGGTTCTTCGGATTTTTTAGTAATTCATTCGCAAATCGAGTCCTACTCCTAATCATCTTCTCCTTTATGGTCTAGAATCGAAACCCATTTGCTGAATTCATCAAAAATTTTTTGCAGAATGGATACTCAGTCAATGGAATTATTGGATACACTTAGTGCTGAGAATGAATACATGGCAGCAGCGAATGAAGAAGATGAAACAGAAACGACTCAAGGAGCATCAGAATCACAAAGTGAAATACAACTGACTCAAGCGACTCAATCGGTACGTGTTTCTAACAAACGCCTAAAGTCTTTTGTTTGGAAAGAGTTTGTATCGGTAGGAGTAGAGTTAGATGGTAAAAGAAGAAGTCGTTGCATACATTGTAGTAAGAAGTTAGTATCAGAAACTGGTCAAGGAACATCAGCTTTGATACGCCATTTGGAATGTTGCCCAAAAAGGCCTCCAGGGCAAAGTGAAGAAAGGCAATATGATCACAGAGTGGACCGTGAGATGATTACTGAGATTATTGTGTATCATGATCAACCTTTTCGTTATGTGGAGTATGAAAAAGTCAGAGCTAGAGATAGGTACTTGAACCCAAAGTGTCATCATATATGTAGACAAACAGCTGGAGCTGATGTATTTAGGAGGTATGAGTTAGAAAAAGAGAAGCTGAAAAAGCTATTTGCAGAATACAAAGGCAGATTGTGTTTCACAGCAGATATGTGGACAGCTCGGACCACAATGATGGGATATATATGTTTGACTGCGCACTATGTTGATGATAGGTGGATGTTAAATAACAAAATCCTAGCTTTTTGTGATGTGAAACATCCACACACTGGTGAAGAATTGGCTAACAAAGTTCTTAGACTTTGATGGCTGTTTTTTATGTTATGGTCAATATATATATGTTTAACCAATTATATGTATGAGAGAAGTTCTGTTTTGGACCAATTATGGTTTTTTTCTGTTTTAGAATAACAACAAATGATCAAAACATAAAAAGTATGAAAAAAGACTCATGGGTACCCACGGGTACCCTATAATCTATAAATACCCTATAGGTCTAACCTATTGGTACTAGGGTCCATTAAAGGTTTTTTGAACCAGGGTTTTTACAAAAGGATTTTTACAGGGTTAGGGTCAGGATAGGGTTGGGTAGCCCACCACAACATCCCTACTTCTGGCGTTAAAGAACCTTAAGAAAAGTATTGACAGAGAAGCAGAACACACAAGGAGAATAATGCTACAAAACTATTGACTAGACTTAGGTTGGAAGTCTCATTAGCTCCATAAAATATTGTAAGAAATGACTGATCACCCTCATTAGATTCATGACCAAATGCTGAAATACTAGCTATGAGGTTCTTCCACCAAAATCCTTGTTAATCGGTAACTTAACAAGTATCGATGATGAATTGTTGTCATTTAATCAGTATCGATTGGACCGAAATTTAGGCCCATTTATCGAATTCTTGGGCCTCGACGGTATTTTTGTTCTCAGTGAATTACTTTAAGCAGACCTTTTTCCATTTGAAGCAATAGCACAGAAACAGAGTGCAACCTCTGTTTTTGCAAGTTTTTCCTACAAAAAGTAAAAATCCTTTGATGCTACCATTAGATCTCGAAACTTAGGGTTTGAAGAACCTATCTCACCTTCACTTCCCAGAAAAAATTAGGTTTTCTCAGAGCAGGACAAAGAGATGACAATGAACAAAGGTTTTCCCTTTAGTCTCTTCTCTGTTCTTGATTCTCCAATTTCAATGTACTATCCTATTTTTCTGATTTGTTTTTATTTTATCTTGGAACAGAAATTTCTTCGGATGATTGTCTTCCCAAGTTCTTCAAAGTGTACTTACCTGGTGAATCCGGAGATGACCTGGTAAAAACACACTTCTCTTCCCTCTGTTTTCAGTTTGCCTTCTGAGTTTTTCTTACAAGTTCGTCGGTATTTTTCTAGTTTGGTTGAAGTTCGTAGTTAATTTTCAGGAAATACCCATTTCGTTTAACAGCTGCTTACCAAAGTCTTTGCCTAAGAACGTAACTATCAGAAGCATTTATGGAAAGTTTTGGGTAATGGCTTTGAGGAAATGCGGTGGCGAGGTTGAGAAATACGTTCTGGTTAATGGGTGGAAGAGGATCTTAAAGGACGAAGACCTGTCCCAGGGAGACTTGTTGGAGTTTGATTTCGATGGCTCTCGGTGTTTTAACTTCTGTATCTACGAGGTTCGCACAATGTGTAAAAGGCTCAGAAGAAGTTCAGTGCAAAGTGAAGAAGAAACCAGAGCTAGTGATGAACTTTTTGCTCTTGATGATGATGAAGATTCCGAAGATCCTGATTATAAGTGTGAGGATGATGATGATGCTATTCTTGAGGAGGAGGATGATGATGATGATGATGATGATGATGATGATGATATACAGTATTTGGATGATAGTAATAACCCATTCTTTCGAGTGACCCTAAATCCGAAGAAGAGAAGCCAATTGGTAAGAAAAAAAAAAATGAATGTTGAAAATGTTTTCACACTTCCATTTAACATCTTTGGGTTATCTGTTTTTATGTGAATGTAACGTCTTTCATAACGCAGCGGATACCGTCCAAGGTTATAAAAGACTATGGCTTGAACTTCGCTGAGAGTATAACTCTTGCCGATCCACGCGCGAAGAAATTCGGGACGCTGGCGAAGAAAATCAAGATCCAGACGAATGGCTGTGTGTTTATCAAGGGATATGGAGCTATACTCAGAAGGAATAACGTGAAGTCAAGGGACAAAATGATATGCGAGTTGAAGAAGACGGGTAATAACAATCTGGTTCACACAATCAAGTTCCACATTATCAGTAGATGATCATTTTATATGAGCCTTGTGCGTAGTTGATGTGAGTGGTACCTATGTGACATCAGAGGCTATGATGTCAGCTAGTGTTAGTGGTTATTTATGTTGTTAAGTTTTTCAAGTTAAGTCAAGAAGACTTTGTTGTGGGGTACTGAGTGAGTTCATGTAAGAGTTTCTAATTCCTGTAATCTTATCAGATCTATCGTGTCTTGTGATTGTTTGGCTATACAAATATATCTCCTCTTGTTCTGTGTGGCTGCAACAGGAAGGGAAACGTTTCCCATTGTCTTCATACAAATAGATTGCATTGTTTGAACAAGGTCGTTCTTCGGGTCGGATTAATTTCAGAGACATTACAATGACACATGGGTTTAAGTTTATGTTTTGTTCTTAGCCCTCGCTTTATGTTACAAATCAGAAGAAGAAGAAGAACCAACAATGGCAAATATAGCGCAATAGATTTTTGGGAGAAATCATCATATTAGCCTTCCACGGCCGGGTTCAAGTTATTCCAACTTCAGGGCTGTTTAGAACCTGCATGTTCATGTAAGAAGAATGTTATTACTCCTAGTTTTATAAGATCTTAAGAAAAGTATCGACAGAGAGAAGCAGAAGACAAAATGAGAATAGTGCTACAAAACTTGGAAACTCTGCTTTATTCTTCTATTCACTAAACATTTTTCATTCTTCTTTCAAGTTTAATCCATCAAGATTCATACTGCTACAAAGCATCTCAAACTCTAGGGGTCTTCCATCAAAATTGTGTTTTTTTCTTGTGGATTAGTAAGCGTAACATATTAAACAGGAGGATGAAACTGCAGCTTTTGTGCTGAACTAAAAAGATGACTTGAATGATATTGTTTCCCAGAAAGTCATACCTTGAGTTTGGCAGAGGAAGCAGGTACGCTTACTGTGGTGGTTGTGAGCGGTTCATGAGATGGTGGTGGTGTTGTTGAGATGCGTAATCAGTTGGGTGTATGACATAGAGACCGGGCATATTCAGATTGAGGAAGGGCTGAGAAGGATGAAGAGTTTCAGTGGATGAAGAAGGTGGGCGTGTAGCTGAGAGTGAGAATCCTGATGATGCTGCATTTGAGAACAGTGGCGATGCTGTAGCTGTTGTGGCGGTTCCACCACTGGACTGATCTTGCGCTTGCCATGTCCTGGCTGGGAAGCTTTGATGAGAACGTGGCATAAAACCTTTCTCTGGTGTTCTTTCCTGGAGACAAGAATTTAAGCTTTAGCGCAGAATGTCATTTATTGAAATCTTCCAAGTTCTTTTCCAGTTTAATGATGCAGAAATCATAACATAGAACTCTACTCAAAGGATATCACTGAGCGGAGCTCAAGTATTTAACCGGTCAAATATCACAATAGTAACCACCTGCTGAACATCTAATTAAATTCACTTATCGCACAAATTACTCACAGGTCGGGAAGAGTTTGCTAAGTTTTAAAGTTGTCTATTTTGGTGTTCTAGTTCTGGACAGAAGGTACAGAAGAATGTGAGACTGTTAAATGCGTGGCAGTGACAGTTGGATATAAGGAGACGTTGGTATTTACCATGGGTGAGAAGAACGCAGAAGGAAGGATATGCCGGTTAATAAGATGTTCTGAACCCCTCTTCAAGAAATTGAAAGGCGTATCACATGTCGCTGCAGCCATGTGGTTCTCCATCTGTGAATATAGATCAATGGAAGGGCAAGAAAATCATGAATCAAGGAAGAACCATGTGGACTCGAGCTAGCTAATTAGGGACAGTAGCTTTGAGTTGCAGATTGCGATGAGATATGGACAAAGAAACATTTCACTAACGGTTGCAGCAAAACGCATATGAAAGTAAAGTAAACCATATTTGGTGCACTACAGAGAAAAATGCACCTTGGAGTTCCTTCCACATACGATACTGTTAGGGGGATGGTGAAGCCGGAGACCCCTATCTTTTTGCTTTGGACCATCTCCCAGTGAAAGTGAGATCCCCAAGTTGAGGTCGAGCTTAACATTAGCTAAATAAAGAAATCAGTAAACAAGTTATCAAGAGCAAAAGCTGCATAGCATTGACCAGTTTAACAAGCAAGAAACCGAGCATCAACTATAATCTACATTACCTGCCTCGGGAATCGTCCGGGATGCATGATGAGGCTCAATTAAGGAAGCAGCTTCCCTTCCATTCCATTTTATGGCTGCCTTGTCACAACCCCTAATTCCATAAGAACCTCAGTAATTAGTCTTGCAAAATTTCCAAATAGAATAATAATTTACGATCACCAAGAGCATGCAGATTATACTCAGATGACAATCACCCCAAGATAGATGTAAATGTATCATAGCCATCAGAATCTCTAGATATTATCCGTAATCACAAATGGGTTTTCCTACGGATGGTTCTAACAGAAACTTTTTCACATGAACGGAAGATAACCAACTCTTCATCTGAGGTACATCACTCTTTTTAGCAATGACTGACAAGCACATTCAGACAAACCCACAAAGAACATAGCATGTGTAAAAGCCCAAAATTAGATCCCTAGAGAAGTAGATTACATGTTTCCATGAAACTGCTCCATTTGATCTCCAAACCCGCCAATCTTTTGCAAAGCAACTCCTTGATATCTTGAATGATTCCTCGAGAAACCAGAGCTCTGTCTTCGAAGGACTTGCACAACTTCCTCTTTGGAAAGATTCGCCATCTGTAAAGTTTGAAAATCAGATCAGAACAAATCAAAGCATGCATGTCTTCACTATAATTTCTACATCTGTAATCTAATTCCAAACCTGCTTGAGATCCTCTTCGTAATCGCTGATAATGAAATTGATGTCAGCCTCCAGACCCCTGAACTTGACAGCAGCTCGATCATACGCCCTGCACCAGCGGATGTAGAACTTATGAAATACCCATTTAATTGTACCATAATGAAAAACAGTTGATGGATCAATAAGATCATACAAAAACAACATATATTCCAAAAGGCATCATTACCTAGCTGCAGCATGGGCAGTGTCAAATCCACCTATTGAATCCAAAAGTTAAGCTTCATTAGAGAGAGTTAAGAGTACAGCAGAAACCAGCTCAAGGTGGTGAAAACTAATAGAATCCATACCTAAGTAAACTTGTTTACCGCAATCCCTGCAACCAGGAAAATTGACAAAAATAAAAAGATTATTAATGCAAGATCTAATAAGTCCGAGCTTGGACCTGAAAGATAGACCCAGTTCTACCATATTCGACCAAAGCTCTGTCACGAGGAACACATCAACCAACTCATCCAAGACCTATCTAGAAGATAATCAATCAGAAGTAGCTTTACCAGATATGCGATTCCCATCTGCCTGTCCTCCGGTAGAAAGTGACGCCTCTGTACTGCGAGCTCTTTGACCTAGGTCCTCTCCTGCTTTTCTTCACCGGCTGCGATGGTGGCTGCATCACCGGCGCAGAATCTCCACCGCTTCCTCCGTCGAGAAAGTCTCCGCCTTGTTTCCCCCTCTGGAAAGAAATATCAACGGAGCTCCTGGAGCTTTGCGCGCCCGAATCCAGAAAACTCATCCCGCATCCATCGCCTTTAGCAACAGGAAAAAACTCCTTAGTCATCACCGCACTTTTTTCTTCTTCTTCTACATCTTCTCCGCCTCCTCCCTTCAGTATTTCAAATTGAAACTTGACGGAGCGTGTGGAGCACAGCTCCTCCTCGCCATCGATGCAGCTGGACGCCTCGGCATTGACTACCGAAGAGTTCGACGTCACCGATTCATCCATCTGATTCAAAACAGCACCAGAAACCCGCTTCACAGCAGCTGAATCTCGTCCGTTCTGAGTAGACTCAGCCGACTCGACGTCGAGATTGAGATCCAGCATCAATCTCAAAAGTCAACAAAAGCAAACAAAGTCTGAGATTTCACACGAACAACAACTATTTCGTCAACCCCTTACACATTGATCAAGCTTTTCACACGGGCCTAACGAATTCTCACTAACCCGACCAATAAAATCAGCGATCGCCGTCGATTTGAGATGAACAGAGATCAGAAATCACATTTCATGGGTAAAAATCTGCAGCGGCTACGGGAAATCAGAGGCAGCGGACGGAGATAAGATTCTGAAATTAATAAAAACACGGCCAGGATTCGCCGGCGGTGATGGAATAATTACAGAGAAGGAAAGCTCGATCACGACGGAGAGATACGAGATTCAGGAGACATGGCGATGAGAGTTTGCTCACTGGGGATTTGAAAGAGAAGGCGAATAGCTTCGCCGGACAAAGAGATTGTCGTCGGCGAAAGAAAACGGGAATGATGGGACGTAAGCCGTGGATAGTGGCAACAAGGGAACATATACATAAATTATTATTCGCTCCATCTTTCTCGGCAATTGGACACCGGTTATGCCGGTTTCCGGTTCCATTGGGAAATGTAAAAACGTGCTGTTTTGTTTTTCCAAACATGGTTAAAATTCAAATTAGTGTAAAAAATTTGAATCATGATAAATAATTTACTACTGTTAAATTTGAAGCATGATAAACATTTTGCACTAAAATATATAGTCCGTCTGATTTTACTCTTTTTTCACACATATTAAAAAACCTGATAAAAATCATATTTTACACCTTATTAATACACTAAACACATTTCTCTTTCTAATTAATACATTAATATTAAAAGGTCAAAACTGGATTTTTGTTTTAAAAATTGCATTGAAAATACAAAATGACACTTTTTGTAAAAAAAACAAAACCTTAAAATAATATTTTTTGTGAAACAGGGAGAATAGCTGTTAGTGATTTTTTTATTGAACCAAAAAAATAAGTCATTAAATACTAAATAGATTTCACAAAAATCGAAAAAGAAAAACGAATCTACTCATTCACAACTTTGAAGACAAAGCATTTGTTTTCATTTATGGGCGGGTCCTATATTATGCATATATGTCTTACTCACAAAAGAAGAAAAAAAAAACTATAAAAGCATCTCCAATTTAATAGTGTCAAATTGTATTTTGCAATAAAATCTGTTCCAACCCAATCTCATTTTCAATTGCAAAATGGTATAATGCCATTTTTGGTTGCAAATATGGCACCATCTCATTTTGCAATTGAACTTTTTTATTTATAAAATAGTTCTTCAAATTTTACATACTTTTATTTTTAGAGTTATAAATAATTATTTTGATGATAATTTATTTTTTTGATGATTATAAATATTAAAACACTATAATATATAAAATTAAAATATAAATAACATTATTTTAATAGAAGCATATTAAGGCAGATCTTGTTGATAGTGTTGTGTTGAGCCATTTTTCGTAAAATCCGGGTTTGTTTACTCTGAACATATACACGAAGATTCGAATCTTCTATCAAGTTCAAGTGTTGGAACAAAAATTTGTTTGTTTCCTTAAATTCTTTTAAAACGTATGTAGTTCTTACTTTGAATCTCCAAATGATGTTGTCTTTGTGCACTTTTCTTTTTTAATTGCTCCAAAAGTAGCTTATTTTCTTCTTCTAAAGTGTAATGTGTTTTTTTTTTAAATTATAATAATGAAATTTCAAGAATATCATAATTTATGGAAATTTTGAGAGAAATTAAATAAATAGGTCAATTTGTAAATGTTAAAGAAAATATGTATAATTAGTAATTAATAATAAAATAGAAAAGAATAATATACTAAAAATATTTCTTTTGACATGAAAAATGTAATTATGGATTGTAGAGAAATTCAATTATATTTTGTAATTATAGTATTTTGCAATGAAAAATGCAATTATGGATTGGAAATGCTATAAGAAGTGAGATAGAATATCATGCACTAAATGGATAACAAGTATCCCAACTAATGTAACAAATGTGTTATACTCTCTAGAAAAAAATGTAAAAACTAATGAACAATTACGTGCAAAATGCAATTATGAGTTAGAGTTAGAGATGCTATAAGAAGTGAGATAGAATATCATGCACTAAATGGATAACAAGTATCCCAACTAATGTAACAAATGTGTTATACTCTCTAGAAAAAAATGTAAAAACTAATCAACAATTACGTGCACTAACATAAATTAATACTCTTGAAATTTTGGGACTATTTCAAAAATAATGTAAACTATATGTGTGTGTATATATATATATATATAGAGAGAGAGAGAAACTAGTGTAAGATGATTGATAGGCACATTTAACTAACATCATGTTCATAGTTCTAGTTTTTCTAAGTTGACATAGTGTTTTGTTACAAAAAAACAAACTGACATAGTGATGAAATTTGGTTTTGTATGGTTAAGTTTGACAATCACCACACACACATACGTTAATTTTAAAATTGATGATGTCAGTTATTTCTTCTCGTTCTACCTAAATTTCAGCAAATATAAACGAATTTGCTTTCTACAAAATCTCAAAAAATTGTAAAACTCTAATCACATTTTTAAAGAAAATTACCTCTGCATCAATCACGTGTCATTTTCTTTTTACACTGTCACTGAATAGCTATGAGTAAAGTAAATAACATGTGATTTGATGTGGTGATATTTCTCTTCAGGTTCTACAACAATGAAAATCGTTGAGGTAAACTCTTTTATTGCATACAATCGAGAAATCAAAAAGAAATGGAAGAAAAAAAACATATGTATAGTGAACTCGCGCCTAACTCTAACTTATACCTTGGAAGCAAGTGTATTGGTATTTACCGGTATTGTATGTGGACTCTAGCTTGAGAGCAATATGAAACAAAGAGATAGCAACGAAGAAGTTGATATGGTTTTCAACTTAATTGCTCTTCTTTTGCAAAGTGGCGAAACCAGCCTACTCTCTGCAAAAAGCAGTTAAAGAATATAAAAATGGATATAGAGCAATGAACGGTCGTCTTGATTAAAATTGATGGAAGAGAAGAGGCCCATCACTTCTATAAAGCAAGTAAAACACTTGCTTCAAGCCACAAAATATATCGCAAATGTAAGGGCTATATTTCATTAAAAAGTTGGTTTTGTAAGATGGTTAAACATTTTGACTTTGAATCAGCATTCCGTTTTGAATCCTCTCTCCTTGTTCATCTTCTTCTCTTTTTTTTTTTCTTGGCAATCTTTTTTTTCTTATTTGCGTGTATCTCTTTTTCTTTATTTTTTTGTAGGCAAATTCTATTTTTATAGACTTAAATACTTTTATATTGTTTTAGTGTTGTTATGTTTATCATTGTATAGAAAGTCTTTAACAGTGCTTTAGACCATTCAAAACAAGAGGGGATTCTAGAAGAGAATGAGAAGCGCCAGATTAAGAATACGCACAATATACCATAATATTGATAAGTTTATATGTGCATGTGACTTGCTTTCATTGGTCGATTCTTTTGTTGATGTGAACTTTTAGAATTGGCAAAAATCTAATTTTATATAAATGAAACTAAAGAGAATACAAGTAGATTTTGCTTGTCATATTTCTTTTAATATAGTGTTTTTACTCTTAACGAAAATCTATAGAAACGTAAAACCGTCCTTTGTTTTTGTATCAGATATCATTTTATTAAACAGGCAATGAAATAAAATTTAATTTCAAACGTACCAATACATGAATAATGGTTTCATACTCTCAAAACTAGGGAATTTTCCGCGCTACGCGCGGATTGTTTTTATTAACATTAGATTATTATTTAAGTTTTATAATTTTTTAACTTTAATTTGATATTTATTTACAATATAGTTTTCATGCGAGTTTATACATCTTAAATATTTTAATATGTCCGAAAAATATATTGTGATTTAACTAAAAAATTTTACAAAGTGAATATGTCAAAATTAATTTTTAAACTAAAACTTGAAATGTGTATCGAAACATATTGTTGTTCACAAACTTTCAAAATATTATTGAAATTATTTTTGTTTTAACTGAATTCGGTATATGATTGAACTCAACAACTATAAGTTTTTTATTTTTTTAATCGAAAACAATTTTTCATTTTAAATTGAAAACGAAAGAACTTATCAAACATATGATCACCAACTCAAGCACTTCATTGGACATGTCAAAATTAATTTTTAAACTAAAACTTGAAATACATATTGAAACTCATTGTTGTTCACCAGCTTTCAAAATATTATTAAAATTATTTTTGTTTTAACTGAATTCGGTATATGGTTGAACTCATAAACTTTAAGTTTTTTTTTTCTTTAACCGAAAATAATTTTTCATTTTAAATTGAAAATAAAATAATTTATCAAACATATAATCGCCAACTCAAGCACATCATTGTTCTAATTAATTTTTATTTCTTTTTATTCTTATAGTGTTCATGTAGTGTTCTTGTTTTTCATTAGCAGTCCTAAACCCCACATATAATTTTTCTCTTTCTCTAATCAAGAACAAAATTTTATTTTTTGAAAACGAAATAACTTATCAAACTTATGGTCGCCAACTCAAGTACCTCATTGTTCTAAATAATTTTTGTTTCCCTTTATTCCGATCGTATTCGTGTAGTATTTTTTTTTCATTAGCAGCCCCAAACATCACATATAAATTTTCTATTTCTTCAATCGAAAAGAATTTTTTATTTTAAATTAAAAACGAAATAACTTATCAAACATATGATCGCCAACTCAAGCACTTCAATATTCTCATTAATTTTTGGTTCCTTTTATTCCGATCGAGTTCGTGTAGTATTTTTTTTTTTCATTAGCGGCCCCATACTTCACAAATATGTTTTCTCTTTCTTTAATCAAAAATAATTTTCATTTTAAATTGAAAACGAAATAACTTATCAAACATATGATCGCCAACTCAAGCACCTCATTGTTCTAATTAATTTTTGATTCCTTTTATTCCGATCGTGATCGTTTTTTTCTTTCATTAGCAATCTCAAACTTCACATATAAGTTTTCTCTTTCGTTAACCGAAAACAATTTTTTATTTTAATTTAAAACGAAATAACTTATCAAACATATGATCGCCAACTAAGGCACGTCATGTTCTAATTAATTTTTGTTTTCTTTTATTCGGATTAGTGTTCGTGTAATGTTTTTTACCATTAGCATCCCCAAACTCCTCATATAAGTTTTTTTTTCTTTAGTCGAAAACAATTTTTCATTTTAAATTGAAAACAAAATAACATATCAAACATATGATCGCCAACTCAAGCACCTCATTGTTCTAATTAAATCTTGGTTCCTTTTAATCTGATCGAGTTCATGTAGTATTTGTTTTTCTTTCATTAGGAGCCCCACACTTCACAAATATGTTTTCTCTTTTTTAATAGAAAACAATTTTTCATTTTAAATTAAAAACGAAATAATTTATCAAATATATGATCGCCAACTCAAGCACTTCATTGTTCTAATTAGTTTTTGTTCCCTTTTATTCTAATCGTGTAGTGTCGTCATTTTTTCATTAGCAACTCCATAAAAAAAATTATATATACTAATAGATTATTATTATCATTAGCGAGGTAATACTGATTTACAAAAAGAAGAAGTATGTAGAATTTTTAAAAACTTAGAAGGCGTAAAAAGTCCTTTACATTTGGCATATAATTAAATTTAGACATTTTTCCTACATTTCACATATGTTTTAATGAGCCTTTTATAATTAGATTAATAATATATATTAAAATATTTTCAAAAGAGATTTTTAACAAAACAAAAAAAACATATTAGGTTTGCTCACGTGGCGAGTTTGTAGGTTTTTTGTTTTTACTTATGTAGATGGCTTTAGGAGCCCACGATAGTTTTTGTTTCCTTTTATTCGGATCTTGTTTGTGTAGTATTTTTTTTCTTTAATTAGCACCCCCAAACTTCACTTATAAGTTTTCTCTTTCTTTAATCCAAAACAGTTTTTCATTTTAAAAAAAGAAATAACTTATGAAGCATATGATTGCTAGCTCAAGCATCTCATTGTTCTAATTATTCTTTGTTCCTTTTTATTATGATGGTGTTCGTGTAGTTTTTTTCTTCTTTTATTAGCCCAATATATATATATATATATATATATATATATATATATATATATATATATACTAATAGATTATTATTATCATTAGCCAGTTAGTATCGATTCACAAAAAAAAAGTATGTGGAGTTTCTTAGAACTTAGAAAACGTTAAAGTTTCCTTTGCGTTTGTCATATAATTTAATTTAAAAATTTTCTTACATTACACATATGTTTTAATGAGCCTTTTATAATTTGATTAATAATATATATTAGATTATTTTCATAAGAGTTTTTAACACTAAAACCCATATTAGGTTTGCTGACGTGACAAGTTTGTGGAGTTTTTATTATTATAAATATTTGGTTTTTATTTAAGTTAGATTGATTTTTAATTTTAATTTGTTAGTTCAACTCTAAGAAAGTTTTCTAGAAATAAAAGAAGGAAAACTTTAAAAATGCTGATGTGGCAGAAAGAGAGAATGGTTTAAAAAGCTGATGTGAATAGCTTATGGAGCCCCAAATTGTCTCTTTCATTTAGTATAATACAAGGTCGCTGGCGTAATGAAACTATAAAGGGGTTGGTTTTTTTGTGTCATGGGTTTAAATTTTATTTGAAATGAAAGAATATTTTTTAAATTGGAATATCTAAAGACCGATTTTGAATATTGGAAAAAAATTATAGCCGATGTCCAGAATTCACATGTTTAAAATAAAAATAAAAAATAGAGTCCAATAATATTTAATAATATTATTTGGGGTCGATATTTATGTATTATCGAATTTGAACCCAAATGATGATAAGTGATAACAATAGTACTAGAACAAGAAATACTAGGTTACATGTTTTAGTTGTGCTGGTACAGTGCTCTCTTTAAGTGGCTCAGTTTTCACATTGTTTTATCTCTTACATGGACCTTTATTTTGCATCTAGATTCGAACTCAGGTTACCGGCGAAAAATGATGATAATGGCCTAAAAAAAAAAATTTGCTTGTGTCCATACGAATCTCTTTTTCTTTCTAAATGTTTTTATTTTGTGGGGTAGGTCGAATGATAATTTCGACTGGCTTTAGCCGGTTTGCGTAAAGTGGAATGTCAGAAAAATCTCGAAGATCATGAATCTTAACGAGTAAAATGCAGCCACGTGTACAACAGAGAGATTGAACCCCAGCCATTCAACTAGTCTCTCTCTCATACTCTCAGCCTCTCAGGTCAAAAATCTCCCTAATCTGTCTATCTGATCTGACGGCCCACGTCCGTTCTTACTTTCCTGAAATTTAGGAATTCACATTTCTAACTTAAAGAAAAAAAAAATAGTTTCTGCATTTACCTATTTTCATTTTCATGCACTTTCTTTGTTTTCTACCTATTTCACGATTAGCAGATTTACCAAGTAAAACATTAATGTAATTTTTTGAAGTGAAATTGGAGGAGGGGATCCAGTTTATAAATTTTAGTCGATTACACACTTTTTTTTATTACGTTGGGATATAACGTATATATAATATGTATATAGTGGTCAATATACACGTTGTACGGTGGACCTACGGTGGTATTGGTATAATGTTTTTCATTCAAATTTTGATTATATAGATGGCGATACGAAAATAGATGATGGTTCAATAATTAGTTTTTGAAACTAAAAATAGAGAAATACCCTTTGTTTATTATTAAAAAAAAATCTTCCTGTTGCTATCAGTTTCTTAAGAAATATTATCAATAACATATTTTTAAAAAACCATATAATATATTACTCTTTTCGTTCCTTTATATTTGTTGTTTTCGAGATTTATTTTTGTTTCAATTTATTTGTTATTTTAACACTTTTTATTTAAAGTAGTATTGGAATCTGGATAAAAAAATTTTCTAAGAATTCTCTTTCAAAAAAGTGACTACTTTTTTTATTTAAAATATGATTGTAGTTATTTTTTTTGTAATTAAATGAGTTTTTTAATATGCGTGAATTATGTTAAAACAACCAACAATACGGAGGGAGTATTAATCATGTACGGCAAACGAGGTTGAATTGAA
Source organism: Alliaria petiolata (assembly GCA_020283515.1). Classification (NCBI taxonomy): domain Eukaryota; kingdom Viridiplantae; phylum Streptophyta; class Magnoliopsida; order Brassicales; family Brassicaceae; genus Alliaria; species Alliaria petiolata. Next base: position 281,087,804 of record JAHZTW010000001.1, read on the forward strand.
AGACGTGGACGCAGTCCTACCCTTTAAACGAAAATGTTTTTCTTAATTGTGTGGCGCACTCTCCAGACCTAATACAATATCATAGTAGTATTTATCATTGTTGTGGACAAAGTCCATGACCATTTTGGTTACTATATTCAGATTGACCAATTATTATTATTATTGGTACGATGTGACACGGCAAGAACAAGTTGGCCATTTTTTGGTGCACTTATTAAACTTGGTCATCGTCGATGTCAACTAAATTGGTTAATAAAGTTTTAAAAAAAAAAAAAAACTAAATGGGTTAACTGTGGCAGCAGGCTTGCAGCCCGCGGAATTTAACCGGCCCGGTTCTAATTTGTAAGGCCTTTAAGCATTTTTAAAGACGACAGTAAGGAAGTGGCGGTTCGAAAGCAAAACCAGCCTTTTATCGCTGGCTACGCTAGAGAGACGTCTAGAAAATGCCCAGACATCCGAATTGGTCGGAACTTCAATCCGACCTCTGGTCGTTGATTCTGAAGCGTCTGAGCTTCGCGGATTTCGCTCGAGCGAAAACCGTTTGTTCGGGATGGAACATCGCGTCGAGATTCTGCTCGCCTAAGAAAAAGCAGACCCCATGGTTGATTCTCCACGATTCCGAAAGCAAGGAGGGTCGGTATTGGAAATTGTACAATCCGGTAGAAGAAATGTTTTATCGAACGGAATATCTGAGTGATTTCGCCAAGGATCGTGTGTTGGCGACTTCTGGAAGCTGGGGATTGATGCTAGACGCGGAAGCGGATTTCTACATATTGGATCCCTTCACGCGAGAGATCCTCGACCTCCCCGTCTCTCGATTCAAACGCAAATGCGAAACTCAGTACAAGTGGAAATTGCACATTCGGCATAAGATACGTCAGTAACGGTGAATTTGAATGGTTTCAAGGAGGTTTCAGGGTATGAGTTGGGTGTGCGGTTCTGTGGGTAGACGAAAGAACACAGAATTAGAGGCGATTACATCCATACACTTGTCCCTTTTGGCCAGCCTATCGGAGAATGCCAGCAAATCCGTACTGTTCTCCCTACCAGATGGATAGCCCGGGTCATGTCAAGGTTGGAATCAGACTTGCTGTGTCGGGAGATGTTCTGATGATACTGCGTGTGAGATCTGGTGAAAGAAACCTGTATGGAGTGTATATGATGGATGGGGAAAAGTGGGAGATGGTGTATTCTTTGGGGGAAGAGGAAGCTCTGGTTTGGGATTTGAGTGTTACTCTGCCTACCAAAGGCGTTACAGGAATCAAGAAAGACGCTATCTACTTCTGTCATACTTATGAGTTTAGTCGGGAAGTAGATTGATGATATCTTTATTTAAGCTACCATAAGGTCATTTTATGCTATCTTGATACATTTCTTAGTTCCCAAATTTTCTGATAAGGGGATCTTTTTTTTTCTTTTCTTAATTGCGTATAAACCTAAATTCGACATGCTGGAGTGGGATTTTCATTGATTGATGATGAATCCAGATTTTCTGTGAGTGGTTTTGTTAGATGAAAGGGTGAAACTAACATCTGATTTGTCTCTGGTCATGTGAGGTACAAATTTCTCTCTCAAGAGAGGAAATCAAAGATGATTCCAGGACAAGAGAAAGAATCAGACTCGGAGTTGAGGTTTGGAGCTGTGGTCGATCGAGTTACAAAACCAGAAGAAAATGTTGGTCAGTAAATGTCTTTTGTTCTAATTTTTCTTCTTCGGATTGATTGAAATGGAGGAAGAATCGCAGAATGGTAGGGTGCCTTATTTAATTTTAACTGGCTTATCTTGCTTTGCTTCCCTGTTCATCGTCTCCCTATTTTCTCAAGGACCCCAATTGCTTATCATTAACCAAATGCCAAACCTTGTAGCAGAGTACACATTGCTGCGAGAATTTCCAACTAAAGTCCTGTTAATTCCCTATAATACTTGTATTTATAGCGAATGCAAGTTTTGTTTTTTTCACACCAATTCAACAAAAAAATGATGCTAAACATATTTCTCCATTTTTAGCTATAAAGATTGTTTTGAATATGATGTTTCTAGCTAGAGAGTGGAGTGCTGCTATTTTCAAAATAGGGTGTTTTGGGATCAGAAACATCTCCTAGAGTTTTTTACCCGTTTTGGTTTGTTTCTCCCTAACTCTCAGCTATCGGTTTGTTTTGTTTTGGAAATAACTATAACCAGAACACTACATTAAATTTGTAGAACAGTTTCGATGAATAGTCTAGCTTATTAAATTGGAACTCTTCTCATAAAATCAACAACCTTGTTATCAATTTCGAATCTGAATCATCATTATAGGTCAAAACGTTAATAACAAGCCTTTCTTACAAAATTTCTGTAATCACCATAAAATCGAACTTAACCACCACAACGAAATACGAGAAATTTGAGCATTTTAACTAGTTTGAGACAAAGACAAAGACACACACAGACACAACTATTCTAGTCATCTAGCTAGGAACCTTAAATGGTCGACTCCAAGATATTTGCAATGTTACTTCCGTGGGATCTACGCAAGAGGTGGAGAAAAGGCATGAGCTTATGCACCAAAGCCCAAAACAGATCAGTCCTAGACATCTCCTGCGTTACTCTCAGTGCCTTGGCCACCACGAAACTCCCAAACTCATTCCTCGACAGCCTCATCAGCCTGTCTCCGTCGCACTCCAAAAGCTCCACAACCACTACAGCCATCGACTCCTCCGCCTCCACAAGCTTCTCCACGATGTAGCTTCCGTACTTCATAAATGACAGATCAACGCAGTGGCCACGAAGACTAACCGCGACGTTGTGCGCGCAACGCATGTCATACAGTTTGAGAACGTGTTGGACCACGAAGTTCCCTGAAGCATCGTTGCTTAGGAAGAGAGCGTTGTGCGCGACTACGTCTAGCAGCTGGTTTCTGTAGTAAGGATCATCCGCGTCGGTTATGATCTCGTTGAGGGCGATGCAGCCGTGTTGATCACCCGCTATCTCGAGCGCGTAGTGGAGAATGTGGTCGTACATTGTGTATTTCTTCTCCGGGTCGAAAACGACCGTGGCTCGTATCGCCACGTAGGATGCGTACTTGTCGGTCATGATGTGGAGGAAACGGCGCAGGATAGCGGCGTAGAAGAACGCGTCCACGTCATCCGATACTCCGAGGAGCTTCTGCACGCGTCTCGACCCGTACTTGTTTCTCACGATCCCCATGAAGTAATCGGAGTCTGACGTCAGCAACGACACCATCTTGTGAAGCCGTGTTTGGTCTAACTTTGAGATCATCTCTTTAAACTGGGACACACCTTCGCTGTTAGTCATTAGGTTGAACAGCGGGATCAAGCGCGTGTCTGCTATGGCGGAGGCGCGTGGGATGAAGCCCGGGGGAGGAATGGAACCGGAGATTCCTTTTGAGAGACGGATATTTTGCAAAGCATCGAACATGGTCGACATCGAAAAGGTATTATCGGCGGTTGACATTGTCCAGAAGTTAATCTTAACTAGAGAGAGGGATTGTTACTAATCTCTGTGATTTTGTAGAAGTGTGAGAGATTTGTTTGAGTGATTGTTGGATGAATCTGTGGGGGATCTAGTGATATGTATTTATACTAGTTAAGAGTCTTTTCTCGGGAACAATTATTTCCTTCTCAAAAAAGGAAATTTATTTGGAGTTTCCTTTTTTCTTCTCTTTTCGTAACTATGACAGTTTTACCCCTAATGAAAAAAAAAGGAAATAGGGCAGTAAATTGTACAACGTTTTACGAAAAAGGACAATTGATGTTTAATTGTTTAGCCATGATGATGATATTAATAAATTAAGAAGTTTCATAAAAGGATTCTAAATAATGAATAAAAGCAATCCGACTCTGTTTACAATTGGGCAGTAAATTGAAGGTCCAAAAGACTTTCTCAATTTCATTACTCAACACAACAGTTCGATTTTTTTTTAATTAGTTTTTGTTTCTCTCGAGTAAACCATCACTAAACCATGGCGAACAATCCATTATTTGAATCCAAACCAAACCACCATCGAGACACAAATGCTGAATTGAATAAATATACTTCTAAGAAGATTATAGTTTTTAAATTGGAAAACAAATTAGGGTGTAACCCTGACATTTTGGAAAGTTAAGGGATCTATTTAAAAAAAAACATTTTTTTGATATAAAACTTCAAGAAGTAGTAGAAAGAAGAAGGTCGTTCTATTGACCACGAGAAGTGAGAACCAAACGATCCACCTTGAAAGATTCGGTTTAATTGCATACCGAGATTTTTAGCTCTAACCTTCAGGCTCCAGCTTTTGATTTTGTCCACGTCACCAATCCTAAAATGCGCAATCACAACACGCACGTCGGGTCCTACATTACACGTAGGCTAATTGTGCCACGTCATCAACGCACCCTCAAAATAATATCTTCTGGCTTCCCTTTTCTCTAAAAAATTAAATTGGATCGGTCTAATGGTAAAATCCATATGAGGTTTTTAAGAATTAAAAAAATATTATTTTTAAAATTTGAATATTATAAATAGAAATTGTTTTGTTTAAATTATTGATCTATTAATATCTTAAAAATTATTGTATTTCATAAAATTTTAAACAAACATTACATAAAAACATATTAAAAAAAAAGTACAAAGCATAAAAAAAAAATATTAATTTTCCATTTTCTCTAAAAAAATATTGACCAATAGAAAGAAGACATCTATGGATTTTTTATCAACTCTAAAGTTTTTTTGTTTAGAACTTATTCTCATCTTTTATTTTTTTTTTGATTTTTTTTTTTTTCTTTTTTTCTTTAGAAACCCAAGTTCCGAATCTGAATTGGAGGTGGTCTTACCAACTTGCGCCCATCGTCTCTCAATCTTTCTATCTGAATAAATTTCCTCACCAGTAAACAACTTTTCTCTCTTTTTAAATATTTGTTTTTTTCTAATTAAAGTAGCAACCTGATTCTGTATAGTTTTGGTAAAAAGAATATTAGATACGAATCAAACCTATTGGATGATTTTGGAAACCTTTGGCTTTGGTTTAGATTAAATGCTAAGCAAACCAGATTAAGCAGAGTAAAACAAATTCTTTTCGTTGTATTTTGGTTTTCTCAGTCAGATATGGTGAGAGATTCTGGTGGTGGTGGTGTTCTTCATCTCTGGATAAGCTTTGAGTTACAAAGGTTTGCTTCTTTTGTTTTTCTCGCTTTGACTCTGGTGCTGTTTCAACTTTGTGCTTATTTTCATTTCTGCATATCATAGTTTGATTTTTATATCTGGGTTCTGAGGAATTTCTAAGAAAGAATGAGATCTAAGATCTGATACATGTTTAGTAAAAGCTGCCTGAGTTTGGGATTTGACTTGGCTTGTTTAGTTTTTCTTTGGATAAAGTCTCATGATTTATCCAAGTTCTGTTTTTTTTTTGTTTCTTATTTGGTTGAGGTTTTGGTGAAGGGATTAAATTAAGTTTGGCTAAAGAAGAAATGTGCAAGTGTTATGTCAGAGTAGAGGGGAAGTTTCTGCAGAATCTCAGATGTTATTTGATGCTGCTTCTATTCTATCTTGTTGATGGAGGCTGGTCTTGACACTGTCACGAGAAGTTCAGTATAATAAAAATGTGTTTCAATAACAACGAAATGGCAAATGAAGTGGAAACCGAGAGGCAAGCGTTTGTTTCATCTGAAGAAGATGAGTCTCGAGCTGAAGATACCGCTGGAAATGCCAATAATTTGTTACAGATTTCTCAACAACAGCAGCAACAACAACAACCGCTGCTAGGTCCTGTTGTTAATTGGGAGAGGTATCTCCCGGTTAGATCGCTTAAGGTTCTTCTGGTGGAGAATGATGACTCAACACGCCATATTGTTACTGCCCTTTTGAAGAATTGCAGCTACGAAGGTATTTTGATTGAATTGATCATCCTTGTTTACCAATCACATTGTTGCTTTTTGACTAACCGTTGTAAATTTGGCAACTTTTTGTCAGTTACTGCTGTTCCGGATGTCCTTGAAGCCTGGAGTATCCTAGAAGACGAGAACAGTTGCATAGATCTTGTATTAACGGAGGTTGTGATGCCTGTGAACTCTGGAACTGGTCTCTTGTGCAAGATTATGAGCCATAAGACACTTAAGAACATCCCCGTCATAAGTACTTACTTAAATCCCCATTAATATTGATCTGATCTAGTTCCAGTATGTGATGCTCATTTTTGCGTAAAACCTTTTGTAGTGATGTCATCTCATGATTCTATGGTTCTGGTCTTCAAGTGTTTGTCGAATGGTGCTGTTGATTTTCTCGTGAAACCCATTAGGAAGAACGAGCTAAAGAATCTTTGGCAGCATGTCTGGAGAAGATGCCACAGCGTAAGAGTTCTGCTTTGATTACCTGTTTTTACAAAAGTTACTCTGTGTTTTTTTCTTACTTAAGCGTTTCTTGATTTACTAGTCTAGCGGTAGCGGAAGTGAGAGTGGGATTCAGAGCAAGAAATCAGTGAAAACTGAAAGCACTGAAAGGTCAGAAGACGATGCCAGCATGAGTGATGAAGATCACGGGAATGATAATGGGAGTAATGGTTTGAGTAACGGAGATGGTGAGAGTGATAACGGGAGTGGAACTCAGGTAGAGTAATCTGTTTCTATGGCGATAGATAATAACAATGTCAAAAGGAAATCTGTTTATGAATTTTTGATTGATTTTGCATCATAAAAATAGAGTTCTTGGACCAAAAGAGCCAGTGATATTAAACTGAAGGAGGTTGAAGATCAGAATGAACAAGTAGGTAAGAAGACAACCTCATCAGTCAATCGTGTGGAGCCAGTCCTTGTATTCTCTGTGTTTTACTCATTCAAAATGACAACTTTAGGTAATGTTGCAATAGGCACAGGATCGCAGGCAGGAATATGTACGAGTAAGACAGCTGAAGAACCAGGAAATCTGGAAAAGGATGCAAAGTATTCTGTCAGAGCTTTGGAGAGAAATAATATGGACATGCTGAATGGATCTTCTGGTAACTCACAAGTAGAAAGCAAAAACCCAGAAGATTTGCAATCACTCGAGCTAAGTTTGACAAAACCAAGAGAGGCTGGAGACCAGGGAATCAGTGATCGAAGTGTTTTGAAACATTCAAATCACTCTGCATTCTCAAAGTAAGTTCTGGGCCTCAACTGTGAAAGAAATGTCAAGACCTGTGACTAATTTGGAGCTATTGTTTCGTCTGTGACATGCAGATACAATAACGGTGCTACTTCTGCTAATAAGGTATTGTCTACGATGCTTGGTGTTGTCTTTGAAATCTATGCCGATTTCATCAAAAGCTTTAATTTTTGCTGAGTAGGCTCCAGAGGAAAATGTGGGAAGTTGTTCTCCTGAAGACAGTTCCATTGCCAAAATAACGGGTTCCGGTTCAAGCAGCGATAATCCTTTGAATCAGCAGTCTAGTGGAAGCGAACGAGCAGCACAAAGAGAGGCTGCTTTGATGAAGTTTCGCCCGAAACGAAAAGAGCGATGTTTTGAGAAAAAAGTATCTCTAGACAAGCTTAAGCTCCTCATTTCGTTGGACGAAACTTATCGCATGTTTTTGTTGTTGTGTGTTGTTTTAGGTAAGGTACCATAGCAGGAAGAAACTAGCTGAGCAACGGCCTTGCGTCAAAGGTCAATTCATTCGCAAGTAAGTTAAAATCCTTTTTAAGATTTCTCCCTCTTCCTCAAAGTCTCTGTACTTAAAAAATGTTTCCGTATATAGTACTACTGTACTCACATGGATTCATGCCTTTGTAGGAGAGGTGATTCTAAATCAGGAAATGAGTGTCCGAGTAGTGACGACAGTTGAACAACGAAATTGGGTATATGAAGAACAAAAGAAAGTTTCACAAAGTGGCATTGGATCTGTAACAGAGAGTCTCTTCAATGGCCTTTTGGATTCTTTGGTTATGGTTTTTTAAGAATCTTTTTTTGTTCCATCTTGTTTAATAAAGTTACAAAAGAGATTATTTGCCATGAATTTATACTGTTGCTATAGTAAAAACAATCACTTACTGAAAAGTTATTTATCTTCCTAATTTCACTGAGAATCCTTTAAGTAAATTATTTATCCACTTGAAAAACTTGAATTTTTCGCTTGTTTGTAGTAGTGTGATCCTGAATTTTCCCATGAATATAAATTTCTGTATTATTTAATTTTCTATTTTTTTTTTGGTCAAAAAATGATCCATCCATAGAGCCGCTCTATTAGAACGCATATGCTCTCGTATATATATTCTCTACGGCGAGATCTTTTAGTGTTCATCATCCAACTCTCTCACTCTCTCTCTCGAGTCTTCTCGCAGAGAGTCTCTTTGTTTAACTGCACTTTTTTCCCGGGAAAACACAAGAAAAGCCTCAAGAAAGATTTTATCTCCGTTGATCGCAGCGATGAAAAAATACTTCTGTTGTTTCAAAGGCGAAAGCTCAAGTCAAGTAGAGCAAGAACCACAAGTGCAAGATCCACAAGCGCAAGCACCACAAGTGCAAGAACCACAAGTGCAAGCACCACAGCAACTACCTGAAGGCCCTGTACCATCGGGAGAAACTGATTCATCGGAAACGGAAAGTGTCAACAGCGAGAACGACGAATTTGATGACGAACACCCATTTGGCAATAACGAGTTCCTCAACAATGCTTGGCGCAACAATATCAAACTCCCTGACGATCGTTCTCCTCCAGGTCCTCTCATTTTGGTTTCTCGTTTTTCCTCTTTATCAATCTTTCTTTCGAAATCGAATTTCTCTGTTCTCTGAAACCACACGCACTCTGTTTCTTAGAGTAACTTCGTTTTGCAATCACAGCAATGGTGAACTTTTACTGTATGACATTCCTGCAAGTAATCGTATTAAGAGTTGTTCTTGTTTCCGAAACAAGTCTGGTTCTTGTGAATTCAACCGATTCAATAATGCCGCAAATAGATTGGTTTAGGGTAGTTCTTGTTCTTCGTTATCGTTCTTTCATAACTTTTTAGTAATTCATTCGTTCGCAGATTCGAGTCTTAATCATCCTCACCCGTTCTCTCCACCTCTGCTTTCTCATTCTGGAGTTACGTTTCGATGGCATGAGATCTTAGACGGAACCCAAAACCTCTCGGTCGCAAATTTTCTCGGCCAAGGCAACTTCGGCGAAGTCTATCGCTGCGATTTCCCAAGAATCGATAAGGTGTATAAATCGCTTCTTCTTAACCCAAAAGTCTTCTCCTTTATGATCCAGAATCGAAACCCATTTGCTAAATTCATCAACTTTTGTGTTTCTTTCATTCAATTGGTTAGGTCGGAGCTGCAAAGATTCAAAATTTAGAGAACCCAGATGCTCATCCTGAGTTCGTGGCAGAGATTACGACGTTGCACGCAGCTAATCACCCAAATGTGATCAAACTTCTCGGCAAATGTTTCGGTCGCGAACACCGTGTCATCGTCTACGAATACATGCCTAAAGGCTCTCTCGATCACCACCTCTATGGTAAAAAGGAAAAAAAAACTTAATTGATTCTCTGTTTTAGTTTTCCAAAACCGATTTCCAGATTTTGTGACCACTGTTTGATTAACCTTTCTGTTGTTTGTAGCACACACGAGGCCGGATCAGGGTCCGGATCTAGAACAGGAGTATCCGGTTTTGAGTTGGGTCTCGAGGCTGAGAATTGCACTGGGTGTAGCCGAAGCTCTGGTTTATCTTCACGAGGGGTTAAAGACGATCCACCAAGATGTCAAGGCTTCGAACGTTTTACTTGATGACGATTTTGTGCCCAGGCTTACTGATTTCGGATTGGCGACTAAAATGGTTGTAGACGAAAACGGCGTAGAACAGCCGAGCGAGATCAGTCCGATCAAGGGGACTCCGGGATGCATCGCACCGGAAACAAAGGACTTGGGTTTGGTTTCGAGCATGTCCGATGTCTATAGCTATGGAGTTTTCCTGTTTACGCTTTTCACTGGAAGGAAAGCTTATGATGTGCAGAGACCTCTTGAGACAAGGAACATCACTGATTGGGTATGACTCACACTTTGATTCTAGGGTTTTGTTATTTTTGTTTCGTGTTCCGAAAGTAATGTATAATTTGGATGTTTTTAAATTTATTTATTGCAGTTGATGCCAGTATGGACTAGAGAAGAGTACATGCCTCTGGTACTTGATGTCGCGCTCGGTAATAGGTTTTCGGTTGAAGGTATAAACAGATTGTTTCAGGCTGCGAGGATGTGTACAGACCCACAGGTACTTGCACGGCCTGAAATGGCTCAGGTGGAGTCGATGGTTCGTGAAGCTGCAGCGTACGAGGTCCCAGAGTGGCCCCTGGTGACAGATAGCTGCTCGGTGTAGGAAGTTTCATCAGGCGATTTTATATAATCTAGGCCTTTTCTTTTTGTTTGTAGAAACATATTATATACTTGGATGTGTAACGGATGATATTTGCAACTGTTTCTACGATTTGAGACGAGATCAGGGTTGTGAACTTTTGAGACAATGCCATCTGTAAATAGTTGTTAATCAACGTTTGAGATATTTCGCCTTCTTTTCTCTGTTATGAAATTTTCTTAAAATAGGAGAGAAAAAAATAAAAAAACAGAACAAAAAAGTTCTGACCTTTTGGAATTTTATAAGATCTTAAGTCTTTCAAAAACAATCTCTATGATTCCTGATTGCGTAGATTTGGATTCAAATTAACTGGATCGGATTGATGATTCTGAAACTTTACAAGCCATGTCGTGAGAGGTCTTGACTCTTGATCATATGATACCGAGGGAAGCTTCTTGCGCAAGTAAGCCTTACCGGTTGTTAAGATATTATGACCTTTAGATCCACATCTCTCTTTCATATGTTTAAAGAAATAATTGGGGTTATGTTTCAAAAAATAATGTTGTTCTTGATCCCATTTGATATAGGAATATTTCGTTGGTATTGAATCAATATATGTGAAACCGTTGATCTAATGGAGGAAGCATCAACATCGACATCAGCGCCAATGGCTGCGAAACCAACCGTTGTTAGGAAGACAATGGCGAAGCAACTGACCGGAAAACGTGAAGATTCGCCGCTCCATTTGGCTGTAAGACGCGGAGATTTCTCTGCGGTTAAGAAGATTCTGAGTGATCATATAGAATCAGAGGAGGAACTAATAGAGGTGTTGCAGAAACAAAACCAATGCGGAGAAACCGCGCTTTATGTGGCGGCAGAGTATGGCGACGCCGAGGTGGTTGCAGAGCTGATCAAGTACTATGATTTAGCCGATGCGGAGACCAAAGCTAGAAATGGGTTCGATCCTTTCCACATTGCTGCTAAACAAGGCGAATTGGGTATGAATTTTTGTCGGATTTCTAGCCAAAATTATGAAAGACTCAGTCATTGATTGATTTTAAAGAACTGGGAAGAAAAATAACCTAAGTATATGATGAAAGTTTCACTCTTTGCTTGATCTTAAGAATTCACTTGATGAAAGTTGGGATATATTTTTGTCGGATTTCGATCCGAAATAATGATATATAATCATGAAAGTTTCAACCTTTGCTTGATGATTTTTTTTTTGTTTGCGTCTTCAAATGTGATTCCAGCATATTTTACATTTTCAAACATTCTATCAAACTTTTATGGTTTTTAAAAATGTGATTATGCTACATATTTTGGACGTGTTAGATATAACTAGAGAAAAAAAAAAAACAACCGAAACGTCATTGATCTAAGCTAGTAAAACCAACATTTTAGTGTTTTTGATGATTCTGCAAAAACTGTATTCAGCTTAAGTGTCTTTGTTATTTGATCATTTGACTATTACTATTCCACTATTCTACTATTAGTCTAAGGTACTCAAAACCGTGCATAAACACATGATAAAATGTTCAATCTTTGTTTGCTTTAATAACAGATTCACTTGATGGAAGTTGAAATCTTTTTACGTTTATAGAGGTTTTGAGAGTACTAATGGAGGAACATCCGGAGCTAGCAATGACGGTGGACTTATCAAACACGACGGCTCTACACACGGCGGCGGCACAGGGACACGTGGAGGTCGTGGAGTATCTATTAGAAGCCGCAGGGAGTAGCCTAGCTGCGATCGCAAAGAGCAACGGGAAAACGGCATTGCACTCGGCGGCTAGGAACGGTCACGCGGAAGTGGTAAAGGCGATTGTGGCGGTTGAGCCGGACACGGCGACGAGGACTGACAAAAAAGGTCAGACGCCACTTCACATGGCGGTGAAAGGACAAAGCCTTGAAGTGGTGGTTGAACTAATGAAGGGACATCGATCGTCGTTGAATATGGTTGATTCTAAAGGGAACACGGCGTTACATGTTGCTACTAGAAAAGGTCGCACTAAGGTACGTTCTTTCAAATGCACTTCTTTGCCTATCTGCGTTTTGATTGGTGTTCACAATTTACAACAGCAAAATATTGATTAACACATAAGGTTGTAGTTTTTTTTTCCTGAAATTAAACACACTATACCAATTTGTTAACGTAACGCAATTGAGACCTATATTAAGAATATTATTGTGTCAAGCCCTATTTATATATACGTTTACATGTGAAAAAAATATTTCAATGAAGTTCACATTTTTAAAATCATTTTAGTATCCAAAAGTATAAATGCAAAAGCCAAACGGGAGTTTTTTTTTATTTCCCTTGCTTTTTGGCTTTGACAATTTACAAAATAATTTTGTTTGAAATACAAAAGAATAAAGACAGTCCTTTACAGTATATTGTAGACAAAGAATCGAGTTTAGCTAACATGTTAACTTTGTGTTAAATTTTGAATGATATAATTTATTTAGATTTAATGTGATTGCAGATTGTGGAATTGCTTCTAGAGAACAACGAGACAAGCACAAAAGCGATAAACAGAGCCGGAGAAACGCCGCTCGACACGGCCGAGAAAACAGGCCACCCCGAGCTCGCCGCGACTCTCAAAACCCGTGGCGTTCCCTCCGCTAAAGCCATTAACAACCCTGCTCGGCCAAACCCGGCGCGTGAGCTCAAACAAACGGTGAGCGACATCAAACACGAGGTTCACCACCAGCTCGAACACGCTCGAGAGACGAGGAAACGCGTTCAAGGAATCGCCAAACGCATAAACAAATTGCAAGTCGAAGGTCTCGACAACGCCATTAACTCCACCACAGTCGTCGCGGTTCTAATCGCCACCGTTGCTTTCGCAGCCATTTTCACCGTCCCCGGACAATACGCCGACGAATTGAGTTCCCTCTCAGCTCGACAAACTCTTGGAGAGGCGAACATCGCGGATAGACCCGCGTTTGCGATCTTCTTCATATTCGATTCGATCGCGCTTTTTATATCTCTAGCGGTTGTGGTGGTTCAGACGTCGGTGGTTGCGATTGAGCACAAGGCCAAGAAGAATATGATGGCTGTGATAAACAAGCTGATGTGGTTAGCGTGCGTTTTGATATCGGTGGCGTTTTTGGCGTTAGCGTTTGTGGTGGTTGGAGAGGAAGAGCGGTGGCTGGCGGTTGGAGTGACAGTGTTTGGTGCGACGATAATGCTCACGACGCTTGGGACGATGTGTTATTGGGTCATTATGCATCGCATCGAGGCTTCGAATGTGAGAAACGCGAGGAAAGAATCGATGGCAAGATCGAGACAATCCGGTTTGTTGGAATTTTCTGGGATTTTAACAAAGAGAATGTATGCTATTTAGTGATTTAGAGACCTTAAGTTTCGATCTTGAAGCGTGTGGAAGAAGTAACCGAAGTTATTTCGCGAAATTTTTGGTTTTGTTCTTTCCGTTTATGGTTTTGACTTTTGAGGTCATCATTAGTTTTAACTTTCAAAATTGAAATCTTCTTTCTCTAAAGACTTGATGCAACGTTATAAAATAGTTTTAAACTTCAAACAAGTAAAATGTCTTTCTGGAAACATGTATTTGATGCAATTTTCTGAAATTTTCAAGATGGGCAGGCTATTTGTCAAATTACATTTTTTAGTTGTTTATTAATGTTTTACGTATATTTTTTTTCTTCTATATCTACACTCCAATATTTAATATATCAAATTAATTGATACGATTGCTATTACTATGATATTTTTTAAAAGCCTATTGGTCAATATAATTTTCTGAAAAATTCTAGGTGAAGTGACTGGGCAGGCTATTTGTCAAATTACATTTTTTAATTTTTATTAATGTTTTCCGTGTACTTTTATTTTCTATCTCTACACTCCAATATTTAATATATCAAATTAATCGATACGATTGCTATCAATATGATATTTTTTTTTAAAGCCTATTGGTCAATGGTACATTGTAAATAAATAAATAAAAATTTCTTACTATTTTATTATTGTATATCGGTGCAAAAAACATGGTTTACTACTAATATATGTTTAGACCACAAAGAGGCAATAATAGCACATATATAGACATTATGCAACAAATTTTTAAAGTTTTAATCCACAAAGACAACCACAGAAATAGACATTTATAATTTTTTTTTTAAGGATATAAAAAAACGAGAAATGATGTCAACATCAATGATGAATTATAACGACATTATATTGCCACTATACCGTTAACTGATCCAAAATTCCTAAAAACCAAGAAACAGAACAAGTCCATATCCTTCTTTTTGCTTCTTCTTCTTCTTCCATGGATTCTTCTCTTCTTCCTCTTCCTCAATGGTCCGGTCTTCCTTTAGACCTTCTCGAGTTAATCTCCGATCGCATTAACGACGACTCATCAGACACCGTTGATCTCCTCTGTCTCCGCTCTGTATGTGCCACGTGGCGTCTCTCTCTTCCTCTGTCCAATAAAAACACTAACCTTTTGTCTAAATTTCCAACTTTGCTCCCTTTCTGGTCATCATCTTCTTCTTCTTCATCCTCTGGTTTCTTCGTTATGAAACAAAGCAGTGTTTACAAATTCGAAGCTCTACATAAGACTTCGAATCCGACCAGCTGGTTGGTGAAGCTTCAGGAGACATCTCCAGGGAAAATGAGAGTCTTGGATCTCTTCTCAAACGACAGAATCAGTTTCTTACCAGAAAGCTTCCCTGAAAAGATCGATTTGCAGGAATCTCATGTGAGATTGGTTCGAAGAGCTTACCGTATGGAGTACGCAAACAATGGCGGTGGTGAGATGTCTTATTTCTGGTCACTTAATTCAGACAAAGTGGTGATTCTGTCTTCAGGGGAAGACTCTGCGGTAATGGCGATTCACAGTGGTGGGAAATTAGGGTTCTTGAAACGGGGAAACGACGAGAGATGGAGGATTCTGGATAATTCGTGGAATGTGATTTACGAGGACATGATGGCGTACGGAGAGAATTGCATCGTTGTGGACGATAAGGGAAAAACCGTAGTTTACGATGTGGATTTCAAGGTTTCTGATTTCGCTGAAGGTTTAGCCGGAGGAGGCGGTCACAAGAAGCATCTGGTGTTGCTTGTGGACAAGTACGTGAAACACGTTTGGTGCGGATCGGAGTTTTCGAAATCTGCGGTGGAGTTTAGAGTGTATAAGCTGAATAGAGAAGAGAAGAGATGGGAAGAGGTGAGAGAATTAGGAGATGCGGCTCTGTTCTTGGGAGAAGATTGTTCTTTCTCCGTTCAGATTCCGGCCGGAGATTCGGCCGGAGGATGTATATTCTACAGAGATTATAGGAATGGAGGAAGAAGCAGAGGGATTCGCAGTGACGGTGATGGCGTCTTCAATGTGGTGGAATACGAGATGCAGGGTGATCTTGTGTTTTCATCTAAAAGCCCAAATGTTTAGGCCCATAATATGATTTGGGCCTGGGCCAATCATGAGATTCAGTTGTTTTCAAAGAAGAAAAGAAAATTTTGTATAGTGCTAATTGTACAATCCGTTTGTTTCAAAATGCTTCCGGTGAAGAAAAGTTTCTTAAAATCATAAGAAAACGTTTGTCAGATTCTCTCTTTATAGTATACTAGGAGAGAATCCGCGCGATGCGTGGATTTTTTAAAATTATGTTTTAAATATTATTTTTTAAATCTATATTTTGACCTTTTTTTTTTTAAGAACTGAAATTTTTTAATTTTTTTCTTGATAATATGTGCAATTTCTTTCATACATTATTTTATTAATGTTTATTTATTCTTTAATTTTCATACTCTTCTTATTTATCTATATCTTAATATTATAATAATTTTTATTTTTTTCACTTTATCATTTTGAAGATTTATTTTACATAACTTGCATTAAATCCATTAAATCCATGTTTTTCCATGTTTAAAATTTTGTATATTTTTGTATCTATTTTTTTTTTTTTTTTATCTTTTTCTCTATATTTTTTTATATAATTTGTTATCTTCTCGATATTTTATTGAATATTTTGTTGTATATTAAGATTTTATAGATTGCAATTCACTTCTTAATTTATTTCATATCATATTTTTTTGCACTTATATCAAAGTTTAATTACCGTAATTTATTTGAAAATAAGGATTAAATTATTCAAAAAAATATAATGATATATTTAAAATTATGTATTATATAATATTAATATATTTCTTATTTTTAAAAATTAAACTATAATTTTATCTACTTATAATAAATTTTAAATAGTTGAAATCAAATTTAGTTGTTTTATGTATAGTTAATTATACATATATTAATATGTATTTATGTTACTTGACGTTTTTTAAAAGAAATAATTACTTTTTCAATTTATCATTTTGAGAATTTATTTATTTATGTGTTGGGGCATAAGTTTATAATTGATATACATATAAATTTTAAAAAGTGGCTCTAATTTAATATGTAAAATATATAGACAATATCATAAGTTTTTAGAGAGGATTGTCAAAGAGTATCCATGACATAATGGAAAAGAACGGTCTTCTTTTATTGAGAGGATTATGAGTTTGAATCCGTATGAATGCAAATAAGAGGATAAACATATTTCGTTTGGTTCAGATTTAATATAAATAAAATATTTTTTGAAAATTAAAGAATAGATGACATGTGGCATACTCTGAGATGTTGAAGTGGAAGGTCATGTACACACACATTAAGCTTTCACATAGTAGAAAATAACGACACTCGAAAAAATATAATGATATATTTAAATTATGTATTATATAAGATTTATATATCTATTTGTTTTTAAAATTAAATTAGAATTTTATCTACTTATAATAATTTTTAAATAGTTGTATTCAAATTTAGTGGTTTTTATGTATAGTTAATTGTACATATGTTTATATTTATTTATGTTATTTAATGTTTTTTTAAATTTTTTTTTTTCAATTTATCTTTTTGAAGTTTTTTTGTATTTATACGTTTGAGGCATAAGTATATAATTGATATACATATAAATTAAAAAAAAGTGCTGATAATTTAATATGTAAAACATAGAGACAATATCATATGTTTTTTAAGAGGGTTGTCAAAAAGTGTTCATGGCAGAATGGAATAAACTCTCTTCTTTAGTAGAAAGGGTTATGGGTTCAAATCCACATGAATGCAAAAAAAATTAAAAATATTTTTTTGGTTCAGATTTAATTCAAATAAAATTAATTTTTAAAAATAAATGAGGAAGTGCCACGTGGCGCTCTCTCACGTGCTGACGTGGTGGAAGCAGGAGAGAGCCCTTCTGCTTTTATATACTCCCTCTGTTTCACAAAGAGTGTCATTCTGATATTTTTCACACAAATTAAGAAAAACTTGTAAATCTCTTTTCTACCTTTTATTAATACACCAAAACAGTTTCTCTCTCTAATTAATAGGTTAAAAGAGTGAGGATAAAACTGAGATTTAGTTTTAAAAACTGTATTGAAAACATAAAGTGACACTCTTTGGGAAACGGAGGGAGTAGTAGATTATAAACAAGCACGTGTTTATTGTTGTTTAATATTCATGATTACAACGTCGAACGTTACATTTGCCATGAGAGAGAGGTAACCAGAGTTTTCAATTGGTGAAATAAATTGTTTGAAGAGAATCTTGTTGTCTATTAGTCTCCTCTATTACGATAGAAATTAATGCTTTGGCCCAGCCACTATTGCCTTCCCACGACATCTTTTTTTTTCTTTCTTTTGCTATGTCATTTCAAAAACTTTAAAAATAATTTCGAAAATTAAAAATTATGTAGTCGGTGGCAGAACAAATTTTGAGCTCGATATTATTGAATACATAAAATTTTATTACAACCTTACAAATATAAACGACAAAGAAGTTTTAGTTGATTGACAAGACCCAATAGATAAAATCCAAGTGATCGTATATATGCTTTGATAAAACGCATAATTCTAAGATATGAACAGAGAATTTAAAATTCGTCCCCCGGCCTCAAGTCCTTTTGTCCCCCGGTCAGATGGGGTTAGACCGGGCTGATCCGATCAATGAAAATTAAACCAGCACGACCAAATTTTTTTTTGTTTTGAAAAATCTGAAACTAAAGAAAGGTCCAGTAAGATCAAACGCATAATTCTAAGATATCTTAGAATTTTAAAATTTAAAATTGGGATCCGGAACGAGAATTTACGGGTATGAAATGGGAACGGAAAATTGAAGAATTAAAAAACAATTCTTAAAAATGAATCCGATAAAAACGGGACGAGAACATGACGAGTTTGAAAAATTTCTTTATCTAAAATCTCTTTTCAAACGGATTTCAGAAAAATTTGGAAAAATTCAAGAAAATCCAAGAAATTTCGGAAAGTTTGGGTATCCGATCTCATTTTCGTTCCCTTTCCATACCCTTTCCGTTACCGTTTGAATAAAACAAATGGTCCCGAATGGAAAATTTTTTTAACGGCAACAGAAACAGAACGAAAAATTCGAAACAGATACATGTGAGAATCGGGAACCCGTTCCGAAATTTTCAGGGCTAGATACTAGTAGCTACATGTAAACAAAAACTGAGTGGAAAATATGACTAGTATACTAAATGCAAATTTTCAAACGCAAAAGTTTGTTACCTTTGGGTTTCTCGAATTCAACTAGTCACTGTATGAGTATTCAAACGAACATGTTCAGTGTATATCATATAATGTATAAATGTGTGTACATTTTTGAGATAAAGGAAGAGGGCAGCACATGGAGGCAATGATCTATCTATCTGTAAAAGGGGTGAAAGGCTGATATGCCCTTAATGAAGGAAAAAGAAACAAAATACCCTTTTCAAAATCTACATACCCCTCACCCTTTTAATGAAACTTGAAAACCCTATATTACCCTTAATGAAATCAAACAAAATAAAAAACAATTTTAAGAAAATAAAAATAAGGACCAATCAAAATATCAGATTTAGACCAATCAAAGATCGGTTTCTTTTCCCTTCTCGGTTCTCCCTCTTTCCTCTTTCGACGAAATCCGATTCCGCCATTGAAGCCGACGACCTCGAGCTCTTCTGGGTATTCAGGTCTCCTCCACCTCCATTGAAGCTAGCTGGCTATTGCATCTTCAAATACAGGTACGTTTACGTCGTAAGTCTTCGTCCCCGAAGTCGAAATCAAGTATAGACCTCGATTTCATCTTTAGAAATCAATTTCTTGTTGTGTTTGAAAACTGAAAAATTGAGAAATTGAATCCATTTGGTATGCACATTTGAGTGTCTAACTATTGGGTATGCGTGGATTAGTGAATGGATTGTAGTAGCTGAATCAGAGTGAATCGTAAGTAGATTATAAGAAGATCTGCCCGAAATCATTCAATTTAAGTTGCAGCAATATAACTATTTAGTAGAACTGGTATTACGGAGTACGAAGGTAGTTCTGGGTAGAACTGGTATTTCTGAGTACGAAGGTAAAACTGGATAGAACTGGTATTACTGAGTAAGAAGGTAAAACTGGGTGTCACAGGTATTACTGATTTGTATAGAAAGCGTAACTAGGTAGTAGTTGGTATAACTGATTGTTTGGTATAACTGATTGTTGTTGATTATTGATTTTTTAAATTTTATTTTTTTAGGTGACAATGGGCAAGACCGTAAACTTATTTTTTGATTACGGAGGAAGTTATTCAAAGACCGGAGCAAATGAAATATGGAATTCCGTAGGTCATATCTACGGTTTAACGTTTAAGACATGTATTGAGGAGATAAGTTACTCGGTGTTAAAGAGTAGGATATGCAAGAAGATTGGGGTAGATGAACGTACGGTGAAACTACAATTGAGCTTCATTCCATTGGTATGCAAACCACAGAGAGCATTACTGATGTTCGATGATGATGATGTGTATTCTTATCTGACGTCCAAAGATGAAGAGCAATGTAGAAGTGTTTTGCATGTAGAGGTCATCAGTGATTTAGGGATAGATAAGCGGGGTGATGAACTTTCTAGAGTGGGTGGAGGAAGTTCTTTTGGTGTGAATTACAGCATGATTCATTCAACTGATGATGTAGTAAATGCTGGTGCCATAACTCTTTACGTAGGTAATGTTCAACCAGTAGAACAGCAAGAGCCGTTGGAGGATGATGTTATTGGAGACAGTGCGAATGGATCACATGACGATGTGGATATGGATAACTGTGCAACCGATTTTGGGAATGATGAATATGTTGATCCTGCAGGTGTTACACAGAATAGTCAGTTTATAGAGGCATGGGAAGATGGTTTGGGTTTGGAAGTAGGTCAAGAATTTGGAACTAAGCATGTAGTGCAAGATTTGGTTGATAAGGGTGCATTTCAGAACTGTTTTGTGTTCAGTGTAGTGAAATCTGATAGGACGCGATTAGTGCTCAAATGTCGTCAACAAGATTGCAAATGGCATTTACGAGTTGCAAAGGTTAGCAATTCAGATTGTTTCTCCGTTAGAGTATACACAAAGATGCATACATGCTCTCGAGCTACTGCGAGTACAAGCAGCAATAAAAGGAAAGGCACACCGGGACTAGTTGCTTCTGTTTTGCATGATGATTATCCAGGACAATTTAACACCCCCACCCCTAAAAGTCTCATAAGTCTGGTTCAGGGAAGAGTTGGTGTGAAAGTGTCATACTCCACCGCATTGCGAGGAAAACATCAAGCGGTTAGAGATGTGCGTGGTAATGCAGAAGAAAGTTATGAGCTGCTATACAGTTATATGCACATGTTAGAGAAGGTGAATCCTGGTACAAAAACAAGTGTGGTGGTGGATGAAGAAAAAAAATTCAAGTACTTGTTCGTTGCTTTGGGAGCTTGCATTGAAGGGTTTCAAGCCATGAGGAAAGTGATAGTTGTGGATGCCACTTTTCTGAAGACTGTATATAAAGGTGTCCTAATTTTTGCCACAGCTCAGGATCCTAATCACCACCATTATCCCATAGCGTTTGGTGTACTTGATGGTGAGAAAGATGCAAGTTGGACGTGGTTTTTCAATAGGCTGAAAACCATTATACCTGATTCTCCGGAGTTGGTATTTACTACTGACCGGAATTCAAGCCTCATCAAGGCAATACGTTTGGTGTACCCGCTCGCTCAGCACGGTTATTGTCTATGGCATTTGTCCCAAAATGTGAGGCTTAAAGCTCAGAACGTGAACAAAGACGTAGTTTCAGCTAGATTCATAGAGCTTGGTAAGATTTATACGGTGGTTGAGTTCCATCGTGTTTATGATGATTTTTGTAGGAGATATCCTTCTGTGGCTGAGTATCTGAAAGACAGTTGCGAGGTGGAGAAATGGGCGAGGTGTTACTTTCCAGGAGAAAGGTACAACATAGACACCAGCAATATAGGGGAATCTATGAACAACGTTTTTAGGGCAGCAAGAAAGTACCCTTTATTAGCGTTGATTGATACGATAGTTGAAAAAATAGCTGAATGGTTTAACAAATATAGAACTGAATCTCAAGGCGGATCGATGACACAAAAATTGGTGCCTCTTGTGGAGAACATAGTGCATGAAAGATGCAAGACTGCGTCGGTCTTAACCATGATTGAGCTAAACGCATTCGAGCTTGAATATTGTGTCAATGGGAGTGATGGGAAGACTTATGTGGTGAATTTGATCAGGAAAAGTTGCAGTTGTAGATGTTTCGATATTGACAAGTATCCTTGTGAGCACGGAATAGCTGCTGTCGTGGAATACATGAAGGGTCATGATAGAGTGCGAGATATCCAATTTCATGATTTGTGTTCACGTTATTATTTGATAGAGCAGTGGGCATTGGCATATTGCAGGACCATTTATCCAGTGCCGGCAAGGTCTGAGTGGAGTATTCCGGAGGAAATAAAAGAATTGCAGATCTTACCTCCGGACTACACGAAAAAGAAGGGAAGAAATAAAGAAAAGAGATATCCATCAGTAGGAGAACGACGTCCAAAACCGAGTAATAAAAGGGTATCAGGAAGAAACTTGGGTGACTGGTTCAATCCAGTTGAGAGTAGTGAGCCTTGATTTGTTTTCGAATTTGTAAAATAATTTCTATCTTTTGGACACAATTTTTTTTGTACAACTTGGTAAAACTGAATTTCGTAATGGTATAACTAAGACCGTGAATGTTTAAGTCGATATTGGAACTTAACGAGATAACGAGATTTAGGTTGTGGTTTTGGAACTATTTAACAATGTCATTGCATTATCTATCCTAAGAAATAAAAATTGTTTTCAAAAAATATGTTTTCAAATAAACAATCAACGCCTAAGTTCAATTTTGTTTGAAAATATATTGAAAATTAATATTAAAAAATTCAATTCACACGAACCAAATAAATATACGTTATGTAAGTAATCATACAATATAAGAAAGATGAATTACTTACAAAATTAAATTAAATTTACAATTATGGTGTTATTATAAAATGTAGTCAACAAACACCTTACCCTTTCTTGATCACTTTGTTAATATGAACCACATTAAGATGCAAAACATTGGTAAAAAATAATCTAACAGTTTTAAAAACACGAAAACCTTCAAATGTACTTAACTAGACTTAAATGTTTGGTACAACTACAAAATGTATGTTTTTGGCAAGGTAATACTAATTAAAAGAAAAAAACAGCAAAAGTAAAACTGTTTGGAAGCAAGTAATACTAGATAACTATGTACAATTATGTGAAAATTTTCTACGGTTTGGCGGCGCACACGTGTCAAAATAACAGCGCACGTGTGTGAAACCGACCCAAATGTCTGAAAATGACGGCGCACGTGTGAAATCTCGGATTTTCATTTTTGTTAAATCCCGTTTTCGTTATTCTTTCTCTTTTAGCACAGCACAAGGGTTCTAGGGTTTTCTTCCTCCCTCTTTACTTTTCCTCCCTCCTCCTCGAGCTCTCCGCACGGACGTGTTCTTTTGAATCACTTCAAGGTAATCACATTTACATATCAATTTCGGAATCGCTTCAAGGTAATCACATCTTGATTGGTCATTGTTCTTATTCGAAGGGTTTAATTCAATTGCCCGAACGTTGTTCTTTTCGGGTTTCTGTTTCTGGGTTTTCTATTATTTCGAATTCTCGGTTCTGGAGTTTATTTTAGTGGAATTGTGATGGAGTTCTTAATGGAGTTCCTGGGAATTGTGGTCTTTCATTCGCATTTCAGGGGGATATCGGGGTTGTTGGGTTCGAATTTCTGTGATTTATCCAGTTTGGAATTTCTAGAGTTTCAGATTTAGTAACACTACTAATACTAGGTAGAACTAAGTTCAGTAATACTAGGTAGAACTGCATGTAGTAATACTTTTTTATCTGTGGAACAGGGACAACATGGAGTTGTATGATTATGGTGATAACAACAGCGACACAACTTCTTCGGAATCCACATTTGGCTTCAATGCTCGGCGAACTAAAGATTCTGGGATTCCAACACACTGTTTTTGTTGTGGTGCAGCAGTGCTTCAAACAACCCAGAGGGGTTTGAATCATGGAAGGCTTTACTATTCATGTGTCAATTACGATGTGAGCAATTACGATGTGAGCAATTACGATGTGAGCAACTAATTTAATCCTCTAGTTCTGATACTTTGGAAACAAATATGATTATAATTGCTTATATGTTTATGCTTAGGATGGAGATTGCCACATATCGAAATGGTGGGATGAGGCAATGATGGAGGAGTTCCGTGACATGAAGGAACAAATTGATAACATAGACACCTACATTCGCTTCATCACAACGACCAAAGATGGCGATAATGTTGACACTCGCATGATGTGGGACAACGTTTTGCGAACTCGGGACCTGGTTTTCCCGTTGAAGGAATCTGTGCGGGTTCAAGCTACAGATTTGGACAAACTTAAGGAGATGGTCGGAGCTTTTCAAGGTTTAAGTTCTGATATCTGTGAGCTGAAGGATAAGGTGGTCAAACTTCAGGCCATGGTTTATGGAGAGAGGGAGTTGAAGCTAATGATTGGAGTGCTTATTTCCCTCCTTTCGGTTCTCATTTCCTTCATTATATACTTCTTCAAGTAGATAATTTATGTTGTAATCAAACTACTCTATCTTTTGCTACCCTTTGTTTGTAATTTGTAATACTCTATGTTTCTATTTCTAATCTATGTTATGATACTTTCTGATGATATTTAGTATATAAACATACTTAAGATAAACATAAACATCAGAACCAAACAATCCAAACAACTATGAAATCCATATAACACAGTTTTACCTAAGAATACCAGTATTACATATTCAAAATGATAACCAACAACATAAAAACTGAATATCAGTGTTTCAGTTCCCTTAGGATTGTTTTTTACTCTGCCTCGTCACTCTCTTTCCCTTTTCCTCTGTGAAAGGAGTCGAAATTAGTTGGGATTTTTTCTTTTTTCTTCCTTCACCTCCCACAACTTCCTTCTCTCCTTCCTTCTTCTCAACACGGGTTTTTCTCCTCTTGTAAGTTATCTTCCTCTCTGATTTCTGTTGTGCTTCCTTCTCTGGATCCTGCTCTGGTTCCTTCTCTCGATCCTTCTCAGCGGAAGCCTGCAATCACAATCATAATTCAATTGTTCTAAGTATTTCCAAGTATTTCATTTTTGTTTTGAAATTTTAAAAAGAAATATTTAACTTCACCTCAGACGTAGTTGCGAACTCGGAGGATGACCTTTTCCTCTTAATAACCTTCACCTTTTTATCTCCTACAATACTCACACGGCTACATATGTCCATTGAAATCACCTTTCCTCCTCCTTCCTTTCCTTCTCCGTCCTTCTCTCCTCCTTCCTGTCCTTCCTCTCCTGCTACGACCTTCTCTCCTCCTTCCCCGTCCTTCTCTCCTTCCTTCTCTTCTCCGTCTTTCTCTTCCCCTTCCTTGTCTTGTTGTTCCTCAGCTCTTTGATCATTCGGATCCTGCAAACCGAACTCAGTTCTACTTAGTGTTTCCTAGTGTCACTTTTTATTTTACCATAAAAAAAAACATACAAATACCTTCTCCGTCTCTTCTCCTTCCTTCTCCTGATCTTCCTCAGCCACCATGTCTACTTCCGTAGACACAATTTCTGCTACTTCAGGAGGACGAAGCACAACTCCTTCCTCTCCTTCCTTCTCTTCTCCGTCTTTCTCTTCCATGTCTTTCTCTTCCCCGTCCTTGTCTTGTAGTTCCTCAGCTCTTTGATCATTCGGATCCTGCAAACCGAACTCAGTTCTACTTAGTGTTTCCTAGTGTTACTTTTTATTTTACCATAAAAAAAAACATACAAATACCTTATCCGTGACTGTTGTTTGTTCTTCCGAAACATGATTATCATTAAAATGATAATCCATTCCGTCTTCAAACGCTCTCCTAGCATCTACTTGTTCTTTCACATACCCTTCCACTGCTAGAACTCTCTTGTCCAATCCATCAATCTTATCATTGATTTTTTTGAACCCTTTGTCCATGCTTTGCTCCAGCCTTACTACCATACTAATGGTAGCCGCATTCTCCCCACAACGACGGATGGCCGCATTCTCCACAGGGATGGCCTCGTTCTCTTCCTCCTCATGGTCCTCATCCTCCTCCTCTTCTTCTTCTCGAGAACTCACGTCTTCGTTGTACATCTTCTCAAAACATATCGCCTTCCCTTGATCAATATGCTTCATCCAACAATCAACAATGACATCATCGACATCATCATCTTCTCCATCTTCCATGACTCGATCTAAAAGACGTTCTTCATCAGCGGTTGGGGCCAACACACTTTGAATTTCCTATCCATATAAACAACGAATAAACTTTCAAAAGAATCCAACCATAAATAATGAAAATGAAAAGGATTACTAGTTTAGATTTCTAACCTTAGTATTACCGAGTACTTCATAAATATCTGAAAGTGGAAATCCTTTCATTGCAGATGGCCTGAACTTACTCTTGCACATACGAGGGCAACTGCTCTTGGCGCCTGTATGGTCCTCTCGGAATTTCTTATTCAACTTTGGAATTGCTTCAAACGCTAGCATCTGCACATGACACATATAGTTAGCTAGTTAGGGAAAACATCAAATAAAATTAACTAAGAATACGCAAATAATCATGTTTACCTCCAAAGAAGTACAGAAACTTGGAAACTTGCATGTTCTTGAGACGACACCTTTATAATCATTCATTTCTTTTTGGATATCTCTCAAATTCTGATCAAATGCGTATCTCCCCCATGGAAATGTCTCACAGAGTTTAAGATCATCCACAGCTCTTATAAAGAACTTATCAACAGATGGTGCTCCTGCTCCTGTCTTCTCCTTACCGACAATGATGCTAGATAGGAAGTACAAGACACACATCTTCAGCCTATCTGGACAAGATTTCTTCATTTTCAGGAGCTTCTCCTCCACTTTTGCATAGCTTATCGTCACTCCTTGGCCAAATTGCCTTTGCGCAAATTTCATACCCCCCATTTGCGTGAAGTTTTCTGGATAGCTATGACAATCTAGCCCAGAAATCAGAGCGTGTTCTCTGAGAGAGTATCTAATGGGGACTCCGTTGACCACGAACCAAGCTTCCCTTTTCTTCTCTATTTCAGCCGTTCTAAGCAGGAGCATCCACATGCCCATAACCTTGTGGTTTAGGTCAGCATGCATATGGAAGAAGTGCTTGAACTGCGGGTGCTCGTAAAACCATTTCTTCTCGGACGCTTGGAGGTTTAGCGAATTTAAAGTTTCAACCGCCTTGTGGATGTAACATCGGGTTGATATCTTCACCTGTTTGTTGTACTCACTCGGTCTAAAGTACATCCGCATAGGTTGCATCAACTCTGTATCCTCTTCGGAATGCTGCAATCAATTCAAGTTGAATCAAGTGTTACTAAGTTTTACTTTTTTTTTTAGAATACTAGCACATGAAAAATCATTTAGTTTAACCAAGTACTACTACTTGTTCTACATATAATCGAACTACATACTAGTTCCAGTGGAGAATTGGTCAGGGTTCTGCTGCTGTCGCTCTTGTCGCCGCTCTCTTCTTGTGCTCGAGTCGGATCCTCTTCAACTCGGCCAACAAACTTATCTCCTATATATGAGGCGTTCTTTGTACGGGCCCTTCTTGTTTTATTTCGATCCAATGAAATTCCTGCATAAATCGACACAAGTTTTTGATAAGAAATCGGGTCTACACTAAATCAACTCTATTTCTACTTTAAAACGAAAACCCGATCACAATATGCATATCGACTATGTTTAAAATTGAAATTGAAACCCGATCACATTATGAACGAGTTCGACCAACTTTGCAATAGAAACTAACGGAATCAACGACGTATGAGTGTAGAGGGATTCAGGCAAATAAACCTACCTTTTCCGGGACTCATCGACATATTAGCGAAATTGGTAATGGTTTTCAATCCTCAAGTCCGATAGTGTTTCTTAGTTCTTCTGTAACCGTTCGATAGCGAGCGAGAAGAAGATCGATTTGAATTCAAACTTAGCGCACAAATGTTGTGTTTGATTTTTCTGGGTCGCGTCGTATCGCGTAGAATGGGGGAAGGAAATATCGGGTTAGGTTTATGGGGATGGATTGAATCCGTTTTGATTGGATAACCGACCCATATGAGTGGTTGGATCTGTAATTGTTGCAAAGTTAGAAGGATAAGATAGTAAAGAACCTTCTTTCCGACTTAAAAAATATATAAAAGAAATGACCAATTATAACGAGGGCATTTCCGATCTCGTTTGCAGCCAGGAGGGCATTTGAGCCATTGATACATAAAACAAGTAACTTTTTCTTCAGGTTTTTTTAATCATTTTTCTCTCACTCGCCAGTAGCCATTGCAATTATATTTTGTATTTTTCTTTTCTCAGATCCAAAAGTCCTCTCATTTTCTTGGATTCTGATTCTCCGATTTCATATTCTTGTGGGGGAAATCTGCTCCTTTGTTTACTCTTTTATTTTCCCAAGAAAACAAATTTCCAGGATTTGCTTGTCTGTTTCTTAACTTCTTCTTATTAGTCGGATGATTTTTTGTTTTCTCAGTTATCTCTCCTCTTCTTGTTTGTTTTTGTCTCAATTTTGAGATTTTACGCACACACTTTGCTAGTTTTTTTCCCGCGGAAAGTCTCTTGGTGTTTTTTCCCGGGAATCATAAATTTCACATTTCTTTTTTTTTCTCGAGAAAGTTTTGAGAATTTGCTCACTTCTTTTCAATGGCGTCCAGAGAAGTATCAACGATGATCAAACAAGGGTTTATCGCAGATCCTTCTCTCTCTTTCTCTCCGTCAAGAATCACATCGCCGACCAAACACTCCTCCGCCTCCTCTCCTCCCCCGCCGCCTCCTCCGCCGCCGCCAAACGAAACGAGTCACTCGAACCCGACTCTTTACCACATGATGTCAGAAGAGCACAACCGCGAGCCACGGAGGAAATCTCACGCGCGCGTGGCTCAGATCCTGACGGAGTTCAAGAACGGCGTCGTTTACGGCCACGGCCTTGGACCAAGCGACGTTAAGCTGACAGTGGTGGGAAAAGACGGTTACAGAGTCACCATGGATGTACACAGGAAGGTTTTATCGGAAAAGAGCAGGTTTTTCATGGAGAAGATGAATTCTAGGAGAGAGAAAGGAGTTTCTCACATGGTGGAGATAAGCGAGTGTGATGATGTTGAGATCTATGTAGAGACTGTGGTTTTGATGTATTGCGATGATCTCAAGAAGAAGCTGGTCGGTGAAAATGTCATCAAAATCTTGGCTTTACTCAAGGTATATTGTACAATTCGATTTTGATAAGTTTGTTCTTTGTTTGTTTGCTTTGATTTAAATATGTGAATCTCTTTCTTCTTTTGGATAGGTTTCTGCAGCTATATCGTTTGATGAAGGAGTAATGTCATGTTTGGAGCATTTGGAAGCTGTTCCTTGGTCAGAGGATGAAGAAGAGATTGTTGTATCTTGTCTCGAAGAGCTTCATCTTCCTGATGATTCTGTCACTTTGATTCTTCAGAGAGTTTCATCTGAACCTTCCACTTCCTCCACGAGAAACAGAACCGACGATATCTTCTTGAAGCTTCTCACTGGTGTTCTACAGGCGAAAGATGATAAAGCACGGCGAGAGATGAAAGTTTTGATCTTCAAGTTGCTTAGAGAAGAAGCTGATCATGATGTCTCTAAAGACGCACTCTACGGTTTGTGCCATCGATGCCTTTCGTCTCTTGTCCTTTGCTTATCTGAAGTGACCACACAGATGAATGATCCCGGGAAAGACCGTGGTGCTCTGATGGGAGAGATCGCCAGAGAAGTTGATAACATGCTGTGGATGGTAAATATATTGATTGAGAAGAAAATGTGCGATGAGTTTGTGAAACTATGGGCGGATCAGAAGGAGCTAGCGAATCTTCACTCGAAGATACCAACCATGTATAGACACGAGATAAGCAAGATCACAGCGCAGATATGTGTTGGGATTGGTAGAGGAAGGATCTTGGTGAACCGGGAGACTAGGTTTGCGGTTTTGAATACGTGGCTAGAGGCTTTGTATGATGATTTCGGGTGGATGAGACGGCTATCCTCGAGATCTCTGGATAGGAAACTGGTGGAGGATGGACTCAGCCAGACCATATTGACATTGTCGCTGAGACAGCAACAGGTGATTCTGATGAAATGGTTTGATCGGTTTCTGAGAAATGGCGATGATTGTCCAAACGTTCAACGAGCTTTTGAGGTCTGGTGGAGAAGAGCTTTCATAAGGCAGGTCTTGACAGAGCCAGATGCGTCACAGCTCCAGATTACACTCTATGACTAACCCAAATATAGAATAAGACTGCGAATGTTATAAATGTCAAATGTTTTTTTTTTTTGAGGTAAACTGTTACTATTTGTGACTTTCAAAAGAAAGTGCCTGAAGGATATATTTTGTTGTCTAAAACAAATGTTCAGACCAGAAAGAAGAAAAGAAACTCTGGGCAAACAACCATTTCTTCCCCATTCTAGACCAAAAAGTTTGAATCCTATATGCAAATTGGGTGGTTGAATAAGAACCCGAGAATTGGTTTCATCTGCACTGATCTTGCACTGCTTGTCATCTATATATTCGGCAGCGTGATCTGCCATGAAAACTTTGTTTCTATATTTTCAAGAGATGATTGGATCAGCACCATATTTCAGCTTGGGCAGATCATCGGTCCTGTTGATCAAAGATTAACCGCAGAGTTAGTTTTACAAAGGAGATTCATATGACTGTACTAAATGGTATTTGGTACCGGAAACAAGAACGATGAAAGGATAAATACTACGCTTTAGCATAGGTTTAACGTTTATATATGAAACAAGATGACATAAGCAACTTCACAACCCGAACCCAACAAAAAGAAAAAAACAAGTGAAGAGGAAAGAAATCTAACCTTTGGAGGACTTTGAGTATTCCGGTTCCGAGCTTCATTGGTATGCCCATAATCACACATTCTGTAACTCCCTCTATGTTATCAACCTTCCCACTAAATGCTGCACTAAATAAATGATCTCCAGTCCTCTCGAAAGATGCCTGCATCAGCACACTTTTATCCATCTTCTGAATCCCGGTTCTTTGTATCCCAAGAACCTCCCCCTGATCAAGAAATTGAATCGTAAACATGGCTGTAGCGGAGCAAGTTATAATATAAAAAAATAATAATAACAGATTCGAGCATCCTTAGAACTGACCCGGTAAGTCATGACATCAGCCAAAAGCATCATGTGACGAATGTCAATACTCATGCCATGGTTTCCCATAACTGACCCTATTTCATCAATAATTGTCGTCCTTGCAGCCTCAATTCCCAGTGTTTTGCTCACTTCGATAACATTGTTACTTGTAGTAGTTCTCCCAATGATTCCCGGAGTCCCCATAACTTCCAGGAGGTTTGTTCTGAAACATCAAGCAAGCAAAAGATTCAATGGGATACATGAATTATCTCCCAAGGAAAAAAAAGAACAGACTCATAGAGGAAAATCTCATCTATTGAATCTCGAGAAAACTTACCCCTCCACAAACAGTTTCCACCTTTTCTTCCCATCTCTCTCTTTCTTTTTATCTGTATCCTCTGCGATAACAACTCGCTCAACTGTTTTGATCCCCTATTATAACAATAATGAATTCTCGCAGTCAATGAAAGAGAAATCATAGTAAAATAAGGAAATTAGAGAGAGAGGGGTTCAACGAATATCACATTCACTATAATATTTGGCAGCACATTCTTCAGATTGTGGAGAGCAAAATGAGTCCCATTTTTATCTCCCACGGGAGTAATATCCAATCCTGTATCTAAAACCTTGATATTCTGCACAGTTTACATTGCAAAGAGACTTAAAGACCTGTGTGTACCACAATGAATACAGCAATAACATGTGAGGACCTTACATCATCAGTCAGTTTGATTCTGGGAGTCTTTAGGATGGATTTTTTTACAGACCAGGGGCTTATAGACAAACATGCCTCCTCGATTCTTTTATTGTCGAGGATTATTCTCACTGACGCTGATGTTGAAGTCATTAGCACCTCGATACTATCAGCAACCTGGTCCAAAAATTCAAGTGGGTTTTCACGACCTGATCGGGAAAGACAGTGATAAAAAGAGAATCTAACGGGAAGGAGCTGGACCAATGATCCAATTGTTGATATATATAAAATGCCATCATCGCAATATGGACTTAAAACAAGCAGCAGTGTGGCTATCAAAGAGTAGATATGTAAAATCGTTAAGATCAAAATGTAGAGGAAAGAGAACCTGTCCTAAAGTAGTTTTTTCGATGCGTCCTTTCACCCATCGTGCACTAGTCAATTCCAGGGGGTTCTCAAGTTCTGCAGCGATGACAGGTGTGCTTATATTTTTGGAAGCATTGATGATTTCATTGATTCGAGGGACTCCTTGTGTGATATCTGAACCAGATCAGGAAAATCAAAACAACAAACTACTCATATGTGGTCATAAGCACTAGTTTTGTAGCAAAATTCTGAAAATAAGCATATTCAACAAGGATACTCATGCTCGCAACTCCAGCAAAGTGAAAAGTTTTCAGAGTCATTTGTGTCCCAGGTTCTCCAATACTCTGAGCTCCTATTGTTCCAATTGCAGTCCCAGCTTCAATTGTTTTTTGCCGGTAGCGAAATACACAAATTTTTACAAACACCTGCATATTTATACATATCAGAGGCGATATTTCATATTCTTTCCATCTTAAAACACCACAAAAAAAAGGGAAAAGTTCTTCAATTGTATCAGTAAAGATGAAATATATCCATTGGAGAGAACATGTGTCATAATTTTACGTTAATTGGATGTAGCTAACAATATATGTAATCAAGGACTGGCACAAGGAATACTGAGATGCAAGATGCACTATCTTTCTTCTCCAGACAAGGAAGACAGAAAGTTACCTCGAGTTGCTTATCAGTCACACCAGATGCTTTATAGATAAGCTGGCTCGGGCTTGCAGACCTTGCTCCAAGCACAGAAACAAAATTTCGAAGAGATTTCACAAAGGCCTCAGTGCAAACCCGACTTCTATCATGTCTGACTAATTCCTCTTCGAACTTTTGCGACAATTCTTCTGAAGAAAGAAAACTGTGGTGTGATCTAGGAGGACAAGTGGCCTGCAAAATGCAAGTAACAATTGCGATGAAAATCTAAATGTAGAGAGAGAAAAACCAATATACAAAATAGAAAAATCACCTGAATTTTTAGAAATAATCTATCAAAATTTAAAGGCGCTCCATTCTTTCCTTCCATCAGTGCTGGGTCCATACCATCATCCCCATAAGTAAATTGAAGTATGCATCCGCTAGCATTTCGCACTGTGCTATCATAATGGACTAATAGATCCTCCAAGGCTTTCATCAGTCTACGAGACATGTAACCGGTGCTGGCAGTTTTCACCTGCAATAGACAAGCATATTGTTACAACAAGGTGGAGCTCCATCTTTCAGTGCAGATGTCAAAACACAGTCATCGTTCAGAGAACCATCATGGCTGTCTCTTTCACTGAACATCTTTTTCATATATTGCAGTGGACCAGGATGGAAAGAAAAACAAAGGATTTATACATACCGCTGTATCAACTAGACCTTCTCGTCCACCCATAGTGTGAAAGAAAAATTCTGTGGCAGAAAGGCCGCTATAGAACGAATTAGCAACAAAACCTTTAGCCTGCGATTGCAAGAAGAAATGAGATCAGGGTCCTAGGCTCCTAGCTCTAAAGCAGTAAATACGGTCCAAAAGTTATTGTAATCAGGCTCCCATAAGGTGATGCCCAAGAAGCCTACTAAAAATTATTTAGTGGCGAGCAAATGGTTCTACTTGTACAGGACACCTTTAAGGAATGGATGTTTACTTACTTCAGGTGTTTTGGACATCCTAGGGAAATGAGGAAGACTTCGATCTATAAATCCATCAGGAGCACGGTGACCATTAACTGTCTGCTGACCAACACATGCAACCATCTGACTGATGTTGATAGGAGATCCCTTGGAACCACATTGTGACATGATCAAGGGACTGTTTCTCCAATGTAATCCATTCATACAGAGCTGTAAATCAAAAATATTATGACAAGATGAAGCGTTAGTATTTTGGTAGGTAAATAGGATCTGGATCATTGTCAGTTGAATAAAGTAAACATATTCCTTCACTATCCAAACAAACAAAAAAGGAAACCTAGATTTTTTTTGTTCAAGTCAACTCATCTGGCAAAATATATATAACCCACCTTTAAAACTAATGGAACTAGAACGAAATTTTGAGTGCAAATCAGAAATCTTAGCAAATAGTAAATCATATATGTTCATGCCTAACTGGAAATAGAAGCTACGAATTCACCTTCCCAGTGTCTTCTCGAATACCATTGAGAATCCCTGTTATTTCAGCTTCCAATGACTTTGCAGTATCTAGACCAGCTTTCAGTTTCTGTGCTCCGTTATTAAAATTCTCAATTTTGGAAACACATCCCTCATATCCCTCCCTGATTATATCTTCTTTTCTGTTTCTCAACTCTTCTCCAGGTTGAACGTCATCAATTCCAATGGAGAAGCCATGGATTCCAATCCACCGAGCACTGCACAAAACAAGATAAAAAGCTACTAATTAGACAAGAAAACTCTTCATTTACTCGATTCAGAAATGGTAGATAGCAGAGTAAGGTCACAGAAAACACAGCGCACACAAAGCAATTATGGAGAACTGCTGAAATTACTAATAGAGATGGAGCTGAAACAAATGAGCAAGATAAAGATGGATAATAAATATCGAAGTGTTGCTGCGAGATCAAGGAACGATAAGACAGAAGAGATAAGACAATCCCATATGCAGAAAAACGGACTCACCTCAATTTTGCTAGCCGATTCATGCAGACTGCAGCAGCATGAGAGTTGTAATCTCTTAGAAGAATAGAATATAATCCATCCTTGTTTCCATTTCCTGGAGGAAAATATCGAGTGCTCAAAATATAGAAAACGAGTCCAGAATGATCAGCTATCTGATGCATTTGCAACATATTGCATTCCATGTTGAACTTACCTAACGTAGACTTCCCCAGTTGTCCTGATATTAGCTCACTATTCCGAAAATAAACCCATCCATCATTTAGGCACATTGTTTCATCATACTTTCCCTTCTTGAAGTTCTTCTCTTTCACGTTAAGAGTTACGTAGACTCTAACAGTTGCATTTGGACGCAGCAAAACACTAAAAACCTGTTTACCAGTCCAAAGCTCTATTGGCTGCATCAAAAATACATCTGGATAAGATATTAAATACAAGGAAAGAAAATGATAAAAATGGCAGAAGAAGTCTCAGTGTCCACAACTTAATAGAGTTTGAACTTATTGATCAAACTAGAGCCAATAATGTAGAACGTCATACAAAATCCAGATTGATACATTAACTGCAACCGAAGCAGTTTCAAAACACGTTATATGGAAAAAGGCCTTTAACATTATGGGAACGTAGAAAGATCATCCCATTGGACTGACGTGGATATCCACAAAGTATGTCTATAACCTTGAGCCTCCAGCATAAGAAAGCTAAACTGAGATACGCAAAGATAAGGATTGCAAAGCTAGGAACTATTAACCCTCAGTTCAAAATCAGTAACGACGGATTACAAGAAGCATGACAGCAAAAAGCTGATGGCAAATTAACACACACACAGACACACAGAGATAAGAAAATAAGAATAGTTGAAAAACGTATAGCTAAAATAAGATACTTGATACCAACAGAACAAGGTATAGCTAACACTCTCAAGCGAGTTGTGGTGCACTATATAGGTGAAAAACGTGCAGTACTCTCATACCTTAAGGATTGTGGGCGTGGGTAAATCTATGGCATCCATGGCATCTCCCATGTAAGAACATATTTGTGAAAAGGCTGCACGGTCATAAAATGTGTCTTTTCTCGTTATCAAATAGGAAGATGTCAAGAAATCCTGCGTTGATGCTACCAAAATTTCTCCATTTTTCGGGGTGCATAAATTGTTTTGTACCTGAGATACCAACCAAGGGAGAAGCAAATTATCACCCAGAACAGACAACTAAGAAGCGATAAAATGAAATATTTCTGTCACGCCATCATACAGACTAGGAACCAACAGCTCGTATGACAAACACATAGATGAAAACATTTCCTCACTTTTACTCTATCATCCCTTCCATTGAGATCGGTCATATACCCTTTACAAGGGAAGATTTTTCTAGAATTTTAAACTCATCATTCCCTCAGCTCCAGAATCTAGATCTTTTATATTGCTTAGGAAAGACTAAAGGTTAAGTAGAAAATCCTTTGGTGGAATTTGTTAAACAAGACTAAATCTTATCATCATCTGGTACTTACGTATGTATGCATTAATATGGGCATAAAAAGTGTTACATGTGGCCAATGCATGACTGACTATCCCAAAGAAACTTAATATGATGCTAAGTAAAAGAGAAAGTACCCCCATTAATGTAATAGCCTCTGTCCGAGCCTCCTCTGTTTGTGGTACGTGCATGTTCATCTCATCACCATCAAAATCAGCATTATATGGGTTACAAACCGATTCGTTGAACCTCAACGTTCTCCAAGGCATTATTCTTGCCTGTGGAAAAACAAATGCAAAATTAGAATTACAATGAGGGCAAGAGAAAATTATGGCTAAGCATTCTAAAGCAGTACTGACCCTGTGACACATGATAGACATCCGATGCAGACTCGGTTGTCTGTTGAAAAGAACAGCATCCCCTTCTTCCAAATGACGGTCAACTATGCAGCCAATGGTCAGTTCATCAGCAATACGCTTGCGATAATCACCGAACAAAGTCCTGAAGTGAAATGTGTTAATGCCCCCATATGATCGATAAACACCCAAACACATGCAAATGACCCTATGCAGTCCTTCAGGTGGTATCCGACTATCAGGTATCTACTTCAGTTCAGAGACAGTGTTTAACTATTTTCTTGAAACAACTCTCAGTGGTTTGATTTGGCTTCACTGAGAGCAGAAAAGATGTTAACTGCACCTTTTTCATTTCTACCTATGTAATTTACTTGGTTTGTGTGTATCTATACCGTCAACCAAACCTATATACAAGTCAACATAATGTACAATTTTATATAATCTTACTGATCTTCAAGCTAGCTAACTGGATATTATTAACTCATCAAGCTCAGTTTCCTCCCCTTTGAAAATATTCAACAACCAAGAAGTAACGAAACTAACACACAACAGTACCTTGAAGAACCATCTGGATATCTAACATTTCTGGCACCAGGGTATTTATTAGGGCCATTACGGACGCATTGCCTCAACTTCTCAATATTATGACGGGAAACGCATTCAGGAAATGTTAAGATCCGAGCCATAAGGATGGGAATTCCTACCTGAAAAGTTTAGTTACCTTTGCGATAAGTCACACTATTAATATAAATCACAGAAAACGCAACAATTAAACATTTCATGATGGTAAGTTACCTCTGTAATTTTCAAATTGGGATCAGGTGAAATTACAGTTCTACCAGTGTACTCGACACGCTTCCCTGACAAGTTTGCACGGAAACGTCCCTGTTTTCCTTTGAGACGCTGAAGAATTCCACTCAGTGGCTTGCAGTTTGGCTCGTTTTGAACACCACGGACTTCACTATTAATGTATTGCGCAACCTCGCTTTGAAGTATATCCCACCCTCGCTAAAACAAAATCCTCAACAAATAAGAAAGAAGAAGAATAACAGAACCAGAAATAATAATAGAAGAAAATATGAATAAAAACGAAAACCCAATAAATTATTTCCAAGTAAGATTTAACAAGAAGAGGGACACAAATTACAGTACAGCATGCAGAATACACATATAACAGGGGACGAAATGATGCAATATAAACTCCATGTACCGTGATTTTGGGCGATGTGGTAGGTTGGCTTAAATTTTTATGAAGAGAAGCATTGGCTTGAATGATCTTCTTTAGTCGCTCTGTTATGTCATTTTCATTACTGCAGCAAGAAACCACATTCTTTCAGGAAAAAACAGCAGTAGAAAATATAATTGACATAAGAAAGATAAACAAAGCGATAGCTAACCTTTGTGTACCACCAATCATAACAGACGGTCGGATGGATAAAGGTGGCACAGGGATGCACGTTATGATAAGATTCTCAGGTCTATGGGCTAAATATAGAAGTTCATAGTCCTGTTATCCATTTCAATGAAAGAAAAAAAAAAGAATCAGCATGACTGAATTATTTGTAAATAAGAGAATCCCCCTTTACACTAGTGCATATGATCTGAGAGCAAAGAACATCATCTAATTGCAGGAATCTATGTAGAAAAAGATGTGCATTTGATTCAAACTCAAATATACCTTAGCACTTATTCCTTTAAAAAGTCCAAGCACCAAGTTAGGATCAAGAACATAGGTAAGAGGATTTATAGCTCCAGTAGAATCTTTTGTGTGGGATATTGCAGATTTAAATTCATCAACCTCCCCACCATGAATTTTAGATCGGTCATGACTGATGCCTATTATACCCAACTGCGCCAACTTTTTTACCATGCCTGAAATGATCAATAAACTAACCATCACCAGGATATCAAATTGAATTGGGTAGGAAGATGAACTTTCAAGAACATAACATAAATTAGAATATAACATAATTTCAGATTAACTAAAAACAAGGTTACAGGATTTTTGGCATTGGATATTAGCAGAAATTTTTTAGTTTTCTGTTTGTGCTACTTAAGAAACTTATTTGCATCTAAGATGAAACGCATGAAGAATTAGAAAAGAAATCAAGATCTTAAGATTATTAACTTCAAAAAGGCATAATCTAATCTATATATTTTCGCCAAAAGACAGTTAAAAATCTCACCATTCTGGTAGCCACATCTTTTGCACGTTATAACTCTCTGGCTTGCCATCGTACTGCACTTCTTGACAACCGCTTTCACCAGTTCAGTCTTCTTCAATGGCTCCATTTTTGGATTCCGTATCTTCTTCAAGTGATCTTCATACATCTTCTCGTCAATTAGCATGTTGGAACAGCGCTGTGGGAAAAAAAAAAAAAAAAAACAATATTTGTGAACTACTGTTGATGCTACAAAGACCTCGAAATAACCAGCCAGTGTTGTAATGCTTATTAGGCATTGTCTGGATTTCGAAAAGCAATTTCCAAAGAAATAAGTTTGTATGATTTATTTTGTCTACTTTTTACCATTCAACAAAAGTAAAAGAGTCGAGTCGAGACATAATCTGGTAACTCTGTTACCTTACAAATGCACTTCAAAATATCAAGGATAGAGTTGAGGAATCCAACGTTGTAAACTGGGAGGACAAGCTTCAGATATCCACAGTGTCCTGGACAATTTTGGAAGTTCCCATGACAGGTTGCGCATATAGACTTTTTGTTTGGAGGACCCTGTACAATCAAAATGAACAAACCATTTAGAAATAACCTTCTTAAAAAGACAAAAAGTATCTTGGACTAGCAAATGTTTGGAATCACATATACTGATGCAAACAACTGCAGGAGGCTAAACATGACATAGAATACTTGCCATGGTTACAGGCATAATAAGAAGTTAAAACCAAAAGATAATAATATACCATTCGAGGATCCAACAAGCCGCCTTCGATGGGTTTAAAATTGGTCTCGTAGTACATATCCTTCCAGACCTGAACTTCAGCGGCTTTCATGACCTCGAGATCAGAAAGCATGGAGAACTGTATGCTTTTTCTGCAGAGATAGTAGATACAACTCTCTTAAGACTCGTTATATTCATTGTATCAAAGTAAGATTCATCATAACCTCAATCCACAGACAGACATACATACAAAAAGAAGAATCATGAAAAACTCTAACTTGGAGAAAAAACGAAAATCAATCTCAATTGACATGAAAAATTCAGACACCCAATCCAAAATTTCATGAGCGTTTGCAACAACTATACACTAGCAAAAAGAAACGAATGAAGATTTTAGGCACAATGTGTCGAAATCAACTACTATCTATTAGCTAACACAGTATGATCAAGTTGCTGGCAGGAACGTAGCTGTGAAAATTATTTCGCTTGAGCACAAAACTAAAAGAACATACATTTTAAGAGGACCGACATCTTCGATGTACGGCTTCTTAGTGAATTCGATTTCCATCTTCATCTCCATCTCTCCAAACAAAGCTGCCAATAAAAAAAACCCGAAGGAAAACAAAATCCGACCAAGTTCGGATCGGCGTCAGAGAAAGAAGAAGCCGGAAAAACAAAGAAAACTCGGGGACCCAATCGAAGAATCAACTTACGGGGAGAAAGACGACGGCGACGGAACGTGGGTTTAGGGTTTAAGGAGAAGCAGCAGATCGAGTAACAGGCGGGAGATACAGAACGGCTGGGAAGGTAAGAAAATGGAGGTTCAATGGAGAGAAAAAAAAAAACCTAGTTGAGAATCGAACTTGCGACCTAGAACTTTTGAATCTATGGCACTTCGCCACAGCGGTATTTAATCTAAACATTAATAATCTCGTGCCTTTTAATATATAACCTATTAGCGTTTGACCTTTTTTTTTCTCTTTCCATAAAAGGACATTTTAGAAAATGGAAACAAATCAAAAAGGGAAGACAATTCGTAAAAAAAGCCAAGGACACTTTCGTAATTTCAATTTTCTTCTTATATAGTATTTAAAAAAAAAACATTAATTTTGACATTTGTGTCTGGCGTAAGAGAAATTGCCCTAATTTGCCCAGAGGCGCGACGACCGACCTTCGAGCTACTTCCGATGAAGACCGTCACGGGAAGAGTTATCAGTGCGGAACCAATCTCCCTCTCTAAAGCCGCCACGATTCTCTCCGGATTCGTTTCCTCTGATAACGGCGCCTCTCAAGACGTCAGTGCGTACCTCCGCCGCGCCGCCGCTGCCTTCACCGAATTGAAGAGCCTCCACAGAGAGATTAACTCGTCTTCCTTAAAGGGGAAGAAGAAGCCAAGATCCGAGGCAAGGAATGAGCGGAATCGGACTGACGAATTCGAGGAGCTGGATCGAGCTAAGGGGACTGATGAATTGGTGGGAAACGGAGGGGAGATTCGTTTCCGGAAAAGTGAAATTGTGAGGGAAGAGGAATCAATTTGTGGTCGGGAACAGGATGAGATAAAGGAGGACAAGAAGAAGAAGAAGAAGAAGAAGAGCAAGAAGAACATAGAAGAAGATGTTGTTGACGAGAAGGTGAAGGAGAAGTTGGAAGACGAGCAAAGGAACGAAGAGAGAAAGAAGAAGAACAAAGTAGAAGATGGTACTGACGACGAGAAGGTGGATGAGAGGTTGGAAGAGGAGCAGAGAGAGGAGAGGAAGAAGGAGAAGAAGAAGAGGAAGAGTGACGGAGAGACGGGTTCGGATGAGAGGAAGAGCAAGAAAAAGAGGAAGTCAAAGGAGATTGATGGTTGAAGTTGGTTCATTTTGGGACTTTTAGCTCAAGGTTGGAGACGATTTTGTAGTCGAGTTTAAAGGATTTTTCACAAGTTTTTGGGTAAGCGTAGCTGCTAATGATGTCACTTGGCGACAGTTTAGATTGAGAAAGATTTGAATTTGGGAACTCTCTGTCTCTGTTATCTGCAATGAAGTTATTGTTGTTTTGCTAGTGTGATCTTGCCCGATCTTGAAGACGAGTGTTCACTCTATACATAGATGATGATGATGCATTGGAACATTCGATTCAAACGAATTGTGTATATCTTCAACAAGTAGTTGTTACAGAGATTGTGTTAATAACTATAGAAAATAAGATCAATATATGCAAATTAAATCGTGTATGTATTAATTTAGCATGGTATTACATAGATCTACAATTACAAAAACAGAGCTGTGCAACGGCAAATAATTGAACAGAAATTGACCTCATGTCAAATTATTGAACAGGAATTGACCTCATGTCAAAAATGGCCGGGGGGGGGGGGGGGGCGAAACGAAAAAAATGCGTGAAGCTTGGAAGAAAGAAGAGACGAGAAAACAAAAAAAAAGAGAGGAAAAGGACTTGAATCATAAAGCAAGAATTTTCAGCATTTGGGCAAGTCTGCAGGAGGAGGAAGAAGTTTCTGATCAGGCTTATCTCCATCAAGAACAAGCCAAGCCATCCTCAGACCCCAACTGGTATGTACTTCCAAGTGACAGTGCATGAACCACACTCCTGTCAAACATTTTGTAAACTTAGTTATAGTTTTCATATTAGATTAGAGACTCTATACTAACGTAAAGCTGTATTTCTTTGGTTTATAGTTGGTTCTCTTACCTGGGTTATCTGCAAGGAATCGGATAGCAGCCCATCCACCAGATGGCACACCGATAGTGTTCCTCTCTATCGGGTCAACAAGGTTGAAGTTTTTGGGATCCTTGTTCGGGTCGAAATTCCCAAAACCTTGGCCAACGACGAAGAAGTTGAACCCATGGAGGTGAAGAGGATGGCTTTCTGCACCAAGAATGCTAGTGTCTTGCATCACCAGCTCCACACTGGTGTTATAACGTAGAGCCATCAAGTTTGTCCCGGTGCTAACCATGGTGTTGTTAGGTGGAGTGCCAGTGTAGTTAAACGGGACAATGGGATTCCATGGGAAGTTTGGAGAATACACTCCCTGAGATTGCCCAGAATAGTGAGATTGAAGGAGAGCTTTTGTTGGCATTGTGAAGGAGATGTTGCTGATTGAAGCAGCAAACATTGTGGTGTTAGTAGGACCCTGGCATGTCTGGTTATTCTTATGATTGCACGGGTTGGTTCCCAATCCTACTGTGAAGAAGAACTTCCGATCAACCTTCAGAGGCACGTTTGCCGGGAATTTTCTGCTGTTCAGGCTGCGCAGCTTATTGCTGAATTTGGTAGCAAAATTTGTATCATTCAGAGCAGGAAGTACTGGTGTGAAGATCTGGAGATTCTTGATAGAGGTCCTTGCATGTTTAGGCTGTTCATATTCTAAGATGCCAGCAACTGTAGAATTATCGAAAGTTCCTTGACCTGTGACGTATGGTCTAGCAGTCATGAAGAAGGAAGCACTCGGGTAACTTGGTTTGGTCTTCAGCAGGAGGTTTGTGGTCTGGCCAGGAGCAATTAAGATGGTATCCGTCTCAAATGGTTTAACATAGATCGCATCAGCTTCAACAACTGTAACCGTGTGGTTTGCAATGCTGAAAAAGAGCTCGTCATTAAGTGCAGCGTTGATTAGCCTGAGAAGGTATGTCTTTCCTGGCTTCACTCTCAGTCTGAATGTATCTGTTTTAACATCATTGGTTTTTACCCAGATTATAGATCATATATTGTCAAACCATAGTTAGTTGTAGGAATCAACAATTACCTTTAGCCGAGCAGTTGTATAACGGACCAGGAAGCCCGTTGATCGTGTAAGCATCAGAGACATTAGGACCACCTCCTGTTTGTGTTGCTTGGCGAATGATTGCCTCAGTGTCTGCGTTGAACCACTCCCCTGAAATTTTAATCATAATAATAATCAGAAATACTGTTTCTAAGATCATCATAAGATTCTCAGTCTGTTTCTATCAGTCATCATCCTCACCAAAAATCATGGGAACTTCTTTGCGAGGCTTGGCAAACGGGTAAGGAACACCGCGTTTGGGAAGGATGATAAGAGGACCATAGACTGTTGCTCTTAGCCATGAAATGTGAGCATGGTACCACAGAGTGCCTCTTTGGCCAGTAATGGTATAGTTGTAGACATAGCTTTGCCCTGTCTGAATAGGACATTGGGATATGTAAGCTGGTCCATCAGCCCAACCAGACCGTAATTGCCTGATCCCGTGCCTGAGATTTTCACGGATTAAACCAGATGTTAGTAATCAAATATCGCTCTTAGTAATGCTACAAATGTTTTAAAGATAATAATTACCAGTGGAGAGAGATATTGTTTGGCACATGGTTAACAACTTTGATCAGAAGCTGGTCACCTTCTCTAGCAATAAGCTTAGGCCCTGGAAACTGCCCGTTTACAGAAACAATGCTCTTTGTGTGGCAAAGACGAGTCACGTTGTGCATTTTTATCTGCGAAAAAACGAAACATCCAATCATCATCATCTGCAACCCTTTATGTAAAAATCTCAACATGTACACAGAATAAACAAATCTTCACATACGTCCAGCGTATAATGCCTTGTAATCCCAAATGCAGGTTCAGGGAGAAGAAGAACACAAGAGAAAACAGCAGAGAGAAGCCAAAATGCCATTTCTTATATATCCTTTGCGAAATTTAAGTGAGCTTTGGACCTCGAGGTGTTGTTGATTAGAGCTTCTTTTATATTTCTTTTTTTGTTTTGTTTTGCTGTAGATTGTGGATTCTTTGTTTCAACCTTTAATGTTATATATAGGAAGGAGAGTTGGGTGTTTGCTTGAGCAGGAGATATAGAAAACAAATTATGTAATTGTTTATGTAAAAACAAAAAGAAAGATAATTGGTAGAGAAGTTCGTGTAATTGGAGACTCGTGATATTGACTAGTTGTTAGAACATATATGAACAGCTAATGTATGAGTGGTGTCAAAGATAAGTCAAACTCTTTGACCCTCTTTAATCCCTCAAAAACTCTGTATCCTATTGAAGATCATGGCGTAGATTCTAAATATGAAATGCAAAGTTGCCAATTTTAGTTTCTCAGATATGATAGTTCACCTTCTTTGACAGCTTTGAGTATAGTAGACTTTAAATTTGACACGAGAGTGTAAGTAATTTGGACCAAATGTGACAGTTAATATATCGTCTGATTTGGCCCTAGGCTAAGTTTTGTTTAGACCCAACAGAAACAACTCTTGCAAACTTCTTGATCGACCAAAAGAGTCTAT
This sequence comes from Alliaria petiolata, assembly GCA_020283515.1. Taxonomy (NCBI): domain Eukaryota; kingdom Viridiplantae; phylum Streptophyta; class Magnoliopsida; order Brassicales; family Brassicaceae; genus Alliaria; species Alliaria petiolata. The sequence continues at coordinate 281,132,325 of JAHZTW010000001.1, forward strand.
GAACTGAAATCTGCAACAAATTTATATAGTAACTCATGGAAAGTTCGAGAGGGTAACTTTTGTGGTGTGCGGTTATGTTTTTAATTTATAAGCTAAATGAATTTCATCATATATACGATAAGCGTTTTAAGTGATACGTACTTCATCTGTTTATTAATTATTTAATTTTATTTTGCAGATGAGAACTTTTTAAGGAGATTAATCGATGTGGAGTTAGTCAAAACATTCGTAAGCTAGAATTGCTTGGGGAATAAGCGAAGAGAGGGAGATTGTAGCTATCAGAGAAGGTCACGATTAGGGTTAGATATCAAAATCCATGAAGGGTACTGTCAATATTGTGGAATATAAAAACATTGAGGAAATCTCAAATTAAGGTTCGCAATTTTATTTCCCAAGCAAGTGACCTAACTCCCTTTTAAGTTCGTATCCTCAAAGGCATGCCACTTATACATGCTTGTGTACATGCGTACACAACTATTATATTCATATTTGTTGGATTTTGTTTTGCAATAATAATGTATATGTAATTTGTTTGCTTCTTATTCGTCTTTCATATTTATAATTTGGATGAAATTCAAAGTCAATCTACAATCAAAATATGATGTAGACAAGATTGCTAACGAGTAGGTATCAACTTATCCCTAACCGTGCGAAGTCGGTAATTAAAATATTTTGTTTTTCTTTATAACATTCTAGAAAATAAAGAAAATAAAAAAACAATAAAGAAATGTAGGAATTGAATAATGGTCGAATTAAAAATCTGTCGGACACAATGATGAAACACGAGTTCACATCATTAGTATGTAGTTCAAACCATTTGTAGCTTTCCCTTACAATTATGTCTTTAACAATATTTTAGTTGGTAACTCACAATCAGTAACAGTAAATATAGTTATAGATAACTTAACTAGGCATGTTTTTGATGACTTAACTAGGCATGTTTCTGTCCCCTGACACGAGAACTTTACTTTAATCAGGGTTATTCCAAATTACTTGCCCGGGTAATTATCTCCCACATTATTTGAAAACGAAATTCTGATATCTCTTAACAATTTCGACTTTAGTTATCAAAAACATTAATTAAAACTAAAAACATATATGACCTTTTAGGTATTCAGACATCAGACCAATTTCAACGATCTCTAGTTTAGACACTATGTAGTATGTAAATACCTTAAACTTACCATCCAAATAACGATCTAAGTTGACACCTAAATTAATCTTAGGTTTACAGACGTTATCCAGTGAATACATTATTTATATATATATATATATATAATTTTTTTTTTTACATGTATATTGTAGTTGCACCTACCCTTGATTTCTAATTAAGGCTCCAGCAATATATACTATAATGTATGCACGTATGTATACATAAATAGTCCGTTTACAATACATAAATAGTATATAATATGTACATTACTGTGGACAGTTACTAGCCACATTTACGTGGATATTTAAAGATGGGAATACTTATAAAAGTCCCTAAAAAGTAAAAACTTTATGAGTTTCACGTAAAAAATATATATGCATGTGTCCGTCCATATGACAAGTTGATAAGTCTAATTAAAAATAAGGTGTTAGCCCCGCGCTCATTGTTATTAATATATTTGCTATCATCCTGTGAATGAAAAGTGTTTGTCATCTATGTATACGTTATAAAAGAAAATATTTTTTTTTGTTTGGAAAAATTATCTGAATAATAAAAATGTTTCTCAAAGATAAACTACGAAACATAAATTTGCTGGTAACACTGCTAATTATATGACGCTGCTAATTATAAAACATAAATTATATCTTTGGCAAAAAAAAAAAACGGCTACGACATGATATTTTTTTTACTTTTAGCTATACATATATAAGAGCATGATCAATGCAAGGATCTTAAAAGGAGTTTTTAAGAAAAAATATTAATAAAATAATAAAAAGTAAGAGAGAAGGAAAACAAAAGTTTCTTAAATATCTTATTTAAGAAGCTATTTTTAACTTTTTAAGAACTTTATTTAATATGTGTCATGTTTTGATTGGTTTATATTTTTTTATGATTTAAAAATTAATATATATTTTTTTAAGAACCTTGAAATCTATTCTACCCATTGAACATGGTCTAAGCTAATCATGCTATTTTTCATTAGGAAATCCGAAATCATTAGAGCTTAAATCTCTAAATCATATGTGATGCGCAATGTTAGTTACACTGATTAGTGAAAATTCAAAGTATATTTTAACTAAACTAATAATAAAAACTGTGCAATCATCACCTTTTTAATTTTCTCTATTTTTGCATATGTTAATTAAAGAACAAAACAAATATTATGAGCTGTTTTATATATTTAAGTAATTGAAAATGTAATATCTTGATGTTGAAAAGTGAAAATCATAGGTTTATTTATAGCAGTTTATTTTTCCCTAACAATAGATAGTTTAAGAGTGAAAAGTATTGTATTTGTATCCACCAATAATTAGGAGCAATCAAAAACCTGACTGCAGAATTAGCATTAAGACATATCTTATATAATAAAGTAAGGTTTTTTTTAGAAGTGAGTTTTGAAATGCTGACATGTGGCAGGTGATGTGTCACCTACATTTAAAGAAAAAAAAACATAAATACATAAAAAAAAATTTAAATGTGTAATTCATAATTGTAACACTTAGTTCATCTCTTTATTTTGTTGTTCTTAATTTAATAATAGGTGTACTTCATTTTTAATAACAAAAAAACTATAATTAACTATATAACTATAGAAAAAAATAAATGTGATATCTTATAACATATAATAAAGTTTTTTCATCAGGAGCCCTCAAAATTTTGGGACGGGTTTCCCGTTCCCTCCTGTATTGTTCCGAATTTTTCGTCTCATTCCCTATCCCGTTTAAAATAATTATCCATTCGAAACTATTTATTTTATTAATACGTGTATGGGAAGGGAATGATTATTAGATCGTGTACCCGAATTACCCGTTCAAAAATGAAAAACTTAAAAATTCTATATATTGTTTTTCAAATCATTCTGAAATTTCACAGGACGTTCTATCATATTTTCTTTTGAGAATTATTTTCCAATTCACTAATTTTCTGTTTCCGTCCCATAGCNTCGGACACAATGATGAAACACGAGTTCACATCATTAGTATGTAGTTCAAACCATTTGTAGCTTTCCCTTACAATTATGTCTTTAACAATATTTTAGTTGGTAACTCACAATCAAGTAAATATAGTTATAGAAAAAAATTTCTTAACTAGGCATGTTTCTGTCCCCTGACACGAGAACTTTATTTTAATCAGGGTTATTCCAAATTACTTGCCCGGGTAAATATCTCCCACATTATTTGAAAACGAAATTCTGATAGTATCTCTTAACGATTTCGACTTTAGTTATCAAAAACATTAATTAAACTAAAAACATATATGACCTTTTAGGTATTCAGACATCAGACCATGCAATTTCAACGATCTCTAGTTTAGACACTATGTAGTATGTAAATACCTTAAACTTACCATCCAAATAACGATCTAAGTTGAAACCTAAATTAATCTTAGGTTTACAATTATAGACGTTATCCAGTGAATACATATATATATATATTTTTTTTTTTTACGTGTATATTGTAGTTGCACCAACCCTTGATTTCTAATTAAGGCTCCAGCAATATATACTATAATGTATGCACGTATGTATACATAAATAGTACGTTTACAATACATAGTATATAATATGTACATTAGTGTGGACAGTTACTAGCCACCTTTACGTGGATATTTAAAGATGGGAATACTTAAAAAAGTCCATAAAAACTTTATGAGTTTCACGTAAAAATATATATATGCATGTGTCCGTCCATATGATAAGTTGATAAGTCTAATTAAAAATAAGGTGTTAGCCCCGCGCTCATTGTTATTAATATATTTGCTATCCTGTGAATGAACAAGTGTTTGTCATCTATGTATACGTTATAAAAGAAAATATTTTTTCTGTTTGGAAAAATTATCTGAATAATAAAAATGTTTCTCAAAGATAAAGTACGAAACATAACTTTGCTGGTAACACTGCTAATTATAAAACATAAGTTATATCTTTGGCAAAAAAAAAAAAACCTGACATGATATATTTTCTTACTTTTAGCTATACAGATATAAGCTAATCATGCTATTTTTCATTAGGAAATCCGAGATCATTAGAGCTTAAATCTCTAAATCATATGTGATGCGCAATGTTAATTACACTGATTAGTGAAAATTAAAAGTATATTTTAACTAAATTAATAATAAAAACCGTGCAATCATCACATTTTTAGTTTTCTCTATTTTTGCATATGTTAATTAAAGAACAAAACAAATATTATGAGCTGTTTTATATGTTTTTAAGTAATTGAAAATGTTATATCTTGATGCTGAAAAGTGAAAATCATAGGTTTATTTATAGCAGTATATTTTTCCCTAACAATAGATAGCTTAAGAGTGAAAAGTATTTTATTTGTATCCACCAATAATTAGGAGCAATCAAAAACCTGACTGCACAATTAGCATTAAGACATATGTATAGATATAATCAACTTTCTTTTCATTAACCTTTGAATATATTATTGATTAATGATGATTAATTAAGATGCTTTACCTTAAGTACCAAAGATAACCCAATCTTCAATAACGTCAAAAAGAAAAAGCATAGTATAAGTCCACCAATTAACACATTAATTTTCTTGATATATAAGTATCTTTTTTTTATGTTACTGATGATAAGAATCTTTAAACTATCAAGAATGTAAAAGATTAGTTCTAAGCATCCAGAAATTTTATACAAGTGTAATGCAATTTTTTTCAAATTTGTTCATTTATCTAATTTTATTAAATCTTTGGAAAATCTTATAGAATCTATCTTATTAAAAAAAATGTGGATATTCATGATTTGGCCATACGTACCAAACTACCTTTTGCTTAACAAGTTGGACTCTCCCGTACACTTTGTTCTCATATTACCTACTCTACTCCACTTTCATTGTTTTTTTTCCTAGCACTTTTTGTTTCTCGAATATTTGTATTATTATTCAAAGTCAGTGTGGTATGCTTGAAAATTTGATTATTTATATCTTTGGATATACTAAGTACACGAGTATATATCATTAAAAATTGTTTCTAAACCTGTGAAAACTACTAGTAAAAAAAATATATATATATATATTTTAAAAACTATTCTAATAGTGAAATTGCATTTTCTAATTATCATACATTCTTCTTCTTTTTTTTTGAAGTTTTTACCATACACACACTTAAAAAAGAGTTTGTGCAGGTGTGAGAGTTTTGGCAACATCAATTTTTTTGACCAAGACAAAATGAAAAAACACAGCATTTAATCTACATTGTTTGTAACTTTGTAAGCAATTGAAGCAAAAGATACTTGAGTTTTTTTAATCAAAATGTTGCTATACATTTTTACGGGGTTAATACTTACATTATATCACCAATTAACTAATTACAAACTGCATATGGTCTCTTACTCCCAATTAGAGCATACTCAAAATCTGTTTCCTTAAAAATTAAAATACGAATTAAGATTAATTTTGGTTAAAAGTTTTCCTTGTGGAAAGTAAAACGAGTGGATGACTCGAGACTAAACTCCTGACAAAGTTCTTTAAGTGGCCGAACCAGTGTTGGACTTCCACAGTAGAACACACCTGAAACCACACACATGCCAATTATTATGGCAGATATAAAAACAAATAGTTTTAAGTAATAATTTTCAGAAAGTAAATAAAGAAAAAAAAAGTTGATAAGAAATATTGAAAAAATAATTACCTATTCGACAAGCTTCGTGTTTGCTTGATAATTCAGAAAAAACCTTCCTCCAATTAGGTCTTGCGAAATGTGTTCGTATCTGATTATTATTTTAAAGTTAAGGTTAGTTGATTAATTAATATACTTGTAATTGTTTATAAGTGCTTAATCCACTGTAAGAAAAAAAAGACTGATCCATAGACCAATTCAAAATTTAACTTGGCTTCTCCGTCAAATTTGTAAAGAAAACTGAACCAATATTCATTTATAATCCTTTAAATGTAAACTCTTACTCTATATAATATATAATCAAAGAAAAACAACACCAACAGTAAACCATACCAAACAAGTAATCAATTTGATCTTTATATCTTTTTAAGTTTGAATACAAACAGAAAGTTAGATTGGACTCTCCCTAATATTTTTTGTGTGTGTCAACGACTCTGGTGATTAATTCTTAACATGGCCAATTTCTTTTTTAAATCCCTTCAAATATACATTTAGTTAGAAAACTAAATCCAAATTAAAAACCAAATCGTACCGAACTATATAAAATGTCAAATGATTCTATATTTTTTTATACCGAAAAATGCTAAAGCGAAAGCTTAAGTGGCCACCTCTTAATTATAACGGTTTTGGTGATTAATTAATTATAGAGAGAAAAACTTACCCTGCTTTCGGAGACAATGTCAACACCATTCTTGGCGTGTTGAAGTTTCTGAACCATAGCGATTAAGGCAGATCTTGCATCTCCTGCTTCGTACATGCTTGTTAAGTAGTTATGCATTTCAATCACATGCTGTCAAAAAAATAAAATAAAAATTATGAAATAGATGTTACATTTTATTAAACAATTTCATATCTCAAAATCTTGAAAATATAGTTTGTTGCATTTCTAAGCACCTAAAACTTTTACGAATTGAGAATGTTAAATATTTATAATCTTTGCGTTTTATAAACTGTTTTATATGTAGTCAACATGTAAGTTTGCATTAAAACCTATTAATGAAAAACAATAAAAATTAATATAATAAGATGGATAAACTTACGGTTTTATCATACTCGGCGATGTCATCCATAACTCCCTTGAACCAATCAAAGGAAGCTTGTTCTCTTGTCACCCAAAAAAAATATGCTCTCTGTGGAAACTTCTTGCCTCCTCCACCACTAATACTATCACCTCCTAAGCTCTCTCCTCCTACACTTCCTTCGTACTTTTGCCCCTATATTTTCCAATATTCAAAAATAGACCCCCATTTTTACTTTGTTTCCTTTTTATATTCCAACCACCTCACATATATACATATATTATGGACACAAATGTTTATATATACAACTACTTACACTTCTGGGAATCCCGGGTTTTAGATGGTTTAACATGTCTTTCAAGATGCTTATGAATGGAGTTGCCCCAATTCCTAGTCCAACCAGCAAAAGAATATCGAACTTCTGATAATTTTGTGCCGGAGCTCCATACGGTCCTTTGATGAAAATTTTTGGGAACCTGGTACGAAACAATTGTTATAACATGCTTTTTAGTTTTTACACTTCCGCATTACCGAACCATACACTTAGGATTGTAGGTCGTACAAAAAATACAAAAAATATATATACTAGGTTTTTTAGTAGTAATTATTAGTTTATTATATTTAATTTCACTTACAAGACTTGTGATTCTTCAATATGAGGATTCACACCTGCTGCTCTTGTTTCCATCCTCATGAGACTATTTGGTTTAGGTTTGGCGGCTGCTTGAGGGGGCTCGCATGTCTACAACCAAATAGAGAAAATTAAAATAGTTATACTTAAAACTTATGAGTTTAGATTAGTATATTTAACATGAAAGACAAATATCACGGCTATACTAAAAATTTACTTAGAAAGATAAAGAGTGACAAAAATTACCTTTGCGAATCTGCTCCTCAGTTCAGTTGTCCAATCTCCTAAGGCTCTTATGTGAACACTTAAATAGTCATCTCCTGGTGCAGAAGTGATGGAGAATGGATGCCTAAATAATAATGAAATTCAGTATTATTACTATAATGATTTCACTTATTTTACTAAAATAATAATTATTATAATTTAGATTACCACTCGAATTTTGAGAGATCAGGACACTTGACAAACATGTACATGCCACTTTTGTATTTGAACCCCGGAGGTTTGGTTACGTAAAGTGCAAGAACGTTGCCCGAATATACAATAGCCTGTAAACAACAACAAAAAAGGAAGCTCGATAAATGTATAAATATAGGAAAATTTTGGTTTTACTTAATATAGACAAAATAATAGCCTTTTTAATTACCTTAATAACGTGGACACGATGGCTGTGTTCTTGAAGGAGACGTGAGAAAAGCCTCTCACTTGCGTAGAACAGCATCGGTACGGCCACGTACATCCATGTCTGCATTTAAATTTTACCAACAAATTATATTTCTTTGACAACAACAATTTATATATAATTAGAATGCAATATATATTATAAAGTCAACTTAATTACCGTCTTCTCGTACCAAGGCTTCTCGATGATAAGATAGTAACCATGGATGATGAGAAGAACATAAGCAAGAACTAGCAAATGATGAGCATACCAAAACGCATTAAACCCAGCAAGAACGTTAAACGGTTTAGGCAGTTTCACTATGTTCCTTCTAAAATAATGCATCGCGAGTGTAAACGAGAATCCCATGAAGAAAATCATCAAAACCCCTGTGATCGACACCGACGTCATCATTAAACCTAGGTAGCTCGGTTGCGTGTTTCCCAGGGCAGCTCCCGCGTACTTCAAGAACACGTCATAAGAGCACGAGCTTAACCTAGGGTAGTTACAGAGAATGTGGAGAGCCGTGTGGAGGAAGGCATGGAACGCGATCGCAAACGCAATCACCTTGTGGAAGTTAATGTTGTCGTCGAATGGGACCAGGCGGTTCAAGAACGTTGACCGAAGGATAGTTAGGGTTTTTCTACAGACCGGGACCAAAATCAGAGCCATGTTGAATTTAAGTGTTTCGGCCGCGCCTTTAGCGGCGCAAACGCAGCGTCCGGTGATGTTGTAGAGAGGGTTTCTCATGAATTCCTCGTACTTCCACATGAACAGATAGACGTTGACGAGGAGCCACAGAGTGAGGACCCATAACTTCTTCCAATTCTCGTGCATCAATTCCGCGGTTACCGAAACGTACTTGCTTACTGGCGTTCTGTACCGCTCTGGGATCATCGCGCGTGTCAGCGTTTGCGATTTCTTCATCTTGTCCGTATCAGCGTTTGTTACCATTCCTGTTAATAGTACTTCTAACTGCCACATCTGGTAAATGTAAACTATAAAATGGTCAGAACATAGCTATATATATATTACATTGTGTTGAGAAATCATTGTCTAGATTTGGACCGCTAAATAAAACAGATATAGAAATAGAAAGAGAGAAGATTGAACCTCGATGTATCCCTTGTGATCAGGGTCTAGTTCTTCCATGATCAAAGAAGCATAAGCCGCGGCGTTCTTTTTGAGGTTCCCGAGGCGGTTCGCGGCTGCGCTCAAGACTATGACCTCTGTCACTTCCTCTTCCGTGAGCTTACCATCTCCGTTCTTGTCACACCTAAACAACCGCAATGGTTAAACTAACCGCATTTGGATATATGTGATGAAAACGTATAAGAATAAGTATAATTATTACATGTCGAAGAAGATCTGGAGACGACAATCGAGGTCTTTCTTGATCATGTCTTCCCAAAACAGCTTGAGTTGCTCTTTGTCGATACCGTTTGTTGTCTCTATTTCTCTTCGCCGACCCAATGCCTCATAAACTTCTGCCGCAAACTCCATTGTATCTCCCATTCCTAGCAATTATATATACCATCGACGTTAGACTTTTCCTCCTAATCATTTTAAAAAATCTCAAAAGAAATGTTCATTTCGTCGTTAATTATTCTATTTGGATTCACATCTCTAATAATAATCCACCTTGAAGATACCCGTATTAAAAAATAATCATTGCTTACACAAATAAAAAAAAATTACAATGAATATTTATGTTTTCCTTGTAGATATCAATCTTTTGATTAAAAAAAAGAGCTCTACCCTATCGATGATTATTAGTGTTTTAATTAATTTACCAATGCAGACGCCGAATTTCTCTTTTGGCAACTTTCCGTCAACTGAAAACTGATTAAACCTGTTCTCAATCGATCTCCATGCATCTCGTTCCCGTCCCGTGACCGTCCGATCAAGGAACCGTAAGCTCTGGAGTCCCCTAGCCGCGCTAGACGTTGTCCTCTCCACTCTTTGTGGACCCGTCTTCTTCGCGGGCCCCGCGGCGGCTCCCGGAGGCCCCAGGTTCCCGCTTTTCCTCGTGCTCGGAGACCCGAGATTCCCGCTCTTTCTCCAGTTCGAAACGCTCAACGAGCGGATTATCGATCCAACGCCGAGGTTCCTTGACGCATTCTTCTTCGGACCACCTTCGTTCTTGTTGAGGTTAATGTCCGGTTCTTTGGCTGAACTATCACCCATTGAATCGATCTCTACACTCTCTAACATCCATTTTGTTGAATCCTCGGTAGGAGTGTTATTTTTCATCGCTCTTTTCTTTCTCCGGCACCTATAATTGATTGAAGGATCGTCGGAGATCTTGTAATTCTATCTTGTTCCCTCTTAGATCGTTTTGTTTTTGATTTTTTTATTTTCTGGTTTGATCAAATTATTCGATGTGGAGAAAAAGTAGGAGGAGAGGCATTGATTTTTGTGTCGTTTGTAACACTTTTGTGTTTAGTTTATTTAGTTGGGAATGGAGACGCATAAAGAGTTTACTAAAAATAGAAAGTTCTAAGGAAAGCATTTCTTTTTTTTGAGGTCAAACTCACAGAGACCAATCAAAGACCTATAAAACAAAAGAAACTTCCTGAATTTGACTTATAGTGCTAATAGAAAGTTAATAATATTAAATTAAACTAAACTATACCGCGGTTTATATTGTATTACCAAAATTTGTTTTCTTCTTGTTATTAAACTAAACACATTTCGAATCGATTGAAGTCTTCCTCTGATTTCAAAGAGATATAGAGAATCTTAGCAATTTCAAAAGCAATTGACTACAAAATCGCGAACAAGTAGGTCAAAATCGCGAAAAGAATCGATTGAAGTCGTCCCAAATTTTTAGTTTCTTTCATCTCTCGCCCTATTGTTTTTCTACTATTAATATTAGCTCTCAGCAAGACAAAAGAAAAAAGCACTAATACTCTCCCTTAACATCCAAAGCATATGTCTTAACCACGATGGAGATTGGAGTGATACTTCAATTAAAATATGATCCCCTAACGAACTTCAACACTTCAATATATATATCATCATAAACAAAGAATTCAAATTAACTCAGTACTTAAAAGATTTTATCCCCAAAATAAAAAAAACTCATGTAACCTTGTATGTTTATTGGTGATGACTACGAGGATCATCAGAGAACGACAACTTGGCATGAGCTAGAGAGTCTTGGAATGGCAAGAAGTTCTTTGAAGATGACAGATTCTTCTTTCTTTATGGAATCATCAAAGCATAATGTTAGCTTCTTGAGGATTTTTGAGTTCTCAAGTAAGTAACTCACTAGTTTCATCTCTTTGGCTTCCCCTTTCAATGGCCTTTCTATCTCAACATACTCGAGAGATGATAGGTGACACCGAGGTCCAGATCTAATACTAATTCCCTCCTTCTCTGGATTTTCACTACACCCCTGCAAGTACAACAAGAATGAGTGGAATATATGATACTTTCACCAATTGCATTATTAAAAAGCAAGTAGTTAAACAGTCCTAACCATGGCAAGAGATTTCAGTTTCGGGCAGCTCGCAAGAAAGATTGGCAACATTTCCCATCTGTAGTCGGTGAATTCAACACGCAAGAAAGAAAGGTTACGAAATAAGGGTAGTGGTTCACATTTTGAGTAATCATAGATGACCTGCAAGGGAACAAAAGGTATCAGGAAAGAGTATTAGGACAAAGCTAAGCACTCAAAAAAGCGAATTCATCCAATATAGGTTACCTCAAGACTGTTTGACGCGATGGTTATATCTTTGACACGAGAGATCCCGACGAGAAAACTACGAATCATATTTCTCTTTGGTAGATCATTTGGATCGAACTTCTTTTCGAAACTCAAGTTAAACACAGTATCGACACACGCCTCTACAAGGGAGCTTGGATTCTTTAGTATGAAATTTGCAATATGGCAATTACTGAGCTTCAGATACTCAAGCCTAGGAGCATCAATCGCAACTACAAGATCTTCAACCGAACCCTCAGGACCACCGTCCGCAACATGAGTGAAGCTCAACAGAGACTGAGAACACACACGCAAAACTTGTATATCATCAGAAAAACTCCTACCTATAAATAAGCTTTCGAGAACTGGGCAGCGTGAAATCAGCGTTTCTAATGCCAGATCGTCGTCGAAGTGAACTATAGTTAGATCCATAGCTTTGAGAGAAGGTAAAGAAACAAACTTGGGACTAGCCAAAGTTACCCCAGTGAGCTTTAAGCAAACCAAGCTCTCACAAGTATAAAGGGTCTGAGGCATCTGCAAATCCCAACTCTCGGATGAATTGTCCACAAGATCGAGATATTCAACTTTCCTCCTAACAACAGTGTTGATCCACCGTCTGACAAGACCATTTTCAGGCTCATCGTCCCCATAACAATTGTACCTTAACTTAAATCTCTGTAAGCACGAATCGCTGTTAAAACCCAGAAAGCTATTGACAAAGCTCACGAATGTGTCGTACTCTTGGAAATCCCCACACTCCAAATCCAATCCAGGTACGCATTTCCAGAGGTTTCTCCATCTACTGGACAATACACTACACTTAACCACATCCTTCGTGGGAAGATTCAAGAGTACCTGAAATTGCAATGAATCTGGCAAATTGCTTATCCAATCAACCTCACCGGATCGTTTGGCACGAACACATTTCTCTCCATCTTCATCCATTTACTCTGCGTCGCAAATTTCGAATCGATTCAAGTCTTCCCTCTGATTTCGAAGAGGTTATAGAGAGAATCTTAGCAAGCAATTGACTTCAACAAAATCGCGAACAAGTAGGTCAAAATTGCTACGGAAATTCTAAGCGAGTGGGGGTCAATAAAACGACATCGTATTTGTTTTTTATTCTTCATCAAGTAATTGGGCTTTTAACGGGCTATTGAGTTATTAGGAATGTTTTTTTAATTTCCTGATAAGATATTATCTACCTCGTTTTTGTTTTTTTCGTAACCAAAAATTTTAAAACTTAAACCCATAATCGTGTGCGAAAAACAGAGTATGTTTAATTTCAGTCTCCTCTCTGTTGTCACGGTTCGAATCTGGGACCAGTAGAGCTAGAAGCTCCGTGTTATATTCTCTAACCTTGGTTTTTGCACTATGAATTTTCTTCTTTTTGGAGCAAATATGAATTTTCTTCTATTTTCATACCTATAATAATAGTTTATAAACCTTTACTACCATGTCATTAATGTTTGTGCAAAGAAACATTTCGGGGTTTTCACCTATGAGGCTATGATTATGCAATGTTATTACTTTTGTGTGTTTATTATTCAGGGGCGGAGCCAGCTTACGACGATCGGGTTCACATGTCTCGTCTATTTTTTTAGTTTTTTATGTAATTAACACAAATTCATTTAGATATTTTAGTCAAATATTTTCATAATGTAGATGTGTGCCCCCGGTTGAATTTTCATCTGGATCAGCCCTTTGTAGTTTTATTATTTATAGGGAAACATCAAACATATATACACTCATGTGTGTGTTTTAGTATATTTCATTATATTTATATATACTAGAAATCTAAGCAACCACTGTAAGGACAGATCTAAGTTGACTTTGTCCCACGTTTTTATCCATCAAAATCAAGTAGACTTGATATTCTTCAACTTCGGTTCCAGTATTTTAAATAAAAAAAACTTTAAATAATTACCAGAAAATAAAATTTTATTTATAATTTTTCTTTTAAATTTACGAACATTCTTTGAAATACTGGTTGGCCAAATGAACCAGACACGAGCGACCCGCTTTTTACGAACAATGGATATGCATATTTCAATCGAAGTGTTAATGTTTACATATTTTTTCAATATATATTTCACTATATTTATGTGGAACATTTAAACAAAATAAAAAACAATGTTGAAGAATGAAGACTGATTAATATTTTTAAAATAAAATTTTTAATCTATGTAAATTTAGTCTTAAAAACTTATCACCGCTTCATATATTTTTTCGATTCTCATAAATTTTTATGCATCTAAGTTTACCGATTTTCCGAGTTTTTTTGTTAGCTTAAAAATTTGAATTAAGCAAACTTCTTTCAGTAGATAAATTTGATGACAAAATATAAAGATAAGTTCATAAGAAAAAAATTGGTAATTTTATTTGATTAGTTATTTCGTTGGAAAATCAACAAAGAAAAAACAAGATAAAAAGACTAAAAGGTGAGGAAAGGGAAGAGAAAGAAAAGGACAGTGATGGGGAAGGCTTATCTTAGAGAAGGTGCATTTTGCCACACCAATCTTTCTTTGTCCCTGTTAGTCAACTTCGCACCTCTTTTCCCCGTTCAAATTTTCATTTTGATTTTGGTTTGAATATTTGACATTGATCTTATGTATGTACTTGACAAAAACTAGTGCTATCACTTATATATAAATCGTCTGGATATATATATTTTAACTTTAAAGTGATCTAGAATATAAACACTAGAAAAACAAACATATATGTTTTAGGATGATTTGGTATCATAAACTGAAGATGAGGTTCTAGAAATGTATTTCGTCTAATCATTGATGGATATAAGTTTTTTCGGCTGTAAATGAGTTGTCTACCATAGCTTTAATGCCTGTGATGTTGATTTTATTTGGAAGATTTTACGTATAATGAAAATGAATGGCAATGAGAAAGAAAAAAACTAGATTCGAATTTAGTCATCGGTTAGTAATATTGGTTATTACTTTATCGTTTAGTCAAGTGAAAATTGTAACTTAAAATATAATGAATGACGATAAGATAAAACTAGATTTAAATTAATTTGGATCATCTGTACGTAAGTCATATTGATTAATACTTTATCATTCTTAGTAAAGTGAAAACTGTAAACAAAAGACATTAATTTTGGTGTCAACAAACGTACGACGTGTTCATATTTTCATAGCATTTAAGTTAATTCTTTTCAATACATATGTGTTTACTCCTCTCTTTTTTTTCATTATGTATATGTGTTTACTAATTTGGTGAATTATGTGATGTTTCTGTTCTTTGTTAAAATAGTGTGGTCAACAAAGTAGATAGTACAAAATCTGGCTATATTTTTTGGGTTGTTACCTAAAAAGTAAAAGGAATAACTTGTTTTATTTACTTCAAAGTTACTAAAACACAATTGTATCCCGTTGACTTTCCAAATCAAAAGAGGTATCATTACGTTCAAAGCCTAACCCATTTTACCTGTTTTGGAAAGTTACTTCTTCGTCCCGTTCTTAATTTTGCCCTTAAGGTCTTCCTATATCAGCCCAATACATACGTGGTCGATGTATATGCATCCACTCAATGACTTTATATCAAGTGTGAGTTCGTCAAGGTCAGGATCAATTTTGTTTTCTTAGCTAATAAATAATTTATCTGACAACTATATATTCGAAGAATTAACCCGTTTTAATAAAAAAAAAATATTACAAAGAAAAAAAATAGGGTTGAAACAAGAGACAAAAAATTATATAATCCAACTTGTTAGAAAAAATTGTTGTAACGGATTTTAATGCAAAGTAATACAGTTATAAAAATTAACATATTATAATAAAAAATACAGTTATAAGCTTATATCTTATACACTAATCTTTTTATATACATTTAGCATTATTTTCAACTGCATAGCTAAGAACGATAACATTATATTATTCTGCATTTTCAACCGCATAGTAAACCATATCGATTAAAATAAACATTTTATTTAAAAAAATTTCTAAAAGATTAAAAAATCATTATGAACTACGACCACAATGGGAGTTAAAGATGTTCTGTATTATTATTATTTTTAATTAGTTCTGTATTTTATTGTGTTTTTGAAATTAGTTGGTGTCAAACTTTGGTGTGTTTTGGTAATTTCAATTTGATGAAATTGTTTTGTAATATTGTCTAAATGATTAGTGTATGTTTAGAGGATTCAACAATTAATCTCGGTGAATATGTTTGTGTGCTCTTTTGCTTGTTTTTACATTTTTAATCATATATGAGTTGTTTGGGTACGATAAAGACGGGTCTAGGATTAATTTTTTTTTTTTGTAACTGCGGGTCTAGGATTAATTGAATCGTATAAAGTTTTAGAATATAAATTACGTGTTTTTATGAATTCATGAGTTTTGAATCGAAATTTACATTAATTCCAAGACATATAAAAGCAATTTATAGTATAAAATATTTATAGTAGTTTAAAGTATTTATAGTAGTCTATATGGAAGCACGGAATCTTGACAATAATAAAAATTCTTTGGGGGAAAAAAAGAAAACGAAAATCCAAAGTTTCAAAATTTAACGTAAATTGATATATGAAAACGATTGATTAATATGTTAAAAAAAAATTTAAAGCTTTGATCAAAAAAAATATATATATATATATATATATATATATATATATATATATATATATATATATGTTCAAAAAAAAAAACGACTGAGTAAACAATAAATGGAGAATATGTAAAAATGGTGGAGAAACTTTTGTGCTTGTTGACCTTTTTCTCTTTTCCAAAAGTTTGGACAAACGCATAGAAACACATGAACGAGTCCTAAATAACAATTAAAAATTAAGGAAAAATAATAAAACAAAATGATGGGATCACTTAAAAACATCTAAATCACACCGTCTTATTCTTTGATTTGTCATGAATATACTTTTCTTTCAACCAAGAAGAGTAACCCTACACATTTCATTTCTTATGATCATAATAAACTCTTTGTGTACTCATTGCCTACATTTATGCTATTATCATTGCTTTCTATAGGCATGGACTATATTATTTGCATATTGCCATTAATATTTGTAAAATAAAACATCTCGCATTTTACTGTCCCGGACCCGCTGATCCTTTTATAAATTACTCATCAAGTAACACGGGATTGTAGATTCGAAATCAGGATTTCTGTGGACTTGCATGTGGTTATAGCCACTATGACTAATACTGCCTTGGACATCAAACACACTCTCAGTAGCCGGATAAAACAAAGGGACAAGAAACATACTGATCTGTTTGATATGTTCAACACAACTAACAGATCCCTAGTAATACCATGAATTTTTTTATTTTATAATATATGTTTTCTGTATCTATTCCTTCGAAAAGAGAGATTCAAAGTCAAGTTTTCAGCATGCAGTGCTGAAATTTTAACATAAATTTAATCAAATTTGAGTTATCATTAATAAGTCAGAGCGAAAAGTTATCATTAAGCTTAATTTGAATCATAGATTTTTTTTTAAACAAGAATTAAGCTTTAAATGGTGATGTATACTTTTTGCGATTAGAGCATCACAACTTAACTACAAACATTTTTTATCATCATTCATAATTTTTGTGCTGTTAATGATAGAACCGTTTAAAAAAACTTTACTCTAAAAGGTGAAAAGCGCGTGTTACCCGTGGTACACTTACTTTTTAATTAAGTCAAAAATTTGTAACAAGTTGAAAGGTAATTACGTACTTCCCTTACTTTTATTGATTTGAAATATTTCAGGTGAAACAAAGTTGGTTCTATCGTTCAAAAGTGTTAAAACAAAATTACTTAAAATTTAGTAGTAATCTATACTCTTTTAATGATCATTCAGCTGTTTTGAAATGTGTTTGTTCTCCCTTGTTCCAAACTCTCCATATTTGTATGGTGCATTGGTGCTCTATCTTTTTTGCACTTCTTATTCTACCGACTCCATCTAGATACTTAGACCGACCTTTAACATTCATCTCATAGACTTTTTGCTATAGTATTAGTTAATTTTAATTATGACGTATTTCAATTTGCACGCAGGAATTTATTTCAAATACATCATTTCACTTCATTATATATATATATATTATTTTTTAACAGGTAGAATTATTTATAATTTTTTCAACTACTATATATGAAAAAAAAAAATGTATCCACAATTCTATTGTAGTTTTCCTGAACCGTTGACCTTGTTAAAACTACAAATAGTTATAAATTGGTGGGTGTCAAATAATTAAAGTGGGTTACTAAAGACAGAAACTTGCCAAAATTAAACCAATAATTTCTCCATAGTGATAAAGATACAAAACAAAAAATAATCATAATTACAAATTTACAAGAAGCTAACAATTCCTATTGGATCGTTAAAACTTGAAACTAGTTATGAACCAACCACAGCATGAAACGTATAGTTTTTGGTACACTATGCAACAAAGTTTACCACCAAATGGAAAAAGTCTTCGTCGCCATCGATTGATCTATAGATTTTCCTTTTGCATGACCTTTCCCATCAACTTTGTGGCGATTTTGCCCTTAGAAGATACACAAAATGTCTTTCTAATTAGTCCCCATAGTACATCTAAACTACTGTAGGAATCGAGATCCTATGTCCTCGTAACGATTGCGAATTATTATCTGTGTCTCCTCTCTATGTGGGACACCGTATAATTAACTGTTTTATATCATGTTTTGAAATGTCAGCAACGTTGCCTTAAAAATGTATGCAATGCAATAAATGGTAGATACATATATATGATAGAATGATATTAGGTTGTAACCGAACAAACGGAATAAATAAAGAATTGCTGCAGTTAGAGAATTAAAATGTTATAATTGTTTCGATATCTAAGCTTTTAATAATTTTAAAAATTACAAATAGAAAAAAAAGTTTCTGATGAACAAATATTGATCAACGTAATTATTAAATTTGTGCTAAACTACGAAGTTGTCATGAATTTTCGACGGCCTGTTTTCCGTCGATATTTCTATCAAAATTCTGCATGTTTTTTTTTTGTAGTGACAACAACATATTATATCATGCCAATTGAACCTAACTTTAAAATTTATTAAATAGATTGGGAACAATCGCCAGAAACTACATTAATTCGATGTCTCTTTGAATCTTGAATGTGGTATTGATTAAAATTTGTATTCGTAAGTTTGTTACGAAATATATTAACGTAATTTTGCCGCAAAACGTTTGAAATATTTGTTTCTATATATGATTGCTCTAATCTCTTATTTACAAGGATCACATAGTTATGATTTGATAATCATCACCATTAAAATTTTATTAGCAATTTAGATTTGTAACTACGTAAACTTTTTTCACTACTGCTGATCTTTATTTTTTTTATGACAACATCCTTATCCATATCGATTTTTATAGTCGAAGGACTTTGGAATCTTAATTCACTAAGCTATACGTTTTTTTATATTTAGTTTGAAGATTCGGTAGATTTGACGAAATATATAACGTTTGGGTTCCAGAATCCAAACTCGGAGTAAGATTTAAGCAAAATGATTATACATAATTTGGGTACTGATTTTGGATCTAGGTTTTAAACGGATATGACTGATGAATCATACGCATATAAGAGGAAAAAAACCAAGTGACGGTGGTCTAGTGGTTTCCACTTGAGAAGGAGTTGTTCTGTTGGTTTAGGTCAGGGATCGATTCCCCTCAACCGTGGAATTGTTAAATCATTACCACTTGATCACACGGATATGGACCTTTGCTTTCGGCCCATTTGAATATTCGGAGAGAGAGTCTATCCATGGGCTGCACCTCTTCCAGGGATTAGTCTGGACCCTTCTATAGATCTGGGATTTCCTAAGTTATAAAAAAAAATATATAAGAGGAAAAAATAAAAGAAATTTTAGTGATGACCATATTTTATATAGGCATCTGTATTTAGATGATTCTAATGGACCTATATACAGAGCCGATCCTCTATGCTTTTGTTGGACTTTTTACCCCCATATATAAAATAAAATTATACACTTGACTCAGAGGATTAATATACATATAGTGATCTCGAAGGGACAAAAATCTCCGAAAACATTTATCAATGGACAAAAATCTCCGAAAGCACTTGACCCATAAGTCATTTTCTAATCTATTCTATATTTTTACCTTTTAAAACATATACCAAATTTTCAAGTTTTAAAAAAAATATTTGCTATATATTATGAGTAATTGGGCATGTTAAAAATATAACTAAAATAAAACATCATTAATATATTAAAACCAGATTTTTAGCATTTTATGTTTCTTCTGTGAAAACTATATATATTATATTCAACTCAAGTGGTTTTGCAATTAGATCATTCGACTAATCCCTATTTAAGTATTAGTTCAGTTTGTTCTGATCATCCAAATTATTATGTTTAATAGAGAAAAATGACCATAACTATTTTTGTATAAATTTAGATTGGTTCAACTGGGTCGAATTAAATCAATATCATCTAACAGTATATAATATGTGGGTTAGTATTAAACGAAATAAAGATGGCGAGTGGAGATATTATGTACCCTAATCTACTATATAAAAGCAGAAGGGTTCTCTCCTGCTTCCGCCACGTCAGCACGTAAAAGAGCGCCACGTGGCACTTTCTCATTTATTTTTTAAAAAGTAATTTTATTTGAATTAAATCTGAACCAAATAAATATTTTTAATTTTTTTTTGTATTCATGGGGATTTGAACCCATAACCCTCTCAACTAAAAAAGAGAGTTTTTTCCATTCTGCCATGAACTCTTTTTGACAACCTTCTTTAAAAACATATGATATTGTCTCTATGTTTTACATATTAAATTATCAGCACTTTTTTAATTTATATATATATCAATTATATACGTATGCCTCAAACGTATAAATACAAAAAAACTTCAAAAAGATAAATTGAAAAAAATATTATTTTTAAAAAACCTCAAAATTATAAATACAAAAGCAATTATTTTTTTAAAAATATTAAGTAACATAAATAAATATTAACATATGTACAATTAATTATACATAAAAACCACTAAATTTGAATACAACTATTTAAAAATTACTATAAGTAGATAAAATTCTAATTTAATTTTTAAAATAAATAAATATATAGATCTTATATAATACATAATTTAAAATATATCATTATATTTTTTGAGTGTCCTTATTTTCTACTATATGAAAGCTTAATGGCTGTCTACATGACATGTCACTTCAACATCTCAGAGTATGCCACATGTTATTTATTATTTAATTTTAAAAAAATTATTTTATTTATATTAAATCTGAACCAAACAAAATATTTATATCCTCTTATTTGCATTCATGCAGATTCAAACTCATAATTCTTTCAATAAAATTAGATTGTTCATTCCCATTATGTCATGGGTACTCTTTGACAACCCTCTGTAAAAACTTATGATATTGTCTATATATTTTACATATTAAATTAGAAGCACTTTGAAAATTTATATGTTTATCAATTATAAACTTATGCTCCAACGCATAAATAAATAAATCCTCAAAATGATAAATTGAAAAGTAATTTTTTTAAAAATAAAACGTCAAGTAATATAAATACATATTAATATAAGTACAATCAACTATACATAAAACCACTAAATTTGATTTCAACTATTTAAAAATTATTATAAGTAGATAAATTTTCATTTAATTTTTTAAAAATGAGAAATATATTAATATTATATAATACATAATTTTAAATATATCATTATATTTTTTTGAGTAATTTAATCCTTATTTTTAAATAAATTACGGTAATTAAAATTTCGTATAAGTGCAAAAAAATATGATATGGAATAAATTAAAAATATCTTAAGACACAACAAAATATTCAATAAAATATCGAGAAGATAACAAATTATATTAAAAATAATACAGAGAAGAAGATAAAAATAAAAAAAAATAAAAATAGATATAAAAATATACAAAATTTTAAAACATGGAAAAAAACATGCATTTAATGAAATGATAAACTGGAAAAAATAAAAATTATTATAATATTAAGATATAGATAAATAAGAAGAGTATGAAAATTAAAGAATAAATAAATATTCATAAAATAATGTATGAAATAAATTGCACAGATTATCAAGAAAAGAGTAAAAAAATTAAATTCTTAAAAAAAATAATAGTCAAAATATAGATTTTAAAAAAGTTTATTTAAAACTTAATTTAAAATAAAACCTCCGCATCGCGCGGGTTCTCTACTAGTTATGTATAAAGAGTGGTTCTGAGAGGAGTTGTTTTGATCTCAAATGAGAGATGATATATAATGATGAGATGTAGGCCGATCTAGTTACCGACTAAAACGTGCTCCTACAATATACTGGTATATATATGCAGTAATCCTACTCTTCGAATGCAATTCTTGGAATGTGATAAGCAACAAATATCTATAAAAATAATATTATATAATTTACCTTAGGGTTAGGTAAAAAATGTTTGAGATATTTATTTCGATATGTTACCTAAATCCATTTTATGCCGAAAAGAATTTGACTATATAGGGTCTGAATGGTGTATGAGGAATTGTGGAATGGTGAGGAATATGGCTAAATATCTTTGACATGTTACCATTTGAGTGCAATTGTAAAATTATGAAGAATTGTGGAATTACACTAAATGACAAAAGATAAATAATATATAATAATCAGTTTAAGTTTATAAATAATATATTTTTAATTTGGAATATTTAGGTCTTGCATGTTTTATTTTCAGTTTTAAATTTGTTAATATATTATTAATATTATAAATCAAACTTTTTGTATGTATTTATTATATTTTTATAATAACTATTTCCTCGTTTACTATTTGTAATTCATAGTTATTCAGCTAGATTCTGATAAAAAGCACAAAAAATTCAGCCATATTCCACATTCAGCAAAATTTATATGTTACAATTTGGATCCTATATCTATATATTATATAATGTGACTAATTATTATTGATGGAAACCAATATCAAATTCAAATATACAAACAGAGCAAAGTGAACTGATATAAGAATTACGTACGTATTTTCGTATTTATTTTAGGGTTTAATCTTACTTCAAGAAAAATACTTTTAGAATGTTGATGACGTAGGTAACTAGTTAATACTTCCTCTGTTTCACAAAGAGTGTCATTCTATTCTTTTTCACACATATTAAGAAAACTGATAAAAATCTTATTCTACCCCTTATTAATACACTAAACACATTTCTCTTTCTAATTAACATCAATATTACAAGATCAAAACTGGATTTTTGTTTTAAAAATTGCATTGAAAATACAGAGTGACACTCTTTGTGAAACAAAAACAAAATCCTAAAATAACACTCTTTGTGAAACGGAGGGAGTAGTAATTAAACGAATTTTCTTATTTCTATAGTGTGTTATCATATTATCATTATAATATGTATATATATATATATATATATATATATATCATTATAACTAATATCACTATAGAAAGATTTAAAAACTTTCGGAAAAACCAAAATTGAAGTTCTAATTAAGTTAATGATATTTCTTATTTTGGGTCAATTATATTTTTATTTTACTTGAATTAATGGCATTTTGTTATATTTTACTTAAGAAATTTGTCGCTGAACACATTAATCCTTTCATCTAATAAAGATACAAAATTGTAATTATGCAATTTCAACAGTTTGCACTACTTGCTAGTTGCTAATAATATCGGAGGCTTTAAAGATAGGGCCACATCTAACTCTAGTTCCAAAACAATGGATATACGTTTGTGCCTCGCTTTGCCGTGCGTCCTTGCAAGGGTAGGCCGGAAACCTCCATCGATGGCGCGTAGGCAAGGTGCCGAGTTATCGTATGGAGTGGGGCTAGGAGTTGCCTCGCAATGTACAACGTTCGACGAAGAGCGATTCTCCCGTGCACGAGGACGTGCACATTGTTGAGTGGGGGAGAATGTCACAACCCTGGTTTTCCAGTTGTACGAATCATAGAAGATAAATTAAAGATAAATATGTCACTACAATGGATATACGTTTGATACGAATCATATAGTATAAAACAATTAAAGATAAATATGTCGGCTGATCGACGTCTCGAGTACTTAAAATTGGTTTTAGAGTGAGGGTTTAATTTAAGAAAAAATGGTAATCCGAATGAAATCGAATGTAACTTTAAACTTTAATCACACAAATGATTTTGTTTTGGTTTGGTCAGAATCGCTCAAATGTTTAATTTGTATATATATTTATACATTTGATTTAAATGTCACATATATATATTAAAAATAATATTTTAATCCAGTTAAGTTTTTATTTTCGCTGTTGTTCGGTCTGGTTTATTATATGGACCGGACTAAACACCCATTCAATGTGAACACGACCAAAGCAGACCAAGTTTCTTAGCTTAATTTGTGTTGATTAAGTATATGATTAATTAGGTGATAAAGTAGATTTCTATGCTGCTCACATGGGTTTGCGTGAAATAATGCTTTTAACCATCTTTTTGTCTCTCCTACATTTCGAGCTAAAAAGCTAAGTCGTGTCTTTCTTTTATTTAAATTTTCTGTACATTGTTCTTTTGCCGTTAAAAATGTTGCACGAGATATTATTTATTGTTTATCTAAAATATTCCCACTAATTAAATTTAATCAAACCACAGTATATTTTTTAAATGGCAAACATATCTCACATTTTTAAAACTATAGGGACTATAGGGATCAACTGGGAGTTCATCCCGGATCCGTTGGTTTAGTTATTACTATTTTAATTTTATAATAAGTATCATTTAATACTTTTTACACAAATTAAAAAACCAACGGATATTAAAATTTTCATTATGTCTCTGTGAAAAAAAAAACAAATCACTTTTAGTACTATGTTTTTAACTAATTTTTATTTGACGTTATATTAAAAATGTTAGAATGACATTTAATTTGCAATGTGAGTACTAAAAAGGTACAAAGAATCTACAGATTAGAAAACTCAATAGAATGACTATTTTCCTACTTAATCATGTGATTTATAAAATTTTATCTAATGTATTTTTCTAGTCGGGCTAACGATAATTGGTTTCAATGAAAAAAACAAAGCATAGTTATGCATAGACTCACGTAAAATAGAAATGGAGCAAATCAAAGAAGAAGAAAATTATTAGAGATGATTAATTTTCTAGTGGCCAATTCAGTTAATAGTGTCAAAATAGTTAATCCAACCCAACATATGCTCTCATAGTCTCATAGATTGAGTATTAAATGGACCAGTTATGACATGATTATGATGATATATTATCGATCATGATATTTTTGGAAAGAATGGTATAAATAACTAAAACTCTCAAACGATTATATGATACGATGCGCTTTAATGCCATGATCCGTAAAAGAACGTCGAAAGCCGTTCACTGGCTCACTTCTTTGGACAATCTCGATTACATAAATTTTGAAGCAGAATCATCCAAACATAAGTAATATATATAATTTGGTAAATTTTAAAGATAACAAAAAAAACTACAACAAAAATCAAATCTCCACTTGAGCAAAGAATTTAGCGAAGATTCAAAAAATAATTCTACATGATTGATTGGTAATCAAACGAAATAATGTTGTTTATGTATGTTATAAATAATTCTACATGATTACATGTTGGGGGTTTGGACGTTGATAGTTTACTTGTTGCTTTAAAAAAAAAGATAAATAAATATATAATATACGATTTATAACTTGTATTTTTTTTAAATACCAAAACTACTGTATCTCGTTTTACATCAAGTATGCTAAATGAAATAATGACGGGTGAGAGATAGAGAAGCGACGTGAAAACGAAAGGCAATTCTTTCATAACTAAAGAGATTCCTTTTATTATAGTCAGTCAAAACAAGTCAACGGTTAAGTCAGTTGACCGAAGATGACGATTAATGATGTCAGCATCAACTTCTGTCTTCTTCTCCTTCCTCTGTTTAAATAGAAACCAGACCACTTCGACTTTCACTCACACAGACACACACAAACACAAAGATACATAAACACAACAAGAAAGCCCCGCCATGTGTGGACACGTCAGCACCTCCATAACCTCCGGCGACACTTGTCCATGTTTCCTATACTCCGACCACATAGTGACTCCTCCTCCGTTGCATGATCATCATCAGCTCCCGCCTCCGCCGCCTCTTATGATGAGCCACCACTCGCTATTCGCGGCCGAGGCGGTTTCAGGGTTTGGTTACTTCGATTCTGGCATGAACGGCGGCGGAAGCAGTAGCTGCGACTCGCCGAGCTCGATGGGGAGCGGCGGAGAGAGTCTTATTATGCAGAGGAGTGTGAGTAGCCATAATGGCTTTTTCGGTAATTTCGCGACCACGGCCCACGATTTCGTTAACGATCATGATGGGCCAGTGAGAAGGGCCCTTAGCGCCGGAGATCTACCCGTAAGTACTATTATATACACACTTGCATGAGATATGTATATTGATTCAAATCTATTACCCCCGATTGTGTCTTTCTCTGCGTTTGCGTTTTCTTGTCTTGATAATTTGAAGAATAACAAACGCAAACATGATTTCAAACACAAAAATAACAATCACAACATGTATTGCTATCAGTATATATGCATTTGCGTATAATTTTGTTCACCTTTTTTTTAAAAAAATATACTATTGGTAGTTCTTTTACCCAAACAATATTTTTTGTTGGATGTAAATGCAAACAAAACTGTTTGCGTTTAGATTTAACAAATGAACTGTATAATGTTTTAAAAAAAATACGGGGTATATTTGGTAGAAAAATATACTCTAGCTATTACAGCATTTAAACGTAAAAACAAACAAACGATTGAGAATTAACAGCACCGTACGTTTTGATATGTGTGTAGAGGAGTAGCCGAAGAGAGAGCAGTGCGGTGTGGAGTGAGAGCAATGCAATAATAGAAGGAATGAGCAAAGCCTATAAGTATAGTCCTGAGGAGAAGAAAGAGAAGATCGAGAAATATCGTAGCAAACGAAACCTTAGGAATTTCAACAAGAGGATTAAGGTACAAAATTTTATTTTTTACATTTGTTTGCCTTTTAATGTGTGTTTGTGTTTACAATTTTTATAATGCATTTGAAGAATTTTATTCGCATATATAGGAAGAAAAGTTAATGTAGCATATGTTTGGTTATGTGAACGAATTCATATTGTTCTTCAACACATAAAGATGCATGAATATGTGTCACATGGAAACTTTTTAAGACTTGACATCTAGTTGTATGAAACAGTGACATGCACCTACACAATATATATATATTTTTTTTGCTAACTGATTTTCTACCTACACATTTATTGATGCTAACCCTTTCATTTTCTAATCAAGCATGTATTTTCCTATTTTTTTTTTTCCATTATAATCGACTAATATAGTTTCAGTACAAGCATTTGGCGATCCGCATATGTCTTTATCGAATTTTTAGATAAAACTAATTTTCCAAGACACGAATGAATTCGCATTTAATTCAAAATTAAATGGTTCGTTGACCAAAAAAGGCTCAATATATCATATCAAGCACTCTTATCACTTCAAAAGTAACATCGAATTATTATTTTTAATCTTATCTTCAAACATAAGAAGAGTTTCATTTGATATATACGAGTATGTGAATGAGAATTAATGTTATGTCACATCATATTTGGTCTTAAGGAATCTTTTGAGATAGACACATCAAAGCTCCAAGGTTGCCATAGTTTCTCCATTAATTATTTTCATTATGAAAAGGTCCGCAATTATCAAATAACATTTCCCGGGTTTTTTTTTGTTATAACATTTCCTGGGTTACTTCATCGAGGAAGCTATTCATGGTCAAGATTCATTCTTAAGAATTAGGGTATTTATATGCTTAAATGTTTCTCAATTAGATGTTTTCTGCTCGATCTATAACTGTATGGAAGATACATCGAAACTATTATATATGATCTACTGTCACATTGATTTGAGACGGATTTAATATAATATATATTTTTCGAAATTAGTATGAATGCAGGAAGACGTTAGCGGACAGGAGGCCAAGAATAAGAGGGAGATTTGCAAGAAACGATGAGATGTCACAACAAGAACAAGTTGATGTTATTGAAGCCGTGGTTGGAGATGTTGACACGTGGGCGTCTTTTCTTGACTCTTTCTCTGCTAATCAATTCCTTAATTAATATCTTGTATACTTATTATGTTTTTCTTTTCTTATATAAAGTATGTTTATATGTCACTTTTAATTTGTTTTCGTTTAAACGATTGCTCCATGTTGCTAAACTCATGTAGGTTATGTGTTTTCTTTGTAAATAAGAATAACATATTTTGTATTGTATTCGGAGTCCTTTGCTAAATAATCGATCTTCACTGGCCTGGAAATTTTGGACGAACCACTTTGTCAATCTAGTAACTCTTGTTGGCGTGGGAAGAAGGCTGGGAATTGAGATATAAAATGGGTTAATGGATAGGTTAAGCAAAACGATATTCATCAACCGGGGGTTAAAAGATCTAAACATACAACCGTTTCACTATGTCTGTTTATAATTTTGTCTTTGTTTTACAAAAGAAAAAAAATCTTTTACATACCAAAAAAAACTTTTACATTTTCAATGCAAAATATCAATAAGAAACTTGTAGGGTTATACTTTTTTTTTTTTTTTTTACAACTCAAGGTAAATTCTAGGTCTATCGAAGGGCCCAGACTAATTCCTAAGGAAGTGCAATCCACGGATAGACCCTCTCTCCAGATATGCAAATGGGCCGAAAACAAGGACCCATATCCGTGTAAGTGTCCAAAGCAATGTGTTTTAGTTTCTCACAGTAGGTGGATCGAACTTAAAACATGTTGGTATCCCAATCCCGTCTTCTTACCACTAAACCACAAAGTCTCGGATTTGTAGGGTTATACTTAAAAAGCGATAGTGAGATAATAAAGGATATGATCAATTTTACTTGGTGATATAAGTAGAAAAAATTGAAGACGACATGTATATTAAAACATAAAGAATATAGACAACAAAATAATTAGAACAGCATTTCGTTCTTAATCCTCAAAACTCTTAAAATATGGCATTTTCTGATTTGTGTAAATAACAATGTGTATTGTGTTACACAATTTGTGAAGTACTTATACACTTAATTAAGGAGATTTTATGTGTGCAAAAAAAGAGATGATATTTTCAAAAAAAAAAAAATCCAAAAGAAGATTAAAATCCAAAATTTGTAACTGTATGGTTTGTATTAATAACCCGCATGTGTAAATCGTAGACGATAAGATAAAATTTCTTTCTTGGCCAACTAAAACAAATTCTTCGTTTCTTATCGTTATTATGCTTACATGGGCCCGTAAATAGTTTATGGATAGTTTATTATGTTCCTTAATGGTCCGAATTTTCTTTTACCAACTTGATTTACAAAAATAATCAGAAAGTACAAAGATGATAACTTTTAGCATTGAAAAACATGTAATGAAACATGGTCATGTTACTTTGATGATTTCATTGCTCTCACGTTGATTACTCATCGTGCTACTAAGTACTAGCAATCTCCAAAAGCAAGCATACATTAATACCTTAAAAATTCTTAAGAAACCAAAGAAGGTTCCACTCAGATAAACTAAATTAAAAGTAATCAACCAAACATCAATTGTCTTAAAATAAGAAAAACAAAAATTTAAATGAACCACGACCAGGGGGTGTTTCTAATTTAATATAGAATGGATAAACCAAACCAAACTAACACAAACTTAACTTATCAACAGACAGTAATACTTTTTCATTCTCCAAAAACCGAAATCAAATCCAAAAAAAAAAAAATCCCGTCAATGCTAGCTTTGATTTTATTTGAAAAATAAGGTCAGGATATATGTGATTAAGTTTTTTTTACCCTATGTGATTAAGATCCGATGATGCGATGTGCGTAGGGTGAGTAACTTATTATTTATTTAATGTTGTATAATTTAAAAATTAAATCATAGTAAAATATTTTAGTCCAGTCTTTTCTTTTATATAATAAGCTATATGTTGATAATATAATATGTTTTTAAGAAATATTTCCTGATAAGAAAAAACAAAATTAAGTAAAATAGTAATTGAATGTGATAATATTAAATCATAGTAAATTTTGATTTTGTTTAATTATTTTGTATAAAATTATAGAAAATGAATCATAACAGAAAATAAATTATAATATTTTTGGTTATATTAAAAATTAAAAAATTATATTTTTATGTATATCATAAATTAAAAAAATTTGATTTCGTTTAATTATTTTGTATAAAATTATTGGTTATGAAATTTTTTTGGAAATGAATCATAACAGAAAATAAATTATAAATTTTCTTGTTATATTAAAAATTAAAAATAGATAATAGCATATAAGGTAATTAGTTTATTGAAATAAATATTTTTTAAAATGTTGGTAAAAAAGAATGGGTGGTGACACATCGGCAAAATGACATAAAGGTATTCTCTAAAAATGCTTCTCAAATATAGGGAATATTTTTCTAATACCAAAAACGCTAACTGAAATCCGAAACTGAATAGTGAATATCATAGCCGACGAAGTACAAACTTCAATTTAAGGCATCATTAGTAATACAAAAAGAGACGATATTTTGTTCTCGAAAATGTCATGCGAAATTTTTTCTTTTTAAAGTAACGGAGGAGGTATTAGTATTAGTAATAACGTGAAGAATAATGCTTCTTGAATTAATAATTTAAATAAAGTAGTTTTTGAAAAAGGAAAGAGGGCAGTCTTTCTTCATTAGCAAAGGCCGTGGAGGGAGATGTAGGCCCTCCGGCGACCATGACCCCGACTTTTGTCGGCCGGCGGTAGATATTTACCGACTCTCCACTCTTTCAAATGTTTTCACTTTTTTTTTTCTTTCTTTCTTTTTATTATTTAAATTAAAAAGCCTTTTTCTTGTACACGAGTACACGAAGAAACCAACCCTAAAACTTTATAGAGAATAAATTAGAATTTCTCTTTTCCCCCACTTTTACGATCGGTTCAACAGTAAAATAACCACGAAACTCGCGTGGGTTTAAATTAATGATCAAAACTTATCTAGTGTTTAAGAATCATCAAGCTCTTCTATGCTTTCCTCTTTTACTGATTCGTTTGAAACGTGAATGGAGTAGAAAAGGCTTGTAAGGCCGTAGTTGCGCTAATCGAACTCTACTCCTCTTAGGTAGCTCCTTACCTGCATTTTACACCAAATGGATTGAGGTCACATAAGAATGAATCTAAGTCCAAATTTATGTGTGTGTTTGGTTAAGGTTTCCAAATGATGAAATTTTACATCTCATACCTGAGTTTGTGGCATTGTTTCTTTCAGAGGACTGGACATTAGTTTCGGTTTCTACCACGCTTTCCTTCTTGTCTTCCATTGTTATCTCAGATATGTCGTGGTATGGAAACGATGGCTCTTCCACAAGCTCTGCCTCACTGGAGATTAACCTTGATACTTGTTCATGGTCTTGTCCAACCGCCTCTGGACTGAGAGAGTTACCTGATTCTCTTAGCAAATCGGTAGTCTCAGATGATAAGTTAGGAAGATTAATATTACTGTCACCTGTTTCATGCTTTTGGTCTTCCACCGCCACCTCCATGTACTCATCGTGATTTGCTTCCGAAGATCCATTGATTTTCATATCATCATCATCACCATCAATGGATGCATAGCGCTCAGTATTTGCATGACCAGAACTACCTCCTTCTCTGCTGTCTCTGTCTCCGGAGACTTCACCATTAACAACAATAGTTTCCATGTTTAAGTTTTCAACTGGACTTTGTGGGATCCCGTGACCGCTTTTTGATGGTGCCATTAATTTATTTTCTGAATCCAACTCAGTCTGCATGTTAACATCAGAAGCTGCATCAGTCTTCATGTTCACATCAGAAGCTGCATCTGACTTTGTACATCTTATCAGTGTAAAGGATGCATGTGCTTGATCTTGCACCAAAAGCCCCTGTCCCTGGCGGCTGGTACTGCATTTCCTCAGGGGGAAAATTGTTGTAGGTTCCACTTTGTTGTCAGATATCAGCATGTTAGTCTGGCTAACGGTTTCATTTTCCCGAAGATTGTCGTCAGATGAAGCTGAATCAGCCATACATACTTCAGAAACTTGATTATTACTTTGCACTGGTGCGTCAATCATCTTAGCTGCAGGTGGCTGAGTCAAAGGTTCAGTTCCTACAACATCCTTAATCCGGAAACCATGTGATGGCAAGCCATTAAGAACAGAGGTGAAATCAATCGCCTTTGAGGGTTTGTGCGCCACAGCACGTGTGGCATCAAAAGCCTTTGCGATATCATCCAAAAGCATGTCGCCTTCATCACTTGAGAGGGGATCCCATTTCATGCAATCTCCAGACAGGGGCTTTTCGAGGCTAAAGGTTTCATTACATGGCAGCAACTCAACCTTGACAGCTTCTTTATGAAACCGCTTTTTCTTCAAAACCTTGGCTATCATATTACTGAAAGCAAATTCAAAATTTGATCCTCAATGACATAAATTTCAAGCTCAGCTGCATCAGATAAAACAATTCCTAGAAGAATAGGAATTACCTACCTACAGTTTTTTGAAATGGCAGCTCTGGCTCTTTCCGTAGAGAGTCCAAGCAAGGACATGAGGTTTATAACATCGTTTGGACCTCTAAGTTCTGCGACCGAAGGTGGGGCTGAAGGAGCACCTTTAAGTTCCGTGACTGAAGAAACACCACTCGATATAATCAGATTCTTCCCCTTAGTCCAATCCACCAATAACTAGTAATGCCATAATCACAAGAAAGCATAAGCATATCAACAGAAAGAGCAACACAAAATCATCCCTCGCATTACAAATATACTTGTAGCATGATGCATCGGAGTTTCTCACCTTAGCATTCGATATAACTTGTCTCCTCTTCTGTGCATCCTTTAAGAGATCAGAGTACTTGATCTCAAAGTAAATCCCTCGCTGTCGAAGCAAGGGAAAGGAAAAAAACAATGAGATACATACAGATTCTTCAAACAGGAAACAATGTCTCATCTTAGGTTGAGAGAATCACAAACCTTAATAGCAGCTTTGACCATGGAATGATTCAATCGGAATGGCATCTTGTCGAAATCAATCAAAATAATATCAACCTAAAACGGGTTTTAAGGAAAAGAAACAAAATAAGAGTTATCTCTCTAGAAATTTTCCGCAAGAAAAATCTTAAATTGAGCTACAAATACTGAATAATCTCACAAAAATCAAACCTGGGCTTTCTCACAGGCATCCTTGAACGCGTCCTGATTCATCGGCATAACTGCAACAATGTCATAGCTCTTTAAAATCGGATTCCCGGAGTTCACGCCCTGACAGCTCTCCGATTTGACGGTGAGGCGCGTGTACTGCCGAAACGGTGTAGCTCGAGGGACGCCGAGTAAGTCGCGATGGAACCTGACGGAAGAAGCTAATCGCGGAGCGGCCTTGATGAGAGCTCCAAGTGTGAGAAGAGGGATCGTACAGCAGTCCTTGTTCGACATTACGCCTTCGATCGAACGGTTATGTGCGATCCCAACATAGCCCAGTTCCATGGCTTTCGTGGCGAGCTTTACGCGCGATTTTTCTCCGACGACGACATCCTTCCCGCCTGATGATGGCCGATGGCTGTACGGAATGCTTAGGTCGAAGAACCCCATGAGAGAGTCGGAGAGATAATACTGCGGAGAGATTTTCCGATTAGGGTTTAAGCAACGGGTTTTTTTACCAGTGCTTCGCCGTTTCTTTTACTACCACTTCTAGGAGGAGAAGTCAAAACACCAAACTTAGTTTCAACTTTTGAATGACGGCGTGTCGACGATTTGTGAAACGACTGCGTTTAGTGAAATCCCAAATCAAATATTATATTTTTCCAATTAAAAAGAATTGTATATTCGAAGGCGCATATTATCGACAGCAGCGCACGAAATTCCCGAGTCGGAACTGAAGAAACACTAGTTATCACGCGGATCACTCTTTTAAACCGTCGATTAAAATGCATCGACGGCTATTACATCATCTCAATGTTGACAGGGATTGAGATTAATAGCCTTGGATTGAATATTAGATCGGATGGTTCAAATTAAAACCCCTCTTATATATAAACAACCGCAGTCCATTTGTATCCTCAAAAATAATCAATCCTTCTTTTCACAGTAGCGAAAAAGCCAATTTTCTCGAGAAACCCAAAGTCATGTCGGGTCGCGGAAAGGGAGGAAAAGGTTTGGGGAAAGGAGGAGCGAAGCGTCACAGGAAGGTTCTGAGAGACAACATCCAGGGAATCACCAAGCCGGCGATTCGGAGGCTGGCTCGCAGAGGTGGAGTCAAGCGTATCAGTGGTCTCATCTACGAGGAGACACGTGGCGTCCTAAAGATCTTTTTGGAGAACGTTATCCGTGACGCCGTCACCTACACCGAGCACGCCAGGAGGAAGACGGTAACCGCCATGGACGTCGTTTACGCGCTCAAGAGGCAAGGGAGGACGCTCTACGGGTTCGGCGGTTAAGGGGTTTCTTAGTTTGTGGCAGTGTAGATCTGTTCTGTTTTGCTAATTTCATCTGAAATCTAGGGTTTCGAGATCACTGTTTGGGCATTTTAGTAAATGAAGCAATATTTTGCTTTCCTTTTTCGTGTAATTTGGCTTCCTTAGCTCATTTGGTTTGCGTTTTGCAAAATCTAAAAACAATGCAGTGGTAAATTCTTAAAGTTTCACTTGATTACTCTCTCAAGCGGTTGTCACTAATCCACAATTAACTGTTGGCTCTTGACAAAATGCTACTAATGTGGCTTAGGCTTCTCGTTTCGTTATTATTAGTGTAATCAATAATTTAATCTGGCATTAAGAAGTCCAAAATTTGAGCCCAGTAAGGTATCTACGGGCCTATAAAGAACAATGTACCGGTCCGAAGGACTACAAACTGTCGTCAGGTCAAACTTACTCATTGGCGCGTAAACTTTACTTTCCCTCGTTTACCTAAAAAAAAAAACTCTACTTTCCCTCTTTTTTGCTGTTGTTGGGCTAATTATCTTTATACATTTTTTTTGGCACGAGTGATTAACAATAGATACTACTACTAATTATTTCAAATGTATCTCTGATGAATTAAAAAATTTCAATTTCTTAATTTGGTATAGATTTTTAAAAAGGGGATATGGATCGATTGTCGTCTTGCATAACAAATTTTGAAAAGCTAGATAACGACATAAAATCGATCTCACTCTGAATCTATAGACGTAACTTTTATTTTAGAAAAATACTACATTTAACCATGTTTATCAGGTTGCACAAAAAAAAAAGGGGGGGTGATGAGGTTACACGTGTCTCCATCAAACCGACACGTCATCGTTTAAACGACAGCGTTTCTGATCCTTTATTGATCTGTCAACACAAACAATATCCTCTTTTCTCCTCTCCTGTCGCTATCGACTTCACAGTGGAAGAAGGAAGAAGAAAGAAAAAGCAACTGTGTTTTTTTTTGTATTCTGCTTCACGCGTCATTTTACGCCTCTTAATATTTAAATTCAGAACCCATTTGATTGATTTGTTGAATAAATTAGTCTAAACGAAGAAGCAATCATTTATCGATCTCATAGTCTCGATTTCTCTCCCACCGATTGATCGAGCCGGTCATTTCTTTTTGGAATGGAGAAAGTTTCATCGCCGTCTTCTTCACGGAGGTCTGCTTATCTGGAAGCTCTTACACAAGAGATTAAGAAGAAGCTTACACGGGTTAGCTTTTTTTTTTTGTTTCTTCCTATATCTTCTTCTACGTCTCTCGACAGAGATCCCGGTTTTCCCAATTGTATTGATCTGTTTTTTTATTTGTCTTCTTCGCATATGAAACATGCAATTAGAGAATCTCACAAATTTTTTTGATTGATGATTGCGATTAAGAAATCGGGTTTCTGAAATTGGGTTAGTATTTCAATGTGAATCTGCGGTTTACGATTCCAGATAAAGTTCATGCAATCCGATAATTGATATCCACGATCTTCATGCAATTCATTTGATTTTTTTTTTGTTACCCTTTGATTGCTAGATTCCTGTTTTCAGTTTCTCGCGCCTGGATTTCTGGATTTGGTCATCTCGAAATTTGAGAGTATAAATTTGATTTTTGGCTGTTGATCTGTTGTCCCAGGCTGTTGTCTCTCCGGCACAAACACGCAACTTGTTGCAGGACTTGTTTGCTGATATAGCTCTTGAAGTCGACGAACGGGCCAAAGGTAACGCCTTTGATTGGTGAATTGGTATCGTGAATCAGTTTGCTCTCAGTGTTAGTAGAACAGTAGGTGAACATTGACCAGTAATTTACTACTGGAATTAACTTTTCGAGCCCGGGGTTTTTAAGCAGATGTGATCCTTAGCAAAGAAGAGGATGTGATTTCTGGTGAAGCAGACGCTGATGGTCCATTATGTTTTTTTGACGTCCTTGCTGATTATTATGTGAACGTGTCTGAGAGAGGGAAAGATATACTTGATTTGATGGTGCAGCTGTGGAGCCAGTCGTTTGCATCACACATATTCTCTCTTCTCTTCCATAAATGGGTATTGCAATCTTCACATTTTCGCTCTAAATTTAGTCCTAAATGTTTTTGAAGTCTATGGAATTTGTGTACTCCGTTATTTTGTCTACAAGTGTTAAAAATGTCAACATGTTTCTGTGATTCTTCTCAGCTGTTTGAGGTTCAGCTTGACAATCAAGAAATACTCCTGCGGTATTCTTCTGCGCTGGTGCAGGGAGCTACTAATGTATTTTGGTAAACTCTTCAACTTGATTTGAATAGCTTGGTTCAGTGTGTATACCTCGCTAGGCTCAGACATGTACTTGGATCTGTAGTAGTTGCATTCGCCTATTGTTACTTACCATTTTTCGTTTGTTAAGAAGTGGTATGATAGTTTTTAAGCTCTACCCATTTCAATTACAGGATAGACATCCAGACAAATACAAGACGCTTCCAAACTCTCTTTCGGGTACCTTCTTTTCCTCAGATATATAAATATATAGGGAACTTTGATTTATTAATCAAATGACTATGATATACAAAGGAAGACTGTCGTCAACAAAATTCGAATACTGGTCTTCGAGCTCGAACTTTAAACAACACATGCTAGAGATCATTTTCTATGAAGATACCTTGTTTGATGCCTCTGATAGATCTTCTAAGCAAAAGATATTTCCTTGTACTTGTCGATCGGGTTGTCACTATCGCAAGCTCAAGTCCAGTTTGCTACTTTAACTAACAGTCTCTGTGTTCTCTTAGTATCTTCTCGAGGAAGTTGCTTTGGAGCCAATTAGATTGAAAAAAATTCCCATTCAGGTGAGTGGTTCCTTTCCATTTTCATGACGGTTCAACTGATTTCAGTCTGGAGATTGACTCAAACCATATATAATTTCAGGCTCAGAGGGAACTGTATCTCTTGCTCTCAAGGTTCATTTTCTTTTACAATTCAGGTAGTACACTGTTTTCTGAAAAGTTATTATTGGAGCCAAAGCGTTTCTTCTTGTACCCTGACAGTTTTTTTTTTTCCAGTGGATAAACTCGATAGCTTCTTGAGGAATTTCCCGGAGTTTCCAAATGCTTTCTTGGTTGGAGGAGCCGGAGATTTCCTTGTTATCGAACTTACTGATCAGGTATGAAGCAAAGGCTTTGTGACTTTATACAAAAATTTCTCTCAAGAATGAACCACACACATCACTCATCTAATATGATATTGTGGAGCAGCTGCAAAAACTGAAAGTCGAACCGGTGCTGCTACACTATCTTTCTCAGATGAAGATTCTTCAAGGTACCTTTCTCTCTACTAGTTACATGCCGCCGATAACATGTAGTCAAACTCAAAGCAATGCAAATCCAACATCTGCAGGAATGGAACTGAGAATGACCACTAGCACGAGGTTAAAGGCTTGTTTGTACAGTTTTACCTCTCCCGGAGGACCAATGTACCCGACAAGAGCCGTCCGTCATGCAGCCTGGGATGCTTTGGATTCCCTCTTTCCGGTGAGTATTTCCTTGCAAGAAAATCACTATTTTAAACCCATTGTTCTTTTTTTTATTGCAAGATCCAGCGTAAGTGTGCTGGTTCAAAGACATATCATCTAAGAGTTTAGACAAGCTCATAAAAAAGGCACCTGAAGCTACGCAAAACAGACTCGAAATTGCTCATTCGATGTCTTAACAGATAACAATTGCACTTAGATCAGAAATATGGATAAATGGGATTGTAACATATGTGAGACTCTTGTCTTGCAGGTCGGGCGTTACCCGAGGCATCTCATTAGTCTATTTTTCAGGCTGCTATATCCGTGGTACTGGCCATCCTCGTGCTGGAACTTTGTGGTTTCTTGCATTAAAGCGGTACTCTATTCCATCGTAAGGCTCATCTTTTCACAGCGAGANAATTCAAAACCAGATCTGACTTAGTTTTTGATCTGATCAGAATAATTGCTGTCTCTTATACACATCTAGATGTGTATAAGAGACAGGCTATATCCGTGGTACTGGCCATCCTCGTGCTGGAACTTTGTGGTTTCTTGCATTAAAGCGGTACTCTATTCCATCGTAAGGCTCATCTTTTCACAGCGAGAGAAGCCAAGGCAGAGCTGAATAACTTTTACATATGATGAAGCCTGCAGCAGGAACCCAATCCTTGTGTATATAATGTGGTTTTAGTCACAGAGGCAAACCAGAGAACTTTACCTTCACCTGTATTGCTTTCTACGAAGAACACAAAATCCGTTTTGAGAAAGATCCCATGGAAAAGCTTTTGATGTGTTTTGTTGTCATTGTTAAATTGTTATTTTGCTATAGAGGATGATGTATTCTGACCAAAATCCCCAACGTTTCTCCCTCCTGTTTTTTTAGAAGTTAAATAAATTTCACCATCCATGAAGCAGCACAAAGTTGTGTGCCAATGTTCAGCCTAGGACTCGACTAACAACGTACAAAATTGGAACTTCCTGGAATTTGGAAGGATTGATTCACACTATTCAACAACCTCGTTCCAATGGTTTGAAGCTAACAAACACTGTTCTTGTCACCCAAATAATCAAAACTCTTCGTTAATAATACGTAAGGCATGAATACTTGAAAAAGATAAGAGACAAGAACAGTTTTGATTGATGATCATAATCAGAATCTTGTAACTAAACATAGCTTGGGAAAGCATATCCTCTTGAAGAAACTGGTTTTCCTTTCTCTGCCATTTTTTTACTCGAGGGTATTAAGGTAGACAACAATTTCAAAGTCTAAACACATTCGCAGATCTAAAGAGTCATTCTACTGAAACAAATAAACCTGTCTCTTATACACATCTAGATATAATTTCAGGCTCAGAGGGAACTGTATCTCTTGCTCTCAAGGTTCATTTTCTTTTACAATTCAGGTAGTACACTGTTTTCTGAAAAGNTGGTTTTCCTTTCTCTGCCATTTTTTTTACTCGAGGGTATTAAGGTAGACAACAATTTCAAAGTCTAAACACATTCGCAGATCTAAAGAGTCATTCTACTGAAACAAATAAACAACACGCGGCCGTAAAGGCTTGAGTGGCAAAGCCTCTGGCAAAAGTTTTGTAGCTTCTTTTCCTCATCAAAACCGCTTGCGGTTTGAGAATAGCAGTCACATTCCTCCTCAGTTTGTCTCCATATCTCCCGCGTGATACTTATCAAGATCTGCATCAAGATCTTCAGCAGATATCTTCTCTGCAGGTCCCTTACCAGGACGCCCGCCACGGCCACCACCTCGACCGCAACCTCTGCCTCCCCCACGACCTCCACCACGTTGTTGACTACCTCTCCCTTGTCCTCCTCTGTTAACCCAACAAGACACAAACTTTCAATATACCTCACAACATCCAGGAAGCTTTTACATATATAATACTTTATGAGCAGTGTGTATAATCTTACCTCCTTGAAGCACCGTTGAAGTTTGCATTTCCGGGTCTAGCAGACGGGGCGGTTTGAAGATTGGTGCCCACAATCTCTATCTTCATGGGTTTTCCATCCAGCTGAACATCGTTGTACTTCTTCACAGCTGCGAGTGCATCGCCACGCCGAGAGAACACTACTTCAGCAGTTCCCTAACGGTATTAAGTAGTTTACAAGCTTTAGTCTTCAGGGCTCAAATAGATGACAGTCAAAGATGTGCAAAAGGAGAAAGACGAAGATGTAATCTCAGGTACCTTTGATCTTCCACTCCTGTCAAAATGGACTGTGTAGCGTTTAAGTTCCCCGACTTCAGCAAACAGTTCCTACATACAAACGAACGATTCATATCATTTGAAACACGTTCCCAAATTCAACAGAAAGCAGAAAGTAACAATAGCTATAGAACAGTCGGAAGAAACTATCGAAGCAACGGTACATGGAGCATGGGAGTATAAATTTCTGTTTCGATTCAAGAGTCAAGACAAGAACGATACTAGATTCCACATGTAATTGCTAATTAGGTAGAGAATCGAAAGAGCTGAGAAAAGAGGAACAATTTGTCACCTTGATGTCTTCGTTCATGACCCCGTAATCCAAATTGGATATGTAGAGCTTCGTCCCAGTTTCGATTCCGGCGGAAGAACGGCTGGATCGGGAAGGGAAATCTTCAGACCTTTCGGAGTACATGTCGTGTCCCCAGGTGGACTCCGGCGCCTATACAACCAAACGAATCCGTTGTTTGTTTTTTGTTTTTTCCTCTTTTGAGAGATTCATCAACACCAAAATCGATTTGCTTATAAAGAAAACGTCAACGAAGAGTCTATTTCCATTATTGAATCGGCAGATCTGAGAAGAAAGAGATCCGGCGAAACTAGAGAGAAGAAGGAAGGAAGAAGAAGAGAGAGCAGATGTAGATCGGATTTGGACCTTGGCGGATTGGTATGGAGCAGATCGGTTGGATTTCCGATTAGGGTTGTTGCGGCGAGTTGGACCCGGTCCAGATCCGGATCCGGATCCAGATCCACGGGCGGGACCAGATCCACGGGACTTGCGGTTCTTGGCGATCATGTCGTCGAGAGACATATCTAATCCAGTCGTCATCTCGAAGTTTTCCTTTCGGACGGCGGAGGAGAGAGAAATAGCGACGAGAGAAAGGAAGATTAAAAAACCAGCGACACTCGAAACATAAGCCGCCAAGGGAAAAGGATTAAAAAGGAAAAAAAGACCGCCAAGAGAAAAGAAGAAAATATAATTATGATTTAAGGGTCAGAAGAGGCATCAGGGTTTCGTGGTGTAGTTGATTATAACTTCAGTCTAACACACCGAAGGTCTCCGGTTCGAAGCCGGGCGAAGCCAAAATTTTGTCATAAGTCTCTCTCTTTTGGTTAGATTACTTGAGCATCTGGGTTTAATCAGCAAACAAAGATGGGCCAATACAAAGCCCAACAGTCATCGTCACGAAAGAAGAAGATAAGCTTCTGCTTTCAGGGTATCAGTTCTTTTTTTTTTCTTTTTTACTAAAGAGGGTGGTATCTGTTTTGGAGACAAGAAACAAAGAGAATCCTTTTTTCTTTTTTTCTTTTTTTCTTTTTATTGTTTAGATATTAGAAGGGATTGTTGAATTGAGATTATGATTTCTCGATGTACAGAGAATTTTCTTTCGACCTAGACAAAAATCTAGTTTATGTCTAGTTTATTGAAAGTGTATTTGTGAAGACCAGAGAAACTGATATGCGTTCTCTAGTTTGGAATATGATGTCAATTAGTAGTTTTATTTATGATCCAGACGACGCAAACAGAAGACAGATTTCTTGCAAAACAGCAAAGTTAAGAAATTCAAAACCAGATCTGACTTAGTTTTTGATCTGATCAGGATAAGTGTGTTTATATATGTATATTGATGTTTAACAATAACCAGAAAAAGATGATTCTCCAATTACATTTCGATACATGGCAATAAATTCAGCATATTAGATATATAGGGGAGCAAATTAAATAATACATTCAAACAACCATGAAACAGGTACGATAAACTTTTATAATCGGAGTTGGGACCTGCTGCAGATCTACTCTTCTCTCTCAATTCGATCCAAGAATATTAAGATTCTCTTTTTCTCCTTCGATCCGCATTCCGAATGAATATTATCGAACGTTGAAAACATGAACGGGAGCATATGTAGCCATTGTCTTCATCATCACAAGACTTTAGGATGACGGAGCCCGTGGTACATCGAGAGTAACACTGGCTGCATAAAGGCCGAGTGCTGTGATTGTTATGAACCACCTCAAATCTTCTACCTTCATAGTTAATGACCCGTTCTACCTTGAGACGTGAGAAATCTCCGAGGACACACCGTGCATGCAGACTGACTTCACAATCATAGCATGTATAGAACCATTTACATGGTTCTATTTCCCTTTCACAATTGTCGCACCAATTGTTGTCGCTCGCCACTTCGCCACAGTGTAAAGTGAGAGGGTGCTCATCCTTCCTATGCCATATCTGTAAGGGCAAACTAGCACAATAAAAACATAAACTAAAGTTACAATCATCACAACGGAGCATACAACCATGTGCATAATCATCTTCATGGCATCCAACACAATAAAAGCCAGCTCGCTTCCATTCAAAATATAAGGGATGTAAATGGCCAACATGGACGAACGGCTCAGAAAGAGAGCCACAATGTACATTTACATGAGTTCCGTAGTATGTGTACTTGAAACCAGTGGATAGTACTCCACACCAACCGCATTCGACTAAATCTCCGCTAGTCGATTCCAACGTGTATAATACTCCACACGAACGACGGCATTCAACTAAATCTCCGCTAGAAAAGGGCAACGTGTATAGTGCGGTGTCAAAGACAAATCTTTTCTTCCTAGGAAGATTAGCACACTTTTCATGAAGGAAAAAGCAACATTCCTTACAAGCGTAGATGGAGTCAAATCCAAGCGGATAAATACATGCTTCACATGGTATCCTCTCATCATAAAGGATATTCTTCTTGTAGAGCTCTAAAGGATGTTTCTCATGACTAAAATGACGTATCAAGTCATCACCAACCATCTTGAATGGTGCAATATCTTCCATATCATCTGGCATCCCTTCCCGTTCTACATTATCCCATACGCCACCTTTTATCGCACAGTTAGAATGAACTGCATAGTTTGGGCAAACGGAACAAGAATAAGCTCCATGGTACTGACTTAAAGTTTCACGACAAACTCCACATTTCGAATACCCAACGCCGAGATGATGAGTGAAAGAAATACGATGATGATGACGATTGATGTTGATTACACGAGGTAAGCCGATGCATTCTCCATGGTTAATAAAATCACACTGAAGACATATATAAGCCCTAATGTTGCCTTCCAGCCCACACACACAACAAGTATATGAGATTCTCCTAAGAAAGCGAGTAAGTGGATGTTTGTGTGTCTTGATATGCTCAACTACAAGAGGGGGTGGGTTTCTTGTACAAACAAGGCACATGCTGAAGTTGCATATGTAACAATGATAAAGCACATTTTCTGGCTGTTGTCCACACGAAAGACAGCTCTTCTCGGCATCATCCGTAATAAGTGCTTCAAATGCAATGAGTTTGAGAGGATGATTAGTGTGACAAGGATGATTTATCTCTTTCGATAAATGGACGCATTCCACGTGGAAGTATACATTATTGCATTCGAGACATGAATAGGATGGTCTATCGATAGACTCCATAGATGTGTATAAGAGACAGGCTCAGAAAGAGAGCCACAATGTACATTTACATGAGTTCCGTAGTATGTGTACTTGAAACCAGTGGATAATACTCCACACCGTTCGCGGCATTCGGCCACATATCCGCTAGAAAATTCCAACGTGTATAGTGCGGTGTCAAAGACAAATCTTTTCTTCCTAGGAAGATTAGCACACTTTTCATGAAGGAAGAAGCAACATTCCTTACAAGCGTAGATGGAGTCAAATCCAAGCGGATAGATACATGCTTCACATAGTATCCTCTCATCATAAAGGATATTCTTCTTGTAGAGCTCTAAAGGATGTTTCTCATGACTAAAATGACGTATCAAGTCATCACCAACAATCTTGAATGGTGCAACATCTTTGGTATCATCTGGAATCCCTTCCAGTTCTACAAAATCCCATACGCCATATTTTACCGCACATCGAGAATGAACTGCATATTTTGGGCGGCATACAGAGCAAGAATATGCTCCATGGTACTGATTTAAAGTTTTGCGACAAACTCCACATTTCGAATACCCAACGCCGAGATGATGAGTGAAAGAAACGCGATGATCATGACGATTGATGTTGATGACACGAGGTAAGCTGACGCATTTTCCATGGATAATAAAATCACACTGAAGACATATATAAGCCATCATGTTGCCTTCCAGCCCACAAACACAACAAGTATATGAGATTCTCCTAAGAAAGCGAGTAAGTGGATGTATGTGTGTCTTGATATGCTCAACTACAAGAGGGGGTGGGTTTCTTGTACAAGCAAGGCACATGGTGAAGTTGCAGATGGAACAATGATAAAGCACATTTTCTGGTTGTTGTCCACACGAAAGACAGCTCTTCTCGGCATCATCCGTAATAAGTGCTTCAAATGCAATGAGTTTGAGAGGATGATTAGTGTGACAAGGATGATTTATCTCTTTAGAGAAATGGACGCATCCCACGTGGAAGTATACATTATTGCATTCGAGACATGAGTAGGTTGGTCCATCGATAG
The DNA here is from genome assembly GCA_020283515.1 of Alliaria petiolata. Taxonomy (NCBI): domain Eukaryota; kingdom Viridiplantae; phylum Streptophyta; class Magnoliopsida; order Brassicales; family Brassicaceae; genus Alliaria; species Alliaria petiolata. The sequence continues at coordinate 281,176,760 of JAHZTW010000001.1, forward strand.
ACTTCTTGCATACCTCACAAGGGTTCTCCTCCTTCGGTTTCTTTAAGAAGACAAGTGGATGGTCATGGCATATGGGATATTCGATAGCAGACGGAGATGGTTTCATTGCACAAGTCAAATCCACCTTAAATTCACATTTGGAACAACTATAACATGGGGTCGGCAGCCTTGTTCCACACAAATCACATGGAATACCGAAATTCTCGTCCTTTGTGAGCAGGAGAGGATGTTGGGGGTGGGAAGGGTGGCTGATCTCCATCGGGGCTTCTGCGCACTCCTTATGGAAATTTTTTCTTAAACAGCCACTTTCATTGCAAAAGTAGCCGCCATGGATGACTTCTTTTACACGGCAGCCACCGCATCTAGCAAGAACAAACAGTGCTGAAGGGAAAAGAGGATTGCTGGTGAATTTGTGGTTTATATATTTTTGTTGTTGTTGTTGTATCCATGTTTGGATCCATGTATGTGAATCAAGGTGGTCTGTTTGATGAGATACAAAAGTGGAACCTGAAGACATATTATATATGCCTTCGTAAACCAATAATAATAAAAATAGACCAGCACCTAAATTGTTGGGAAATTTTTTTATGTAAATTCTTCTTATCTTTTCAAAGAGTTAAAGAATCAAGTACTTCTTCTATCAAAACACGACAAAGGGAAACAATAGCTTGTCATACAACAAAGGGAAACAATAGCTTGTCATACAACATGTAATTTTAACTGTTTAAGTCAAGAAATTTGTTTTTTTATATATATTCCGTTCTTTTTTTGTCAGTGAATTTTTATCGTCTTACTCATTCATGTTCATAGTTTATAGGTAGTATATTAATTTAATCGTTAAGCTGATTTTTTACTGGATGGGATTTAGATCTGATGACAATGACAATACTTTCACCTGAACGGGCGATAATAACCTCTCCTATAAAAGAATACCAATAAGATTACCTGAGAGGGACGAATCGTGCACTCCGAAGTGAGAAGAACCACGTTAAATTGATATTGAGGTGAGGTGAGTGAGTTAAGAAAGGAATTTCATATTATTTCCGAAGAAATTTTCAAATATGCTTTCTTTCAATAACGACAAACAAACAAATGTTTAATGTCAAAAAAACAAACAAAATTGCTTTCTTTCAACAACAACAAAAAAATATGCTTTCTTTCAACAACAACAAAAATGATTTCTTTCATATTCTGTTCTCTCCCTTTAAGTTAACTATGATACAATTTTCTTTGAGGAGTATTACTTTGCAGAGAAGAGAATCATTTGTTCATTTACGTTTAGAATTTGAAAGCGATGGTTGAATTGAGATGGGATGATGATTTGTCGATGTAAGGGAACATCTTTCAAGCTAAACGAAATCTAGGCTATTCCGTGTGCAGCAATTCAATATGTTTCTGAGCTCTGTTCATAACTAACAAGTGACCATGCTCTCATAGACTCAAACCCATTGTTTCAATTCATATATTGCATATACTAATAAACTGTGGAAGAATATGCCTTCTCTAATTCCGGATTTGATGTCAATTAGTTTTATGATCCAGACGATCAAACTTGTTATAACACTCGGATTCATTGACAATGAGCAAAAACAGTTACAAAAAAAAAAAATGTTTGTGAATGGGAAGTTTTATTGCTGAAGTCTCCATGGTGGATAGATCTATTTGAAACAATGGGTTTGAGTTCAATTCATCTCATATGGTTCAAATTGTCAACAACCAAAAGAAATATAAGTCAAATGCAATCGCAAGGCATTCTTAATCTTAAACATAATCGCAAAGCATCTTTAGTGTCTCCTTCCAAAATATTTAGCATACGAAATGTTATATGATCACAAGAAGAAAAAAACACGTACTAACATCGCATATGCTGGTACTAAGCTATATACAACATTTTTTTTTTTTTGAAGAGAATGTTAAATTTATTCAAACCAAAAAAAACGTTTTTACAACATTTGCTGCTTTTTTAGAAATTACAATGAAAATATTTAGAGTTCATCCAAAAGCTCCAAACCAAAGTGGTAGAGTCTCCTCATGTCGCACGTCAAGTTTTCGAATCGATGATATTCTGTTTCTAATTGCCTTGTCTATGAGTTGAGTGAGGCGCTGATGTTGTGAGTGTAGCTCTCCATGTCTTCTGTTATTCCTCTCCCTCCATATATAAGTAATTGTTGTTTGAAGAACATACCGTAGCAAGAAAGCTTTAGAGTGACAGGAGTTGAAATCCGAGAGTAGCTGGATGAGTGAATCCCAATTTGAGACGTACCTTTGCTGAAGCAGGCCTCGAGTTAGGGATTCCCATATTTTGTTTGTGTAGTCACATAAGAAGAAAAGATGGTCTCGAGATTCTATTTCTTTTTCGCATAGTAGACAGAGTGCGGAAGCTCCCACATTCCATTGTAACATTCGATCCCCCGTTGGCAAACGATTAAGAATTGCTAGCCACGTCGTGAAAGAGAATTTTGGTGTAGCATGCCGAAACCATACACCGATATGCCATGCTTTCCTTGGGTTTCGAAACCTAATCTGGTCCCAAACATCGCTCGACAAAAATCTTGGTTTGAAATCCCCATTTTTTCCACGCCATAGATGTAGGTCACACTTGTCCAATACTGTATTCAGTTTCTGTTCAGAAATTATTCTCTCTATTGAGTTGAGTGTCTCATTCCTGTGCCTTCTTCGATTGTTACGGTTTAAGACAGAAGCAACAGTTTCATGGATAGAGATCCCCATATCAATTACTCCTCTTGCACCAGTTATGTCAATCAGCCTTCCCAACGGACTCCATTTATCATACCAGAAAGAAGTAGTGGAGCCATTACCAATCTGCACTCTATGAAAAATTTGGGCCAGTTCCCTCTGTTTCAATAGCTTTCTCCACATCCAGAATCCTGTGTTTTGCTTAAATTTTACTGACCAAAAAGATTCTTGATGAATGAGATACTCATAAACCCAATTAACCCATAGAGAGTTTCTAGCCGATAGAATCCGCCATATCAGTTTCAAGTTGCAAACCTGATTGACTTCTGTTAGAAGTCGTAATCCTAATCCTCCCTCAGCCTTTGGTCGACAAACAATCTCCCAAGCTACCTTTGATTTTTTAGTACTTAACTCCGGTCAGGACCATAGGAAAGCGCCACATAAACTCTCCACTTCCTTTATACATCTTTTTGGTAACCTGAACGAAGCCATCCAAAAATTTGTTATGCTTACTATAACTGAGCTGATAAGTTGTAATCTGCCTGCATAAGAAAGAAACCTCGCTGTCCAGCAGGATATCTTTGCTCGAATTTTCTCAATTAGGGGAGCATAATCAGCTTTACTCATTCTCTTCGTTAGCAGGGGCAAGCCAAGGTAACGAACCGGTAGCAACCCCACAGCGAATGGAAATTTTGAAGCAATCTCTGATCTGGTGTTTGTCTTGACCCCTGCCAGATACAATGTCGATTTTTGCAAGCTTATCTTAAGACCAGATATTCTAGCAAAATCATCAAAAACGCCAATAATTCCTTCGAGTGATCTTAATTTTCCATCTGTGAATACCATCATGTCATCCGCAAAACAGAGATGAGTTAGCTTCAAGTTTTTACATTTTGCGTGGTACCCAAACTTGCTTTCCACTGCAGCTCTGTTTAGTAGGTTTGATAGAATGTGCATGCTCATGACAAACAAGTATGGAGATAAAGAACAGCACTGCCTCAACCCTCTGCTACTTTGAAAATATCCTGCCAATTCTCCATTGACTTGAACCGAAAAGGAGGGGTTCGAAACGCATAGCATTATCCAATGAACAAACTGAGTCGGGATGCCTAAAGCACAAAGCATGTTTCGCATGAAGCTCCATTGTACTGAGTCAAAAGCTTTTGCTATATCAATTTTCATCGCACACCGAGAGGAGATAGAAGGTTTGTGGTAATCCTTTACGAGCTCAGTAGCTAGCAAAACGTTTTCCATCAGAAGTCTTCCTTTTACGAATGCTGATTGGTTCGGGGCGATGTAATCTGGAAGGATTTTTTTCAATCTATTAGCAAGAATTTTTGATATTACCTTGTATAGCACATTGCAGCAGGAGATTGGGCGGTAATCTTTCATCTCCGTTGCCTCCTCCGTTTTTGGTATTAAGGCTAATATAGTTGAGTTGATTCCCTTTGGAAGAAAACATTTGGTGAAGAATGATTGAATAGCAGTGGTGAAATCCGCACCAATAACACCCCAAGCTGCTTGAAAGAACTCTGATGTATATCCATCAGGGCCTGGAGATTTGCTAGATGGCATAGCAAATAAAACCCGTTTCACCTCCTCTGCAGAGACATCTTGTATCAACTTTGATCGATCACCTTCGGAGCAACGGTAATCCAACAACTCCTCAAACCTCTCTACCGTTACGCCATCATAATCACCCGGATTATAAGTGAGAAAATCCCTGAAAAATCTTTCAGCTTCTTGTTTAATGTCCTCTTGTGATTTCAATATTTATCCGTTCTCCCCTTTAATCTCCCTTATTGCATTTATTGATTTCCTTGACGTAGCTGCTCTGTGATAAGTTTTATTATTCCTATCCCCCACAGTTAGCCAATGCAGTTTGGATTGCTGCTTTAAAAAAATTTCTTCCAAGTCCGCAACATGAGTCCATCTATTGAAAGCTTGCTTTTCCTCCGCCATTGCTACCTCAGATGGAGCACATAAATTAGCTTGTTGTTTTTGACAGAGGATATCATACGCCTCCTTAGCCTTCTTCGGTAAGTTCCCCAGCTTTTCTTTTTGTAGCTCCCTTAGAGTTGACTTTAGACCTTTTAATTTCTTTGAGAATCGATACATTGCTGAGGTAGACTGGAACAAAACCGGGGAGGTCTTCCAATAGTTCTTGACAGCCGGAACAAAACCCTCTAGAGTTGTTAGTACATTAACAAACTTAAAAGGTCTCCTTATATGTCTTTCTTCCGCTTCTAACAGTATCCTACAGCGCATGTGATCTGAGCATCCCCCTGCCTCAAATACACAATACGAAGTTGAATATGTTTGTAGCCATTACTCACTAACCATTACCCGATCCAGCTTCTTGCATATTAATCCCTCTTCTCGTTTGTTACACCAAGTGAATCGCGGTCCGTGGAAATGCAAATCCGCAAGTGAGCAATGTCTTGCTAGATTCTGAAATTCTCTAGTGCCCTGTGAAACATGGGGCGAGAACTCATAAAGAGAATGCTCATCTCCAGCTAACACCTCGTTGAAGTCTCCCATCACCATCCAATTTTTATTTTGAAACCTGCCTGAATCATAGTGACTCTTGAGATCATCCCAAAGTAATCTTCTTTCATCTTCATGATTCGAGGCATAGACAAAAGAACAGTAGAATTCCTGCTCTTTTCCTTCAACAAGAACTGAAACTGTAACCACCTGTCCACTTTTAAACACAGGCGTAAGACGAACACCTTCTCGCCAAACCACCCAAATTCTTCCCAAGTTGTTGAAATCATAGTTTGTTAACAAGGACCAATCTTGAAAAACTGATTGAGAAATTTGTTGCGACTTATTTTCCTTGACTCGCGTCTCTAATAAGCACCCAAACTGAAACCTATTATCCTGCACCCACTTCTTCACAACGAAATGTTTTTTAAGTTTATTGAATCCGCGCACATTCCAGAAGAACCCTGACATTAGGATGATTTGTTGTTGCGAGCAGACGTACTCGAAGTACCTGGATTAGCTCCCTTGGTACTTTGAGCAGCTTGGCCCGTTAGAAATTTATGTGCAGATTTGGCGTTTCTTGGTAGCAGAACTCTGTTTTCCGCCGGATCTCCCGACTTCTTCTTACCTTGTTTTGACACTTTATGTATCTTCCTCTCCTTGTTTTCTATCACGGTGTGGTGAGCTTCTTCAGGTACATCAACCTTATACTCCTGATCCGATGCTTCCATTTCGGACTCACTTTCTTCTGTTTCTAGAATAGAGTAACGAGAGGGGGAGGAAATGTCTTTTCCCACCTCTCTTTTTTGACCTTGTTTCCCGACCTTTGCTGGGGAAACCTTGGACCAGTGAGCTTCGTCCTCACCACTTATATCCAATATAGTTTCCTCTACGTCGACCGGTGATTCCACTATTTCTCCTGGCTCCACCTCTGTTTCGACTTCATGTTTCTGATCAGTCTCTACACATGGTGTATCTGCAGAGATTACCTCCACAGCGTCTTGATCCTCTGCATTTAGAGTGTTCTTTCCTGCATCTCCAACTACATGGGTAGAGCTATTTTGTTGTCTGCGTGATGCAGAATTGATACCCTCAGCAACCTCTTTTTTGTGATATACCTTTTGTGACAGACAATCTTCCTTTAAATGTCCCCATTTTGAACATATATCACATCGTGGTGGTAGCCACGGGTAACCATATTCAACAACTGCATCAATGTTGTTTCCTCTAGATTTGAACCGAAAAGATTTGGGTAGCTCCTTAGTTAGATCTGCTTCCACAAATACTCTGGCCTCATCAAAATTCTTGCACTGCTCCGTGTCTGGATGAAGTCGTTTCGGATCACCTACTGGGCTCGATAAAAACCCCAATCCATCCCACGAAAACATTTTCCTTGGTACGTTCCTTAGAACTATCCACATCGGTAATGTTTGAATTTCCGGTTGAGCCTCTTCTGCAATTGGAGACCACTTTGAGACAATCATTGGAACATCTGCTATATTCCACATACCACGCCTCAGAATTCTCCCTCTCAAAGAGCTATCTTTGATCCGAAACTTAACCGTAGTGGCATCTACGACATAAACATCAACTTTGATTGCCTTGTTTCCCAACGGCCAAATCTTGTTTACGATGACATGTATTTTAGCTACATGTGGAGCTGTTGATAGAAATTTGCCTATAAGAAAATCTTCCCACAATGGTGTAGAATTTTCTATGAGACAATCCGGGATTTCCACATACGGAGAGCCCTCCGACTCACCGACCGTGAAAGCATGTTTTGTTAAGCTTGGTTTGTTTTGAACGATTGCTGACCATGATTTCTTCCCACCGATCTGAGTATTCTGCGCCAAACTCAACCCTTCGGCAGCTTGTGGATCTTGAAATGCAGAGCCAGCCGCCTCTACAATCTTTTTTCCCTCCGGTTGACCAGCCCCCGGTAGAAATTCTGACACCACCCCATCAGTCGACGAGCCACCGGCATGAGAGCCCGGTGATTCCCCTTCCGGTAATCTCATCAGAGATCCCGATGAACAGCCACCGACAGCTGCCTCTTGCAGATGCGAAAGGACGCTCACTTTTAATCGCACTTGTAATCGCACTTTTTCTCTCTCCCTTTTGTAATCGCACTTTTCAGCTATATACAACATTTCAGACAAAGAAACTTAAAAAGACATTTATTAGACTTACTGCAAACTCCAGTTCTGAAGTCTTCCACACACACAAAAAAACTTCCTTTTTACTGCTCCTAAGATCTTAGAGAGACTCATTAACACAAATCCCACTTCCAAATTCGATGATTCAGACGATCGGTTAGATCTGGGACGTGGGCACCGAGCTTTGTGACGAGTAAGACTCCCACAAGCTTGACAAAACATCTTCAACATCTCATACACAAACCTAACTTCGACAGGCTCGGCATCTCTCTCGAAGATGACACGCCTCACAAAGTCTAGATCTTTACCGGCATCGATCCGAATCCGCGCTCTCACGCCGGGTCCTTGGTTCTTGATCTCCAATACTTGACCTAGAAGAGAACCAATCTCACGCCGGGTCCTTGGTAACTGTGAAACTAGCACCGAGAGAACGAAACATAGAGAATCCGGGCGAAGCCAAATTTTTGAGCATAAGTCTGTCTCTTATGGTTAGATTACTTGAGCATCTGGGTTTAATCAGCAAACATATATGGGCCAATACAAAGCCCAACAGTCATCGTCACGAAAGAAGAAGATAAGCTTCTGCTTTCAGAGTAACTCTGATACAATTTCTTTTTCAGGGTATCAGTTCTTTTTTTTTTTTTACTAGAGGGTGGTATCTGTTTTGCAGACAAGAAACATAGAGAATCTTTTTTTTTTCTTTTTTTCTTTTTATTGTTTAGATATTAGAAGCGATTGTTGAATAATTGAGATTGTGATTTGTCGATGTACAAGGAACTTTCTTACGACCTAGACAAAAATTTAGTTTATGTCTTGTTTATCGAAAGTGTATTTGTGAAGACCAGAGAATCTGATATGCGTTCTCTAGTTTTGGAAATGATGTCAATTAGTAGTTTTATTTATGATCCAGACGACGCAAACAGAAGACAGTTTTCTTGCAAAACAAGCAAAGTAAAGAAATTCAATACTAGATCTGACTTAGTTTTTGATCTGATCAGAATAATTGTGTATATATGTATATGGATGTTTAACAATAACCAGAAAATATGATTCTCCAATTACATTTCGATACATGGCAATAAATTCATCATATTAGATATATAGGGGAGCAAATTAGATAATACATACAACAATGAAACAGGTACGATAAACACGGTACACACTTTTATAATCGGAGTTGGGACCCTACTCTTCTCTCTCAATTCGATCCAAGAATATTAAGATTCTCTTTTTCTCCTTCGATCCGCATTCCGAATGAATCTTATCGCCAAACAGAACGTAAATAAACATGAATGGGAACAAATGTAGCCATTGTCTTCATCATCACAAGACTTTAGGATGACGGAGCCCGTGGTACACCGAGAGTAACACTGGCTGCATAATGGCCGAGTGCTGTGATTGTTATGAACCACCTCAAATCTTCTACCTTCATAGTTAATGACCCGTTCAACCTTGAGACATGAGAAATCTCCGAGGACACACCGTGCATGCAAACTGACTTCACAATCATAGCATGTATAGAACCATTTACATGGTTCTATTTCCCTTTCACAATTGTCGCACCGATTGTTGTCGCTCGCCTCTTCGCCACAGTGTAAAGTGAGAGGGTGCTCATCCTTCCTATGCCATATCTGTAAGGGCAAACTAGCACAATAAAAACATAAACTAAAGTTACAATCATCACAACGGAGCATACAACCATGTGCATAATCATCTTCATGGCATCCAACACAATAAAAGCCAGCTCGCTTCCATTCAAAATATAAGGGATGTAAATGGCCAACATGGACGAACGGCTCAGAAAGAGAGCCACAATGTACATTTACATGAGTTCCGTAGTATGTGTACTTGAAACCAGTGGATAGTACTCCACACCAACCGCATTCGACTAAATCTCCGCTAGTCGATTCCAACGTGTATAATACTCCACACGAACGACGGCATTCAACTAAATCTCCGCTAGAAAAGGGCAACGTGTATAGTGCGGTGTCAAAGACAAATCTTTTCTTCCTAGGAAGATTAGCACACTTTTCATGAAGGAAAAAGCAACATTCCTTACAAGCGTAGATGGAGTCAAATCCAAGCGGATAAATACATGCTTCACATGGTATCCTCTCATCATAAAGGATATTCTTCTTGTAGAGCTCTAAAGGATGTTTCTCATGACTAAAATGACGTATCAAGTCATCACCAACCATCTTGAATGGTGCAATATCTTCCATATCATCTGGCATCCCTTCCCGTTCTACATTATCCCATACGCCACCTTTTATCGCACAGTTAGAATGAACTGCATAGTTTGGGCAAACGGAACAAGAATAAGCTCCATGGTACTGACTTAAAGTTTCACGACAAACTCCACATTTCGAATACCCAACGCCGAGATGATGAGTGAAAGAAATACGATGATGATGACGATTGATGTTGATTACACGAGGTAAGCCGATGCATTCTCCATGGTTAATAAAATCACACTGAAGACATATATAAGCCCTAATGTTGCCTTCCAGCCCACACACACAACAAGTATATGAGATTCTCCTAAGAAAGCGAGTAAGTGGATGTTTGTGTGTCTTGATATGCTCAACTACAAGAGGGGGTGGGTTTCTTGTACAAACAAGGCACATGCTGAAGTTGCATATGTAACAATGATAAAGCACATTTTCTGGCTGTTGTCCACACGAAAGACAGCTCTTCTCGGCATCATCCGTAATAAGTGCTTCAAATGCAATGAGTTTGAGAGGATGATTAGTGTGACAAGGATGATTTATCTCTTTCGATAAATGGACGCATTCCACGTGGAAGTATACATTATTGCATTCGAGACATGAGTAGGATGGTCTATCGATAGACTCCATGCATACCATACAATAGTTCTCCTCCTTTGGTTTCTTTAAGAAGACAAGTGGATGGTCATGACTTATAGGATGTTCGATAGCAGAGGGAGATGGTTTCATTCCACAAGTCAAATCCACCATAAATTCACATTTGGAGCAACTATAACATGGGGCCGGCAACTCTTTTCCACACAAATCACATGGAAGACTGACATTCCTCGACTCGTCGATGGTGAGCAGGAGAGGATGTTGGGGGTGGGAAGGGTGGTTGATCTCCAACGGGGCTTCTGCGCACTCCTTATGGAAAAACCAATTAGTACAGTAACTTTCATTGCAAAAGTAGCCGCCATAGATGGTTTCATCTACACCGCAGACACTGCAACCACTAACAAACCGTGCTGAAGGGAAAAGAGGATGCTGGTGAATTTGTGGTTTATATATTTTTGTTGTTGTTGGTGGTGGTGTATCCATTTGTGGCTGCATGTATGTGTATCAAAGTGGTCTGTTCGATGAGATATAAAAGTGGTACCTCAAGACATCATTATATATACCTTCGTAAACCAATAATAATCAAAATAGTCCATCACCTAAATTGTTGGGAGAACAAACAAATATACGTAAATTCTTATCTTTTCAAAGAAATAAAGAATCAAGTACTTCTTTCATCAAAACACGACAAAGGGCAAATGGCTTATCATGAATTGGTTTTATTTTACATTCTCCTTTCTTTTTTTGTCAGTGAATTTTTTATCGTCTTACTCATTATTCATGTTCTAGTTTCTTGTTAGTAATTTAAGTTAATCCTTGAGCTGATTTTTTACAGGATTGGATTTAGATCTGACGATAAAACTTCCACCTGAAACGGGCCATAATAATCATATCTCCTATAAAAGAAAACGAATAAGATTACCTGAGACGGACGAATCATGCACGCCGAAGTGAGAACCACGTTAAATTGATATTGAGGTGAGGTGAGTGAGTTAAGAAAGGAATTTCATATTCTTTCGGAATAAATTTTATAATATGCTTTCTTTCAACAACAAACAAAAAATGCTTACTTTCAACAACAACAACAAAAATGCTTCCTTTCATATTCTCTTCAAAAAAAAAAAAAAAGTTAACTCTATTTGAGGGGTGTTACTTTGCGGCTAAGGATATCATTTGTTCTAAGTTTAGAATTTGAAAGCGATCGTTGAATTGAGATGAGGTAATGATCTGTCGATGTAAGGGAACATCTTTCAAGCAAAACGAAATCTAGGCCATTCCGTGTGCAGCAATTTAATATGTTTCCGAGCTCTGTTCATTACTAACAAGTGAGCATGCTCTCGTATAACAATGATTTTGCTTGCGTGTCTATTATAATGTATATAATAAACTGTGGAAGAGTATAAATTATACTGTATAATAATTAAGACTACATGTGATTTGCCTTCTCTAGTTTTGGATTTGATGTCAATTAGTTTTATGATCCAGACGATCAAGCTTATTATAACACTCGGATTCATTGACAAGGAGCAAAAAAACAGGTACAAAACAATGTTTTTGAATGAGAACTTTTATTGCTGATGTCTCCATGGTGGATAGATCTATTTGAAACCAATGGGTTTGAGTTCAATTCATCTCACACGGTTCAAATTTTCAACAACCAAAAGAAATATAAGTCAATAAGAGTTGGTATTAATCTTCAAATGCAATCGCAAAGCATTCTTAATCTTAAACATTAAAATAGATACTCCTCTAGTGTCTCCTTTCAAAAATAGCCATGTCAAATAGTTAACATACGAAATGTTATATGATCATAAGTTTTATTGCTTATATGTCTCCATGGTGGATAGATCTGTTTGAAACAAATGTGATTTTGAGTTGTATTCATCTTATATGATTAAGCAGCATGACGGTGAAGCTTAGCCGGTTTGCTTCATATCCATCTCTCTTGCAAAAACTCTGGCGGCGGTATCACGATTGGTTCATCATCATCATATCCGGGTTCCATTGCGAGTTTCTGGTGAAAACTATGAAACTAGCAACGACCTCAAAACAAAGCATAAGATGACGGCTGGATTTAAATTTAGTTCCGTCTCTTTTGTTGAGATAATTTCCGAAAAAAGTCAGAAATATAATTTTCTCGAGTGTGTCAGTTTTTACTCTTTTTACAAACAATTGTGAATCTATTCCATTTTTCGTGTCAAGCAATTCATGAGTATACATGTTTTATGAACTCTGTACTTCTTAACTAATTATTGGTCATATAACAATGAGTTTGCTTGTGTCTAGTTTATTGCAGATAATTAAGTATAGAACTGAAAACTAGGTGTGATGTGTGATCTCTAGTTTCGACCTAGACAAAAATCTAGTTTATGTCTAGTTTATTGAAAGTGTATTTGTGAAGACCAGAAAATCTGATATGAGTTCTCTAGTTTGGGATATGATGCTAATTAGTAGTTTTATTTATGATCCAGACGACGCAAACAGAAGACAGCTTTCTTGCAAAACAAGCAAAGTAAAGAAATTCAAAACCAGATGTGACTTAGTTTTTGATCTGATCAGAATAAGTGTGTATATATGTATATTGATGTTTAACAATAACCAGAAAAAAGGATTCTCCAATTACATTTCGATACATGGCAATAAATTCATCATATTAGATATATATATAGGGGAGCAAATTATATAATACATACAAGCATGAGACAGGTACGATAAACACGGTACACACTTTGATAAACGGAGGTGGGACCTGCTGCAGATCTTCTCTTCTCTCTCAATTAGATCCAATAAATTTAAGATGATCTCTGTTTATACAGAACGTAATAAAACATGAACGGGAACAAAAGTAGCCATTGTCTTCATCATCACAAGACTTTAGGATGACGGAGCCCATGGTGCATCGAGAGTGACACTGGCTGCATAATGGCCGAGTGTTTTGATTGATATGAACAACCTCAAATCTTCTACCATTATGGTTAATGATCCCTTCTAGCTTGATACGTGAGAAATCTCCTAGGACACACCGTGCATGCAAACTGACTTCACAATCATAGCATGTATAGAACCATTTACATGGATACATTTCCTTTTCACAACACAATTTATGTTTAACAACAGTGGAATGATGCAAACGCAGCAAACGCAATCGCAGCAACAGCAACCGCAACAGCAGCAGCAACAACAACAACAACAACAGCAGCAAGGAGTCTATGGAAATATGCAGACCAATCAGCAGACTCTGCAGCCTAACATGTTGCAGAATCCACAACAAAGACACCAAAACCCTCAATAAACCACCCTTTTTTATGTCTCCAGTTTATATTGTACCAGTATGGGCCCTGACCCAGGCCCATCTATTAATGATTTGTGGTAATTATGGTACCATATGGGCCATGCCCATTTTCAACATTGATACTCTCGCCAATTTTCTTTTTGTTCAGTAGTAGTACTTCGCTACATTGATACCTCTGTTCTTACAACGTGCGGTCTGAAACATGAGGCAGGGATCGGACGGTGCAGGATTGGTTTTAGTTCTGACACGTTCTCTATTGATCGACACGTGTTAATGACGTGGACATCTCGACGCCGTTGATGGTTACAAGACAAAACGTAGACGCGCTTCTGTTGTACACGGGACTCGAGACAGCGACGTGTCGATAAAGTTTACCTGTTTCTAGTTTCTACACTTTAAAACAGAGAGCTCAAAACTGCGACTCGGAAGTTATTTAATTTTCTGACAATTTGTTTTGTTCTGGTCAAATAATTTTTACCTACAAATAAATATTTCATCTTATGTACTTTTTTTTTTTGGCGTCATTTCATTTGCTGTTGTCCAAATTCCCCGTTATAAAAAAAGCAAAATCAAAATGTAATTTACCAATGATAATATGATAATAGCCAATAAGAGTGGATTAGTAGTAGTATTATTATCCCTCAACACACGATTAGTTACAAAACGAGTAGTGCTAAAGAATAGTGATGGGCATATGATGAGAATAAGATTGGCCAAAACTAATACAGTAAATGCTAACATTAAAAAAAAAAACAAAGAAAGTCTCCGGTGAAGATTCTGACAAGGATGAGCGCATAACCATGTTCAAATTTATATTCATGGCATCCATCACAATGAAATCCATCTTTCGCTTCAAAATATAAGGGATGCAAATGGCCAACATGGACGAACGGCTCAGAAAGAGAGCCACAATGTACATTTACATCCCACCTTCCTTTGAATGTGTACTTGAAACCAGTGGATAATTCTACACACAAAGGGCGGCATTCGACTAAATCTCCGCTAGGCAATTCCAACGTGTATAGTGCAGTGTCAAAGACAAATCTTTTCTTCCTAGGAAGATTAGCACACTTTTCATGAAGGAAGAAGCAACATTCCTTACAAGCGTAGATGGAGTCAAATCCAAGCGGATAGATACATGCTTCACATAGTATCCTCTCATCATAAAGGATATTCTTCTTGTAGAGCTCTAAAGGATGTTTTTCATGGCTAAAATGACTTATCAAGTTATCACCAACCATCTTGAATGGTGCATATCTTCGGTATCATCCGGCATCCCTTCCAGTTCTACAAAATCCCATACGGAATTTGTTAACGCACATACAGAATGAACTGCATAGTTTGGGCAAACGGAGCAAGAATAAGCTCCATGGTACTGACTTAAACTTTTGTGACAAACTCCACATTTCGAAAACCCAGCGCCGAGATGATAAATGAAAGAAACGCGATGATGATGACGATTGATGTTTATGACACGGGGTAAGCTAATACAATATCCGTGGATAACAAAATCACACTGAAGACATATATATGGCCCTGTGTTGCTTCCCATCCCACAAGCATCACAAGTATATGAGATTCTCTTCAGAAAGCGAGTAAGTGGATGTTCGTGTGTCTTGATATGCTCAACTACAAGGGGAGGTGGGTTTCTTGTACAAGTAAGGCACATGGTGAAGTTGCAAATGGAACAATGATAAAGCACATTTTCTTGTTGTCCTCCACACGAAAGACAACTCTTCTCGGCATCATCCGTAATAAGTGCTTCAAATGCAATGAGTTTGAGAGGATGATTAGTGTGACAAGGATGATTTATCTCTTTGGAGAAATGGACGCATCCCACGTGGAAGTATACATTATTGCATTCAAGGCATGAATATGATGGTCCATGGATAGACTTCTTGCATACCTCACAAGGGTTCTCCTCCTTCGGTTTCTTTAAGAAGACAAGTGGATGGTCATGGCATATAGGATGTTCGATAGCAGACGGAGATGGTTTCATTCCACAAGCCAAATCCACATTAAATTCACACTTGGTGCAGCTATAACATGGGGTCGGCAGCTCTTTTCCACACAAATAACATGGAGATCTCCACTTCCTCGACTCGTCGCTTGTGAGCAGGAGAGGATGTTGGGGATGGGAAGGGTGGTTGATCTCCAACGGGGCTTCCGCGCATTTCTTATGGAAAAACCTAGAAGGACAGCCACTTTCATTGCAAAAATAGCCGCCGTAGATGTCTTCCATTACACCGCAGCCACTGCATATACCAAATTCAAACCGTGCTGAAGGGAAAAGAGGATGCTTGTGAATTTGTGGTTTATATATTTTTGTTGTTGTTGTTGGTGGTGTATCCATTTGTGGCTGCATGTATGTGTATCAAAGTGGTCTGTTTGATGAGATATATATATATATATAAAAGTGGAACCTCAAGACATCATTATATATACCTTCGTAAACCAATAATATAATCAAAATAGTCCATCACCTAAATTGTTGGGAGAACAAACAAATTACGTAAATTCTTATCTTTTCAAAGAATAAAGAATCAAGTACTTCTTTCATCAAAACACGACAAAGGGCAATGGCTTGTCATGAATTGATTTTCTTTTACATTCTCCTTTCTTTTTTTGTCAGTGGTTTTTTTATCGTCTTACTCATTATTCATGTTCTAGTTTCTTGTTAGTAAGTTAAGTTAATCCTTGAGCTGATTTTTTACAGGATTGGATTTAGAAAACGAATAAGATTACCTGAGAGGGACGAATCATGGACGCCGAAGTGAGAACCACGTTAAATTGATATTGAGGTGAGGTGAGTGAGTTAAGAAAGGAATTTTATATTCTTTCGGAATAAATTTTATAATATGCTTTCTTTCAGTAACAACAAACAAAAAATGTTTAATGTCAAAACAACAAACAAAAATGCTTTCTTTAAACAACAACAAAAATGATTTCTTTCATATTTATGTTCTCTCCGTTATGTTAACTCTGATACTAATACGTACCCAAAAAAAGTTAAGTCTAATTCAATTTTATAATTATGTCTAATTCAATTTTAGAAAACGAATATAATTTACCTCAGAGGGACGAATCATGCACGCGGAAGTGAGAACCACGTTAGATTGATATTGAGGTGAGTGAGTTAAGAAAGGAAGTTTATATTGTTTCGGAATAAATTTTATATTATGCTTTCTTTCAACAACAAACAAAAAATGCTTTCTTTCATATTCTGTTCAAAAAAAAAAAAAGTTTAACTCTGATACAATTTTATTTGAGGCTAAGGATATCATTTGTTCTAAGTTTAGAATTTGAAAGCGATCGTTGAATTGAGATGAGGTAATGATCTGTCGATGTAAGGGAACATCTTTCAAGCAAAACAAAATCTAGGCCATTCCGTGTGCAGCAATTTAATATGTTTCCGAGCTCTGTTCATTACTAACAAGTGAGCATGCTCTCGTATAACAATGATTTTGCTTGCGTGTCTATTATAATGTATATAATAAACTGTGGAAGAGTATAAATTATACTGTATAATAATTAAGACTACATGTGATTTGCCTTCTCTAGTTTTGGATTTGATGTCAATTAGTTTTATGATCCAGACGATCAAGCTTATTATAACACTCGGATTCATTGACAAGGAGCAAAAAAACAGGTACAAAACAATGTTTTTGAATGAGAAATTTTATTGCTGATGTCTCCATGGTCTATTTGAAACCAATGGGTCATTTTCTTAATTACTAAAGGGGAGAATAAAAAGACAAGTAATAAAAGATGTTTGTGAATGGCAAGTTTTATTGCTCATGTCTCCATGGTGGATAGATCTGTGTTTAGACAGATATGAGTTTAAACAGATCTTCTAAATATCTGTTTGATACAAATGTGAGTTTGAGTTGTATTCATCGTATATGATTAAGCAGCATGACGGTAGAAGATATTCTGCTTTATCTAACGAGGCTTCGGCGCATTTCTTATGGAACCAGGCACCACAACCAGCTTCATTGCAAAGGTAGCCGCCGTACATGGTTTCTTCTACTTGGCAGCCATGACATTCAATCGTCTTGGCAAGCGTATCTAGAGATAAAAGGGGATGCTCGTGGATGGGTAGCTTATATGATCTTATATCCATGTGTGTTGGTGTGGATCGATGTAATGGAATGAAAGAGGTTTCAGGTTTGTTTGATGAGATATAAAAATGGAACCGAAGGGCATCTACATATATAGTAACTGTTACGCGTTATTAAAATAGAAAAAATGTTATTCTTATCTTTTCAAAATTGAGAAACAAAGAATCAAGTTCTTCCATCAATACATGGCCAATGGACAAAATGGCGTGTCATAAAATGTTGTTTTTCTCACGTTATTCTTTTCCCAAATTTCAAACCCAACACACATAAAAACCTTGTGGTCTAATTGAATAGATTCTCTTTTCGTTGCGTTGATTTACTATCCAATAGACAGACACTAATACTCTCTCACATGATGAGAGATCAATGCCAATTTAGGTGGGAATAACATAACGTCACATCCTCACACATTACACATATGGTCTTGGATCCTGAATGACGTTTTGCCATTAGAGTTACATTGTTCCATTAATTTCAACAAAAAAGAGTAGAAAAAAAATGGTAGATGTTCACATGAAAATCACAAGAACTCTGAACATGATATAAATCAAGAGAAGTTTTCACATAGATAGATACTCCGTAGTAGTCTTCTTCAACAGCTTCTCCGCGAAGCGTCGTCATATCCGTTTTCTGACCAAAATCAGATAAGGGAAAGTTTCCTATGGAAATCTGGATGTAAGCTTGATGTCGCAGAATTTAACGGTGGTGTACGAACCGAGAAGCTTATAAATTGGTGTATCTTCACCGATGACTTACATAGTTGCTACAATAAAGTTAAAGACTTTGCATGTGAGACCGTCTACGGAGATGCGGATGATTTTCCTGCTACAGATCTTGACCACTCTGGACATACATTTAAAGATCTTTACGATGATGGATACCATTTTCAAATGGAATATTGTAAAGAAACCACCACCGATAGTGCTTTAGCACTAGCGCAAGATCGTAATACCCAAGAGACTCGAAAGAAATAAAAGATTTTCTAAGTATGAAAAAGAATATGGAAGAACACTTAAGAGAAAACTTGAACACTCTTAGAGAGTAAGAACACTTAAGAGAACTTATAAAAAATACTTTTTATTAGCTTGTTCAACTTCTTGTATGTGTTTACAAATGAGAGGGTGAGGGGGTATTTATAGCCTCCCAAAACTATCTTACAAAGATCTAGAGTTTTCTACAACCTCCTTACTTCCTAGATTTTTTCTACATTTCTAGAGTTTTCTACACAAATCTTAAATTAATTAACTAATAGAATTCTCTAGAAACATTTAGAGAGGATGAAGATTTTAATGATGTTTCTAAAGAATTCTAGAACTTGTACTCAACTTTGGGTTTAATAATTTTATCATCAAACCCAAAATTAAGCTTAACTCAAAATCAAGTTTAATTTCAATACTCCCCCTTAAACTTGATTTTGTCCATCATCCCGAGCTTCGAGCGAAGTAACTCGAATTGCCCTTTTGGTAATGACTTGGTGAAGATATCTGCAACGTTATCCTCGCTTCGAACTTCCAAAGCTTCAATTGTTCCATCAAGCACCTTCTCCCTTATGAAGTGATGCTCTAGCTCAATATGCTTTGTCCTTGCATGGAACACCGGATTATTAGCCAGCTTGATAGCACTTTGATTATCTCCATAGATTGCAACTGGCTTGTTGATTGGCTCAAACAAATCTCCAAGGAGCCTTCGAAGCCATATACACTCTTGAGCTGCGAGTGTTGAAGCTTTATACTCCGCTTCAGTGGTAGATAGTGACACTGTTGCTTGCTTCTTGCTGCACCATGAAACACTTGTGTTCCCACATAAGAACACATAGCCTGAAGTTGATTTTCGATCATCTAGATCTCCACCAAAGTCAGCATCCGTGAAGCCATAGAGAGAGACCTTGGCATTATACTTGTACACCAGACCCATGCCAAGAGTTGTCTTCAGGTACTTCAATATCTTCTTTGCCGCTTCTAGATGTGGCTTCCTTGGTGCCTGCATAAACCGACTTACAAGACCTACCGAGAAGGCAATGTCCGGTCTCGTAATGGTTAAGTAAAGAAGACTTCCCACAAGAGAGCGATAAGGCCGAGGATCAGGTAGTAAAGACCCTTCATCGCGCTTAAGCTTTATGTTGACATCCATCGGAGTAGAACGTGTCTTTCCTTCATGCACCCCGAACTTCTCAACAATCCTTCTTGCATAGCTTTGTTGGCCGATGAATATTCCGTCCTTTACCCTTTCCACCTCTAAACCGAGAAAGTTGTTGAGCTCACCCAACTTCTTCATCTCAAACCTTATCGACATATCCTCTTGTAGACGAGCAATTTCTCCATCATCATTCCCGGTAATGATCATATCATCCACGTAAAGAAGAACAACCACGTGGACTCCTCTATTCTTCTTAAAGAATAGACTCGGATCAGAATTTGATGCCACATAGCCGCAGAACTGAAGAAACTGAGCAAGCTTTCCATACCAGGCTCGTGGGGCTTGTTTTAACCCGTACAAGGCCTTCTTTAGCTTGCACACATAATCAGGATGCTCTCGTGATATAAAACCAAGTGGTTGCTCCATAAAGATTTCCTTATCAAGCTCTCCGTATAGAAAAGCATTCTTCACATCTAATTGCCATAACTTCCAACCAAAACTTGCAGCCAAAGATAAGAGGGTGCGTACCGTTGTCATTTTAGCTACAGGGCTGAAAGTCTCTTCATAATCTTCTCCATACTTCTGAGAGAACCCCCGAGCAACCAACCTTGCCTTGAATCTATCAACGCTTCCATCTGTTTTGCGCTTGATCCGATACACCCATTTACAAGAAACGGGTTGGACATCCTTGGGTTTCGGAACCAAATCCCACGTTTCATTCTTCATGAGAGCATTCATCTCCTCCTTCATTGCGGTCTCCCACTCATCAACGTCTTTTGCTTCATCATAAGATGATGGCTCATCTTCATCTAATGGAGCTGCAAAGTAGCATGAGTAGGTGGTGACAAATCTTTCATCTCTGAACCGAGCAGGTTTTATAATGTTCCTTTTAGGCCTTTGAGTAGCCGTGGAACCGTGATCTTCCTCCTCATCCTCTTCTTGACTAGTGCTCCCCCTTTCACCTTGCTTCTCCGTTTCAGGACTTCCACTCTCACTTAGAATTTTAAGAGCTGGTTCAGCAGTCTTGGAGGAACTTCCACCTTCTTGATCAACTAAGATTTGAGGTGGCCCATAGAATGAGGAAACTTCATCAAAAACAACATCTCTAGACACCACGTACCTGTGTGTCTCTGGATCCATACACCTCCAACCTTTTCTTCGTTCGTCATACCCAACGAAGATACACTTCTTCGCTTTTGCCTCCAACTTTGTTCTTTGAGAATCAAACACATGGACGTAGCAGACTGATCCAAATATCCTGAGATGTTTCACTGATGGCTTCTTCCCGTGAACCATCTCATAAGGAGACTTCATATTGTTTGGACTGAGTGGCATCCGATTGATGACATATGCTGCACATCTCATACCTTCTGCCCATAAGGCCTTAGGTAAATCTTTTCCATATAACCAGCTTCTACATGTCTCGGTTAGATGCCTGATCTTCCTTTCAGCTACTCCATTTTGTTGAGGTGTATGCGCACAAGTAAACTCTCTCTTTATTCCATGCTTTTGACAAAAAGAGAGAAACTCCTTGGATATGAACTCACCTCCATTATCCGTCCTTAAGGTCTTGATTTTCTGACCTAACTCCCCTTCCGCGGTAACCTTGAATTCTTGAAACTTGGAGAATACTTCTGATTTTTCCTTCACAAAGTATACCCAAGTGTACCGTGAGAAGTCATCAACAAACAGCAACATGTAGCGAAATCCGGAATACGAGGGTGTTCTTGTTGGACCCATTAGATCACTATGGATCCTCTCCAACGGGGCTTTGCATCGTGAAATAGAGTTGTCAAATGGAAGTCTATGTGATTTTCCATATTGACAACCTTCACAAATTACTCCTTCATCTTGAATCTTCAACTTCGGGAGCCCGTTAACCAAATCCTTATTCACCATAACCTTCAGCTTAGTCATATTTATATGACCGAGCCTAGCATGCCATATAGAGGCATTATCATTCGTGCTCATCTTCTCCACATAAGAATTTGAAGCAGATAAGACATATAGATCCTTAACCCGCGATCCGGTGTGAACCACATCCGCCTTTAACTCTTTAATATTCCTCAAGAATTTAACGTCTCTTGGGCCAAATAAAACGTAGTTACCTGAGTCTACCACATTCGCCACGGAGAGAAGATTCTTCCTTACTCCAGGAACATGGTATACGTTCTTGAGAGTGATAGGGCTTCCATCATCTCCTTCAATGACAACAGTCCCTTCCTTCTCCACGCGGTGGGTTGAATTATCCGCAGTAATGATGGCTTCTTTTCCGTCATGATGTTGAAGACTAGAAA
This sequence comes from Alliaria petiolata, assembly GCA_020283515.1. Taxonomy (NCBI): domain Eukaryota; kingdom Viridiplantae; phylum Streptophyta; class Magnoliopsida; order Brassicales; family Brassicaceae; genus Alliaria; species Alliaria petiolata. The sequence goes on from JAHZTW010000001.1 coordinate 281,198,771, forward strand.
ATAACTTCTCGTTTCCGGTAATATGATGACTACAACCCGAATCCACTATCCAATCATTTCCAAGATTTTTAGTTGTGGATGTACCTGAAGATGCAGCCTCCACCGTGAAACATTTCCCCCATTCTTCGTCTTCATTATGACCTTTTGATTCCGCCATATTTGTTTCCTTCAACTTGACTCGGCAATCCTTTTTAAAATGCCCAAGCTTTCCACACCGGTAGCACTTGAACCGCTTCTTTTCTCCCGTAGAAGATCCTTCACGTTCATCGTTATTTTTGGCACCAAGATACTTGGATTTGGCTTTGAAGCCTTGTTGCCTCCGAGCTACAAAAGCGCTCCCTGAATCATCATTGATTTTAACTCCAGCCATTTGCTTGGCTAATGATTCTTGCGAAGCTAGCAGGTTCTCGAACTCCTCCAAGGAAGGTTGTGTAGCCCATCCTTGAACCGAAGTCACAAACGGTGTATACTCGGGTCGTAGACCTCGAATAATAGACCGCTTTAACCGTGCTTCCGAAATTGATTCCTCCGGATTTAGAGTATTAATCTCAGAGCAAAGATTTTTTACCTTGATGAAAAACTCTGAGATTGAAGACTCCCCCTGCTTCGCATTTGCCAGCTCGTTCTCTAACAATTGTAGCCGAGCTTCATTCTTCTTGTTGAACAATTGATCCAACGACTGCCAAATGGAACTGGCGGATATACACCTTGAGACATGCTCAAATATTCCCGAGGATATTGACCTCTTCAAAGCAAACTCCGCCTTGGCATTCTTCCGGATCCACTCCTTTGTCGCTTCCGCTGTTGCAGCAGCTCCTCTTGGTGGTGATATGCTGCTACCGCCAACGACATCCCATAAGTCCTCACTCACCAAGTATGACTCCATACATGACTTCCATAACCGGTAATTAGATTGGTTTAAGATCTCCATTCCCAATCCAACAACACGACCCATTGGCTCCATACTTAGAGTAAATCCGAGCTCTCTTTAAACCCCGATCTTGAAAAGAACTAGATCAGAATGGCTTTGATACCATGTAGAGAAACCAACAGCGATAGTGCTTTAGCACTAGCCCAAGATCGTAATACCCAAGAGACTCGAAAGAAATAAAAGACTTTCTAAGTATGAAGAAGAATATGGAAGAACACTTAAGAGAAAACTTGAACACTCTTAGAGAGTAAGAACACTTAAGAGAACTTATGAAAAATACTCTTTATTAGCTTGTTCAACTTCTTGTATGTGTTTACAAATGAGAGGGTGAGGGGGTATTTATAGCCTCCCAAAACTATCTTACAAAGATCTAGAGTTTTCTACAACCTCCTTACTTCCTAGATTTTTTCTACATTTCTAGAGTTTTCTACACAAATCTTAAATTAATTAACTAATAGAATTCTCTAGAAACATTTAGAGAGGATGAAGATTTTAATGATGTTTTTAAAGAATTCTAGAACTTGTACTCAACTTTGGGTTTAATAGTTTTATCATCAAACCCAAAATTAAGCTTAACCCAAAATCAAGTTTAATTTCAATACTTACTTAGTCATCGATGGTCCGGTGGCGAGAGACGATGTGATATTTTTTTTCACTACGAAAGAACATGTCCACGACATCGTCAACATCAATCAGAAGAAAGATGATGCAGCTATGGGTTTTACACGGTATATTCAAAATTGTGCATCTCAGGAAAGCGCCCCCTTAATTAGTTTTCATCATGGAAGGGTTCAAGATCAATGCAACGCGCCACCAGATCGTGGTCAACGTGCTAATCCGTTTTGTCACTGTGACAAATATCTACGTAATGATTTATAAAGATCCGGTGTTTGACAGCTATTTTGATGAAATTCCTTGCTATGGTGCATATGAAGACAACGTACAAGGGTTCATTGAAGTTCAAACAAATCAACAGGATGAAAGTTTCAAGGTGTGTGCTTCAGAGAGGAAGTTTACATATGGGGCTTTTGGAAAGGAAGACACAATAAGAATGTCATCTTCTTGCCATACACGTTTTAGTCGTTCACGACGTCGTTTCCTTTCTGACATCGTAGAGTGGGATGATGATGCTATTCTTGTTCATGACGGAAAGTCTGATGACATGGCAGTAGTATGGCTTGATGAACACATGACAGTGATGACACACAGTGGCCAGAGAAGCCTTCGTAGCTTCGCTTGTGCTAATAGAAGAATCGGAGTGCGTGAACCTGCGATACCGCTATCACCAACGCCATTGATCATTGTTGCTATGTATCAGGGGATTGAGAATACGAGTTTCAGAGATGTGTTTTTGTTCCGTTCTTGGTCTAACTCCTACCATGATATTCACCGTGTGTGTGAAGACTTAGAACTATTTGCCTTTTCTGGATCTCCACCGCCATCACTCATTTGGGTTTCTATTGTAGCATGGGTAATGGTGAAAGCCGATGATGTGTGTCTACACATACAATACGAGCTTAGTACGACGTGGCTTCTTCCAGAGGTAAGCTCAAGCCTTCTTATTCCTGGGCCAAGTCTGAGTATCGTAGTGAATTTCGTCGACGACGAACTCGTTTTTAGAGTTTTAGTCGACGTACCAAATTCACACTACCACCAATATCTGGGCTTCCTCCATCGTGAAATTCTTTTGGCAAACCGAGAAGAATGCAAGTTTTGCTTTGTTTGGCAGTTGAATTTGAGTGGTGTGGTCTCTATTATTGATCTTTCAATGGACTTTATCAAACGGGAGCTTGCGAGAGTACGGAATTTTCTTTGTTTCGTTGCTTTTTCTCATTGTGTGGCGCCTTCTTTTCACTCTTGCGTGGTCTTAGTCTTTGTGGACATGGAGGACTCTAAGTTTGTGTGGCCACTATGGGTTCTCCAGTGTAGAGTTTCAGTGCGAGGAGTAAGAGTTGTGTGTAGCCCACAATTTGATTTCCACCACACATTCACGACATATACGTGTGGGAAATACGTTGCTTGCGAGTCAAACAAGTTGTGGTTTTGCTCTCGTTCTTTCTTTCATCGTGATTTTCCTTGCATGTGGAAGGCAGTCACACGTGGTACGAAGTCTTTTCTGCAATGCTATTTTTTTCACTCATTTATCTCTTCTTGCATGGGAAATGAGAAGAAGAACATCTATGTCTCAAGTCACACACCATGGACAGATTGATGTTTTAGTTTTGGTGTACCAGATTTCTAAGCAGCTTTGTCCACATGTGCAACCAGCTTGTTTTCCTATTCGGACACTTCTGCAGGTTGTGAGGAATTTAACGATTAATGTCCTTGTTTTTGGAAACGTATCGGATGTGCAGAATTTACAATACCACCAATTCTTTGATCTTTTAAGTCGTGAAGATCATTGTTTGGACAACGATAAACATAAAATTGCAGCTATGTGGGGAGTTTTTCATGAGTGGTGTAAGGTCTCATGTGGGGGTTTTAATGAAGCTTGGACACGTGCAGGAGCACCTTACGATCTTGTGGTCACCATGGACTGCCAACATGTTTGTCTCATCTCCTACAATGGGTACATAGGTACATGTGGTATTATGATTTTCCACTTTGGTATTATGAAAAGTGGGTTATCATTGGGAGCTTATAAGCGACGACATGGAGTTGTGCATATCACCCAGTTGGGATCCTCATTCAAGGTCACAATAATTCTTAGGTTGGAGAAGGTTGTTTTCAGCTTAACGGTGGTGGGTTATAATACATTCTCGTATTTCAAGATGGTATGTGTCTGCATTTCCCTATTGCTAGTTCAAATTTTCAGCAATATTGACGAACATTCGTGGGCGAATCCTTTCCCACCCGAAGAGACCGGATGCAGCGCATCTTCGTATCTTATAGGCTTTTCTTCAGGCTTTTGTTTTGGGCTTTATGTGTTACGAGTCATTAGGTCGTTTACATCTTTTCTTTTGTTTTAGGGGTTTCTCAAGTCTTCTTTTGGTTTAAATAGAGTTGTCGTCGAGTCTTTGTTCTTTAGTTTTTGTTTTGATAAATCAATAAAAAACCAGAAAGAGGAAACTCAAATTTTTCAAAGAGCTTTCTTGTGCAAAGCCCTGAGAGGAAGACTCTCAAACCCTAGCCGTAATCGAAATCTTTTCGACTACGTCTAAACCCAAGTTTGTTTGCGATAGTTCTCCTGGAATTCTCGTGATCTAACTTGTTATCTAAGCTTCCACTCTCTATCAAAATTGTACTTCCCCTTTAATTCCCTTACAAGATGGGGTGTTGTCAAGAGGCTCAAGATTGTCGATGCTTTATAAAAAAGTGAAAGACAATTTGATCGACAGTCATTATGCAAAAGATGAAAGATGTTCACGGAGATATATGATTTCGAGCAAACTCTTAATATGGATTGATTCGGTATCAATAATATTAAGGAGATGAAAATATTTTGTACTGCAACATATTTAGAAATCACTACTCATTCAACCTTTTCAATAAAAATCGTCGGTATAATGTTTTTTTTTTCCAGCACCCTTGATTGTTTCGAATTATTAATTTATTGAATAAGTATTTATTCTAATTATTCTAACATAAGTATTACTACAAAACTCTGGAGAAGTTTTATTTACATATTCTCTGTTTTTAATATGTGTATAAACAGCACAAAAACTAGTTTCTAATTCAAATAAAGCATAGATTGCTTAAAGTTTCAGCAATAACATTCATTAACCTGTAAAATGACCAAACTATCATTTTTCTAGCAAGACACTTAAATTATAAAACAAAACCAAATCAGAAAATCGAAAAGACAAAAAAAAAGAAAAAGAGAATTGTAGCATCGCAAATCTAATAGCTGGATTACCATGGAGTTTTTGCCGGAGTCGTAGCAGTATAATGCCAAGATTCTCATCACCGGCGACATCGTATTCATCAAAATATAGTAACTCTAACGTCGGCGAAGGAGATGAAGAGCGTGTTGTTGTGGATTGCGGTGGCTGTGCGCTCGTTATGTTCAGTCGCAGCGGTGGTTCGGAGCGGATCTAGCGATGTATTTGGGAAACCAAGAGATACTGAGATGGAGATTTATCTTCTTCCACATCTTAGTATCATCTTCTCTGGCGGGGAATTGTATTTCCCCTTTAATCTTCTACAAGATGCTCAAGATGAAACATGTCCACGGAGATACATGATTTCGAGCGAATTCTTAATCTTGCAGTGTTGTTTTAGGAGAAGGGGCATGCGATACGACGGATTCCATGGTGAAAATCGGTATAATCGGATCTGGGTGACAAACAGAGCTTCATGGCGAAGCTTCAATTTTGGATGCGTGTCAATCTTCTAGCATATTCTTTTCAAGCTTATCCAATACGTACCTTGTTTGTTTTGTGTTATTTGATATTTTGTAAACAAAAGAGTGTTTGGGTTCCGAAAACTATGTATTGGATCATTATCATATCTTCTCTCGCCCTTGGGCTTTTATATTATTTTAATTTTAAATTCGATGCATATTTATTTTCGATGCACCAACACAAGAAGTTTGATTTATATGATCTGCATGGACCAATAACACATAAAAATATGGATTGATTCGGTATCTATAAGGTTAAGGAGATGAAAATATTTTGTACTGCAACCGATCTACTCATTCAATTTTTTCAATAAAAATCGTTGGTATAATGTTTTTTTTTCCAGCACCCTTGATTGTTTTGAATTATTAATTTATTGAATAAATCTTTATCCTAATTATTCTAACATAAGTATTACTACGAATCTTTAGAGAAATTTTATTTACATATTCTCTGTTTTTAATATGTGTCTTTTTATATTTTACTTAAATACTAGGTGATAACCTGCGCCATGCATAAGATGAAAAATCAATAAATAATTTTATCAAAGATGATTTTAAAATTGTTTAAAGTAAAAATAATTTTATCAGTTATATATATATATGTGAATAATATAATTTAATAATTCAACTTTTTGACATAACATTTTCAACTTGTTTTGAAGTTTAAATATTTATATTATTTTGGTTAATTTATATGATTCTGTTAACAAACCATATAAACAAAAAAAATTTATAAATATGGATATCTATTAAAATCACACATATCAAAATATTTTTTATTGTAACCTAAATTATAATTTTAATTTGTTATAATTTGTTTTTAATTAAAATCACACATATCTAATTCTTTTTTATTGTTGACATATTTTCTGCCTAATAAAAAAAGTATTGTGTATATCATAAATTGTGTATATATTATATTTCATTAAATACTATTTTTTTAAACTATGGTTTTATTCAGTTTTAAGAAATGTATTGTGTATTATAAATCATCACATAACCTAAAATTCAATTTTAAATAATCCAAAAATTAAAACATAATTTTCTGGTTATATTAAAAATAATAAATGGATAAAGACATATAATCTAATTAGTCTAATCAAAAAAAGAAATTTGTATTAAAATAATGGGAGAATAAGTGTGGTGGTGACACATCAGCAAAATGACACCACTGTAAATATTTTAAAAAATAAACCTACTCTTTAAAAATGTTTCTCAATTAATATATAGGGGATATATTCTCTGTTTCCAAGATATTTTTTTGTGTAACTTTTTTATAAAAGTACAAAAATATAATAGTTGGAATTTAAGATATTTAAAACCATAAAAGTGACCTTTACAAATTATTAGAAGTGACTTTTACATTTAAAACCATAAAAGTGACTTTTATAAATTATTACACTAGAGATAACATATAATAAAAAACAATTATTCTATTATTTCATGTAATAATGTGTTAGATATTCTATCGGAAAAAAAAATTTAGTTTTAAATCAAAAAGATTGATGGTATTTTTTAAACCATTTCGTTATTATTGTTTTGATTCTCATTTTACTTCAAACCTCTACCATTCTTCTTCTTTTTTGAAACGCCGTCGTTTCGAGATGATCGTTCATCTTCCTCCGTTTCATCAATCATTATCCAAAAAAAAATATTTATTTTAAATTACTTCAAAGAAAGAAATAGTCAAACACAAAAGGATTCAACCCAAAATGTTTTTCAACATCAGATTATATTTATAAAATCACCCTCAATAACGAATAACATGTTAGGCAGAAAAATTGAGCGTTTACGTGATTAAATATCAAATATTGAGGAAACATTTCATGAGATTCAAAGTTTGGAGGAAAACGGCCGTCACTATAAAAGAATCACAAACAATCAATAAAGTGTTAAGAGTTGGTTGACAAAAAAAGAGTGTAGGCTTGTAATTGTAATAGCAGCCAAGCGTTTCGTAGTGCATCGGTTGAGTGCTACTTCAGCATCTGGTTCGAACCCCACTATTCTTGTGAGGCTAATGTAATATTGCTTTTGTGTAAAATTTAGTTTTAGTGTTATTATATTATATATATATAAATATTTGTATTTTTATTTTAATATGTTTATTTAATTTTATAAGTGAAAATTATTTATATAATATCATATAAGTGTATTAATAAGATATAAAATTATAGGATCTAAATATGATAAACAAAAAACTTAGCAACATTATTTGTATAATATATAATTGTGGGGATTATAAAAATATGAAACCTCAAATATACGATTTGAATAGTTAAACCTTATATTTGAGGTTACATTATTCAAAACCTTAAAATTTAAGGTTTTAAGGTTGCTCTTAATGCATAAGACCTCAAATTTTAAGTTATAAGGTTGCTATTGAAAATGGCCAAAGAGATTTTAGTTGGTGAATATATATTCATAGTTGCATGGCTCGTTCAAAAATAACAAGATACGATCCTATATTATTACTTGTAATATTTTTGTTTTTTTAACAATTTTTTTTATTTATATCATAGCTACAATAATATCAACACTAAAAATCATCTAGTTCTATAAAATATATCTTTCAAAACAATTTTAGTACATTATAATTTTTAAACTTTGAAAGAAATAAAATAATGAAAATTAAAATTAAAATTAAACAAAAGTACAAAAATATAATAGTTGAAATTTAAGATTTTTAAAACCATATAAGTCACTTTTACTAATTATTAGACTAAAAACAGCATGAATATTAATAAAAAACGTTATCCTACTATCTAAGCCAATTGTTTTTCCAATATTTCATGTAATAATGTGTTTTTTCCCAAATATTTTTAAAAGAGATATCCTATAAAAAAATTTTGATTTTATATCAACAGGATTAATGGTATTTTAATTCACTCACTTTATTTCAAAGTTAGAGAAAGATTTGTTTTATTTAATTATATGATATGGGAAGATTTGTTTAAGAAGAAAAGTTACAAATTTTTTGACAATAATATTTTATTTTTCCGTAACATCTTTTTTAATTGTTTGAGTTTTCATTTATTAATTTGTATCCTCTTTTTATTTATTAGTTACAAGAAAATTAAAGGTCATTTGGTTAATTTTATATCCATTAATGATCATTTGCCAATAAAATTTTAATATAATCAGTTCATTATTAATTTATTATGATATGGATAATTTCGTATTTTTAGTAATTAATGTACTTTTAAAACAAAATTAATGTACTTATTGTAAATAAATTAGTTTTTGTTGTCACTTTTTAATTTTAATCAAAACATACGTATAAAAACCACATTATGTATTAATAACTAGATTTTTTGTTATTAATTGTGTTTTATAATTCAAAAAAAAACATTGAAAAATATTGGAGTCATTACTACACTTAAATATAGATGTCAAAATATAGGTACCATATACTCAAATTGATATTAATAGATTTTATGTTTGGAAATGATATTTTTATGATATTAATAGATTTTATGTTTCTTAGCTATTGTAATAAATTTAACTTGTATATATAGGAAGATTTTTAAGAACAAATAAAAAACAAGGTTGATATAAAATACAATTTAGCATAATAAAAAGAAATAATTAATTTAACCTTTATTTTAGAAAAGTAACATATGCTAACTTAGAAAAAATATCCTTACAAGTAACTAAATTAAGAGAATTATTTTCAAGAGCATTACTACTGTTTAAATAAATATAAAGACAAAGAACATTATTTTGGCCCAGTATACATATATATATATATATATATATATATATATTTGCTAAACTCTTCAAACTGCTCAAATATTTTATTTCTTAAAAGCATTCTTAGTTATATACTTTTTTTTTTGGTCAAACGTTTTTCATTAAAGCCCAAACCACTACTACAATGGCCCATGCGAGGCCCAGACAAGAGATTGCTTTGCCAGAGCATCTGCTTTAGTGTTTTTTGATCGGGAAATGAAAACAAAGTTACATGCAGAAAAGAGTCAAGATAGATTGGTGATATCTCGTAGAATTTCATATATCTCTGAGATTTGTGTTTTGGAGTTAATTGCCAGGATCAGTTGTTGGGAGTCTCACTTGACGATAACTCTCTCAAATCCCTCACGTACGCCATGGAGAAGAGCTTCTCTCATAACTAAAGCTTCAGCCGCCAAAGGAGAAGAAACGTGTGATTCCGCCTTGGAGCCTTGTGTGACGATTGAATCGTTTTGTTGGAAGATCCATCTTAGACCCGCTCATTTGTTGTCCGCTCGCCACAATGGATCGTTCGATTATCGACAAGTAGAGGTCTGGATCTGAGATCAGATTTGGTCTCTTGGGTTGTTTGGATTTGCGCTGCTTGCCATTCTCTGGCCTCCAGTATTGCCTTTTGTATTGCTTCCTCGCTCGCTAGTACCCGCTTTTCAAAGATAAGTTGGTTTCGTGCCCCCCAGATGCTCCAGCAGATCCAAGGGAAGAGCGGTCCCTTTGAGATTCCAATAGGCGGGAGGCAAGTCATTTGTCTTGAGCCTCTTAGTCCCGATTTGAAGTATTGGATTTGTTGGGAGTTGATATCTGCAGAAAAGGGCACCTTTTCCCAAACCTTCTTCGCGAAGTTGCAGTTGAAGAAAAGATGTTCCACCGTTTCTCTTTCGTAACAGCGGGTACAACTGGTTTGAGATATCAAACCTCTCGATGCTAAGAGATCTCCGACGGGTAGAGCACCTTTTATCACTTTCCATATGAAGAGTTTTAGTTTCTCTGATACTTGGCAATCCCAGATTTATGCCTTCCAATCGAATACAGGTATCATATTTGCTTGATTTCCCGGTGTTTGTTCTGCTGTTTTTACACAATGATATCCTCATACCTCAAACACTTAAAAGTTTAGGGCCTGACTCGTTTAAACGCAGCTGTTGCGGGAGTTTGCAGAAACGGGCGATTGCAGTTAACAGCGTTATTAAGCGGGTTGTACGACTGGTACAGTGGTTAGAAACGGATGAATTTGCGGGATATTTACGACTGGTTAACTTGCGAGTACAGTAGCGGTTAAACAATAAATTACCAATATAAACATATTTTATAGCTATAAAAAATATTAAAAACTATATTATTATTTAAAACTATAAAATTATTAATTAAACATAATTAATTATAAAAATTATTAATTTTATTTCTCAATTTTTTAGTTTGGATGAAAGTTATGATTTTAATAGAGAAATTGTTTTTTTTTGTATGGAGATGTAAGATGAAAAGAATTTTAGTTGTTATATATACATTAGTGATGAAGAGAAAATTTATCAAAATAATTAGAGTTTATAAATCGTATAGATATAAAATTATGAAAGATTGTTAATGAATATTAGTTAAAGAATCTCAAATTTGTTTATTTGTTTGTAATTATAATATTCAAATCTTATTTTTAGAAAAGTTTCTTATATATTTATCTTAATTTTAAATAAATTTTGTGTTTTTTAATTTTTAATTTTTTTTTAATTATCCACCTGCAATCACCCGCAATCGCAAACGCTTGTTGGAAAGAGCTTTTGATTTTTAGCGACAAAAAGTAGTTCGAAGCGGTAAAAAGCGTTTTGGTGATTGTTGGCAAACGCTAACAACCGCTACTACCCGCAAAAGCTGCGTTTGCGGATCATAGCGGGAGAACCAATCAAGTCCTTAGTCTCATGGATCCAGATATGATGATAGAAAAAACATTAAATACTACTGATATGTCTAGTAACGTTGTGTTGACTATAACAAAACGGAAGGTCCAGAACATATTAAAAAAACATGAAAATTACAATGCCTAAAAATGGTATTCAAGTGGAAATTATGGATAATACCAAATCTTATTGGGCAAACCTTAATAAAAATCATACTAATTATCAACACATAAATGGGTGGACAAAAATCAGAAATGCAAGACATCTTAAGATAGGCGATGACATCAAATTATATTGGAATGGTACTAAATTCATTTTCACGATGGGGTGAGTTTTTTTTTTCTGTTTTTTTAATTTCTCTCTCGTCAGTTATTCTTTTTTTTTTAATAGATCAATATAACTAATTTTTCCTAGATAGATTTTGCGAGTATCATAATTAAAACAATAACATATCAATTTGCATTGCAATATATAAAAAAAATATGGTAGTTGATATCACCGTTTTATTTTATATTTTTTTATTAAATTTTCTTAATGTAATATTGCCTTTGTATAAAATTTGTTTTTAATGTTATTATATTTCTTTTATATAGATATATAAATATTTTTATTTTTATTTTAAAATTTTTATTTAATTTTATAAGTGGAAATTATATTTATAGTATTATATAAGTAAAATATGAATAAGATATAAAATTGTAGGATTTAAATATGATAAACAAAAAACTTAGCAACATTTATTTGTATGATATATAATTATAGCGATTAAAAAAAATGAAACCTCAAATGTATGGTTTTTTTTTTTAGTGATGTTTTCTCACCCAATTGCAATAAGTATATATCATACCAATAATATTGGTAAGTTTTTTTATCATATTTAAATCTATAATTTTATATCTTATTAATAATTTACTTATATAATATTATAAATATAATTTTCACTTATAAGATTAAATAATTATATTAAAATTAAAATACAAATATTTATATAAAAGATTTACAATAACATTAAAAACAAACTTTACACAAAAGCTTTTTTGTTAAAAAAATTTACACAAAAGCAATATTACATTAAGCAAATTTGATAAAAAAAAAACATAAAACAAATTGCAGCGGCGAGGTGGTTGCCTTTAACGTTGCACACCAAGTGATCGTTGATGTTAGTCTGCCACGACATCTTCGTCTTCTTCTTCTTTCTTCCTCAGCTTTGTTTCTTTTTTTTATTCTTTTAATTACACATCAATAGATATACAGCATCAGCACCCAATTTTGTTTCTTATGTAGTTAATCAGAATGTTCTAAGGATAGCGTCAAAATTATGAGTGTGTGACATTTAGGTAAATATAGATTTATACATAAAGAACAACTGAGAGTATACTTTAATATAAAATTATCATTTGACGAGTGTAAAAAATTGGTAATATTTTCTAATTTTTTAATATTTATAGTATTTAATGATCATGACAATCTTAATATATAAAATTAACAAATTATGAATAACTTATAGGCTCATAAAGTTTTATTTATAGATATTGTTTTTTATTAATCCAACATATTTAGAAAATTACTAAATTATAATATTTATAGCATATTTATTACTTTCACCATTTAACTATTAATTATTTCATTAATCCTTCAACATTTAATTTGCATCATTTTGTTTTTTGTTTTTTATTTTTGTCATCATTTGTTGTTGAACTGCTCCTTTTTTGTTTCGCATCAGGCGTACTTGAACTGCTCCCTTCTTGTTTCGCATCAGGCGTAGTTGAACTACTCCCTTTTGGCTCAGCTAATTGGTCTGCAACGAATCTGTTGTCACCATTTAAAATTTTAATGATAAATCTTAGCAACTATAAAATTCTCAGTGGTATATAATTATATGCTTTTATATACAATTATAAGTTCATATAAATTACGGTGATATCAACTAACATATTTTTTATTTAGATCACAATGCAAATTGATATGTTATTGTTTTAATATGATATACACAAAATCAATCAAGAAAACAAAACATTAGTTATATTGATCTATTAAAAAAATGAATAATTGACGATGGATAAATTAAAAAGAACAAAAAAACTCACTCCATCGAAAAAAATAAATTTAGTATCATTCCAATATAATCTGATGATATCACCTTTCTTAAGGTGTCTTGCATTTCTGATTTTTACCCACCCATTTGTGAGATAATAATTAGTACCTCTTTTATGAAGGTTTGCCCAATAAAAATTGGTATTATCTACAATTTCCACTTCAATACCATTTTTAGGCATTGTAGTTTCCATCTTATTTAATATGCTCTCGACCTTCAGTTTTGGTAAGAACAACACACCCTTAAAAGACATATCAGTATCTGTTAATTGTTTTTCTATCATCATATTTGGATCCACCAGACTAAACTTTCAACTGTTTGAGGGATATAACTAAGAATGCTTCCAAACAAAAAAATATTTGAGGAGTTTGAAGAGTTTAACAAATATAATATACTGGGCCAAAATAATGTTCTTTGCCTTTTCTGTTTATTTTAACAGTAGTAATGCTCTAAAAATAATTCTCTAAATTTAGTTACTTGTAAGGATATTTTTTCTAAGTTAACATATGTTACCTTTTTAAACTTTACAACTTGATATGTTAAATTAATTATTTATTCTTATTATGCTAAATTGTATTTATATCAACCTTGTTTTTCTGTTCTTAAAAAATCTTCCTATATATACAAGATAAATTTATTACAAGAAACATAAAATCTATTAATATCATAAAAATATCATTTTCAAACATTATAGAATTTGAGTATTTGGTACCAATATTTTTGACATCTATATTTAAGTGTAATAATGACTCCATTATTTTCGATGTTTATTTTTGAATTATGAAACACAATTAATAACAAGAAATCTAGTTATTAATAAATAATGTTGTTTTTATAAGTATTTCTTTATTAAAATTTAAAAGTGACAAAAACTAATTTATCTACAATAAGTACATTAATTTTGTTTTAAAAGTATATTAATTACTAAAAATGTGAAATTATCCATATCATAATAAATTAATAGTGAAATGATTATATTAAAAGTTTATTGGCAAATGATCAGTAATGGAAATAAAATTAACCAAATGACCATTAAATTTCTTGTAACTAATAAATGAAAAAGAGGATAAAATTAATAAATGAAAACTCAATCAATTGAAAGAGATGTTAAGAAAAAATAAAATGTTATTAAGAATAGTAGAGTACACTGAAATTGGCAAATACCTAGACTCGGATTATAATGAAACACAAGTGGAATTCTAGCGCCAAGAATCATTAGGTAACTGTCACGATAACAAAAGGTTTCAAAATCGCTCTAAACAAACCACAAACGGAAATCTGTATAGCTTAGCCAATTGCCACTTCGAAATTCGATTATTCAGACGATCGGTTAGATCTGGGACGTGGGCACCGAGCTTTGTGATGAGTAAAGACTCCCACAAGCTTGACAAAAACATCTTCAACTTCTCATACACAAACCTAACTTCAACAGGCTCGGCATCTCTCTCGAAGATGACACGCCTCACAGCAGGCATGGCCCTTGACTAAGCACCCAGAGAAGATCGGATTCCGATTCGAAGAAAAACTGTACCTTTGAGTTGTAAGATAGCGTCATGCTTCTCACCGAGCCCGTTAATCGCCAAGCCTTGGGGGAGTGCCGAGTGCGAGGCTAATCTCACGCGATTTCTGGATTTTGGGATTAAGCAGCATCACGATGAGGCTTCGCTGGTTTCCCTCATCAATCTGTTGCACAACCTCAGGAGGTACCATTGAGGGTGAGAGATATGGTAACCGTGAAACTAGCACCGAGAACGAAAACACCCATACACGCTTATCACGGCTATAGTTCACGCGCTTATCACGATTCACCATACGCGTGGGGTTAATTCGAGTTTTTGGATGAACAAAAAAACTTTTTTAGATATGATGATGATACTTAGCCAGTTGCTATTATATAGGCGTTAACACACCAATCATATCACGATGTTGCACAGAGAAGGTGTTATGAACAGACAAAGCAATCATCATCTTCGGGTTCCATTGCAAGGTTCTGGTGAAAACTATGAAACTGGCAATGACTTCAGAACAAAGGATGATGACGGCTGGATTTAAATGTAGTTCCGTCTCTTTTGTTGGGATAACTTCCGAAAAAAGTCTGAAATATAATTTTCTCGAGAGTGAGTTTTTACTTTTTTTACAAACAATTGTGAATCTATATTAGTCTATATATACCATTTTTATTTTATTTTTAGAAGTTTGAAGCAACCTTTTGAATTGAGATTGGGGTCGATGTACACAAACCTAAATCTAGGCCATTTCGTGTCAAGCAATTCAGTATTCATGTTTTCTGAACTCTGTTCTTAACTGATTATGATCATATAACAAAGAGTTTGCTTGTGTCTAGTTTCTTGCAGATAATTAAGTATAGAACTGAAAAACTAGGTGTAATGTGTGATCTCTAGTTTCGGATCTGTTGTCAATTAGTTTTATGATCCAGACGACCCAAACAAATCTCAGTTATGTTGCGCAAACAAGCAAAGTAAATAAATTCAAAACCAGTCATGGACTCATTAGTTGTGTATGTAAAATAATCAGAAACCACTCTTTACTACATTTCGGTCCTTGGAAACAATATGGTCAAATTACATGTATATAGGAACACGAACGAAACAATACAGCCCATCATGAAACATAAGTTTAAAGATCTATAACCTCTCAATACTCATCAATAAACATGGAAGGGAACAAATGTATACATTGTCTTCATTACGGTGCTTTAGGATGATAGAGAACTCGCATCGAGAGTGACATTGGATGCATAACGGCCTAGTGCTGTGATTGTTAGGAACCACCACATAATCCTCTTTCCCAAAAGTAAAGCCATATCCTAGCTTGAGACGAGAGAAATCTCCTAATACACACCGTGCGTGCAAACTGACTTCGCAATCATAGCATGTATAGAACCATTTACATGGATCTATTTCCCTTTCACAATTGTCGCACCAATTGTTTTCGCTCGCCTTTTCGCCACAGTATAAAGTGAGAAGGTGCTCATGGTTCACATGCCAAATCTTTTCTGGCAAACAAGCACAATAAAAACACAAGTGAAAGCTACAATCATCACAACGGAACACATAACCATCTACATTAGAATGGCATCCATCGCAGCAGCGACCATCATTTAAAAGAAAATATAGGGGATGTAAATGGCCATCATGGACGAGCGGCTCAGAAAGGGAACCACAATGTACATCTAGTCGCATATATCTCCCCACGTACATGAAACCATTAGATATTGTTCTACACCAGCTGCAGATTTGAACATTGTTAATATTAACATCCAACGTGAATGGATCGGTGTGAAAGAGAAGCTTTTTCTTCCTAGGAAGATTAGCACACTTTTCATGAAGAACGAAGCCACATTCCTCACAACCGTAGGTGGGGTCAAAGCTAACCGGATGGGTACACGCTTCACATCGTAACCACTTATCATGAACGATATTGTCTTTCTGAAGTCTTAAATTATGTTTCCTATGACTTTGATGACTTATCAAGTCATCACCCACCACCTTGAATGGTGAAATATCTTCGGTACCATCGGGAATCTCTACCCAATTAATAGCATACCATACGTCATTCCTACGCGCACATTGAGAGTGAACTGCATAGTTTGGACAGATGGAGCAAGAATAAGCCCCATGGTACTTACTTAAACTTTTGCGACATACTCCACATTTCGAATACCCAACGCCGAGAGTATGAGTGAACGAAATGCAATGATCATGACGATTGATGATTATGAAAAGGGGGAAGGCGATACACCATCCGTGGATAACAAAACCACACTGAAGACATACATAATAAGGCGCCCCTTTGCCTTCTTCCCCACAAACATCACAAGTAAATGGAATTTTCTTCGGAAAGAGAGTAAGTTGATGTTTGTGGGTCTTGGTATGAAAAATTACAAGAGGAGGTGGGTTTCTGGTACAAACAAGGCATGTGGTGAAGTTGCAAATGGAACAATGAAAAAGTGCGTTTTTTGTTTCTTCGCCACAGAAAAGACAGGTCTTCTCGGCATCATCCGTAAGTGTATCAAATGCGATTAACTTGAGAGGATGATTAGAGTGACTAGGATTATTTATCTCTTTCGAGAGATTGACGCATTCCACGTGGAAGAACACATCGCATCCAAGACACGAATAGGAAGGTCCACAAATAGACTCCTTGCATACTTCACAAGGAGACTCCTCCTTCTCTTTCTCGGCATCTTTCTTCTTCAAGAAGATAAGTGGATGGTCATGACACATAGGATGTTCAATAGCAGACGGTGATGGTTTCATTCCACAAATAAAATCCACCTTGAATTCACATTTGGAGCAACTATAACATGGGGTCTGCAGCTTTTTTCCACACAAAACACATGGACCGTCTCCCAAGTCGTTGGTGAGGAGGAGAGGATGTTGGGGGTGGGAAGGGTGGTTGATCTCCAACGGGGTTTCTTCGGCGCATTTCTTATGGAACCACTGGTCACCACAACGAGCTTCATTGCACAAGTAGCCGCCGTACATGGTTTCTTCTACATGGCAAACACGACATTCTTCCTTGGTAAACATAGCTAGAAATAAAAGGGGATGCTCGTGGATGGGTAGCTTATATAATGCTCCAGCCAATGGCGCTTCGGCGCATTTCTTATGGAACCAGACACCACAATCAGCTTCAGTGCAACGGTAGCCGCCGTATATGATTTCTTTTACATGGCAGCCATGACATTCAATATTGGCAAACGCAGCTAGAAATAAAAGGGGATGCTCGTGGGTGGGTAGCTTATATGTTGATATATCCATGTGTGGTGGTGTGGATCGATGTAATGGAATGAAAGAGGTTTCAGGTTTGTTTGATGAGATGGAACCGGAAGGCATCATACACTATCTATATATATATGCCTTGTGTAAAAATAGTAAAAATGGACAATGACCTAGTTAATATTAATATTCTTATCTTTTCAAAAGAAACAAAGAATCAAGTTCTTTCTTTCCATCAATACATGGCAATGGGCAATGGCGTGTCATAAAATGTTGTTTTCTCACGTTATTCTTTTCCCAATTTTCAAACACAACACACATAAAACTTGTGGTCCAAGTGATGGAATAAATTCTCTTTTCGTTGCTTTGATTTGCTATCCAAGACAATAATATACCCTCTCACATGATGAGAGATCATTGCCAATTTAGGTGGGAATAGCTAAGAGGTTTTAACATAACGTCACATTCTCACGCATATGGTCTTGGATCCTGAATGACATTTTCGCACCTAGAGTTACATTGTTCCATTAATTGTCAACAAAAAAAAGAACAGAAAAAAAATGGTAGATGTTCAAATGAAAATCACAAGAGAAGTTTCACATAGATAGATACTCCGTAGTAGACTTGCACCAAAATAGGGCCATACTACAGAATGTAACATACAAAATTAAAACACCTACCAATGCGCATAAAGTGGTGCTAAGCTATTTACATTGCGTACAAAGAAGCTTCGATTTTCATTAGACTTGCAGAGTTCTAAATTCTTCCCATTACTTGCTCTTCAAAAAGAAACTTCATTTCTGCTGCTCCTCAGATTACATGTTGGAAGAAAGGCTACTCGTTTTAGTTTCAGTAAGGTCTTTTGGATCAAAGATAGGTATTGCAATTACTTAAGACTTCCGATGATCAGATCTACTCATAATTTCCAAAGTTATAAACCAACACACATCATAATTAAAAACATGAATCATGGATGGAAACTTGAAAGAAGGATTCAAAACAAGGGAACAAAAACGTGATAAACCAAGACAAGCTTTTCATTTTTTTTTTTTACCTTTCACAACCACAAGAAAGTGCTTGAAAGCCAAACACAAGGCATTCTCACGCAAGTTAACAAAAATTCAGAATAATAGAGTAGACTGAAATTAGCAAATACCTAGACTCGGATTATAATGAAACACAAGTGGAATTCTAGCGCCAAGAATCATTAGGAAACTGTCACAATAACAAAAAAGTTTCAAAATCGCTCTAAACAACCACAAACGGAAATCTGTATAGCTTAACCAATTGCTACTACTATATAGCCAGCCATTCACGCCAATCATACCAGACGTTGAACAGAGATAGGGTTCTATGAACAGGCAAAGAAATTGCATCTCAAGACCTCTTAAATATATCTTAACCAACAAATTCTGAAAGATTTCGTCAGTTTCTATGTACACATGTATTAAAGATGAGACTAGGCGCGTTTGCAAACACCACAACTCATAAGAAGCGGTGAGAAACTACGACAAGCATTGACCACCAGAGTTGTTGTTGCATATTGAACACAGAGAATTCTCAACTAAGGAAACAAAAATCTGCGGATATAACACAACAAGCCTGTAACAAGTGTTTTGGATTTGATTCAGAAATTCTTGAATCGGGAATTAGTAGAGAATTCTGGAAAATCAATTGGAACCACTTTCTGAAAAGGATTCGATTATAATAAATAGGTGAAACACATTAGTACAACTAGAATACTGGCGTTTTCCAATCTAAAGACGATAACATTGGGACACAAAGGACCAAATTTAGATTTCAAACATATCAATGGCACTACTTACAAAACGTGAAATTGCAAACGATACGATACCGAACAGGATAAAGACATTCTAAAACCCTAATTCAGAGATTCCGAATTTTCGATTGACCCTAAGATTCATTCCAGATAGAGAGAAACCCTAACTCGTAGTTCAGGAGCTGGTGAATTTCGTGACGGCCTTAGTCCCCTCCGAGACGGCGTGCTTAGCCAACTCTCCGGGAAGCACAAGTCTCACGGCGGTCTGAATCTCCCGGGATGTGATGGTTGGATTCTTGTTGTACCTCGCAAGCTTCGACGCCTCTTGAGCAAGCTTCTCGAAGATGTCGTTGATGAAACTGTTCATGATCCCCATAGCTTTGCTTGAGATACCGATATCGGGGTGAACCTGCTTCAGGACCTTGAAGATGTAGATCTTGTAAGTCTCGACACTCTTCTTCTTCATCTTTCTCTTCTTGTCACCGCCTGCACCAGCCTCCTTCGGGAGCTTCTTCCCGGCCTTTGGTTTCTTCTCCGCCGGAGCTTTCTCGGCCTTCGATTTCTCCTCTATCGGCTTCTCTGATGCCGGTTTCTTCTCCGCGGGCTTCTTCTCTGCCTTGGGCGCCATGGATTCTCTCGAGAGAGTTTTCTAGGGATGATAAGCTAAAATCTGAGATCGAGTAGGTTAAAATGCTTTGGATTGCTTGATATCTACAAAGACTTGAGAGATTGCTTTTTATATAGATCGAAAGGATTGATTTGATTGGATGAAATAGTTTTACGCGGATCGATGCCTACACCGTTAGATCTGCTTTCTTAATAGAAAGATATCGACGGTCTAAAAGGAATCTTAAAAGGAAGGAAAGCTCTCACACGTGACGGATCTTATTGGATTACACATACACTTGGTGGCGGGGACTGTTGACGTGTCGAGTTTGGCGCATTTTAGGCTCCTCGTGAAATTTTCCTTTCCCGCCCCCGCCTTTCTACATCGGCCCATATATTCTAATGAGCCCAATTTAGGCCCATTTGGAATTGGTGAGACTGAGATCTCACCGCAAGAGGCGACCTTATCAATCCAGACTTGGACCCGACCGGAGTCGATCCGACCCAGCCGGTTCCCAGTCTCCCAGATATTGGTTTGTTGTTCATATCACAGAGACGGAGTCAGACAAATGCTGCTTTTTGACGGTGAACCTCATTGATGAAGCTCCCTCGCACGATTCGATCACTATCAAGCTCTCATTTTCGCCATAACTGCAGAAATGTTAGCTCTGTGATCGATTCGGCTCGAAAAGACAGTGGAATCACTGAAGATTGGCAATTCGTCGATGCCGTCAAAAGAATCGAGCGGGGGAAACGGAGCTGGGAGATCGCATTGAGCAGGGAGCTCGTCTCGAGGAGATTGAAGCCTAGCCATGTTGAAGAGATTCTGATCGGAAATCTAGATGATCCCAGATTAGGTCTTAGGTTTTTCAATTTCCTCGGTTTGCACAGAGGATTCGACCACTCAACGGCGTCCTTTTGCATCTTGATCCATGCTTTGGCCAAGGCTAATCTCTTCTGGCCTGCTTCATCTCTATTGCAGACGCTTCTCCTTCGTGGGCTGAAGCCAAGTGAGGCTTTTCATGCGCTTTTTAGTTGTTACGAAAAATGTAAGCTTAGTTCAAGCTCGAGTTTTGATTTGTTGATTCAGCATTATGTAAGAAGTAGGAGAGCTTTAGATGGGGTTTTGGTGTTTAGGATGATGACGAAATTTGGTTTACTGCCTGAAGTGAGAACTTTGAGTGCTCTCTTACATGGATTAGTTCATTGTAGGCATTATGGTTTGGCGATGGAGTTGTTTGACGAAATGATCAATGTGGGTATTCGTCCTGATGTCTACATTTACTCAGGAGTAATACATAGCTTGTGCGAGTTGAAAGATCTCTCTCGAGCTAGAGAAATGATTGTTCGTATGGAGGCAACCGGATGTGATGTGAATATAGTTCCATATAATGTGTTGATAAATGGGTTTTGTAAGAAGCAGAAAGTCTTGGAGGCTGTTGAGATAAAGAACAGTTTAGCCGGAAAGGAGCTGAAACCAGATGTTGTGACATATTGTACCTTAGTCCACGGGTTATGTAAAGTGCAAGAATTTGAGGTCGGATTGGAGATGATGGATGAGATGTTACGTTTGAGCTTCAGTCCTAGTGAAGATGCAGTTTCAAATTTGGTAGCGGGATTAAGGAAGAAGGGGAAGATTGAAGAGGCGCTTAACTTGGTTAAAAGAATAGCAGAAACTGGTGTGTCGCCTAAACTTTTCGTGTAAAATGCATGGCTTGACTTAATGTGCAAAGGTAGAAAGTTTGACGAAGCTGAGTTGCTATTTGATAGGATGAGAAAAATCGGGTTGTGTCCGAATGATGTGACTTATTCAATTTTGATAGATATGTATTGCAGAAGAGGGAGACTGGACACTGCATTTAGTTTCCTGGGGAAAATGATTAGTGCGGGATTAAAACCAAGTGTTTATCCATACAATTCTTTGATTAAAGGGCACTGCAAGTTCGGTGACGTTAGTACAGCTGAGAATTTCATGGCGGAGATGATTAATAGAAAGTTAAAGCCAACAGTGGTAACATACACTTCACTGATGGGTGGTTATTGCAGCAAAGGGAAGATACACAGTGCTCTTAGGCTCTATCATGAGATGACAGGGAAAGGTATTGCGCCGAGTATCTATACATTCACCACACTTATATCAGGTCTTTTTCGTGCCGGGATGATTAGTGATGCAGTGAATCTATTTAACGAGATGGCAAAATGGAAGATTAAGCCAAACAGAGTGACTTATAATGTCATGATTGAAGGTTATTGCGGGGAAGGAGACATGGCTAAAGCCTTTGTGTTGCAGAATGAGATGATAGAGAAAGGTATTGCACCGGATACATATACCTACAGATCGTTGATACACGGACTATGTTTCACAGGACGAGCTTCGGAAGCCAAAGAGTTTGTGGATGGCCTTCACGAAGGAAACCAAGAGCTGAATGAGATATGTTATACTGCAATCTTACACGGGTTTTGCAGAGAAGGGAGATTGGAGGAGGCGTTAAGCGTTTGTCAGGAGATGGTACAAAGAGGGGTGGATTTGGACCTTGTGTGCTATGGTGTTCTCATTGATGGAAGTTTGAAGCACAAAGATCGAAAGATGTTTCTTGGACTTTTAAAGGAGATGCATGATAGAGGACTAAAGCCTGACGATGTGATGTACACAAGTATGATTGATGCAAAGAGCAAAACCGGAGATTTTGAGGAAGCATTTGGGATATGGGATTTGATGGTCACCGAAGGGTGTGTACCTAATGAAGTCACATACACTGCTGTTATCAACGGATTATGCAAAGCCGGGTTTGTAAATGAGGCTGAGATTCTATGTTCGAAAATGCTGTCTGGCAATTCGGTTCCTAACCAAGTAACATACGGCTGTTTTCTCGACATTCTCACCAAAGGACAAGGAGACATGAAGAAAGCTGTCGAGCTCCATAATGCGATATTGAAAGGGCTTTTAGCAAACACCGCTACATTCAATATGTTGATCCGCGGGTTTTGTAGACAAGGGAAAATGGATGAAGCTTCTGAGCTCGTGAGGAGGATGACATGCAGTGGTGTTTCCCCTGATTGTATAACCTACACAACAATGATCTATGAGTTTTGTAGGAAGAACGACGTGAAGAAGGCGATCGAGTTATGGAACTCGATGAGGGAAAAAGGCGTAAGGCCCGATAGAGTAGCGTATAACACCCTGATACACGGTTGTTGTGTGTCCGGAGAAGTGGAGAAAGCGATTGAGTTGAGAAGTGAGATGTTGAGACAAGGCTTGAAGCCTAACTCCAAAACCTATGCAATACCTATTTCGAATGACTCTAGTTCGTGATACTGACCCCCATTTGTAATTGTCTAAGTTGAACCATTCCTTCACATCTCAATCAGTTTATAAATAGGAAATGATTTTGTTAAGTCTAGATTATAACAGTTTTGGCATTTTCAATTCAACATGTAACAAAGAGAACAAAGGAAGCTTAAAGGAATCATCTTATACAAACATTGGCACAAACCTTCGGGTAATTTTCAATAGAAATGAAACACTGTTTGGTAACAAAGACACAGAAGACAGAGCAGATGGATAGAAATGAAGGGTGTTAGGTTTTAATAACAGTCCCAAGAAACTGTAAGAGAAAAGAAAACAACACCATTTCGGGATAGTAGAATATGAGCCAAAGAAGCTTATTCAAAGAGAGTTTGTTTCAGTTGACGCGGCTTTTCAAAACATCAAGATCCATCTCAGTCGGATCGGTTGCCTGAAGCTCTACTTGAATTCCATCAAGCTCACGCTTGAACCTGTCCTTGGAGCTCGCATAGATCATCTTGCTTCTCACCTTTGCTACGTCCGGACACCTTTGGCCAAAACAAACAGACCACACCATTGATCATCATCACAACTCACAAGGTAAGAATGGAGAGAAATGCAGATGGTAAGAGTGGAGAGAATGAGAGATTATTTTTACCATGCAATGAAGAAGATCTTGCTCTTCTGGCAATTCTCCGCAGTGACAAAGTCAAAATCATAAATGGCATAGCGGCATTCTTCAGCTGGAAGGCTTGCTGCAAAGTCCTCATAGGTTTGAATAGGTTCACCGACTTTCTCAACAATCACTTGCTTCTGCTTCTCCTCGATCTTGTACACTATGAAACGGTGTGTCCTTTTCGCCTTCAGCTCCAGAAACCTTAGCTTGCAGTCATCATGGACTGCCATTCCCGACGCTGCATTAGCCTGTTGATCAATACAACAAACGAAAGCATTCAGATTCACATCTCTTCCACACACACAAATAAAAACATTTCCAGATCTCACAAAGCTAGGCTTGTAATTGCGAAAACCAGGGATCTCTGATTTGGGAGTCTAAGCAATCTCTTGAAAACACTAAAACTAGGATAGCTCTCAACACATAAACTGCGTATTTACTCGTTAATACATCTCTACGGTAACGATCCAGACTTCAATTGCAACAAGAGTCATCGTGGGAAATGAGAAAAATCGATCTCAAACACACAAGAAGCACGATGGATCATACAAACGAATATACGCTCAACAATTCGCAGAAGTGACCATAAACTCAACTGAAACTTCAAGGGAGACACATACACGAAACTACTAGATTCGTCATGATTTCGATTCTTACTAGCGAAGCATAACAGTGTTGTGAGTTGTTCGTCAGATTGATCACATAACACACAAAATCTAAAAGATCTAATCGGAGAAAACAAATCCATCATCCAGATCTAGTGAGCCGAAATCGTTAACAAATCCGAGATGAGAACCCAAAAAAAAAAAATCAAAAAATCGATAAGCGAGCTTAAAATTAAAGAAGTGGAAACAAACAATAGAGAAAAAAAATTAAGAAGAAGAAAAATTGGAGTTTCACCATGGCTGAATCAAAACGCTGTCAAAGAAAATTCCTGCTGAAAGGAGACGCGGAGAAGAAGATGTTTTTCTTCGAATATGACTCTTTTTTATCTTTTCCTTTTCTTCGGCGTTATTTGGAAGCTATATATAAGCCGTATATATAGAGAAATTCATTTCAACTTTGGTTTTTCACACCATACACATATTCTTCTATTTATGAACTATAACTATATGGTAAGCTTATTATATTTTTGTTTTGTTTTAGTCAAAATATAAGCAACATAAATAGACACATGATCAAATTCTTGATTTTACTATAAAATGTTTTCTTACTAGTTTTATTTTTTCTTCACCATTTTCTTACAACTTACAAGCTATCTGGTTTTGGTTTAATTTTATACTGATTATAACTATGTATAACTTAATTCAAATACATCACCGTTTATATATCATATATTTAGCTTCGGCCAATTGTATATTGTCAAACACTTGCTTTCTTTACTTGGTTCTTTATACCAATCCTAGAAATTAAGAATCTACAAAGATCCGACCAGTTTGATGGGTAACAACACCACATCGAGCATGTGTGGTCAATGTGGTCACATTAGCTCCTTTTGCCCAACAATTGTCTAGTCCTTGATTAGGATTTGAATCATGTAACTCACCACCTTTAAGGGTATTATCTTCATTTAAATCCCAATTTTGTATCAAGGTTATTATCTTTGCACGTGTCATAAAAGGAAGATTAAACTCGTTCTTAAGAGATAAAAATCATAATGCAAACAATCATTTCATTTGGTGCATTTTCGGATTCGTTTGTCTACCCATATAACGTCAAAGATAACAAAAGTAGGTGGTAATACTCGAATGCGCCGGATAATTCCCACCGACTAGACTCTCGACCATGTATACTAATATGGGTTATGTATTTTTCTATACAAGTTTCATCCTTTTCATTTGGAGAAACAAAAGAAACCACATCTTATATTGTTATTTTATATGTTCTGACAATTTATATCTTACGCAATTCAATAAGTTCTACCAAAGTCTACATGATTTGACGACAGCTGAAAGCTTGCGTAAAAAAAGAGGATCGCTAATGGTTGGATCTGTTTCCAAAGAGTCAAAACTGTCAATTAGGATAAACTTTTGGGGTCAAATTTTCAAATCTTGCTGGATCAGACTCGACCGAGCAAGTCTTTTCGTTCTTCGGATCCTTCAAACCTGAAATGGTAGTCTTGATGATTTATTGATTTACCATATAGTTTATACATAAAAAATATGTCGCACTTGAGAAAATGTCAAGTCATGTGCGTAATGAATTTTTTAAAAAACCTTGAGATCCTTAAGAATGAAAATGTATACAATGTAAAGATCTTGAGAACATACAAAATATATCGTGGATCTGTCTCCTAATATTAAAAATCAGAAAACTTGCACAACCGTATAATATATCTTTCCACAACCTTGATAAGTTTTGGTTTACTTCTCTTAATCGCTGAATCACTAGTTTCACAAAAATGCAAAGATGAAGAGAATAAAAAAATGTGCCAATAGGATTCATCTTTAATAAAAAAAAAAAGGGGTTTTGGTTTCTTACACAATGGTAAAAGAGCACAAGCCACAGATCTCTTAAGTTTTAAGACAGAAAGAACACTGTAAGGGCCAAAAAAAAAAAAGACATACCAAAAACCGATAAAATGAAGCTGTTTTGGTTGGTGCCGTCACAGCAAACTTTAAGAAAAAAGCATTTCACTCGGTAATAATAGTAAAAAGTTCGATTCAACCGATTTTTTTTTTCTTTTCGAGGATTCCTTCCTCAATTGGCTCGGCTTTTGAAAACATCAAGATCCATCTCGGTTGGATCAGTTGCCTGAAGCTCTACTTGAATTCCGTCTAGTTCTCTCTTGAACCTGTCCTTGGAGCTCGCATAGATCATCTTGCTTCTAACTCTTGCTGTGTCCGGAGACCTTGGCCAAAACAACAAGATATTTTATGTTTTTGAAAAAGAAGGTGAAGCGAGATAGACAGGTTTTTAGCAGAGAGTAGTAGTAAGTTACATACCATGCGATGAAGAAAATCTTGCTCTTTTGGCAGTTCTCAGCAGTGACGAAATCAAAATCGAAAATGGCATATCGGCATTCATCAGCTGGAAGACTCGCTGCAAAGTCATCATGGGATTGACCAGGATCGCCGACTTTCTCTACAATCACTTGTTTCTGCTGCTCCTCAATCTTGTAAACGATGAAACGGTAAGTCCTTTTCGTCTTCAGTTCCAGAAACTTCAGCTTGCAGTCATCGTGGACTGCCATTCCCGACGCCGCATTAGCCTGTTACAGACGAAAAAAAAAGAAGACTCAGATGCAACTCTCTTCAAAACACACACACACATACTAGTAGTAGCCAATACATGTGAAACGGCATTTGGGTTTTAGATATGTTCTGAAATACTCAATCCAAAATAGCTCAGTGCAGAAACTAAACATCTCTAGTTACATGTAGCTGAACCATGAACAGACATCTTGGTAGTGTTTATATGAAAAGGAAGATGCAGGTAACTTCCACAACATAATTGAACAATAGTGTAGAGCTATTATAAAATCGATTCTGACAGCTTGTAGCAAATCAAATGACACCGTCCATCAAGAGAATCAAAAACACATCTGAAATGAACAATCTACACTTCAATAGCAGCGATAGCAATCCAGAGAAGCGAGGATTTAGATTTCAATACAGGAAAAAAAAAACGATGGATTGTCACTGGAAAAGTGCTCAGCAAACGATGGATCGTAACCCTAAATTCAAATGAAATCCACCAGGGAAACACATGGAACAGCCAGATTTCTCAACCAATTAGCTTAACCAAAACTTATCACACTGAGATTTTATAGTTTGTCGTCCGATTCCTATTATAAGATCAGTCCCTCCGGCAATACAAACCCCAAAACCTCAGAGATCTAAACCAACGAAAGAGTCCATCTCCAGATCTAATCAAATAAAACTTTGGGCGAGACCCGAAATCCGAAGGATCAAATTCAAAACCCGAGACGAAACAAAACGAAATGGAACTGGAATCGAGAAGCGCACTCTAAATCAAGTCGCAGAAATCGGGGATATATGTATATATATTCGAGAAAAGGAAAATACAAATCGAGCTCACCATGGCTGAATCAAATTAGTTTCAGAGAAAATCCTTGCTGAGACGAAGAAGCACGAGATTATGGAGTCTTTGTGTTTTCTTCGGTGTGCGTCTTTTCTCTTCCTTTTCCTCAGCTTTATGCGGAACCTTTTTTTTTTTTAGTCCGAATATATGTCGTTTTTTTTTTAACATCTAATTAATTTACTTTATTTAATACACACATAGGCATAAAAACATAATTTGTCAAAATACATGATTAGGAATTATGATTATTTAATAAATCTTGATTTAATCTAGCAGATCATATCTTCAAAATTAAGATTATGAAATGAGGTCATTAATAATATATTAAAATATGATACAAATGTTCTACAAAACTTCTCTTCAAACATTATTATGTTATTGTTTTACTGTATTTTATCTTATTTGTGATCATTTTTACTTAGAAGGATAAGAGTACTTTTATTGGTGAGAGATCTAATCGATATAATGTTAATATTAGTATAGTTTAATTTTAAATTTCATCTTAAAGTTTTATCTACATTAATGAGAAACAATCTCTTATTAGTACTTTTTAAAAATATCAAATTATATCTCAAATATGAAATCTATATATAAGGGAGGAAATTAAATAATAATTATACATGATTTTAACAAAATATCAACAACAAAAAATCAAAATCTCAAATTTTTATAATATTATTGTATTAACTAAACCAATATTGATTTAGTATTTCTCAAATAAGAATTGGTTCTCTTTAAACTAAACTATAACTATATGCAAAATTATTATCTGAGCAATTACTTGACTGATAATCTACTTCGGAATAGTTCATAATTTAATTATCTTATCGTTAAGAAAAGAAAAAAGAGGACTAGTTCCTATCTTTTAAAGGAAATGATAAAATGAAAGGTCGAAGACGCATATGGCTCTCAGGTGGCTCCACTTTCGACTCAACTATCATGATAGCCTGTGATGGAAGCCAGCTGAGTGGAGCTGGATTATTCCCATCCAAGGACTGCCACGTGGAATATACCAATTCATCTTCGATTGTGATTTTGCGGGAAATAATAGTCCTAATTTTCTACACGTGATGTGTAATGATGCTTACACGCGCTAAACATTCACCTTTGTGCTGTTGATTCCTTCACAAATTTAAATATAAAGAGCCAAAATTAGCAAAATGTTTCAAAGCTATATAAAAGCAATATCGCTTTAATGTCTCCGTTATTGATTAAGAAGAAAACAACATTTCTGCTGACATCCTTGAGTTCTTGTAAGAATCACCGATTGTTATTTCCTGCTTAGCACAATGTCTCTGTTTCCTCCTCTGTTTTTGGGAAACGTTACTGTGGGCGTCTCGGTTTTAAATTTGGGTTCAATTCAAGTTCATCGAGTCTTTTATGTACACTTGTAAATCGTGGGTCGTTTTGTAACAACATCAAGGCTCGATGGAAAACTCTCACAAACAAAATAAAATAAAATAAACATTTTTCCACACAAACTTGGTATATCTCCAAAGACATCTATATCAATATTGTTTGGATGAATTTTAAGCAATTTCGGTCCGGACATGTACATAGGAGGAATTAAAACTTAGAACCGTTGTCCTTAGACTTTTGAAGGTGGTCGTTCGACCGTCGGTAATCGCTGAACCTAGAGCGTGGGAAGGTTTAGTTCGTATGAAACATTTGAGAAATGGTAAGAGTATAGCTTCTAGGGTTTGTTAGTTGATTGCTCGTATAGTCTCTGCTCCATAACCCCTTTTTTAATTAATGAAATCTAGTGTCGTTGTAATTGTAATGGACGTGTTAACACCAAAGCATACTTCCCTTGATATTCGTGTTATTTTTAATAAAACCCTGTCTCATATCGTTTTGGATTACGAATTTCTGACAATAGTAAATCTCATCACCAAAGGATTTTAACATTTCGTTAATGCTAATGAGTTTTTTTGTTTTCAGCAGTACAAGGCATTTTGTCAGCGCTAAAAGGTCTCGCCCGTTAGCACTAACCATTTTTCATCAACACTAAAAGACTTTATTTATTACCAAAACACCATATATTATTTTTCAGATGTCTTTTTTAGTATTTGCTGGTTGAAAAATATCCCTGTGTATCCAAATGTGCATAACATATTTCATATCCGAGAAATTACTATTCTCCTTCGAATCTGATCCCAAATAGCAGAGTTTCCAGAGCAGATCTCGAATCTTATTCTGACTAGTACGCCGATATTTTTATTAGCTTATATCCGATGCAAAACAATATTAGTTTAATCTTTGATGGTTGTCACAAAACAAAATCCTTATTCGATCTTGCAAAACTTCCATACTCTAAGCGATTTCTCTTCAGTTGTCGCAAAACTTTTTCTTCATGTACTATCATATCTAACATAACGAGAACGTGATGCAAGAATTTTATCTTGCGTCTTCCCCGCTGCCTCTATCAAAGCTATCAAGTGATTTCTCTTCGGTTGTCGCAAAGCATATAATATTCTTCAAGTACTATTTATTATCGTATCTTATATGACGAAAATGTAATGCAAAAAAAAAAAAATCCTTTCGTTTTTTCTTCAGCTGCCACTATCAAAGCTGTCTTGGACCACAGTCAGTCACCACACCATGCGGAAACGTCTTATTTCCTTCTCGTCGAAAGACCCGATTGCTTCTCTTTCTCTTATTGAATTTTAGTTTGGCTGTTTCTCACGTATGTTACGGTCGAAATGTATTTCATTTTTTTTTGTAAATCTCCTAAGAGAGCTAGTGGGTTATACGTAGTATGTAATCACTTCATTTTAGTATAAATTTTTATTAAAACCAAAAAAAAAAAGTTGGATGATTTATTTACAACTATTCAATATTGCTATAACTTTAATAACGTAACAAAAATGTAAAACTAATAAACAAAATTGAAGATTTAGTAATATATATACTGGTTTACACTTTTCAGTTATCAAAGCAAATAAAAATAGCATTTGCTTTATTAGAGCATCTCCAGTGTATTATTCTATTTTTCATCTTAAAATAAAATAATTGCAAAATGCAATTGGATTTTTCTCCAATGTATTATACTATTTTCCATTTCAAAAGAAATATTTAAAGTATATTATTATTTTTCTATTTTATTATTAATTGTTAACTATAAATATTTTTTTCAAAATTTACAAATTGATCCATTCATTTAATCTCTTTCAAAACTTTCATAAATTATGATATTATTTTAATTTAACTATTATAATATATAAAGACATATTGCACTACACAAAATGGAATTATTATTTATTTTTAATTCCAGTATTTTTAAATATTTTTAAATTTATTATGGTTTATGTTATTATATTTTCAATTAAATATATGTTATTTGTATTTTAATTTTAGAGATTATAGTGTTTTAATATTTATAATCCTCACTTAAAAAATCATCCGAATAATTATTCATAACTTTTATAAAGTAATAGTATTTAAAATTTGAATGACTACTTTATAAATAAAAAAATTCAATTATAAAATGGGATAGGAAATAAGATATGGAATCAAAAATAGTATTATATCATTTTGTAACTGAGAATGAAATAAAGTTAAAACAGATTTTATTACGAAATAGAAATTGATCCCAAATTTAGAATAGGGTTAGAGATGCTTTTAACGTAAATTGCAAAATTTTACCTCCAAAGACCCAAAAAAAACTTCGAAATTTTCAAAACGCAGACAAAAAAATTAAATGGCGCCGTGTCGAAAAACACATACTGTTTTCTCATTGGCTAATCCAAAGAGACGAGGATCGCAATTTTCCACCGTTGATAAGACTGAATCCGACGGATACAAACATGTGTTCTTTTTTTGCCCCTTTCACCTATAAATCAGAAGGATAACCGCGAACAAATTACAAATCTCAAATCTCCGTCCACTACATTCTCTAGAATCTTTCAATTAGGGTTATAATCTGTGTTTTGTGCAATGGAAACCACCGGAAAAGTGAAGAAGGGTTTCGGAGGAAGGAAAGCCGGTGGCCCAAAGACCAAATCCGTCTCGAAATCGATCAAAGCCGGTCTCCAATTCCCGGTGGGGAGAATCACTCGTTTCCTGAAGAAAGGACGATACGCCCAGAGGCTCGGTGGTGGAGCTCCGGTTTACATGGCCGCCGTTCTCGAGTACCTCGCCGCCGAAGTAAGTTTTCTCGATTTCTCTGTTTTTCTCTTCTTTCAGATCTGGTTTTTCTTATGGCGAAATCATTTTTCTGATTCAAATTTTTATTTGATTCAGGTTCTGGAGCTTGCAGGTAACGCCGCGAGAGACAACAAGAAAACCAGGATCATCCCGAGGCATCTTCTCCTCGCGATCAGGAACGATGAGGAATTAGGAAAGCTTCTCAGCGGAGTCACGATCGCTCACGGTGGTGTCTTGCCCAACATCAACTCTGTTCTTCTACCTAAGAAGTCTGCTAAATCGGCCGAGGAAAAACCAGCCAAATCTCCGAAGAAGGCTTGATCCGTTGTCGAAGAGACTTCCATTCACCGTTGTTATGTTTTTGTTTGGTAATTTGTGTTGGGGCTTTGGTGAATGTAAATGTTGAAAAAGTCTGAGCATTTTTAGTAATCTTTAGGGTTCTAAGTACTTTTGTTTCCAAAGTTGTTCAGATCCTATTTCCCAAGTATCAATTAAATGGTATTCCGTTTTCCAATCACACTGTTTCTTTTATATTATTCAGCGAATTAATTTCACTAATTACTAAGCAAATCAATCTGTCTTAACTAAGTGAACCCCTAAACTCAATTTACGAAACATTGCGTTTTGAAGATTTTTTGTTCAAACACGCTCTTCGAAGATACATCTCTATTGCATCTCTCTAATTGCTGTTTCAAACCGTAATGAAAAACATTGAGTATGGGAACTGAAGACCGTTCAATTTGTTTAGGTGAAGGAGTCATTTGCTAGGATCTGCCAACGATAAAAGTAAAGCTCGGCCTGCGTGCGTTATATCCAGAGAAAATAACCAACGAATTAGTGACAAGTTACTTTGTTATATATCATGAATCCATAATCAAGAACAAATGTGTTTCTGTACCTGGGTCTTTTAGGACCTGACCCATCTCGGCTGAGCTAAGCCGGAAAAGCCTCCCCGTCCTCAAAACGGAAGGGCCTTTTATGGAAGTTATTATACATCATGCGTCTGACCCTTTTACTATTACAAACTGAACACTCACCAATGGCTCGGCCATAACGCGTGTATTTCTGCGTAGCCATCATAACCTTAAGCTTATTTCCTCCCAAGTAACTTCCATCGAGTGTTAACGCCTTGCTGTGGCCTTTTTTCATCTCAACGAGAGCATATCTGTAAAAAGAAACAAACAAAAAAGTCAAATCTTTTCGTTTGCATTTAACTTGAGTTGTGACAAATTGGAGGAATTAAGTCACAAACCCTTTGGTTCCAACGGTACCACACTGAAAGAAAACAACAACCCATGCGACCTCTCCACATGATTCGAAATGTTTAATCAATGCGCTTTTGATATCATCCTTAGGAACGCAAGTATCAAATCCCTTGACATAAATGGTTCTCTCATTGATTAACTGCGAAGCTAAAGTTGCCACTAAGCACTCATGTTCCGCCTTTTGCTTTGGGGTTTCTTTCTCCTACAGAAAAAAAAACAAGATTTTTTTGGATTCAATTTAGAGGGAGGTTTCTATTTTCAAGAAATACTTTGAAAACAACCAAATACAAGTGTAAAGCATATTTTGCTCAAGATACAAACACAAATAATAGAAAACGCTTATACTATGTAAAAAACAAATACCGGTAGATCAGTAGCCTTTGTCAGCAAACTCTCCTGAAGTTTATTCATAGTTTCAGTCATCTCTTTGAAAGAGTCTGTCAACTTTTTGATTTCCTGCCAACATAAAAAAAAATAATAATAAGAAAAGCTGCAAAAACAAATCATATTCATTATCCGTTTTTAGAATGTTATCTTGAAACTCTTAATGTGCCCATAGACTGCTAGGTTTCCCAGAGAAAGTGGAAAAAACAGAGAAGCTAAATGAAACGAAATGGTGTGATTAGAGAAACTTATTCACATCATGAGCATTTTCTATGGTAGAGGCCAGTCCATGTATAGTGACATCATGAGGAGCCAGTTTCTTGGAAGCTCGAACTTTTTTCACTGAAATAAAACCGAGAGATATGAGATCATATGAAAATGAAATGTAACCCATAATATTGTTGGAGTAAAACGACATTTGAATAAATAGCCGTAGAAGTTAAGTTTGATCGAGTCTTTGATGTTTGTTAGTGGTCATTAATAAGACCGAGTATTACGGTCTAGTTGGAGTCAAGGTTGTTAGTCGAGTCTTGTTGCTTAAGTTTCGGATTCTGTTAAGTTGTAAAGGCTATATAAGCCGTGAAGTCTCTATTGAATAAACAGAAGTTTTCAGAATCTAAACAAAGAGCATTTGATCTTTACAAAGTGGTATCAGAGCTCCGTTAGAAATCCTGAGAACTTTTGAGAGAAGCCGCAGCTTCAAAACACAAGTAAAGAGAGATGGGAGATGACAAGATGAAACTGCCACAGTTCGAAGGACACTGGAATCATTGGAGTGAAGTCATGGAGAATTTTTTCAGAGCCAAAGGATTGTGGAGTTTGATCGAGATCGGGTTCGAGGAACCGGCGAGCACAACCGTGCTAACTGCAGAACAAAGGGCGCAGCTGGACAATGCTAAAACAAATGATCACAAAGTCAAGCATTGCCTCTATCAATCCATTGATAGGGTAACGATTGAACAGATCCAGGACAGGAGGTCCTCTAAGATCATTTGGGAGTCCATGAAGAGGAAGTTCGGAGGAAACGAACGAGTGAAGAAGTCTCTGCTGCAGAAGCTGAGAAGAGATTTTGAGATATTGGAGATGACCGAGTCAGAGAAGGTGGAGGAATACTTCAAGCGTGTGCTGGCCATCACAAACCAGATGAGAAGCAATGGAGAAGCCATGAATGAATCAAAGGTGGTGGAGAAGATTCTCCGAACTCTCAGTGAAAAGTTCATGTATATGGTGGTATCCATAGAAGAATCCAAGGATATTGAGATGATTTCTTTAGATGAACTGCAAAGCTCCTTAATGGTTCATGAACAGAAATTCAAAAGGTCATACGGAGGTGATGATCAGGCACTGAAGGTGACATACGGAAGAGGATCCGGAACCAGAGGAAGGTTTTCAAATGGAAGAGGCAGAGGACGTGGCAGAGGCAGAGAATTCTTAGACAAGAGCACGGTGGAATGCTACAAGTGTCACAAACTTGGACATTTCAGAAATGAATGTCCTAAGTGGGATGAAGAAGCCAACTATGCTGACTTTGAGGTGAAAGAAGAAATGCTACTGATGGCCTGCATAGAAGAAGAAGAGGATGAAGAAGAACCTGCAGACATGGAAGAAAATGCAGAGTTACTACTGATGACATATGCTGGAAAACAAGAAAATATGAGGAAACGAGCATGGTTTCTCGATTCAGGGTGTTCAAACCACATGAGTGGAGATCGAGAGCTGTTCTCAGAAGTGAATGTCAATTTCAAGCACACAGTCAAGCTTGGAAACGACAAAAGGATGGAGGTCACTGGAAGAGGAACGGTGAAGCTGGTCTTGAATGGTACGATGTATACAATAAGTGATGTATACTACATACCAGAGCTCAAAAACAATCTGTTAAGTCTCGGGCAACTACAAGAAAAGGAGCTGACGATCATCATAAGAAGAGGTGCCTGCAAGATCTATCATGATGACAACGGATTGATTGCAGAAAGCAAGATGAGCTTAAACAGAATGTTTATGCTCATAAATGAAGCTAGTGGAGAAGGAAAACCGGGACAGCAGCAATGCCTGCAAGCTGTTTCAGAAGATATGTCCAAACTATGGCATGAACGGTATGGTCATCTCAGTCATCGCGGGATGAAAACACTTCAGAGCAAGAACATGGTACGTGGTCTTCCATATTTCGACACTCAGAAGTTCACTTGCTCAGATTGTCTGGTGGGAAAGCAGCCAAGAAGTGTCATTCCTAAGAAGAGCAATTGGAGGGCAAAGGAAGTCCTTGAGCTGCTGCACTCGGATATTTGTGGACCCATCAATCCCATGACCACTACTGGAAAGAGGTACATTCTGGTCTTCATTGATGACTTCAGCAGGAAAGCTTGGGTATACTTCTTGAAAGAAAAGTCAGAAGCATTCAGTCACTTCAAACTGTTCAAGAAAAAGGTGGAGATTGAGACAGGAAAGAGTATTAAATGCTTCAGAACTGATCGAGGAGGGGAGTACACTTCTCATGAGTTCATCAACTACTGCAAAGAGGAAGGAATCCGGAGACAACTCACCACGGCCTATACACCACAACAAAACGGTATTGCGGAGAGGAAAAACCGTACTGTTATGAATATGGTGAGATCAATGATGTCAGCAAGGAAGGTTCCGAAAATCTTTTGGGCAGAAGCTGTGAGTTGGACTTTCCATGTCTTGAACAGATGTCCTACACTGGCTGTAAAGAATGCTACACCACAAGAAACCTGGAGTGGAGTCAAGCCAAATGTTGAGCACTTTAGAGTATGGGGAAGTGTTGCTCACGTGCATATCCCAGACCAAAATCGAAGTAAGCTTGACAACAAAAGCTCTGCTTGCATCTTCTTTGGTTTCTCTGAAGAATCAAAGGGATACAGATTATACAATCCAGAAACAAAGAAAATTGTGGTAAGCCGAGATGTGGTATTTGAAGAAATGAAAAACTGGAATTGGGAAGCAGAACATGATCAAGCTGAATCTGATCTCACATGGAGCGATGATCAGATATGGGAGGAAAGTGAAGAGGAGGATAGTGTCCAAGCAGATTCAGACGATGAAGCAGAGGAACCTGCAGAAAATGAGCAACCTGCAGAAATAGCAGAAGAAGAACAGGCTGCTGAAGTCAGGGAGGGAAGAGTCAGGAGACCTCCTCAGCACCTAAATGATTTCGTTACTGGAGATGACCTTGATGATGAAGAAGACGAAGTCAACATGGTGGAAATCAATCCATCTCATGATCCATCAACCTTTGAAGAAGCAGAAAAGAGTCTGAAATGGAGAGAAGCCATGAATGAAGAGATAAAATCGATTGAGAAAAATCAGACTTGGGAGCTTACAGAATTACCAAGAGGAGCAAAGTGTATTGGAGTAAAATGGATCTACAAAACTAAGCTCAACGAGAATGGAGAAGTCAGCAAGTACAAAGCCCGCTTGGTCGCAAAGGGGTATTCTCAAGAGCATGGAATCGACTACACTGAAGTCTATGCTCCTGTTGCTAGGATGGACACCATCAGAACACTTCTAGCTACAGCAGCACACAAGGCATGGGACATCTATCAACTGGATGTCAAATCAGCTTTTCTGTATGGAGTTCTTTTAGAAGACGTTTACATACAACAGCCAAAAGGGTATGTAATCGATGGAGAAGAAGACAAAGTGTATAAGCTTCACAAGGCTTTATACGGATTGAAGCAAGCTCCGAGAGCCTGGTTTAGTCGAATTGAAGAATACTTTGTCAGAGAAGGATTCAGGAAGTCTCAGAATGAAGAAACTCTGTTCATCAAAGGCAATAAACAAGGTAACACTCTGTTTGTTAGTGTTTATGTAGACGATCTAATCTACACTGGAGATGATGTAGCGATGATGATAGAGTTTAAGAAGTCAATGCAAAGGGAATTTGATATGACTGATCTGGGCAAGATGAGATATTTCCTTGGAATTGAGGTGCTGCAGACATCACACGGAATCCACATTTCTCAAGGAAAGTATGCTCTTGAAGTCCTGAAGCGTTTCAACATGGAGAATTGCAACGCTGTCTACAATCCAATGGTGCCTGGAAGCAAGCTGGACATGGATGATGGAGGAGAGCGAGTAGATGAGACTTTCTACAAACAAATAATAGGAAGTCTCATGTACATCACCACGACGAGGCCTGACCTGCAGTTCGCTGTAAGTATCTTGAGTCGATACATGGCTAAACCAACTCAGTTACATTTGCTAGCAGCTAAGAGAGTATTGAGATACTTGAGAGGAACGATGGAGTTTGGAGTCTGGTATAAGAGAGAAGGAACTGGAGAAGTTCTTGTCTACACAGACAGTGATTTTGACGGGGATGTCGAGAGCAGGAAGAGTACATCAGGTTATGTGTTTCTCATGGATGGTTCAGCTGTAGCTTGGCTATCGAAGAAACAGCCTATTGTTACTCTCTCCACAACTGAAGCAGAGTATGTGGCAGCATCAGTGTGTGCATGTCAGGCTATATGGTTCAAAAGGATTTTGAAGGAGTTGGGATATGAAGTAGGAGGAAGCACTGTCATTCGGTGTGACAATACTTCAACGATCAAGTTGTCCAAAAATCCAGTTTTTCATGGCAGATGCAAGCACATAGGAGTTCGCTTTCATTTCTTGCGAGATCTGGTTAATGAAGGTGAAATTCGTCTTGAGCATTGCGAGTCACGAGAGCAAGTTGCAGACATCTTCACTAAGGCATTGAACCGTGAAGTGTTTGAGAATTTGAGGAACAAGCTTGGAGTTTGCTCTATTGAAGATAAGCTAAGCTTTGCGTACCAAGCTTAGTTTAGGGAGGGTTTGTTGGAGTAAAACGACATTTGAATAAATAGCCGTAGAAGTTAAGTTTGATCGAGTCTTTGATGTTTGTTAGTGGTCATTAATAAGACCGAGTATTACGGTCTAGTTGGAGTCAAGGTTGTTAGTCGAGTCTTGTTGCTTAAGTTTCGGATTCTGTTAAGTTGTAAAGGCTATATAAGCCGTGAAGTCTCTATTGAATAAACAGAAGTTTTCAGAATCTAAACAAAGAGCATTTGATCTTTACAAATATTACAAGTTATCAATTACTGAGAACTTACTAGAACCATGGGGCAATATTCCAACAAAAAATAACAAGAAGGCAGTAAATTTCGATTCCAAACCTTAAACTCATCCACAATATATTTCAATTCAATATCACACCTTTAACAGTAAAACAAACAAACAATTAATCTAAATTTGAGTCTACATGATACGATCAAACTATCGTGATTAGGACTTCTTGTAGATTCACTCCGACCAAATCATAATGAAATAGTTTGCAAGAAGAAAGAAAACCAAAATCCACATCAAATCCAATGGTTTGGTCTATGTAAAACTCAAGAAACTGCATCAAATATAAATCAAGTCAATGACTTCACCAAATGGCAGATGGCTTTAGAACATGATCTGAGAAAAAAGAAAGAAAAAACCAACCAAAAGAAACCCAATTTCTTACTTTTCTGTGAATGCTCGGTGGCCTTATTCACATCATGAGCGGTTGATTTCTTGCGCTTCTTTTCTTCTATAAAAACAAAAAATCACTTGAGAAGAGATCTTATACGCTTAGCAAAGAAAGATAGCGCCAACCCAAAAGAAATCCAATTTATAACTTCTACCTTTCGTGACATTATTGATGTGATGTGCATGTTCAACCTGAAATTGAGAAACAAAAGAAACCATTAATAAAAAAAGGTTATAAAAGACTGAGTAAATAAGAAGAATTAAAGAAGAAGAAAAACACATCGGTGGATGTGGAACATTTCTTGAGACTCATGCTCCCTTTGTCCATAATAAGTTGAGAAAAAAAGATTCGGCGCCTTCACTTGATGCTTGACGCGCACGATTCCAAGAGAGCTTGCTTCGGTCTCACGCAGAGAGAAGAGCAGAGCTTAGCGCGGCCGGCCGCTAGGTTTTCGAAAGAAAGTGCAGAGGCGCAAAGACCCATACAAATTTTTGTAACCTGTTTTTTGGGCTGCGATTTTTATGGGCCATGGTCCTAAAAGTATTGGAAAACCCATAAAAAAATTATTTGATTTTTTATTTCTATTTTTGCCTTGTTCTTTTTATTAATGCTACGTTAGCGTCAGCGTCAGAAAAATCCAGTGAACATACAGCAAATTCAACACTGGCGGTAACACATTGAAGATGTAGTGACAGCAAACAGGGGCAACCACCTCGACTAAACCTGACGCTAAAAATATCAGCAGCAACAACAATTTCATTTTCCGTCGTTGCGTCTTCCTTTCTGGATTTCGAGAAACTTTTAAACCTCCCACATGTCTATTTTTAAGTTTTGAGCTTTATATTTCTTGACGCAGATGCTGACGCAGCGCGTTTGTAAAAAGAACATGCAATTTATTAAATGTTTTAAATAAACATTGATCAGGGTCCCTACTCCCTATTACTCGCCTGTGCTCGAGTTTTCACTCGCATGTGCTCGGGTTTTCTCAGCGTTACCTTGGGATCTTACCATAGCTTGTCTTTTCAGTTCTTTTTTCAGCTTGTAATTTCTCATCAGTCCCTCTTTGTTGTCTATCATTTTTTTCAACTCGCTGTCTTTTAGCGTTCTTCAAGTTTTTATCTTCTCTCTGCGTCTTCATATCCGCCATTTCATACTTCTTTATCTTTAGCTCTTCTTCTTTCTTTTTCTTCTCCATCTCTTGCTTTCTCAGATTTTCTTCTTTCCTTAGCATTGCCCACTTAAGTTTCGTAGCTTCTTTCTTCATCTTGCAATCATCTTCTTTTTGTTCAGCAATCCATTTTGAAGCCTCAGCAGATTCTAGGTTCTTTGCTTTGACATCCCTCTTGCCTTTGAATATATTAGGTGTTCGCTTTCCTAAAAACCATATTAAAATTTATATATATTTGAAAAACAATGGTTTAAATAATATATTTCATTCATGTGGCAATGTCTACGAGAACACTCTATTAGCTTTTTTCAAAGGAAGAGGCCTATTATCAGGGTTGTGCAGAAAAGACCTTAAAGATCCTTCAGGTAAATAATACTCCGTGGGGATCTTATATTCTAAGTGACGATTAAATGATTTATATAATTCTAACTCCATTGTTGATTTGTTTCTAAGTTTTTGCTTGTCACGTTCCTAATATATTCAAAGAAACATTTTCTAATGCTCGGCAAAAAATGAAACTTTAATCTCCCATGCTTTTCGCATTGGAATCTTGCAACTCCAGGAATTATATCATGTCACCACCTCGTCGGACCTCGACACCATGCCCAGTAGCCAGCAAAACATGCGTGAAAAACTTCTCGAACTTAATGACTTAACAATCGTTGTTAGTTGGACAGTAAATTCCATGAAAAATATATTTTTAAACTAATATATAACTTCAATACTAAATAATATTAAATTGTTTTATCGAGTAAAATGTACAATATTTGTATGTAGACCAAAAAATGAATGACTTAGCTAATATTTAACATCAATTAAACAAACAACGAATGAAACCCTGATCTCATTTTTTGCTAACTAAGATCAACTCAATTTTTTTTTGAAAAGTTTCTTGTAACGAGCCAATCTAATGAAACCATGATCTTAGTTAGCAAAAAATGAAACCTTGATTTCCCTTGCTTTTCCCATTGTAATCTTGCAACTCCAAGAATTCTATCATCTCACCACCTCGTCGGACCTCGACACCATGCCCAGTAGCATGCAAAACATGCATGAGAAACTTCTCGAACTTCGTGACTGAACAATCGATGTCAGTTGGATAGTAAACTTTCTGAAATTTTTTTGTTTAACTGATATATAATTTCAATATTAAATAAATATTAAAATTGATATATAAACAAGATTAATTCAAACAACTTACACATCCATCGAATTGTCTGTAACTTGGCAGATAATCAAAAGAAGCCACCACAAGTCCTATAGCCATTTTTTTTAAGAGCTTCTTAAAATCTTCATAATATTTATCTGGGTGATCACTCTTATACCTACGGTGAATAATCATGTCCTTCACATGAAACTCTTTCGTGAACTTGATAACGTGATGAAACCCGTCTACAGACTCATCTACACGAATGTACCGAGAGGTCTACTCTTTCGTTGAACTCTTATGTAGTTAAAAACTTTCTAGAGGATCCCAACTGCTTTACCAATGAAGAATAACCTCTTGAGAGACCATTAGTCCATCAATCATGTGTAAAAATAAAGATTTACATACATATTAGCGTTTCTCATATCAAATAAAATAACAAATAAATATCAGATAAAATATCAAATATAAATGTTCATACTTTTCTTTTGCTGATGAGGTTTGTCAATGATGTAGGGTCTAAGCTTTCTCTGACTAAATACCAACTCAAACAAACAAATGGCGGACTGAGAACATGAACAAAAACAAATTAACAAATTTCAAAACAGTTTACAATTTATATAAAACCTTAGTTTGACACAACTTTATTTATTGACATATGACCTTAGGTTATCTTTCATGATTTTTTTTATCCAGGAAAATGTATAAAATTTGTACATAAAACAAAAATGAATGTCTTAGCTAATATTTAACATCAACTAAACAAACAACAAAATGGAGGAAAAAAACAAACCCAATATAATATTTAATGTCACTCTTTTTAAGAAAAAAAAGAACTTCAAAATCGTTTTATATATGATTTGAAATGATTCCTTATATGTTGGTTGATAGCATCCTCACACAACTCTTGTTGAATCTACTAATGAAGAATATTTTTTTGACTGCAAGCACCTATGAGAAATAATTGAGGCAAATATTTTTAAAGATTGAGTAAATAATAAGAGTAATTGAGAATAATGAATAAGGTTACCGATTGTGCTTCTTGCAGTTCCTGTGACCACAAATGCCTATCGAAAGAAAATATAGAGCAAAGCGAAAATTATAAAGAATAGAAAGCGACTACAATTTTTGATAAAAAAAAAAATAAGAGCGTTATAAAAAAAATTAGTAACTCAACTACTAATACATGAATTTTTCAATGACTTTAAGTTAAATTTTGAGTTAACAATTTTATAAAAGAAATAGCTCAAAATTGTGAATCAACTATAACTAAAATTCAAACTCTAAAATTTTAGTTTAAATCCATAACATTTTTTACTTGACAAGTATATTCATAACTCAGAATAAATCAAACATACCACATGGGGTGATTTAAGCTGGGCTTTGTGTGGACTAGGCTTTTGTGGGCTGCTTTTTCTTTTCGAACTGGAATTCATTTAAAAATGGATCAAAGGAAATCCCACAACCAAACAGAAAAAGGCACCGTATCGAAATACATTTAAACGTTTTCTGATTGGCTAATACATAGACACGAGGATCGCATCTCATTTATCCTCTACCGTCGATAAGACTAAATCTAACGGATACAAATCTTCTCACTTCTGTTGTCCCGCTGACCTATAAATGACACCAAGGACCGGGAACTCAAAAACAAAAATCTC
The DNA here is from genome assembly GCA_020283515.1 of Alliaria petiolata. Classification (NCBI taxonomy): domain Eukaryota; kingdom Viridiplantae; phylum Streptophyta; class Magnoliopsida; order Brassicales; family Brassicaceae; genus Alliaria; species Alliaria petiolata. The sequence continues at coordinate 281,242,168 of JAHZTW010000001.1, forward strand.
ACACCTCTCACAATTCAATAACAAACTCTTTTCAAGTATTCTTCATTCCACCAGAATCTTACCCGTTTCAATCGAATTTGTGGCAATGGAAACCACCGGAAAAGTGAAGAAGGGTTTCGGAGGAAGAAAAGGCGGTGGCCCAAAGAACAAGTCGGTTTCGAAATCGATCAAAGCCGGTCTCCAATTCCCGGTGGGGAGAATCATCCGTTTCCTGAAGAAAGGACGATACGCCCAGAGGCTCGGTGGTGGAGCTCCGGTTTACATGGCCGCCGTTCTCGAGTACCTCGCCGCCGAAGTAAGTTTTCTCGATTTCTCTGTTTCTTCAGATCTGATTATGTTATTGCAGCGAAATCCATTTTTCTGATCCGAATTTTTATGTTTGATTCAGGTTCTGGAGCTTGCTGGCAACGCCGCGAGAGATAACAAGAAGTCCAGGATCATTCCGAGGCATCTTCTCCTCGCGATCAGGAACGATGAGGAGTTAGGAAAGCTTCTCAGTGGAGTCACGATCGCTCACGGCGGTGTCTTGCCCAACATTAACTCTGTTCTTCTACCTAAGAAGTCTGCTAAATCGGCCGAGGACGTCGCTTCCAAGTCGCCAGCCAAATCTCCGAAGAAAGCTTAATCTTCTCCGGGTTTACTTTTCATTCACCAGATTTAGTTATGCGTTGGGTATCTTGTGCTGTGCTTGGTTAATGTATAATGTAGAAAATCTAGCTTTTGATTATGTAATTTGGATTTGAATTCTCTTCAGATCCAACTTTCCAAGTAACAATTTATAAAATCTTTGCGTTTTAGTAATTCTCACTATCCTATCGCATCAAAAAAAAAAACAATTAAATTTGTTTCGTTGAGTCGCATTTAAATTATCACACGGTTCTTATTTCTTACGCTGGACTATTTATTCTATCCCCTCCAATTTTAAACAAATGTTCCTTTCTAAATTTGTTCGTCGTTTCCGTTTAGTAACTCCATTACGATATCTATCAACTCGAGGTTCTTGTTCATCAAAATTATTCGTTGGAGGTATATCAGTCAATGCTCAACTTAATCTCTTCTTGATTAATGTCTTTGTTTAGCTTATAAATCCGCCTTTTGTGTATGTGAATGTATAATCTGATTGGTTTTGATAATATGTATGGCCGTAGAAGAGAAGATAAGTTCTGGTTCCTATAGATGATGAAAACTGCACTCCAAGTGTTTGATTAAATGCGTGAAAGAAACCACTGAAAGTGTAAATACCACTGCAGGGCTTAGCTACGACACTAACGAACCTGTTTTGAAGAATGAGTTTGAAAAGTACGGTCAAGTTTTAAATGGTAAGATCGCCATGAAATCTATTACTAGTCTTATGCGAAATTCCTCTGTGGATAAACAAATGCAATTCCTTAGCTGTTTATTTGTTGGATGTGATTTCAGTGAGAGTAATATGCGATCACATGAGCGGGAAATCAAAAGGTTATGGCTTTGTGGTATTTGATTCGGAAGAAGCAGCTGCATGTGCCTTAGCTTCCATGAACAATCAGGTTTGTACACAAAAGACATCATAATAAAAGCTTGGCTGTTCCTATACAAATATTCTTGCTGACTTTATTTTGTCCGTCTTTTGGTCAGTTACTCGAAGGCAGAAACATCAGAGTCGAATATGCTCAACCTAAAGGAGGTTTACATCAGAATCAGAACTGATTCTCGATTTCTCAACTCAATTGAAGCTCCAAATCAGTAGGTGTTTGGCTTGTTGGGTTCACCATAATTCAGGAAATGCATTCACTCTTTAGAATTGTAACAGTGTAGAACTCTAGAATGATTTTGCTAGCGGATTAAGTCGTTTTGTTAATCACAATGTGTGGTGTACTCTTCAAACTTTGTTACTGCTCATTTTTGTTATTGGTGCTTCTGAAAACAAATAACCAATTTCAAAACTCAGTCCAATTTATAAGGGAGCTCAATTCATAATACAAAACCTTTATCTCCCGGAAAGGATTAGGATTACACCAAAAAAAACTCCAGTTCAGTTCAATTTCACATCAAAAGCAAGCCAAGGACGAGTACTACATTTGAAGAGTGAGTGAAGAATTGTATCGTCACCATAAAGTCTGTGTGTTTGCGTATCCTTAATAAGACGAGCTAAAAAAACACACACTACACAAGTAGTTCAGACACATAATCGGAGCAGTGACAAACTCGATTCTGTGAATGTACTTTCTGTAATCTGACTTAAAAGGCGAAAAAAGCTGCCTCGGCGATTTGATCAGTGAGTGGTGTAACCGTGTAAGCATCTGATACTGGTTAACATCTGATTTCGGTTAACCCGCAATATGTGACGGTACTGGATAAATAACTCAATCTGTACCGTTTGATTTTCGAAATGAATTGACGACGGTAACGATGTAAAACGAGGTTTCAAGAAAGGCCCAATTAAATCCAACTCTAATATTTTAGGCCCACTTAATAAAACCCCGGATCCATTAAACCGGTCCAATAAGGTCACAAAGGCGCCTCAATAAAAGCAAAAACCCTAATTCGCGTCTTGTATTTAGTTCTCTTGTTCAACTTTGTTTCTTTGGCCTTAGCAGGAGAGATTTGAGCGGCTGCCACTTCTATTTCAAGGTTAGAAAAATCTCCAGAACATCCGTACTTTATTCTTGTTTGTCTTTCTCGGATCTTCTCGATCACGACGTGTAATTCGTGTGTAAATCTCTCTTAAGTTTCTCTTAGTTTGGGAATTTGAGCTCGATTTTCTCTGTTGACATTAGCATACTGACATTATTGGATCAAAATACGATTAGATCTATTGAAACTTGTTTTTAGTTATTTGTTTACGTAGATTGTCGTTCCGTATTTGTTGTATCAGATCTAATGTTGAATTCTAATAGATATTCGATTAAGATTCAACTATAGATGTGCATTGAAGCAGAAATGATTTTTTTTGTGTGTGTGTGTGTGTGTGTGTTTACTTGCTCATTTGTTGAATAAGCTCTGATTGTTTGTTTGATTTGTCATCCAGCTTTGAAGTTTTGAAGAATGGTGAGAATCAGTGTGCTGAATGATGCTCTCAAGAGTATGTTCAATGCGGAGAAGAGAGGCAAGAGGCAAGTCATGATCAGGCCTTCTTCTAAAGTGATCATCAAGTTTCTTATGGTCATGCAGAAACACGGTACGTTGGTCTTTATCGTCAAGCTCATTCATTTTCCTTTTTTAATGCTTGTTGTGTTCTTGCTCAATTGTAAAATTTTAATTGAAAGTGCAGGTTACATCGGTGAGTTCGAGTACGTCGATGACCACAGGTCTGGCAAGATCGTGGTTGAGCTTAATGGAAGACTAAACAAATGTGGAGTCATCAGTCCTCGTTTTGATGTCGGAGTTAAGGAGATTGAAGGTTGGACCGCTCGTCTTCTTCCTTCCAGACAGGTCAGTCTTTAGTCTTCTCTCTGGTCATTTTTCATATGAGCTGGGTCACAAAACTTAAACCGAAAGCGAGCTCTTGCTCATAATATAGATAGGTTGTCTTTTATTCATCCTCTGTCAATACAATTGCTGGAATCGGTCCTATCTTGGTTATGCTTTGTTGTGTGTAGTTACAGTCTTTATATCTTCAGTGATCTTACATTGAATCCATTGTTGTGCAGTTTGGCTACATCGTTCTTACAACCTCAGCTGGTATTATGGACCACGAAGAAGCCAGGAGAAAGAATGTTGGTGGCAAGGTTCTTGGCTTCTTTTACTGAAGGCATTAGCTCCAAGAGAATCTTCTTGCCGGTTATACTTTGCTTCTCCTTTTGGTGAGACGTGGAATTCGATTGTGCTCAGAGTTAAAAAGGATAGTAGAGTTTTTGGATGCGGTTCTTCTGTTTGTTTTTCTTAGATTATAATGCCATTTTGTTCGTTTTGGGTTTTTGCGCAAAGGTTGTTAAAGACGTGAAAAGCAGACAGTAATTTCAATTTCTGTTTCCTCAAAAAAAAAAAAAAAAAAAACATGCTTTTCTTGAGCCAATCATCTATCTGAGACGTTTTAATTTCACTGCTTGAGGCTTGTCCCTCTTTTGTTCCATTTGATTTTATGTCTGAGATTGATAAATCGCCATTTAGTTATGCAATTATTGCAAGTTATTTCGAACTATGATTGATCCAATTCGTCATTGTAAATGAAGTACCTAGAGTAACAATATTCAGTTCTAAATGGTCCTATGGCTAATACTTTTCAGATGGCTAATACTCACATTTTGCTATTAATTTTGACTGCAAACACACATAATTTAAATTTTAAATACTTGCAAAACTGATTTGGATGGGTTTTTTTTTCTCCCGCTTTGACTAGTAAGTAAAACTGATGAATACAGAGGAGAGGTCGGTGAACGTCTTAAATGGAGTCATTTAAACTTGTTTCTAAATAGAATGCGTTAACCAATTTTTGTTTGATTTCAAATGCGTGAACCATACCGAAAAAAAAAAAAATCGAAACATGAACATCGATAAGGAAATTACAATTCATCTAATATAAAATATTAGTAGCTCCATACTATCCGCAAGATGACACGTCCAGGTTGTTGTAAAAGAAAGGATGTTACGTTGAGACCATGACAATCTGCACGATCCTGTTTCGATGGTTCAAGAAATATACTTCTATTAACCAACATGCTGTCTATATCTTTCATCATACATATATAAAACAATTCACCTCTAAATATTTTAATTAGAAAAACATTATTTCGTTGATCGTCAAGATCTTTCACATTTCCATACATAAAATATTCCAAACTCATAATTTCATGCATCAACCACAATTGTAATATTCATAAGTATATATATATTTTAATATATGATATCTATGAGGATGGTCGTTCAAGGACATTTGGGTGTGTCTTTGGAATTCTTCATATCGCGGTAACAAGGACATTCATCTTTGTTTCCATAAGTGCCCGAAGGAACACAACCATTACACTTCTCACAGCATATATTGCAATACTTGAGACACCGATTTTGTCTTCCCGCCTTTGAACACCTCACATTGCATTTTCCATTGCATGGTGCTATTTTATATATCATTCCAATATAAATTTAGACAGTAAAATTCAAAAAAAAAAGAAAAGAAGATGTCAAATAATTAAATGAAGTATGTATACTTACATGAATCAGCGGTTGAAAGCATGAACAAAGAAGAGGTGAGGAGAAGAGTCATAATTAATATTTGCACAACAGCCAATTTCGACTTCATTCTTAGTGAGGAATTGAAATTCTTTTTAATTTGCTTCGGTAAGGTTTGTTACTTTTGGAGGATGAAGAAAAAACTCAAAAGTTTGCGCACAATGCAAAAGAAGTGATGGTTTGGGAGGAGCAAAATGAGGCTACAAAAAGGAGTTATTTATAGTGAAATAACCTTGGAGTAGGTGAAACGAAGTTATCGATTTGTTTATGTATTTACAAGAATTAACTACAAACTTTTTACTTATTGACTTATTGTATCGTATACATGTTTTAATCTAAGTTAATAGCATCAAGGTGCGAAATTAAACCATATATATCATTTTTTGTTGTTGCTAGTATGTCATAAAAATTAAGATGATTACATAATCTATTGTATACTACTTGGCATTGGATTATTTGGATAGCTTAAATAGTTATAACATCCTTGAAGAAGAATACTATAGTAAATATCACGCAAATTTCTAAATTCGAGTACTGGTAAATTTGTATTATAAAAATCACTACAATTTGCATATTTATCTTGGATACCTTTTATTCACGAAATATATAAATGATGTTACTCGGCTCCTATCAAATCATTTGCCAAACTTTCTTTATTAAGAAATATTACAAATATAGTAAATTTGCTTTTGAAGAGTCTATTAATTTCATCGTCTGCGTGTCGTTGTTTAAATATTCTCTTACATATTAGTATTACTGTCGTTATTATGAAATTAATTAGTAGATATATGAATATATATACAGCTAATAATTATTTATTTATTTTCTTAATGAGAAAACACAAAGGGCACAATGTCGTTCACGTTGAGCGACCATCGCGTTAAAGCTATAACAAGAGTAGTATCACACGTAATCGGAAACTAAAGGAAGGGGGAACTTCTAGAGCCTTCTCCCATTTTTCCTTTTTCTTACTTCTTAGATTTTTCAACTAATAATTATGTTTTCAATAATTTCAATTTTTCTAAAACAAACTCCCAAGAAAAGTTGGAAGAAAAACAGTCCATATAAGAATGTATTATTGGTTGTTTTAACCCAATGCATCTATCCTTATCTCAAAGTTAACGATGTCGACCAAAACCAACGTTATAGATCGGATCGCAACTAAAACGATGGACCACCCACTTTTAGCACTATCAATTAAATTTATGGGGCCTATATTGTGAAACTTGATCCCGTCCTTATACGATTCTTGTCCAATGGCTGATGGAGTTAATGTCAAACTTATATTTTTTGGTAAAACAGTCTCTCGGGACTTAAGTCGTTTAGCAATGGGTTTTGTTTGCATGCATACAACACAATGGTCTGCAAAATTAAAAGATTAGTAGAATTCTCGCTATATTATTGTTTTATGTGTTTGTTCCAAATTAATGAAACCTCACTACATTGTATCTACCTTTTCAGTATTTTTAGAGGTATAACTTTCTTTTCTTTCAAATTTATTTCCTTCATTTTCGTTATTAAAATCCTCTCTTTACCTCACATATATGTATGTGTGTTATACATGTACACATAAATTACAGAAAAAATCTGAAGCTTTCACAAATTTCATTGTAGAACTTTCAATTTTTCTATTCACTTTCCCATCAAAAGTCATTGTAGTTCTAGAAATTTTTGTTGTTGTTAGCAAAGAGTAGCTTATAAGCATATCTTGACTTCACCCAAGTTGTCTCTTCTTTCACTTGTATTTTGGACTTTTATTGTGTGGATTCTTCACAATTTATGGAATTATCACAATTCATGCCACGTGTCTAGTTTTGGTTAATCCATCAGATTTGTATCTACGAGTTTTATAAAAAAAGGCCCATAGGGCTTCATGCTTTCTGGGCCAGACTATGCTCTCTATCCCTTGCTCTTCGCGGTTTCGGGTGCTAACTTACGCGGGAGGTAATATCGTGCACGCGAAGAAGAAGGGCGTATATAATAAAGAAGCAGGAGAAAAACAAAAGAGAAGTTAAATCAGGACAGGCGTATTTTAGCCGTCCGCCATTTTCATCGCTCTCGCTCCTCTCTGCTCATCACTATAACCACGGTCTCTTCTCTGCTTCATTTGATCTGGTACGCATTCGTCGTGATCTTCTCCATCCGCCGTTGATTCCTTATGTTGTGCAGTTTTCGATCTCCTTCGTCTTAGATGAAACAAAGCCATTTGGTTTGATCTCTTGAGTTTTCCCGTTTAGATTCGATGGCTGCTCCACCTGCTAGGGCTAGAGCCGATTACGATTATCTCATTAAGCTTCTTCTGATCGGTGATAGCGGTACGTCGTCCCCTCGTCTTTTCCTCTTGCTTTTTTTGGATCCAAGCGATACAATCGATAAATTTGAATTACTCTGTGAAACCCGATCTAGTCACTGTGTCGTTTCCGTTTATCGCTGAAGTACTCGTGTGGCAAATTTTGATTCCATGCTCGATCCCTCTTTTGTGTGTTGATTTGAAGATCATTACGAGTTATTTAACAATGTGTTTTAGATCTCTGTAACTTAGGGATTCACACAGTTCTTGTTGCAGGTGTGGGTAAAAGTTGTTTGCTCTTAAGGTTCTCTGATGGCTCTTTTACCACTAGCTTCATCACCACCATTGGGTTTGTGTTTCTCCAACCCTATGTAAAGAGATTAGAGACTGCTGTGATGCATGTTTCTCTCTTTTCTAGATGTCTCACTGGGTTTGTTCTCTTTGGCTTTTGATGCAGCATTGATTTTAAGATAAGAACTATTGAGCTTGATAGCAAACGCATCAAACTCCAGATATGGGACACGGCCGGTCAAGAACGGTTTCGAACCATCACCACTGGTGAGTGTTTTCATATGAACTTCTTGCTCTTATAGTGTATATAGCATACATTGTCCCACTGGAAATTGGATCGAAAGGTCTTTGAGAACATTCGTGACTGATCAGATATTTTGATTGATGGGAACCTTTAAGAGTAAACTATTTGATGTTTTGTGGAATATTTAGTTGTTTAAGCCACTTTTATTGCAACAGTAGTTTGAAGAATTTATGTGCACCTCTTTCTTTCGTTTGACATGTTTGCAGCTTATTACCGCGGAGCAATGGGCATTTTGCTGGTGTACGATGTCACAGACGAGTCGTCCTTCAACAGTAAATTTTCGTCTGTCTCTCATATGAATGATCCACCTAAGTTGTCAATTCTTTCTACGCCTAAAATCTTTGGTTTCACGCTTTCTGCTTTGTTTTGGACCTGCTCTCTTGACCTTATTGCAGACATTAGAAACTGGATTCGTAATATCGAGCAGCACGCTTCAGATAATGTCAACAAAATCTTGGTAGGGAACAAAGCCGACATGGACGAGAGCAAGAGGGTACATTACGAGCTACTTCATTCGCACCGACGTTACCAGACTTTCTGATTCACAAGTAATCCCCAACTAATAGCGGTTTTGGCCCAACACATTTTTTTTCAGGCTGTGCCAAAAGCAAAGGGTCAAGCACTTGCTGATGAATATGGAATCAAGTTCTTCGAAACAGTAAGCCAAACATTGTCTCAAATCTTTAGTCTCCTGAAAACAACTTAACCTACGTTTGTCGTTTACATTGCTTACCTATGCCGTTTTACATCTCAGAGTGCCAAAACAAATCTAAATGTGGAAGAAGTTTTCTTCTCGATAGCAAAAGACATTAAGCAGAGACTAGCAGATACCGACTCGAGAGCAGAGGTGATTAGTTTACTTGTTACATTCTCCTTCAGCATTTCTTTCACTTCACTTTTAATTTTTGTTTCTCACAATTCCATCGTTCATTGCAGCCTGCGACGATTAAGATCAGCCAAACAGACCAGGCGGGTGGAGCCGGGCAGGCCACGCAGAAGTCTGCATGCTGTGGAACTTAAAAACTCCGCAAAGTTATGAAGTTGAAGTGAAGTGGAAAAAAAAAAAAACAAATTTGTCTTTGGGTGCTTTTGTAATTTCTTTTTCATTTGATGATTTGTTCTACATTGGCATTTTTAGTTTGTTCATGAGGATAATAGAATCTTGAAGAAATCGTTTGTTCTCAAATTGATTAGATATCCCTGAACCTGACTCTGTGACTAAGTTGTTGACTAAGTTGTTAAACTTCTGCTGATAACTCAAATCTATTCTTATCATTTGCGTTCTCTGTTATACATCATCACTTCTAAAAGCTTTTTCCCTTTGAGCACACTTGCTAAAGGTTCTCTTTATACACAAATAAGCAAAAAAAAAAAAAAAAAGTTTTTACATTAAGATCCAGCAAAATGTTTACAATCTAAGAATTTTCCACATAATGTATAATATTATACATTCAAAAGGAACGCTCTTCTTTGCCATAGATACGCTGAAGTTCCCGAGTCGCAGCTTGAAATGATTCTGAACGAGATAAAAATGGGACATCAGAAAGTCGGAAGAAAATGCAAATCCATGAAGAAGAAGAAGAAGATCGAACCTTTCCATATGCGAAATGCTTTCTGGTTGATAGGAGAACCAAATACAGTCTGAATCACATCAAACAGCATAGTTTCTGGAGTGTTCCTAAGTTCCTGAACTATCTGATAAATCGTCTTGCCGTTTTCAAAGTAGATATGATTGTTTGGATGCTTTGTTTTACATCCGGCGTGTCTCTCAAATGCATACGCGTTGAGCACCTTCAATGGTTAGAGTCGAACCAAGTTATTAATCAGTCAGGGTTCCTCAAAAAAAAAACGAACTTTTATGTCGACTCACCTTTGTGAAATCGCAAGCTTGACATCCGCAGAGATAGCCCGATCCTTTGATGACTCCTCGAAGCTCCTGATTTTTAGATTGTTTCAATGCAGTTTACAAATTCCACATGACTTAAGGAAATACGGTAAGCTTAGAGTAAGTTGAGCTGAGACATTCAGGTTTTACCTCACGTGAGAGAGAAACGTACTTCACAGGAACGCCATCGAGCATACCAGTTGATATCAAGCTTCTGACGTTTGAAGGAAAGCTCGTGGAAGCTTCCTTCTTTGACGTCTTGGCCTCTGCTTTGTTCTTCGGAAGAGATTCCACCAAACTCGGTTTAGCCACTTGTTGTTCGCTTACAACTCCGCTGCTGGTCTGTGCCTGTGCGGTTTCTTGGCCATAAACCATATCAGATGTTCCAATTGGGTCTTGAACATAAGACTGATAGTTACCAAACACGTTGGAGGTAGAACCAACACCGTGTTCATCGTTAATCTCACCAAACGTGATCCCATGAGAATCATCATTGCCATAAGGACTACCCGCCAGTGCGAAATTTACAAAACTACTACTCTCGCTTTCCCTGCCACAAGCTTGAAATGAAGAAGACTCGATTTTCCTTAGACACTGACCATCTAAACCACCGTGTGTGCTCATCGTTTCCTTAACCCGACTAACTTGAAGTTTTCTAATTCCATCACCACCGAAACAGCTTCCAGCAACCTCCACGCCATTAGATATCGATAACTCGACAGACCTGTCTTCCATATAACTCCCTCTTACGCTCTTAGGTTGGTGGTGGTGGCTACCAGCTTCTGTTCTATCTCTATCACCAAACAAAAGGGGTCTTGGCATTTCAGTCCCTAGAAGCCTATCCATGAACTGGTTTGAGACTGATTGAAAAACCGACGAGCTTTCCCACAGAGGAAGGCCTACATTTGATTTCCCTAATCCTACTGGATCCTGCACTGCTTGCTTCTTGTTTGGGAACATCTCCGAGCGAGACGAATCCACAAACCAAGGATGAGGACGCTTTGCGTCGTCTCTTGTTGAGTGATCGTACACCGAGTCTTCCTCACTCGTATGCTCATTGTTCTTCAGAACCCAGAAACCTTTGCTTTCATATGACTGAAAACGATCACAGTATCGACCAAATCAGAAGTGAGCTTATACAAAAAGTTATCTCAGGAAACATAAACCCTAATGCAAAGCTCGGAGCCGTACCATTTTTTTAGCTCTTTCCTACTTTCAGATTTCAGCAGAACGTCGCAATGATCCGATTCAATCTCTCACCCCTTCCACCTTAATTGCGTCATTCAAGAGCAAGTGCAAAGTTTATCTTCCCCAGAAATTCGAATTTCGCAAAATCAAACCTCTAAAAACGAATTCGTAGCAGGAAAAAAAGAAGAAGAAATAGAAGCAGCCAAAAGCTAAATCCATAAGAAACTGAAACCTAATCGGCTCAGTAAAGAGTGTTGAAATTTTGAAAGAGAGATGAGAAAAAAAAAAAAGTAAATACGCACTGAAGATCACGACGGAATGGCTGAAAATTGGAGAAATCAATCAAAAGATAGTTTTACCTCAATTGATCGCCGGTAATGGAGGGCGTGATTTCGCCGGCGAAGAAAGTAAGCGATGATACGGTGCGCGAGAAGCACCCGAATTTTGCTTTTTGAGTTTTTGTTTTTTTATTATTAAGGCAATAAAGCAAAAATCGCATGATCTGATGTTACGGTTACCACGAAGCTTTATCTTACGCGTGTTGAGTGACGTCTAATCTTGACCGTTCATCTCTAGAAGAGATATCGGCCCAAAGGCCCCAAACTATTTGATGTCAGAAACAGATGGAGCCCAGAGCCCTTCACTTCCAAACTCTTGCAGTGACCCACTCGCTAGTAGTCTACTACTAAACGAAGTTTCAATGGATTGGATAAGCAGAGAGAATCCAAAATACTAGCTATAGAACCAATCAATGGTGAATTATGGGACTTTCCAAATTAAGAAAGTGCGTCTCAATCAAGAATCAATAATTTCATTCGAAGGTTTAATTAGCTCCACTAAACAAACCTCACATTTCCCTCAATCATCTCAGGTTTTCTCTTTTTTTGCACTCTCCTTAACGTCTCATCTCCATCCAATACGCACTAGTTTATAGTCTTAACTATTACTTTTGTGTATTCTGTACCGTATTGGGATGAAGCAATATGCATATGCATCTTTCTTTTGTGTTAGCACCAAATTTTCGAACATTTCGTTACCTTCAACCGCGGCAAAATCAAAAGTCCATTTGTGATCCATTAATTAATCGACACATGTATGTATGTATATACTCTTTTTTTTTTGGTTGGTCCGCAAGTAATGTTTCAAATTCATATACTGTAGGCTGTATGGATTATTCGGGTTGTTTTTATTCGTGGTGGGGGAAATAGTAGCACGATATAGTAGTGTATATGATATTTTAAACGTGAGCCACAAAAAGAAAAAACTGAAAGATATCGTAGAACAAATCTCCAATGCTAAGTAAAACATATTTTCAACGAGAAAAAAAAAAAGATTACACCCTATGAAAGTTTCCTAAAATCTGCAGATGTATGTATAATCTAAAATTTAAGAAAAATTCAACGAATGAGAGAAACAAATATATTCAGAAGAAGAAAAAGAAAAAAAAAATCAATAAACTGTTCTTCCAAGCTCCAGCTTGAGATTCAAATTCTCCACCATCCCCAAACTCAGATCGAGACAAGCCACTCTCTTCCCGCTGCTCGATTTCTTAAGCGTCGTCAACGTCGGCTCCGGCAACAACGCGCGTGTAACCAACGCGCCGCCACTCTCGTTCCTGTGTCTCCTCATGTGCCCCCCTAGAGCCTGTCCCATCGGGAACTCCACCCCGCAAATCGGACAAGGATGCGACGACGACGTTTTAGCCTTCTTCATCAGTCCTCCAGAGAGATTATCGTTGTTGGGCTTCTTGTGGCTCGCACGGTGACCTCCTAACGCCTGAAACGAATGGAACTCCTTCAAACACGTCTTACACGTGAAAACGCGTTTTTGATCCCCGCCGTCGACGTTTTCTTGGCCAACTCTTGATAAAAGCATCAAACAGTTCGCCGCCGAAGTCTCCACCGTCGACTTTATCTCCGATATCGCAACCATTTTATTTCGATCTGATGAATAAAAATGAAATTCTTGTGTTTGTGTTGTGTGTGTTTGGTGTGATTGTAGTTTGTTGTTGTTTGTGTTTGTGTTTGGTTGTCTGTTTCGTGATGTGTATTTATAGATATCGAGTTGTGTGGACTGAAGACGTGTGTGAGGATGACGAATATACCCTCGTGACTTGGTGGGTAAGGAAGTGGCAGCGAAGGAGTGTGGTATTATCGTAATTAGGTGGGATGGAGAAGGGTAAATAGCGAAGATTCGGGTTATGTGGTCACGATTTGCGACACCGCGTAGCTTATTTAGGAGGAGACTCTTGATAAAAAAACGAAAGAGTCGTTTGGATGAGAATCTTCCTCGTGCTTCCTCGAAACCTTTTTTCTCATTATTTTTTAGATATTTTTCTTGTACCATTAACTTAACTTAACTCTGTGTTTGGTCTATATTTTATACACTACGCGCGCGGCGCGTCATTTTTTCCCCGCCGTCTTCTAGATATATATGGAATATTTTTTTAAAAATCAACGCCTTCTAGATATTATTTAATTTATACAGAAATATAATTTGTGAAATTGTGATATATGCTTCTTAAGTTATTTTATGAGTTTTAAAACAAAATATTTGGGCTCGGTTTGAGTTTGCTTTAATTCAGCTTTGTATATAAGGTTTCTTTTCTCCCTAGCAATTTCTATTTTTAATTATTATTATTTTGTTTTAAACTAATTTTTGCAGATGTTAAATGTAGCTACTAAAAGAAGAGTTATAACAATTGTTTTAGAATGTTCTTTTAAAACTGTCGTCAGCAATGAGAGCATTTACAATTCCCAGCGAAGGCATGACATAACAAATGCGTGAAACGTACGCGTTGAAAGATCGCGTGTGGAATGGAGAGTAAGTGAGAGTTAAATAAACAAAGAGAGGATATGTTCGGAATCTTGATGGAAACGTGGGAAGCAAGAAGAAGAGATAAAGAAAAAAATAGAAACAAAAAAATACATTGAGAGAGTGACGTGGCTCTTCTAGTACCCTTTTCCACGCGGTCTAAACTTGGTTATATACCTTTAAGATTCTTGTTTTCACACTCTCCCTCTCGTAGTTTTCACAACCAAGTCTAGGTATGGGCGGGCATTCGGATACCGTTTAGGTTCGCGTGTGTTCTTTTCGGATTCGGATATTTCGGTTCTAGAGAATAGAACCTATTCGAATATATATATATATATATTTTTTTTGGATTCGGTTCGGTTCCGGATATCTAAATTATCTAAAATACTTTAAATTTGATAAATATAATTGAAGATTTTCAAATATTTCAAATATTTTAGTTATTTTGTTTTTAAACATAACTAATATATTTGGTTTATAATTGCAATTTTGAATATTTAAATTATTTAAAATGTAAATACAACAAATATTTTCGGATATATAATTATATTTGGATATTTCACGTATCCATTCGGTTCCCGGTTCGATTTCAGATTTTTGGATATAGAAATATAAGACCCATTCGAAATTTCGAATATTTAGGTCAGTTTCGGTTCGGTTTGATACCTTCTAATTTGGTTCGGTTCTTCGAATCCGGTTTGTATGCCAGATCTAACCAAGTCGGTAATTGTTGAGGTCAATTTATAAAAGTCTATTTAAGTAATTTATATATGATTGGACAAGTAGTATATTATTGTTCAGGTTTATTAAGGATTACTAAATACCAACCAACGGCAACGTATCAACGGATAAACATATGACCGACTTGTTTTGTTTGACTCTCTCTAGTCTCTATCTATCTATTTCCGTTGTGCTTTGTACGCCAAAAGAAAGAAATATCATGTACTACAATTCATACTTCTAGAGTATATGACTAATCAAAAGAACTTTATCCTTTTTTTGACAAAAAAAAAATAAGGAAGTTTTCGCATTTGAGTTATTAATATTTGCATGGGAAATGAATATTTTAATTTCCTGACATTAAAACATAAATTTAATTAAAAACATATGCGTATTTTAACAGGCCTCTAAATGTACGTTTCCGAACCGGCCCAAGTCCCTGACCCATATCACCACGACCTCGTATTGATCCGTTCTGTTCTCTGAATTGTTTCCATAATTCAATATTAACGTCGATATCGGTTTGAATGATACATTATGTCGTTTTAACGTAACTCATAAAGTTGTTCAAAAAAAAAAAAAAAAACGTAACTCATAAAATTGAATTAATATTTTGTTTTAAAACACATAATACGTTGAAACACATAATGTATTAATTCAATATTAACGTCGATATTCTTTAAAATCATACACCTATTATAGTCGTTACGTTAAAACCACATAAAACACATAATACGTTAAAACCACATAAAATATTTACGTTAAAACTCATAAAATAACTTAAATATATTTGGGCTCGATCGGTTTTGTTTTAAAACTCATAATACGTTAAAAGCGAGCCCAAATAAAACAACTTAAATATATTTTCTTTAAGTTGTTTTATAAGTTTACGTTAAAACTCATAAAATAACTTAAATATTTTGTTTTAAAACACATAATACGTTAAAACCACACAATGGTATTAATTCAATATTAACGTACGATATTCTTTAAAATCATACAACTATTATAGTCTGTTACGAAAAAGTTGTATGATTCTAAAGAATAATAATAATTGAAAAACGGTAATTTCCTTTTCGTGTATTAATTCAAATTCTCGTATTTGTCACAGAAATAATTGTTTTTAGGTTACAAACATTGATGAAGAGAATCTTTTGGCGAACGTAATTCCAAAAAATGGGGAGATAAAAATGGAAAGATAATAAGGAAAGATCCTCTTACCTTTTTTTTTGGAGTATTACCCGCAGTTGAAAAGGTGAGAGGAGAGTTCTGCTAAGATCACTCAACCGACTTTGATAATAAGTTTAGATTGTGCGTGATTCTATCCCTCTCTACCAAATATAGACACAGAGAAAGAGAGAATTATGGAAAAGTTTTTTTGTATATGAGAGTGTGTGTTGATGAGAGAGTTCCGTGAGTTAGATTTGGCCAAAATACAGTACAGAATGTGCCTCCAAAGTTTATCTCTTCTTCTTCTTCTTCTTCTCCTCTCCACTCTCTTTGCCTCTCCTGCTTTTGCTCTTAAAAAGGTTCCTCTCTTTCTCTTTGTCCTTTCTATCTCTCACTCTCTCTTTCTCTTTGGTGCACTTATATTATATTTTTTTGATTGTGAACAGTCCTACATAGTGTACTTGGGTTCTCACGCCCATCCTCCACAACCCTCTTCTGCCCAACTCGATGCTGTAGCTCGCTCACATCACACTTTCCTCACCTCTTTCTTGGGAAGGTATCATCATTTCTCCAATTTCTATCTCTTGCTAAAAAAGACTAGAACCAAGGTTTTTTTTTCCAATCCAGTCTGACCGCGGGTTAATAAGTTGTAAATTTCATAATTTATCCCAAAGAAAAGTTCTTGGCATGTTAAAAATAATAAGTCATACTTACCCCATTGCAGCCATGAAAATGCAAAAGAGGCCATCTTTTACTCATTCAAGAGACACATCAATGGCTTTGCTGCCGTTCTTGACGAAAACGAAGCTGCAGAAATCGCCAGTGAGTTTTCATCAGTCCCTCGGATTCGGGATTTTGTACGGGATCCCTTTTGGTTGACCTAACGAATTTTAAAACAATTTTTGGTAAATGCAGAGCATCCTGATGTTCTCTCAGTATTCTTAAACAAAGGAAGAAAACTGCATACCACTCATTCATGGAATTTCATGCTTCTTGAGAAAAATGGCGTCGTTCACAAGTCTTCTCTATGGAATAAAGCAGGATTCGGAGAGGACACAATCATCGCGAATTTTGACACAGGTATTTCCCATAGAAATGGCATGCTTCATAACTATGTTTATAATCATCAAGACCATCTAAAGATATAAGTATGCTCTATACAATTTTTTTTTTTTTTTAATTTATAATATATTTATATTGATGAAGGTGTGTGGCCGGAGTCAAAAAGCTTCAGCGATGAAGGGTATGGAGGTGTTCCGGCTAGGTGGAAAGGTAGTTGCCACAAGGGTGTTCCTTGCAACAGGTTCTCATCTTCTCCTCTCTCTTACTGTGTTGATTAAAGTCTATTTAGGCAAATTGATTATTAATTAATTCATATGTAAGCAGGAAACTCATTGGAGCTAAATATTTCAACAAAGGTTACTTAGCCTACACAGGCTTTCCCTCCAACGCTTCCTTCCAAACCTCTCGTGACTACGACGGTCACGGTACCCACACTCTTTCCACGGCGGCAGGAAACTTTGTTCCCGGAGCTAATGTGTTTGGCTTCGGGAACGGGACAGCCAGCGGCGGTTCTCCTAAGGCGAGAGTCGCCGCTTACAAAGTGTGCTGGACTCCTGTGGATGGCGCCGGGTGCTTTGATGCTGATATCTTGGCAGCGTTTGATGCAGCCATCGACGACGGCGTTGATGTTATCTCGGTTTCAGCGGGTGGAGATGCCGGAGATTATTTGTATGATGGCATAGCCATTGGCTCTTTCCACGCCGTCAAAAACGGTGTGACGGTTGTGTGTTCTGCTGGGAATTCGGGTCCTAAACCTGGATCCGTCTCTAACGTCGCACCATGGATTATTACCGTCGGAGCTAACTCCATGGATCGGGAGTTTCAAGCCTTTGTTGAGCTTAACAACGGCCAACGCTTCAAGGTTTTGTGATCTTTGTTCATTTTTTAAAATTCCTTTCTTTCTTGCTTGCGGATACAAGTAATTAATTAGTTTTGGAACGCAGGGAACGAGCCTCTCGAAGGCTTTACCCGAAGAGAAGATGTATGACCTGATCAATGCCGTAGACGCTAAAACAGCCAATGCGTCTTACTTAGAAGCGTAAGTACAAGCTATATCCGTTTTTGGGGATGTCATGTGTAATGTTAAAATACTAACTAGTGTTTGGATATACATAGATCGCTATGCAAGAAAGATAGCCTAGACCCGGAGAAGGTGAGAGGGAAGATTGTGGTGTGTCTAAGAGGAGACAACGCACGTGTAGAAAAGGGACAGCAAGCAGTCGCTGCAGGAGCTGTAGGAATGATACTATGCAACGACAAGGCGAGCGGAAACGAGATCATTGCAGACGGTCATGTACTTCCTGCTTCTCAGATTGATTACAAAGATGGTGAAGCTGTGTTTTCGTACCTAAGCTCCACGAAAGATCCCAAAGGTTACATAAATGCTCCTACCAGTACACTGAACACGAAGCCTGCTCCTTTCATGGCCTCGTTCTCTTCCAGAGGTCCCAACACCGTCACACCTGGAATCCTCAAGCCTGACATAACGGCACCTGGTGTCAACATCATAGCCGCCTTCACGGAAGCCATGAGCCCGACGGAGTTGGAATCTGACCACCGTAGAGTTCCATTCAACATCGAATCAGGAACTTCCATGTCGTGTCCTCACATCTCCGGGATCGTTGGTCTCTTGAAGACTCTTCACCCTCAATGGAGCCCTGCTGCTATCCGCTCTGCCATCATGACTAGCTCAAGAACCAGAGACAATAGACGGAAACCTATGGTTGATGAGTCCTTAAACGAAGCAACTCCTTTTAGCTACGGTTCGGGTCATGTCCAACCCAATAAAGCTTCCCAGCCTGGCCTTGTCTACGATCTCACCACTGGAGACTACTTAGACTTCCTCTGCGCCATCGGCTACAACAACAGTTTAGTTAAACTCTTTGCCGAAGATCCACACTACAAATGCCGCCAAGGAGCTAATCTTCTCGACTTCAACTACCCTTCAATAACTGTTCCTAACCTCACGGACTCTGTCACAGTCACGCGCAAGCTCAAGAACGTTGGACCGCCTGCCACTTACAATGCCCTTTTCCGACAGCCCCTTGGAGTAAGCGTCTCCGTGAAGCCCAAACAGCTCAAGTTCAACAAAGTTGGGGAGGTGAAGATATTTCAGATGACTCTGCGTCCCAAGCCAGGGAAGCCTTTAGGCTACGTCTTCGGGGAGCTTACGTGGACTGATTCCAAACATTACGTTAGAAGTCCCATTGTCGTCGAGCTTTAATAAACTCTCTTATTCATATAATTCTATATTTAATATATCAATCATTCCTATTAGTTTGTTATAATATTTCAATGTTCACCAACTTAATGTTCAAAGAGAAGAATAGACTTTTAAAACATGTATTAAAAATTTAATATCTTTAGAGGGATAACTCATTATGTGATTTTCTAATAATCATATTTATGCAACATAATATGCCAAGTGGAAGTGTGAGTGAGCGACAATTAGAATCATATTTATGCGACATTAATATTTGCCATGTGGATGTGTGAGTGAGCGACAATTGGAACGGGGCTGCATTTTTGCGTGTCGGTGAGAAGGGTGTGACTACATAAAATGTGTGTGTGGCTTGACTCTTGACCCACTAAACCTCACTCGGGTTATTGGGTTAAACCCGGCAACGAACGAGAGAGATGCAGACGAGATCTTCATCCTCAGCCTCCAAGGACCTAGTTCCTTTTGTCCCGTTTCCGGCGGGCCACTGCCGCGAACGCCAGCTTCAGATCGTGGACCCCACTTCGTTTCGCGGGAAACTTTTGACGGGCTGGACCGTCGTGAATCGGCAGCGATCGTCGTCTCCGAGCATTAACGGAGGTGTCGATACGGTAAGTCAAAGTGACCTTGATCGAGATTTTCGATTTTCGATTGTTCCTTCAAGCAAATGTGAAACGTATTTTTAAATTCTGTCACAAGAAGAACGAATTTCTGATTATCTGCGTTGAAGCTGCATTTGGGATTGGAATTGGAATTGATATGGATGCGTGTGTTAGATTTCTCATGTCTTATCTGCAATGGATATGTATTATTGGGATCAAATTAGTGAATGATTTTGTGTTACATAACTCTTGGGTGTATGCTTGAGTTGAAGACAAAAATCTCATCTTTCCTTTTCTTTTATCTTTGTGGAAGTACTTTATCGGGCCGGGGACTGGTAGAGAGTTTCCATCTCTAGAATCTGTTCAAAGACACTTGGTTGGAGAAGTAGATGACAGACGCTTGACTCGAGCAGGACACTTCTTCAATGAGAAGACAAGGGCCTATGAAGGATCCAGAACCAAACAGGTCCCTTGATGTAGAGTTGAAATTGCACAAGCATATATATGCTTCTTGGATCAAAAAAACTTAAATCAGTTTGTTGTGCTTTTGCAGGATCATCGCAGCTTAGTTTATGCCTCCAAGGGTTTCCGCTTGCCTAAAGGATGGAAAGTTGAGGAGATTCCGAGAATAAACTCCTATCATGTTGATAAGGTACTTGTGTAGAGCTTGTGAGAGCTATGTAGAGGGATTACACAGAGGAGAGCATAAGTTGATTCGCATCAAACAACCTAGTCCTATTAGTGGGTGAGGGATTACACAGAGGAGAGCAGAATGTGATAAGGATATCTGAGATAGTTTGGTTGTTTTAGTGTTCGAGATTTGAGAATCTCTTGCTATCAGCAGCTTTCTGCAATGTATTCTTCCTTGCAGTATTATGTTGAGCGAAAAACGGGAAAGCGGTTCCGCTCCCTTGTTTCCGTTGAGAGATACTTAAAAGAATCCCGGAACCGTACAGATGAGCAGCTTATGCTTTTACAGCATCACACTCGCCATTCCAAAGGTTTCAATTTACCTGATGGATGGATCGTTGAGGAGAAACCGCGGAGAAATTCAAATCAAATAGACAAGGTACACACATCTGTGGCCTTGCTTTGCGTGTTATGGTCCGCGTTTTCCAAACAGGGTTAATGTTGTTTGTTTGCAGTCTTACATTGAGCCTGGAACGGGGACTAAATTCCGTTCCTTGGCTGCTGTTGAGAGGCACTTGAACGGTGCAGCTGGCTCGTTTCACTCAACGGTGCATTCCCAGCGGCTTTTGGTAAGTTTCTAAGATGATTCGGTTCTTAGTCTTCTAGACAAGGTTGTACCGTTTTGACGGTTGATTCTTACTTTTTAACACTTTTTTTTTTCAGCTTTTGGCGAACCTAAATGTTACCGGGTTTCAGACCGAGATGATTGACCCAACCCCACCAAAGAAAGTTAAGTGGGTCCTTACCGGTCCAGGCGGAAACATGTTTAGTGCCCATGTGAGCGGCTCGGAGATCTCTAGCTCGGTCAAACAGACATGGTCTGAGGCTTTTGTCTCATTGATCCAAGGCCGCTTTTAACCAAAATCTAAATCCCCTAAGTTTGTCCCTTTTGTGACCGGTTTTTGCATTTTGGTTTACGGTTAACAAGCTAATCCGGTCGTTAGTGTCTCCAAGTTGTGTTGTTCATACTTCGGTCTAGTATTTTAACTGACCCGAATAACCCGGTTTTGCTAGATTTTCTATGTCCATGGTCGGTGGGAACCGGATCTCGATAATTCAAGTATGTTAGTGGCTACATTAAATCGGGGATGTTGTCTGTTGTTAGGTGTACTGGTTAAAATTTACCCAATCTTAAATTGTTTTTTTTATAAAATTATTAATGTGTTTTCCTCTTTAGATATTACAATCGCCAAATATACAAATTAAGGTCATACAGACATTTCTTAGCTTAAATCTAATTAGAAATGGGAATCAGCTTTTTTTTGGTATGATTATGATCTCACGTGTACACTTAATGGTTCCAACGAACTGTAATAGTATTGAGATTTACATGATATTTTCGAAACTAGGAGTAGATCGTTATCAGCAACAGTTCAAGGCTTAAAGCTACTACCACTCAAGTTTGGTCTTAGATTACCTCTCGTAACCAGTTTAACAGTGAAACTGTAAAATTGTAAATATATAAAATAAGAAAAACTGTGAAGTGCAATGTACACGCAATGACAGCTCTTTTTACCAAAATATGAATTCACTTCAGTGAAGTCAGTCACGTACTGCAAGATCTTATGTAATTATATCATCTCTATCTATTTTTTTAACGCACAGCAAGAAGTCTGACTCTCTCTAATAGACTAGATTATATAGGTTAACTTTATTTTAAATTTGGAACTTTTTTTCTTTTTGTCAACCCTAAAGTTTTTCCATTTTATAGATGGAAAAATTACAAACAATATATAAATTGAAATATATTTAAGCAAAGGTTTAGTATCTTTTTTTGTGTGTGTGTGTGTGTGGTCAAACAAAGGTTTAGTATCTAAAATGGATGTTTTGAATTTCATGAGTTTCTAAAGATAACTAATTTATATTTTATATTATATATGACAATACACATACTGTATTTTGTCAATAGGACTATGATAACATGTTACGGTTCATAAGTTCTACTACAAAATCAATCATGAATTAGCAGATGTTGCTATTAACAGAAGGTATTGCCATTCAGTAACACCTGTTCTCCTCTATCGACACTCCATGGCATTTTGGCTGAGATAGCCAAGTGTGCCCACCTTGTTTGATGTTTATTCCAAAAATAATAAATGTATGAGCTGATTCTTTAGCAATGTATTCATACGAGGCTGAACGTGTTTAAGATATAATGAAGCTAGCAGTTTGTCCTCTCTAATAAATGCTATTGCTTGCGGGATTTTATGATGTATGTCTTCTTAGGCATAGAAAGGCATAGAATTTTATGATGTAGTAGATGAACGAAGACTTTGAATAGCAGTGCTATTTAACACTTCTAGAAATGGGTAAGTGGGAAACTTCTATATCTTTTCAAAGTCAAAAGACAACATTGTTGGTTATTGAAATTTCTTTTGGTATGACTATTACAAAATATTGTGTACGTGCTAAAAAATACAAATTGGAGTTGACGCCAACAAGTACAAATAGGCCAAAATTAAAGGGAATAGAGACTTTTTTTGTGAATTATAAATTTGTAACCTCAAGGCACCACCCCAATATTGACTCTACGCTATTTATAATTTCAAGGACAACTATCGCTTTACCACAGACCACAATCCAATGGTACTTATTTGATATAATAATGTTTTCGATGTAGTTTCCAGTAACAAGTATTTTTACTACTACTTCTCTAAGCTAATCACGACAAACTAGAGTCAATATGTAAATTATAGGAATACTCAACACAGTGGTTTCTTTACTGCAAATTAAGTTATACATCTTAGAGAAAATTAATTCACTCTACTTGGTGAGAAGAGTCTCAATTTTGTTTCCCCTTCCTATAGTTGTATCACTTGTTCCTAAATTTCTTTTAATTACTTTTGACATGTTATCCTAGGAGACTGTTTAATAGCACTGCTACTCGAGTAAGTAAATTCTGATTTCACCATATTACTACTACTAGACATTCTATTAATAAAATGAAGCTTCCTATTACCCATTCAGTATTGTACTTCCATGTGAATAGAGTTATCAATGGAAACTGACTGACTGAAAATTGTTAGTGAGATTCCCAATAACTATAAGGTAATATTTAGGGTTATAAATAAAACGAGAATGGAATTAGCCTCAAAAGACACCTAGGCTCAAACTACAATATTTTTATACATGTACCCTTAACTTTTTAGCATGCATAGGAATTTTTTAGTAATTACCTACGCAATTCACAACGCTTAACAACTCATCATCATTCCCTATTCTTCTTTTCTTTGTTACTTAAAACAGTTAAACCCAAAATAAGCTTTGTTAGACTCCGTGCCGTTTTGCTTCCTTTTCCTCGGTCATTCGTGCCGTTTTGTTACTGCTGCCCACCATTGTTCCTTGTAGCAGCCACCGACTTTGTTTTTCTCGGGATGCACTTAGCTCGAACCGCCTCTTCCTCATCCTTCTCCATCGTCGGTCCCATTCTTGAACTCCTGATAAAATTATCAAATATTCAATCGTTGTAAGTTATAGTCATCCAAAATATGTTTAAAAAAAAAGTACTATCTACTACGAAGAGACGTTTGAAAGACGCACCAATACGTACTTCTACATTTTTTACCATTTTCAGCTCTTCAATCAACACACGCCATAACCAATTATTGGGGCATGTACGGGAAAATAAATAAAACAAAACGAAACAGAACTACGAGCAGTTTCCCATAAAGGAGAGCAAACTGCTTGGCGTTTTCAAACCCAATTAATTGTTTTTTTTTTACCTGTCAGCATTGTAAGAAGAAGATCTTTTCAGACCAGGAACAAGTTCCTTCTTGGTCTCCTCAATCAAACTGCCGCTGAAATACTCCTTATCTTCCAATATTACCCTTCCAAAACTCTTTAATTCCTTCTCTGCCCTCTCTAGACAATTCTCACCCGCTCCTCGCGTTGCCGTACGCCCAGTCAACGACAGCCCTTGATCTTTCAGCAAAACGGGCCCACATTCTTTAAACGACATCGTACCGCACGATATCAGCTGCATTAACACGGCCGAAGCCCTCATTTTCCCGCTCGATAAGCTCTCGACCGTCCGATGCTCGTTACTACTCTCGTTGGGACGCAGTATCAGCCGTCCATCTGCCTTGATCAGGTTCTCTAAGGTTTCGGGACTCGAATCCGACGGCGGAGGAGAAATCTCGTCTCTGCTCAGCTCAGTGCTCTGATTCTCGTAACTCGCCGGACTTTTCACCTCCTCTATCTCCTCTTTCACCGGTTTTCTCCGCCGACGTCGATCGTCCGTCTGCGTTGCAGCGTCCGCCGCGAGCCTCCGAGTCGACTCGGCGATCGACTCGGATGCTTTGTACACCTTATACTCGCTGAGATCGATAGAGCTCCACGACTGGTTTCGCCGGCGATTAACCGCCGGGATATCATCGCCGGAGGTTTTCTCTGAGTTTAGGGATCTCGGATCCCTAAATGACGTCGTTTCGAGGAGGCTCCTAGGATTTGAGATAAAACAAGAATCGAGAACCTCAGAGCCTTTGAGGACATACTCTTGACCTTGGACGGGGAAGATGAAATCGTCCTCCGATAGATCGTGCCACACAAATCCATTTTTGTAGCTCCTGAAAAAAAAAAAATGCTCAGAAGATCAGAACGAGGTTGAGATTTAAAGGAAGATGATTTACAGATTCAGACGGTGGAGGAGAAACCGTTTACCTTTTGGAAGACC
This sequence comes from Alliaria petiolata, assembly GCA_020283515.1. Lineage (NCBI taxonomy): Eukaryota > Viridiplantae > Streptophyta > Magnoliopsida > Brassicales > Brassicaceae > Alliaria > Alliaria petiolata. The sequence continues at coordinate 281,267,219 of JAHZTW010000001.1, forward strand.
AAGAGTAGAGATTTGCCATGCCTTTCCCTCTGAGATCATTCAAGCGGTTTATCACATCTGAAATTTTTTTTGGAGAAACAGCAAAATGTTTAAACTTTTTGAGCTGCCGAGAACATCCGGAAAAATGAAGGAAAAAACAACAAACAAAGTTCCTGTTTTTCTGAAGCAAAATACGAAAATTTGCCGCCTATTGCACTGTCATATTTCAGTAAACAATAAAGAGTGCAAAGCCAAAGAGAAAAGAGAGTTTCAAAACTTTTTGAATTCAAAAAAGCAACTTTGTTGTTTATTGATTTGAAAAAAAAAGTAGGCTATTTTTCTTCAGTTAAGGATCAAGAAAAGATGCAACTTTTTTTCTTGTTAAAAGGATTCACACAAAAAAAAAGAAGGGAAATTTGTGGGTTTTAAAAAGCAAATGAGTTTTGGGTCTGTTGGTTACCTTTGAGATAGAGACCATCGTGGGAAGAGAGGGTGACTTCCATGAAATGAGGATGGTCAAGCTGGCCATTCCGGCAGAGATAATAGACGACGGGGACTTTCCGGTTAACGACCGGTTTATGACGAGGCTCTGACCAGATCCGGTTCCGGTCGGGACTGGTGTCTTGTTGGTCTTTAGATCTCCTGGGGACCAAATAGTTGCTATCTGGTGTTGCTCTGAACACTCTTGAACTCATCCTTTTTGTGTGTTTTGTTTCTTTGCTTGTTGGTGGAAGTGAAAAGAAAGAAAATAGACGAAGAACACGAAGTTAATGAGAAGTGAGAGTTTTTGGGGAGTTATGAGAAAAGTGATGTTGATGGAAAGACAAAATCTTTTGTTTATGAGTTTGGATTTATAGAAAGTAAAAATAAAGAAGAGAGAGAGAGAGGGAGTGAGAGAGAAAGAAGAGAGAGAAGATTTTTGAAAATTGGGATGCGAGAGACAAAGGGCTACACAACAAATGAAACTTTGCTCTCTATCTCTCTCTCTTCTGGCTTATCTGATATAAACCACATCGACTCTTACTTACAAAGTATTTTATAAAGTCAATACAATTTAAATTCCTGTCATGACTAATTCAATTATTTTGTGACTTTTGTTAGGGGAGCATTTTTTTTTCAAATTTGAAAAAATATTATAATGTTGGCAGAATTTTTTTAATAAAGATTTAAATCTTTCACTGTTAGACTAAGGTTTGTAGTTTGAAATATGCTAAATTATTCCGTCTCCAAATAATATTAAGGGTGGTGTGTTGGAATATGAATTTTAGAAGATTTGTTGGTTTTTTAAAAATTTCCTGTTATTAAACTAATGATTTCTAAATGTTTTACCAAATTGTATGTGCTAAATTATTTGAAATGTTTGTAGTTTGAAATGTGCTAAATTATTCCGTCTCCAAATAACACTAAGAGGATGTATTGGAATATGAATTTTAGAAGATTTGGTGGTTCTTTTAAAATCTCCTGTTATTGAACTAATGATTTATAAATGTCTTACCAAATCCTATGTTATTCAATCAACAATTTATAAAAAGTAAATTAAATCTCATGTTATTAGAAATATTTTAAGTAATTGATTTTAGAAGATTCTGAGTGATTTTAAGTGTTTTGGTGGAGTTTGTTAGTTAAAAATATAAAAAACCAAATCACATAATTTTAGGTGGGATTTTGTAAACTTTAATAACAAATCATAAGAAATTTTCTAATTCACCAAAAATCATCTAAAATCTCATTAAAACTTAAATCATTTCAAATTCTCCCAAATTTCAGTTTTAATACACCCTTCTAGATTTAGAAGATTTTTCATTTTTCAGTAAAATTGGGTAGTAATTTTATTTTATTATGAATTGTTTATACTTTATAGTACTATGCATAGCTACATGAAGTGAACTACTAATTTAATAAGATTGTACGATATATCGAGTCAAACGGCGCTGTTTAGAGTGTTTTTAATGCGGTAATAAAGATTTAAATAATGCTAATGAAGTTGACTAAGAGGAGACCACCTAGAGTCCTCTTCACACCTAACTTTGACTACAAATATGAAACCGATGATTTTAAATGTTGTAGTATCCGTTTCAACGACTTGTTTTCCGCGGGCATATACCACGTGTCACATCACTTGTATGTTTGAAGGTGTGATAAGAAAATGAAAAACGGATGTAAAAATACTTGTAACATCTTATTGCAGTCAAATTTATAACGTTGTGGTCACAAAATCACAATTCATGTTAATACAACGAACATCATCCATGACTCCACACGACTACGGTGAGTGATTGTTCCGATCCACCTACGTGCTACAGGCCACCACAACAAACATTATATTTTTTTCAGGTTTTTTTTTTTTTGCGGGCCACAATTAATTAAATCCATGACTTGTTGACCCAATTTTATACTTTCTCCTTTTCTTTATATTTGTTGTTTTAGAAATTTATTTTTATTTCAATTTATTTGTTGTTTTTGACATTTTTTATGTAAAGTTAATAAAGTAATATTGGAATCTGGATAAAAACTTTTTCCGAAGATTCTCTTTTCAAAAAGTGACTACTTTATTATTTAAAATATTATTGTAGTTACTTTTTTTTGTAATTAAGTGAGTTTTTTAATATGTGTGAATTATGTTAAAACAACAAACAATACAGAACGGAGGGAGTACTTTTTATTAAAAAAAAAAAATCGATTTCATTTTTGTTATCTGAAAATCATAGATTCTCTGTTCATTTAAATAAGGGTTTTCTGCAAAAAAATCCTTCATTGTGTTTTTTCTGCAACTTTATCCTCAACTATTAAAAATGCAGGTCAACCTTATCAGGTTACAGTCAATCCACGATATAACCCTTGTAAGTAACATACGTTATATCAGTAACGGAAATCAAAACTCACCGTTTTGAATATAAAAACTACTTGCTGTTTTTAATTTTTTTAATTAAAAAAATAAAATAAAATAAAATGAAAAGTAAAAAGAAAAAGATATGTTACCAAAAAATAATGCATCGTCTTCTTCCTTTTTTTTTTTTTTACTCATCGTCATCATCCTTCATCTTCTTCCGCCATGACTCTTTCCATTGGCATCTCCAAACAAACTGTTCCTTCTTCTTCCATCCGAGAAACAATCTTCGGAAATGCTCAGTATCACACGATTGCATCCAATAGAAAGCACTAAGACTAAGTAAAGTTAGATCTGAACCTTGGGATTTGAATCCGATAAGCGTTGAAACAGTTCCAACTCCAAGCACGGTTCCACTAGAATTGCTGATTTTGTCTACTCTTCAATGGAAGATGCATCTCATTACTCCAATTTCGTTTATAGACCACATCATCAGGAGATTGGGGCTTAAGAACAATGCTCAATAGGATTTCCTCAACAGCTGCCACCATCTCCTCCTCTCTGCAATCTACGGTTCGTAAACGACAAAAAGAAAAACTCAATGGGTCGCATTGGTTTAAAGAACGAAACCCGATCTTGCCGGAAACGCAAGAGTCACGATTCATCATCGTTTAGCAGCCCAAACTGCGTGATTGATTCAAACCCTTTCAATAGTGACGAAAGCTCAAACGATTCATGGTCAACGAGTTCGTACAATCAACCATCGTCACCGCAACAACCTCCACTGAAAAAGATGAGAGGAGCTCAAGAGACGAAGAAGAACAAACCGATTTTGCATCTTCCATGGGCTATCGTACCCACTCCATAACCGTAATCGAGCTTCTTCTCTTACGGTTTTGGACGATGCGTATCCAATTCGTAAAACTCGAATTCTGATTCCAATCCAATTCTGGGAAGAAACTGTCAGGTGATTACGGATTTCCAACGAGGGATATAACACCGAACAAATGGATTTATTAAATCTAATTCAACCCACGAATAATGAAACTACAAGAGAGAACCAATTCATAGGAGGAATCATAAGAACCAATTCATATTATCGGAATCAAAGGTCGGGTTTCAAATATTACGGATCAAAAGATCTGCAGATGATGCCACTAAATTTTTTTCCCAAATGGATTTACATGTGCACTAGTTTTTTTTCCTCGAGCGTTTTTTTTTTCAAAACCACAAATAGTTTTTAACTACTTGCCGTTTTTTTATTTTTAAAACGGTGCGTTTAACAATCCGTTTGATTCTTAAACGACTTTTATTTTTGCCACGTCATCGATATAACCGAGAGTTATATTGCGGGTTGACCGAAACCTGTATTTTTTGAGAATTGGAGATAGAGTTGCAAATAAAAACACTGGGTTTATTTGCAGAAAATTCTTTAAATAATAATGATGTCTTAAGCAAAGCAGAAAAGGTTATACTTTGACTTTTGTTTTGTTACTTTTTCATGACAGGAGTTCACGGACAAATGGATCAAAGTGGTCCCTTGAAGAGATTTTGTGATGAACGGTTGAGATGTATCTTTCATCAGCTGCATTATGTAAAAATTTGTATACGGTCAAGTCACTGAACATATAGAGAGAGATACGCTCTCAAATATCCCTCTTCCACTCATCGAACGGCTCTCATACTCTGACTGAGATTTATCATACTCGTCGCTTGTTAACAATTAATACACAAACATCTCACATTTGCTTTTGTTCATATCTTTGTTTTGTTCTTGTTGTTGTCATATCTCTTCTTCAATGAATTTATGGATTTAAAATGGTAATTTCTTTGGTCAAAAAATAACCTATATAATGAATAGAAACACGGTTGCATCGTCTGAGATCAAATCTAGAAACTCAACAGTTTTTTTTCTGTAGTTTTTTGTTGTTGTTGTTGTTGCTATCGTCATATCTCTTACGACATGCACATGTTCATAGCAGATTTATTTTCGCATAAAATGCTGTTGTGTATAGTGTTCTTTTCTTTTTCTTTTCAGAGAGTCCAGTGTATAGTGAATCAGTTAAACTAGGCATAGTTTTAAATGGATGACAAAATATCAAAGCTTGGTATAACAAAGTCCCCATATATATAACAATGCCCAACAAAAAATTAATAAAAACAATATTGCGGTCGGTCGTCAAACTTAACGGCCTAATAATCAAAGTCACCCCATTCCATTTTTTATTTCAGGTGGGGACTCAGACAAATACTAGTTTTTTTTTTAGTTTACAAATAAATTACTATCATCCACAACCACATTGCTGTTTTGATACATCCAAGACATTCTTTTTTTTTCTTCCATTTATTGTTTGCCCCAACCTAAATACGAGTTCCCTTGGTAAATGATGTATCAAACAAGATACCAAGCTTTCTCCCAATCGAGAATGTATTTACGTTTGGAACGTTGTGAACACGATTATAATGATACGAAATATTTTAATCTGACAGACTGGACTATGGAATTTAGAAATAAAACATGAAAACATATGAATTAAAATTCGAAGTCAGCATTTTAATAAAGAGGTTTTGGGTCTCAATTGTTACAATAGAAAACAACAGTAACGTGGCCATTAAAAAAAAACAGTAAAGCAGTTAATGCAGATAGTAAAAAAACAGTATAGTTAAAATGCTGGATGATAAAATCAAACACTGGTCATTTGAAAAGACAATGGTCGAATCCAAGAAAAGTTATCGGAGCCTATAAACAGAGCCGTGCCTGAGATATTCAGAGTTATAATACAAAACTCAAAATTGAGGCCATAAATAGTATATAAAAAAAAATAGAAATTTTGTCTTTAACAAAAAAATGTAAAAAAATCATAGACTTTATTCAAATGTTTTAAATGTGTATGTTGATGCACGTCTCTGTCTATAAAAGAGTTTTATATCTGTATCATCCAAAATATTTTATAGTAGTCAAGTATAATTATATTTATGATGTTGGAATTTATTTTTTTTATTTATTTTTGGACGAAGTTGGAATTTAATTTAATTTCTCAAACTTCAGGATGAATCTTTTAACTATAAGAAGATAATGAGTTAAAGATCATATTTACGTACACTTCTCAAATAAAGTGAAGATTCAACGATCGAAGTCTTTATAAATAGATATGAAAATTACATTAAAAAGAAGAAGAAGCAGTCGTGTGGACGTGTTTAGGGTTTGTGTTCAAATAGAGATTTATTGGAATTGGTATGTGAGCGTGGAAAACATTGGAAAACAGAAATCTAAAAGTGTGTCGAACTCTTATAAAATTAGAGACACAGATGCATAGCTTTCGCACCAAGTCTGTGTTGCATAGCAACTGAGTTCGATGCATATAGTCCAGTCCCGGGTTATCTTAATGAACCGAAATCGAAATAAATAGATTTGGTTATCAGGCACATTCTATTTGGGATTTATTCAGTTTTTACTTTTTGTTTTCTCCCCCCCCTCAGAACCAAAAACGAGCGAGTTACATATATAAGCATCGAGGTAGCATCGGTAATGCATAACTCATAGTTTCATTTCTATAAATTTAATTAATTTTAGGCATTTATCTTTTATTCTTTTGGTGAAACTATTTCCATTACAAGGTACTTTCTTGATTTATATATTATAATTATATATCCAAAAAATGTTTAGCAAGAAATAAAATGGCAGGATTAGCACTTAATGATATATTATGGTTTTTACTCATTTTTAGACTATGATATAAGTGTTTTATATAGTCTTTTGTTAGTTTTTGAATCCTTTCTGAGTCTTTATAGGTGGGACTACGTTTGAAGCATAATTGGAGATTCTGAAGCTTTTTGGAGCATTCTGCAAGAAGTTGCGAAGTGATGAAGTCGAAAGAGTGGATTTACACGCACGGTGTCGATCGACACCAGACGAGACCGACAAATTGTTCGAACTTCTATTGAAAAAGGAAATTGCCCAAGTTTTGAAGAATTACAAGATTGCCCCTGAACGAAAATCCTCTTCTATAAATAGATTTCAGGCATTGTTTAGCCTAATTACCTTTGAATACTTTTTCATAATTTTCTGTCTTAGAGATTTTTAGAGAGAAGAATTTGTCTCCTTCAGAGCAAATTTGGAACTCCATTATTTCTATTGATTTCTTTTATGCATTCTTCTTTATTCATGATGTTTGTTTCATTCACCATGTCTGAGTAGTCTGCTAGTTAGGTTTAGGGTTTTTCAAAGGTGATTAATGAATTGTTAGGTCGAATTAAAATTGTTAGGATAAAATCATTAGAGTTCTTCATCTGGATTTGTGTTTAATGCTGATTTTAGCTTCATGACCTAGAATCTGATCTTAGGTTAATTAGTAGACACGAGAGTGTTATTAATTGCCTGAACTAATGTTAGATGAGCAAAATACCTATTCGCAAAGAGATTTGGTTTAGGATTTTGTGAACAATCGAACCTGATATTAATGCTTGTTTGAATTGTTAGAATTTGCAAAGAGATTTGGAATTCTAGGGTTTAGACATAGATAATCTTCGCAGCGAGAGTTGGTTGATTTTACATTAGTGTTTCGAGTTCAAGAACAGTGCTTAATAATTCCTAACATCCTGTCTAGACCTGCAATTTAGATCACCTGAGAATTTCCCTGAACCTAGCGTTTCGTCTCCTGAACTTACATCGCTTTTAATTGCTTTCTGTTTTTAATTCCATATTTCTTCTTAGCTTAATTCGAATTTAGAAAACTGCTGTGTGACTATCCCTTCTCTGTGGATTCGATCCCTAAGTACTACAACTGATCTCTTAATTTGAGAGAGTAGCTCTAGGGTAAATTTGACCCATATCAAATTTTGGCGCCGTTGCCGGGGAAGGAGATTAGTTGCCTACAGAGTTCTAATATTAGGATTTTGACTAGGTTTTGTTTTTAATTTTTGTTTTTGGTTACTAATTCAGTTTCTTAACTTTGTGTTTCAGGTGCATGCACAATCGCAGTACCAGGAGCAACAAGGAAAAGGAATTGATCGCACTCAACCAGGAACTTACTTATCTTGAACGTACGAACAGTCGATATGCCCGAGCATCGATCGACACAAAGAGTATCGATCGACACCCGACCAGAGCATCGATCGACACACTTAGCATCGATCGACACTCTTCGTGACCAGAGATGGCTGGACTGATGGTTTTGATCCGCGACGAGAATGGTGACTTGGTTGATGGCGAGGGGCATAGGAGGAATGCCCAAGGACAGAGACTTGATGAGGCTGGCGCCATCATAGTCGAACCAGCAAGACACCAAGCACCTGCAGAAGCTGGACGTGGAAGAACATTAGACGAGTACAACCGCCCAGACCAGTTCTATGCCAATAGAGCTGCGATAAGTCCTCCTGCATTCCAGAGGAATGACTTCGAGCTGAAGCCTGCTTACTTCACGCTCGTATCTAAACACCCTTTCCATGGTCTTCCCACTGAACACCCCAAGGACCACGTAGAGAGATTCGAAGACTTAGCTTCAAGCATCAAGGCTAATGGAGTGACCTATGATTATCTTTTCTGCAAGCTTTTCCCCTATTCGCTTGATGGAGATGCATCATACTGGCTGAAGCAGTTGCCACCAGGATCCTTGACCACATGGGAAGACACAAAGAATGCATTCTTTTGTAATTTCTTTGATGATGCGAGATCGGAGGAGCTGAGAATGAAGATCACTACATTCTCTCAAGGACCTACTGAGGCATTCAAAGCTTATTGGATGAGGTTCAGATCTTACCAAAGGGACTGCCCACATCATGGATTCAGCGAGCCACAGCTTATCGGAATATTCTACCACGGGATCGACTGGAGATACCAGATGGCCTTAGACGCTGCAAGCAATGGGAACTTCAACACCAGATTTCCAGATGACGCAATAGAGCTTATAGAGAACTTAGCCTCTAGCAACAACACCAAGAATGCTGATTTTGAGAGGAGACAAAACGCAGGAGTAGCTGGTGGAAACCAAATTGCTGAAGTCAACAAGAAGCTGGACATCTTGATGGGAAAGAAGCAGGTCTATTTTGCTAATGAAGTAGAGACTTTTGAGCCTGAGGAAGAAGAAGTTAACTACATTAATGGAGCTGGTTTTCACGGACAGAGATTCAACAATCAGCTCCATTAATGCTATGGTTCTTCCTACCAAAAGCCTTTTCAGAGCAACAGCTTCAACATAACTTATGGTTCTTCTTTCCATCAGAAGCCTCCTGAGCAAGACAATAAGATGGAGTCTATGCTTGAGCAAATCTTGGAAGGACAGCAGAAGCTAACCGTGAATTTCAATGGCAAGATTGATTCACTTTTTCAAAACCTGAATGGAAAGATTGAGGGCATAAACACTCACATGAAGAAGCTGGATGTTCAAGTTGCTCAAACCGCAGAAGCTGTTCGTAGGCAAGAAGGATTTCTTCCTGGAAAAACGGACACGAATCCGAGACACCATGTGAATGCCATCACGATCCAGAATGGAGGGAACCTTCAACCTGTGCAGAAAATTGGGCCAAGTACTGAAGAATTAAAGGAGCTTGAAGATGTAGAAATTGCTGCGGAGTCAATATCGATCGACACTACTGTGTGTCGATCGACACTCGAGAAGAAATCAGACAAATCAAGCTCGATCAACACAGCATCCTCGACACAAACGTCTAGTGTCGATCGACACCAGCTGAGTGTCGATCGACACCAGCTGAGTGTCGATCGACACCCTTCCCGAACTTGGACAGACACGCCTACAGCTTCACAAGTTGCATTGGGAAGAGTCTACAAGGCCAAGGATCCAAATCTTCCTCTACCCAAACACCTAAGGCCGCCCATTAGTGCAGAGAAGCTGGCTGCTTTCAACAAGAAGGTGGAAATGATTCCTAAGGAGCTCTCCTTTGATGAGGCTTATGAGAGATATCCTTTGTGTGCTTTCTTCCAGAATAACAGAGAAACCTTTGAAGAGATGGAGTAATTCTTTCACAAAGCAAGGGAAACACCACCACCAATGAAGCAGCTGCCTAAGGTTGAAGATCCTGGGATGTTTATGGTTCCATGCTCCATTGGTGGAGTTGAGTTTAAACAATCCCTCTGCGATTCAGGAGCAAACGTGAACCTCATGACAAAAGACATTGCAGAGAGGCTGGGGATTGCTGACATTCACCCTTCAAGCATGACTCTTGAATTTGCCAATTCTTCTACCGCAGTCTCATATGGTACAATTCCAAACCTACTTGTCAAAGTTGGAAGTTGCGTAGCTCCAACTGATTTTCAGGTTGTGGAAGTAGACAAAACGTCTAACATACCATTCATCCTAGGAAGACCATTCATGGCCACGGTAGGAGCTATTGTAGACATGCCCAATAAGAGAATGTCTTTCTCTAATGTTGACAAAGAAGTGTTATACAAAGCTATCCCTACTACAGAAACTTCTAAACACATCTCTTGCATTGCTGTGATCGCTGGAGAGGAGCTTGATACTGCAGAACAAGAGGACAAGCTGGTTATTCAAGAAGCATTGGCTGGTAATTTTAAGAAAGTTGTGGAGCTTGAAGACTGGGGTGGAAATGATCATCTCTTCCAAACTATGAGCAGAAACGGTGTTCAAATCAATGACAAGCCAATGGAGGAAGACGTTTTTGTCATGGAGACAAGGATGCAGAGATGAACTGCAGAAAAGGTGAAGAAATTCGAGCTACTGACTCAGTGTCGATCGACACTGACACACTTCACGGATCACACCAGAAGTCGCTTCCAATGCTGCAAGCCCGTCATCTTTGGTCAAACAGAAGCCTCCACATCCTTCTGCCCAGAAACCTCGAAGTAAGCATAGGTACGCACACCCTGAACTCAATTCCAAACCTCCTGATCATATCAATAAGAATTTAAAAAGTTCAAAAGCTGTTGCACACTTATGCAAGCCACGAGATTCTCGTAGAAGGCTTGGTGTTTCTGTTGATGATGCTGCAGGAAAAAGGAGTATCCCACCCGATCTCAAGTCCCTCCCTGCTGCTGTTCCTCATTTCCTTGGCCGCTCTCATGCACCTAATGCTTATACACCACCTTGGATGAGAAGACATTCGTCTGGGAAGCATTCAATGCAACCCTCTGATCCACCAGACGTCTGACCTGACACAGTCAAGCTAATGACTGAAAACGAGCGCTGAGTGGGAGGCAACCCACTGTCAGTCAGTTGAAAAAAGGAGACATTGGATTCGACTTAGACATGTGTCGATCGACACCACGCGCAGACGAAGGTAAGTCTTCTATCTAGTCTTTTATGTTGTTTCTAATCTTTCTTTTAGCCAACTTCGGGCTTGATAACACTGGGGACAGTGTTGTTTAAGTCTGGGGGAGGTGATTACTGACTTTGTGCTTTGTTTTGAGAGTCAAAAACTTTTGTTTTATTGAGTCAAAATCAGTGAAATTTTCAGTTTTCAGAAGAACTAACCACAGAATGTTGACACTTGAAGGACCATTGCTTTAGTAGTTGATTACAGGTCTTACTAAGTAGAAAACTGCAAGTGGATCAATCTAACAGAGAGAGTTCAGATCCCCTTAAAAGAACTAGGTATGCATTGAATTTGATTCCTCTTTCAGCTATGAACAAGAGAAGCTAGTTGCAGTCTCTCCTTGATCTTCCCTTGAGAAAAGAAAAAGAAAGAAAAAGAGTCTAAGTCTGGGAATAGTGCAATGAACCTCATGAGCCTGTCTCCTCACAAGGAACAATATTAGTGAGTGCTCTTGAACACGTCTCCTCACAAGGAACACAAGTAGAGAGTAGCACTATTTCCCGAGACTTCAAAAGAATAAGAAAAGTCAATGAAAAGATCTTAGAACACCCTGAAAATGGGCAGAAGTTGACTAAGGGAAGAGAAAATAGGAGAGGTGTACAAAGAATGTCTTGTTCAAAGCACTAAGGAAGGGAAAGAATCAGCAAAGTTCTTTGGCATTACCACTGTTAGAGTTCGAAATTTATCTAAGGAAAGGATCTGGATTTAAGCTGGGAGATTGCTAAGCATGTGGTAAGTACACTGAACTTTTCTAAGGTTGGCTCTACTGCATGTGGATTCAAGAGTGTTAATGAGTTGTGGCGTTCTGAAGGTTAGCTGGATATTTCTGTTTTCAAACCTCGACTCTATATTTGGTTTCTGTTTTCAAACCTCGACTCTATATTTGGTTTCTGTTTTGCTTGAGGGCAAACAAATGCTAAGTCTGGGGGAGTTGATATATCATGGTTTTTACCCATTTTTAGACCATGATATAAGTTTTTTTATAGAGTCTTTTGTTAGTTTTTGAGTCCTTTCTGAGTCTTTATAGGTGGGACTACGTTTGGAGCATAATTGGAGATTCTGAAGCTTTTTGGAGCATTATGCAAGAAGCTGCGAAGTGATGAAGTCGAAAGAGTGGATTTACACGCACGGTGTCGATCGACACCAGACGAGACCGACAAATTGTTCGAACTTCTATTGGAAAAAGGAAATTGCCCAAGTTTTGAAGAATTACAAGATTGCCCCTGGACGAAAATCCTCTTCTATAAATAGATTTCAGGCATTGTTTAGCCTAATTACCTTTGAATACTTTTTCATAATTTTCTGTCTTAGAGATTTTTAGAGAGAAGAATTTGTCTCCTTCAGAGCAAATTTGGAACTCCATTATTTCTATTGATTTCTTTTATGCATTCTTCTTTATTCATGATGTTTGTTTCATTCACCATGTCTGAGTAGTCTGCTAGTTAGGTTTAAGGTTTTTCAAAGGTGATTAATCAATTGTTAGGTCGAATTAAAATTGTTAGGATAAAATCATTAGAGTTCTTCATCTGGATTTGTGTTTAATGCTTATTCTAGATTCGCGACCTAGAATCTGATCTTAGGTTGATTAATAGATGCGAGAGTATTATTAATTGTCTGAACTAATGTTAGATGAGCAAAATACCTATTCGCAAAGAGATTTGGTTTAGGATTTTGTGAACAATTGAACCTGATAATAATGCTTGTTTGAATTGATAGGATTTGCAAAGAGATTTGGAATTGTAGGGTTTAGACATAGATAATCTTCGCAGCGAGAGTTGGTTGATTTTACATTAGTGTTTCGAGTTCAAGAACGGTTCTTAATAATTCCTAACATCCTGTTTAGACCTACAATTTATATCACCTGAGAATTTCTCTGAACCTAGCGTTTCATCTCCTGAATTTACATCGTTTTTAATTGCTTTCTGTCTTTTAATTTCATCTTATTTCTTAGGTTAATTCGAATTTAGAAAACTGCTGTGTGACTATCCCTTCTCTGTGGATTCGATCCCTAAGTACTACAACTAATCTTTTAATTTGAAAGAGTAGCTCTAAGGTAAATTTGACCTATATCACCTAACCGCATGAGTTATAATATATGCGGAAACAAATTACGGATTCAAAGACCAAAGAGGTCTGTCAGGTTGGTTTATTAGGACTTAAGACGCTTAAGTTAAGAGCCATGAAGTCGACTTTCATTTGAAAAAAACTCGCTGTCAACATTTATTTAGTGATCAGATTTAAATGGGTAATGGTTAAAAATATTAGTGGGCTTATTTTGGTTGAAATGGGCCTAATCATCGTGTTTTACAATTACTACATAGAGGAGGCCACTTTTACTTACGTCTTCAATTGCTCGGATGGATTTTAAAACACAAATATTAATTTTAAAACCAAATAAAATAATATCAATATGTATATCGCTCATACTGATAAAAGAGTGCACTCTTATAACACCGATATACAATGAAAATACATTACGGGTTAACCAAATCTTATAACACTGAAACAACTTATTAAATATAGTTTTGGCCGCATAAAGCTAGTTTAGATTAAAGTTTTGGGTTAAGTTTACAGGTCTCCCGATACATTATAAGAAGAATCCAGTATTCCGAACGATAGGAGCAGAATTAGGACATGTGGAAAAGATCGACGAATCGGGAGCCGGGATGCAAATTTTCATCAATGCAGATGAACCACTGCAATTTGAGAGAAAAGCAAAATTCAAGAACGGAGATATTATCAGAGTGTCCCTGATGTATGAGGATTTACATAGGTGGTGCTACACTTGCAAGAGAATCTCACATGAGGAAGGAACTTGCCCCGAACTTTCAGAAGAACAGCGAGATTTAAATCAGAAATTGCGTGTGGAACAGAAAATCAAGGAGGAGTTAGCGGCCAAAGAGATGTTCCCACCGAGAGAATTCCGAAGCATTGAAAAATCACCGATACCTCCAAGATCTGGAATCTCTAGAAAGTTCCCAGATTTTGAAACAGAGACTTCCCGCAATAGAGATTTACGTGCTAAGATCCAAGGACAGAGGGAGGAAAGGAGCAAAGATGTATGGAACAGAATTGACCATGAAGGGTATAATCGTTTTCCCCGGAATCGGGAGAGATATCATCCGTATGCCAAGGACTCTTTTGATCGCAACAACAGACTTAGCGAGAAACATATCCCTCGCATGGAATGGAGACCAAGGAATGGAGCTGAAAATACACCAGTAAAAGATATGGGGAGCAGGCGAGATGATCTGAAATCAATGAGTACCCATGGAGCCAGGTTGGATCGTCACTCCGATGCTGACTCTCAAAGAACTATAACAGAGCTCCATGACAACCAAGGAAATAACTTGAATTCGCAGTCAGGACATCTTGGGGTCCATAGGAATGAATCCGAGGAGGATCGCATTAGAAGATTAAGGAAAGTGAAGGGGTTAATGACTGAAACGTCGGAGATGGAGGCAAGAGTTTCGAGCATTCCTAATCCGCAAAGTAACAACTTCATGAATTCGGCCCGTGGAATTAAACCTCCAAATCCGCGCCTCGAACTGAGCGGGCCACATTCGGAGTCTCGGAAAACCCAGAAAGGTGCAGAAGCTGAAAAAGATCAAGTCCTGGGCAATGATGACGAGGTGATGAAGGAATCAGAGACGGGGTTTGATAAAACAAAAAAACAGGGTACTGTAGGGGTAAAGGATACAGCGATTCGTGAAACGGATGATGAGTTTATGGAACGTATGGATCGAGAAGCATATGGGATGGAGCTGGACGAAGTTGATGTCGACAATGATGACTTGTTGATTGATGATCCAAACTACTATGGAGAGCAAATTGATGCAATATCGCAGCTTACATCTAACCCGGAACGTGACGATGAGGATATGGAAGAGAACGAAACATACATAGATGCTATTATTCCTGAAACTCAGATACAAGAAACTCAAGCTACCATGAAGCTCCGGAAACCTGGAAAGGAAAAGGGAGAGCCAGGAAAAACAATAAAAGGAGGAGTGGCACCATCGACAAATAAAAAAACTCCAAAGAGCCACGAGTTAGGGGGATTAATGGCATCAAGGAAAATGCACACTAGCCGCTCACGTGCGTCCCCAAAAAAGAAGAGTAACTTGACTGCGAGATCATCAGGTACTAAGATTACTAAATTCCCTCCACATGAGGTGTTTCCTTCTGCTCTTAACAAGAGTAAGTCTGCTGTTTTCGGTTCGGTGGTGTTCCAGAAACCATCCAGTAAGAGAATATGAGTACAATTGCATGGAATTGTCAAGGTGCAGGCGCGAAACTGACTAAACGACACCTTCGAGAGCTGCACCGCTATTTTCGTCCATGCTTTCTTTTTCTTTCTGAGACTAAAAATTATTTTTCTTTTATGCAAGATTTTCAAACTTCTTTTGGTTATGATAAATTGTTCACCGTGGAGCCTGTTGGTCGAAGCGGTGGGTTTGCTCTTTTTTATTTGGATTGTTTCTCTGTTAAAGTTTTATTTTCAAACGATCGCATGATCGATATCGAGGCAACGATCGAGGGCCACAGAGTCTATATGACGTTTATATATGGAGATCCGGTCGTTTCGTGCCGTGCTGCTGTTTGGGAACGGTTGACAGGGATTAGCTTAAACCGAGTTGGAGCTTGGTTCATGATTGGGGATTTCAATGAGATACTAGGAAATCATGAGAAGAAAGGGGGAAGACGAAGATCCGATGTTTCGTTTCTCGACTTCAAATATATGTTTGATAACTGTGGTATGATTGATTTCCCATACAAGGGCAATCCCATGTCCTGGCTTGGATATAGACGTTCTGGTAGAGTACAATGCGGACTCGACCGTGCTGTAGGGAACGCGTGGCATGAATTATTTTCCCACACAAATGTGGAGTATCTAAAACTTTGGGGGTCTGATCACCGACCCATTTTCGCGAGGATCCAATCTAGGAAAGCTCGTTTTCACAAGAATTTCAAATTTGACAAAAGATGGCTGGATAAAGATGGATTTCATGAAACCGTGGTGGAAAGCTGGGGAGAAGCACAAGGGGACCCCTATGATATATTTTATAAGATTGGGGTATGTTGCAAAGCGTTATCAAAATGGAGAAAAACCAATCCGACTAACTCGGCAAAGAAGATTGAAGAGATAAAGGCTCAATTGGAGATTGCACAACTTGATGAGACCTTTTTCAGTGAAGATGTTCTCAACCTGAAATGGATGCTAGGCTCAGCTTTTCGCGACGAAGAACTATACTGGAAGCAGAAAAGCCGGGCGAATTGGTTAAAAGAGGGTGACCGGAATACCAAATTCTTCCATGCTACTACAAGACAGAGAAGAGCGCGAAACCGGATTACTAAATTAAAAGCGGGAAACGGAGCCTGGGTAGAAACGGAGGAGGGTATAGAAAAGGAGGCGACAAAATATTTCCAAAATATATTTACCTCATCAAATCCAGAATGTCACGAGGAAGCACTCCGGTATATTACCGCGTCTGTAACTATGGAAATGAATGTAGCACTCACGAGAATACCAATGGATGCAGAGATCAAGCAAGCAGTTTTTGAGATAAATCCGGATAAAGCGCCAGGCCCAGATGGTATGACGGGTTTATTCTTTCAAAAATGCTGGGAGTCTACAGAGAAGGATATTATATGCATGGTAAAAGGGTTCTTTGAGAATGGTGAATTCGATGTTCGGCTTAATCAGACGAATATCTGTCTCATCCCGAAGAATGAGAGGCCACGAGAGATGGGAGAATTCAGACCAATAAGCTTATGTAACGTTTGTTACAAGATCATTTCGAAGGTCTTATGTAGACGTATAAAAAAGATTCTCCCGAAATTAATATCTGAGACACAATTCGCTTTTGTGGCGAAGAGGCTCATTACGGACAACATATTAATTGCGCAAGAAATCTTCCATGCACTCCGGACGAATCCTATATGCAATTCGAAGTTTGTGGCTATAAAGACAGACATGAGCAAGGCTTATGATAGAGTGGAATGGAGTTTTCTTAAAGCTCTTATGACAAAGATGGGCTTTGATGAAAAATGGATACATTGGGTCATGAGGTGCATTAGCTCAGTCTCGTATCAGGTCTTGATCAATGGAGAACCAAAAGGTAACATTGTCCCATCTAGAGGAATCCGCCAAGGCGATCCTCTATCCCCGTTTCTATTTATCATATATACTGAAGCCTTAATAAGCCAATTGCGGGGTGCAGAGGAAGACGGGAGATTAACTGGACTCAAAGTGGCACGATCAAGCCCGGCAATCTCACATTTATTGTTCGCGGACGATAGCTTATTTTTCTGTAAAGCAGAGATCCCGCAATGTGCGGAGCTTTTGAAGATTCTAACATTATACGGCCAAGCTTCCGGACAGCGACTAAACTTTTCGAAATCCTCGATTCTCTTTGGAAGTAAAGTGAACCCGGAATGCAAGAACGCTCTTAAAAGGGCAATCAGCATTTCTACAGAAGAGGGAATGGGAATGTACCTTGGATTACTTGAAAAGATGTGTGGATCTAAAAAACAGGTATTTGCCTATGTCCAGGAAAGACTCAATAACAGAATAAACTCGTGGTCATCCAAACTGCTGTCCAAAGGGGGAAAAGAGGTTCTACTCAAATCGGTAGCACAGGCCATTCCGACGTATGTTATGTCGAGTTTCCTCTTACCACAAGAGATTATCATAAAAATGCAAAGCGCCATTTCCAGATTTTGGTGGAGTACTAAGGCTGATAATCGAGGACTCCATTGGATCGCATGGGATAAGATATGTGTCCCGTTGGATAAAGGGGGTCTCGGCTTTCGGGATTTGAAGAATTTTAATCTGGCTCTTCTAGCAAAACAATTGTGGCGACTTATACGGTATCCATCATCCCTCTTGGCTCGAGTTTTAAAAGGAAGATACTTTCGATATTCCAATCCCCTAGAAGTGGAGAAATCGGCGTCGCCTTCTTATGGTTGGAGGAGCATTATGGCGGCAAAGGAGCTGCTCAAATCAGGACTTCGTAAGACTATTAAGTCGGGTTTTAACACAAGAGTATGGAGCGACTCATGGATTCCGGTGATCCCGGCAAGACCGGCGAAGAGTATTTCTATAGATCAGGATCCTAATCTATATGTCAACCATCTAATAGACTTTGATTCTAAGAGGTGGCGGATAGAAAAAATCCAAGAGTTTGCTGATCCGGAGGATATTCCGCGAATTATGAGTCTCGGACCATCCCGTATTTTTGATTTTGACGGTTATAGTTGGGTCCACACAAAATCAGGAAATTATACTGTCAAATCCGGGTATGAGATAGCTTGCGAAACATAGGCAGAAATTAGGGGACAAGAGGTGCTAGAACCGAGTACTAACGCCCTCAAGAGTAAGGTTTGGTCTCTCAACACGTCAAGAAAAATCAAGCACCTTATTTGGCAAGTGATCTCGGGATGTATAGCGACGCGAAGTAAGCTAGTGGATAGACATTGTGGCAGTGATCGATCCTGCCCAAGATGTGGCGTAGAGGAAAAGACAATAACCCACCTATTTTTTCAATGCCCCTCGATATCACAAGTTTGGCATCTTTCATCTATTCCATGTATCCCGGACGTATTTCCGTGTGAGGCTCTGTTTTGTAATACATATTATCTAATGACAAGGGCACGCGAAAGGGGGGCAACTAATGATCTGATCAAATGTTTCCCGTGGATCATGTGGTATATCTGGAAAGCTAGGAAGGATAAAGTGTTTAATGGGAAAGATATTGCTCCCTTGGATATCATTGATATAGCTCTCCAAGAATCGACAAAATGGGAGATGGCCAATTTAGTCCAAAATACGAGTGAAGAAGTGGAAACTCGAGTAGCAAGTTCACTAGACATGACGATTCCGGGTAGTGAATTCCGATGTCAAGTAGATGTTTCTTGGGTAAGTTCGGATAAATTGTATGGAGGAGGCCTGGTACTCTTTCATAATGACTTGATCACTCGGCTGGGTGCATTCACAAAGAACGCGGCTCAGTCCCCGTTACACGCCGAAATGAAAACGATTATGTGGGCAATGAGATATGCCCAATGTTCTGGTATTACTTCTATTCACTTTCAGACAGATTGTCTGCAGCTTGTTAAGCTCGTTGATGGAGATGAAAAGTGGCCGAATCTCGTATCAGAATTAGAAGAATTCAATCATTTGCGCTCTCGATTTCGAGAGTTTTTTCTATCCTTTTTACCTCGTACTTGTAATATCCGTGCCAATTCTCTTGAAAAAGGGCTCGAATGCGGGGCTTTGTTTTCTCTCTTATAGTCACAATAGTTCCTACTTGGTTAGCTCACGAAACAAACCTATTCGAACCATTGTTTTGATTAATGTCACTTTGCAGCCAAAAAAAAGATTAAAGTTTCGAAGAGAATGAAGTATATCATTTGGAATCTAAAAGTTTTAATGTTTACCTTCTAACATTTATTGACAACGTATACTGTGGTAAGAATTTACGTACATAGAAATAATGTACTCACAAGATAAGTAGACAAACAAAAGAAAATATTTATTATTAGCCCTTTTCAGTTTTTTTTTTGGTTTACTTATTTCTGTTGGCTAAATTAAAAAATGCTTCACTACCAGTACCGTATCTAGTCCATAGATTTTACTCGGTTTATAAAAATATATTTGGTAGATAGAGCACGTAAAGGTAAAAATGTGCAATAGTGATCTAACATTTGTCGGAGGAAAATAAAACCCTTTGAAGCAAATGATTATACAAATGATGAGTACATACCACTAGCTAAAATGATTAAATATATAAATAAAATAAAAGTACTTATCAATACTATAAATTTGATTATTCGTTTAGTATACGACGTCTTTAAGTATATATAAACATATGTATATCGTTTTAGAATAAGGCTGATGAAAGGCTTATCTCTCTAGCCGATCACCAAAGCTAAAGCTAGTGACTGCTTAACTGGACAACACTTTTTTCTAAGTGATTATTATTTATGTAACTATGTAAGTAACTTATTTAGGAAAAAAAAAGAAAACAAATATAGGAGTATTTGAATATTTCGTGGGCAAAGGAATTATTGTTACTACTAGTATGGCAAAGTGACGATGGCGTGATTCGGCTTCCAAAGTAAGGAATAATCCAAGGTCGACTTAACTTAACGATGTGCAATCTTTTCGGGGGTTTTTTTTTGTTAAATATTTTCTTGTTAAGGTGTTTATTCTTTTGTAGGACTAAAGAGTCTCTCAATTAACTCGATTGTGATATCAGATAACTTCTTAAATTTATTTAACGTTCTCACTTTAATTTATTGTATTAGCCAACTCGTTAATCTTAGATAATCGTTCAAAATTTGTAAAGTAGTATCGTATTTTGGTCACTTTGCTAGAAATAGAGGGTATTCTATTTATTTTTCTTAAGAGAAAGAGTATTTTTTTTATCTTTTTTTTTTATCTTTTCCCTTTTTCTATTAAAAATATATTAACAATGATGGAATTTAAGAAAACGAGACTAAAACCATTTTTTGTGTTTTCTTTACTAAAACTAATTTATGTATAATTAACTAAGTGGTGGTGAGTGATTTCTATTTGAAGAGGAATTATTTTGTTGGTGTAGGGCAAAGATCTATATCCCAATAGTGTGTAATTATCTAACACATTCTCGCGTGTATATCGAAATGGTGTCATACTTTAGATCCATTAGAAATACTGCGAGTGGATTACTCGGTGGTTACACTCACCCTAAAAAAATTAATCGGATGTTAAATACTCGGATCACCTAGTGGTTATTAATAAAAAAACTAACTTTCTAATAGTGTTTAAAATTAGAGGAATATATTTATTTTTTTTGAATTGGCTTTCAGCAAAATTAAAATATTACATGATTTTATATGATTCTACCATTTATAAATGATATAAAATCACGATTTAAATATAATTATTTTATTTCACAATTTTATATTTAAAATAATATAAATATGGTGTAAGTACGTATAACTGTTTGTTTTTTTGGGTTCAAAAGTACGTATAACTGTTAAATGTGGATTTTTGTATTGAAATTAAAAATTATTATGAAATCTTATAAAATAATGATCATTTTTATAATATATATGATAAAAAATCAGAAAATATATGATAATGATGTTAAAAATATGATAAAATAATTGTTAAAAATATGAGAAATAATTGTTAAAAAATAAGATTTAAGAAATAAACAAAAAATAACAATTGACCAAAAAAACTAATAAATTAATCATTTCAATTAAAAAATCTGAAATATTTTTATTCCATAATTTTAAATTATTGTTACCAACTTATAAGAAGGTAAATTTTATGGATTTAAACACAAATATATAAAATTTGTGATGATTACCAAATATATTAAGGTAATTAATATATACGATAATACATTAATGTTTAAAAAGGCAGAAGTAAGTGGATAGATTCTGTTTAACCGTGGACAAACTACGAATTTAGAGGGGCCTGGTTTTTAAGGTCCTGAAAAAAAATAGAAATCAATTACATGTTGACTATTAAGATATCGGGACCTAGTTTAAAAGAAAATCAGAAAATCAACTCAACCAAAATCATATTGGATTGACCGGTTAAACCCAATAAGAACATTTCTAATTGACAAATATTAATTTTAAAATGCGATATTTAACCCATCAGAAACTTTCTAGACAGATAATATTATACATAAGGATAAGTAGCGGTGGCAAGGTTTCAGGATGTCGCTATATAGGAATAAATAATCTTATCTCTTAAACTAACCAAAAAACAAATTAATGAATATAATTGTAATTTAAGTTTCCTAATATGCTAGCATTGTTTTATTGTTGATGTAATATTATTCCCATAGATGGATCATAAATCATGGAGTACGTGACGTCACGTTAAGAGAGAATGATCACGAGAATATCCAGAGTCCTCGATGCTCTCTTCATCTGTAAACTGTAGAGAAGCCATGTTTTTTTCACATACGTAAATTTTTTTAACGAAATCTCACTTTTAGGGATTGGGACTAATTAACCTGGTTCCGGCCCGATGAGGCCACGAGCCTAATGGCTAAAGCCTTGATTAAAACAATTCTGTTTTATATATACACATAAATGGGGAACTTTGTTGAGCTCATCGACTCATGAGGAGTTTGAGATGGGAATTCGAATGGCAGAACGTGCGGTTGCTAGTGATCCGCACAAGTCCAAAGCTGGCCTTGGGATAAAGCTCGTAAATCAAGGGATTTAGGCGCCAAAATTTATAAATCTTTTAGGGACATCAATTTTAAATAAATACTTTAGATATAGTGATTTTAAAGACAACAGTTGTTTATTATGTTTTAGGCGTGATATGACTTTGGACTGGCACTGCGCAAAACGATGGGTATTATATAATGCTTGCGAGTTGCGAACATGTACATTTGCTACGGGTAAGTGGGAACACGCAGAAAGGGCACGAGAGATGATGAGGGAGAGCGGAGCTGGGAAGAGAGCTGGACTTAGTGTAGTCTAGTAATCTTTGATAAGTGGATGTTCTTGTGATTCCCTCTAATTTCAGCATAATTCCATCCACGCATGGTAATAAAATCAGTCTCTGGAACTCACTTGTAGCTTTTTAACATCAAAGTTTGTTTGACTAGAGAACATATTTGATTTGAGCTGAAACATGTTCAGTGCACTTTCTATGTTATATATAGCTGTGCGATTCAAGCTAATCACTGCTAGATGATATAGGTGGAGAGTGGATACTTAAAAAAAAGGTATACAAAGAAAGATGACTTAGCTCATAAGAAGAAATAAACAAATATCGAATGATGATGATGCATATATAGATATATCGAATGAAATCATAGTTTTATTATAATTTTCTTCGTACACAATCTAACACTACAAAATTGAAAGATGACTTAGCTCATAAGAAGAAATAAACAAATAAAAACTCAGCTTCATAAACATGATCAGCTGGTTTTACGAAAAATCAAGGTAATCGATCCCAAGTATATATACTTGAACGTATCCGGACCTAGATTTTTGGATAAGTAAATCCCATCACGTTTGGCGATATATATGCGTTTCTCACCACATCTAGGGAAAAAAACTCCTTTATACGCTCTAAAGTATTTTGAAAAAACCCCATGGCGCATGGTACAAACCCATTCTGTTTTCCCAAGACGAGCCTCGTGGAATTTAATTTCGTATGGAGTAGCTTTAAAAGCCATAAAGTGGTCGCCTAGATTGTTGTCTCTTGATGTACAATTGACTAACTTTGAGTTTTTCTTTCTAAGACAAATCGGGTCTTCCTCTCGTCTAGCCACTAAATAGGGATGCTGTGATGGGTTAATATGGTCTGGTTTTGATAAGTCCTGTAGGCCGGGTTAGATTTAATTCTAATTGTTTAGTTAATTCTTGTTCAAAAGTTATAATTTGGAAACTACATGTGATTAATTGTCTAGTTATAATTTGGAAACTACATGTGATTAACTGTCAATTACTCTTAGAGCATCCACATTGGTCATATCTCAGAGGAGTGTCTTAAAAAATAAAAAAGAGATTTGTTTTGACAATTAAAAAAAAAAAAAAATTCTTCCAATCAAAAATTGACACGTGGAGATCTAGGATGTCCTAAGTGTCTCTCCAAAGACACTCACTCTCTTTTTAATATTTTTAAAACTTAAGACACCTTTCTTATGTGTGCAATGGAGGTGGTCTTAGGGTTAAATCACGCCATGCATGTTTCTTTTATGTTGAGGCAGAAACGTTAATTACTTAAAAAAATTTGAGATAAAAAATAACCGGTTAGAAATGCCACATTTAAATTAAAATAATTTTTTTTAATAATCCACTGCTAATTAATTTAGAGTTGAAAACCATAAATCTTTGACATAACACATGTGCATGTATGATAATTATGCCATAAATTAATCTTAGCCAAAGTATAGACATAATAGAATCAACCAATAGGGTTAAACCACTTGGTTAACATAATCCGGTACTGTGGGAAAACATGATTAAGAAGATCACAGAATTAAAGAAAATCGAGATCAAAGCTAATCCCTAGTGCATGTAGTTATGTATGCATGGCAAATGTTTTTATTTAGAGTGGAGACACAAGCAATGCAATCAAACAAATTGAAACCAAGTACAGATCACAGGGTTCTGAAGTCATGTTATGATGTAAGAAAAAAAAAAATAGAAAGATAAAGTGTGGGACCAAAAGGGTCTTATCTTAATCGTTAAGTGCGTATGCCTTCGCAAGTCACGAGCCAAAGGAATTGAAGGGGAAAAAAAATCTTACTTAGTGGAGTGGCCATAGAGGAAGTGGTGGCGTCCACGTAACTCAAGTCTTTTATCTGTCTGCTTACTTCACTCTGATCTCTTCAGAATTCTGGGTCCTCCATTACAAAGACATCTTCAAAAAAAGAAGGGCCAATTCTTGAATTCTGCAATTTTACACAACTACTTATGCGACTATTTATTTATTTTTATAATATATAAACATATAAGAATAGATATGACCATTGTATTAAATCGGCTGCAGAGATGTCTAGGCGATCGATTAATTCGTTTAGACATCCGCTAAATATAGTTAGAAACAATATTTTTAATAAAAAATTTAAAATAAAAAACATATTAAATTAGTTCTAAAAAGCTTTTAAAACTAATCAACATTTAGTCAATCAATTAGAGTACAGACGGTCCCAAACGTCCGATTAACATTTAACTATTTTGAGAACATTGGATACGATGACCAAACCCAACTAACAAAAAAAGAATAATATTTTACTTTTCGCTTCAATCATCGACTAATCATATTCTAGCAAATGTATTAATCTAATTGATGACTCTCACTATTTACCGCTTAATTTAAGTGATCAAATCCAACTACTAATTAATCGATGGCTCAGATCAATAGACAATATGTAGTAGCTTTCGGATTGTGGTGGTGTGTGGAATTTTATAACAGCTATTGAACAATGAGACAATTCGAGAATCTGAAAGCAACAGGCAAACAAATCAGAACCCCGAATCTTCTACACCGTGATATTTGATTATTTAAAGCATTACAAAGCACAACCACATAATCCTCAAGGGGAAAAAACAAAACCAAGTGAAGAAAACCATAGTATCTCAATGAACTTTTTCGATCTTGAATAACCAAATCTTGTTACTCAATGTTCAGAATAATTAAAACGGTACCTCTTGGCTCTTGACCATGTAAGTTTCGTAATGACCTAGCTAGTAGATACAATTATTGCGAATCAAATCCGTAATAGCCATGTAAGTTCCTTTTCGAAAGAAAAAAAAAAAGAATCGGTTCTTGCCAACAAAATATGGAAAGATGTGAAAGACATATTTTGTTTTTCAAACATATATTTTGAGTTTGCATTTATATGTAATTTAGAAAAAAATAAAAATTTACATTTATGAAATATTTTTGTTTTCCAGCTTGTAGTTATATATTTTTCGCAAATTGCAAACACAAGGAACATGTTTTAAATTGCCTAATACAATATTTGAGTTATGTTAGAAAATATACAGTAAATGTAAAGGCCAGCGAAAACAAACAATTGGGCTAACTTAATTTTAGGATCCAAGGTAGTAGTTGATGGGAGGAGTATAACCACAATGGACTGATAAGGGATGTTGTGAGCCTGGTCTGGTATAGGCCGGTTTAAATTATGTGTTTTTTTTTCGTTTTTTTCCCGGCCCGGTTTAGTCTGTGGTTCTGTCTTCTGAGGGCCAGTCCACCGCCATCAAGAAGACACAAGAACTGTGATGGACAATGGACATACTGTGGCAGAATTAGTCCTATATGAGTCGGTTTAAGACCAGTTTTGTTTATTTTTTCACTCCCTTTAAAAATAGGATCAGACCGGTACTTAAAATAGAGTTGGACCGATTGGTCCACGAGCTTTTCCATATATATATACGGAAAGCCGAATATTTTTAGCGTTTCGGTATAATTCTCGCAGATTCCTGTAGGTCATTTTCAGAGTTTTCCACAGAACAAAACAATTTGTAGAATCTTGGGAACTCTTTGCCAATTAGAGATATATGCAGAGAAAAGAAGAATATATGTTTACTTTTTATTCTCTGCTTCTTCTATGGACCAGCACACCAGGTACTTATTATACACACACAGAGAGTCAGAACCCTCTCTACCCTACTTTAACCCATGCATCTAGAAGACGTAAGCCACAGAAATTGCACACGTGACCATATGTGTAAGGTTAATGAAATTCCAATAAACCATATAATAATCAAAATTATATAGTCTCTCACAGACATGAAAACAGAGTTCCAAGAGGCAAATCACAAAGCCCAGCCAAATCAAACTGGCCTTTCTCATCTAAATAAATAATAACTTAGTTGGTATTTAAAATCAAACTCCTAAAAACAATATCTAAGTATCTAACTTTCAATCTCAAGTGCTGGTGCTGCTGCTAGATACAAAAGGCCACTTATCAAAACAATTCGACCCCTTTTGCTATATGCTTTTAAAAATAAAAATAAATAACTCCTTTCTCCTTTTTTCTTCTTTGCCTTTTTTAAGCTCTTCTACAGTACTGAGATCTAGATTAACCTTTAATAAAGTCAAGGGACAAACTGCAATCATAACCTCATCAAAATAGTAAAAAAAATAAAAATATCTAGAGCCTCTTTTGCTCACGCAGATCATATTTCTTCCACATTGTTATTGTTAAAACCATGAGATGAAAGAAAACTAAATATTTGTATACGTCTTTGTTTTTATTTTTTAAAACAACAAGGCTTATATAGTTTACCTTATTTCCTCTCGTGGTTTGATTTCGGGATGCTGCTGATAGTGCAAAAGAAAATATAAGAAAGTGTTCTTATTGCAACACACAAAAAGACAAAGAAAAGGCAGAATTAATGGGAGTGTTACATCAGTGTGCATCAATCTTCTATTAACGATCATTTCCTTTTCTTTGTTTTTTTATTTTATTTTAATATATGCTCTAATGGCTTGATGGCATCATAAAACAACATACCCCACATTATCAACAGCATAATCGCTCACCATATGGACGGTAAAGATTAGAAAAACAAATCATTAGAGAATTTTAATAATGTGAGTGTTATATCGCGTAGACACACAACNCAACAGACCCCACATTATCAACAGCATAATCGCTCACCATATGGACGGTAAAGATTAGAAAAACAAATCATTAGAGAATTTTAATAATGTGAGTGTTATATCGCGTAGACACACAACACAGTGTTCAAGTTGGCTTATATAAATATTGGTGTAGAGTATGCCAAAGGTTCCCATAAACAAACTGAGAAGTAACTTTTCTTATTCAGAGAGAAAAGAGAAGAGAGATGAAAAATGTGCAAGAGGAATACCGTAAAGGACCGTGGACAGAACAGGAGGACATCCTCTTGGTCAACTTTGTCCACTTGTTCGGAGATCGAAGATGGGATTTTGTAGCGAAAGTTTCAGGTTTGAAGGTGGAGGGAGAAACATAAGAATAGGTATAGGGCTTGTTTTTGGAAAAATGGGCGGTCTTTGGAAAGGACCTTCCATTAAAAATATGACCTGGTTTTGGCTGTAGGTTTAAACAGAACAGGAAAGAGTTGCAGGTTAAGGTGGGTTAATTACCTGCATCCTGGTCTCAAACGTGGTAAGATGACTCCTCAAGAAGAGCGTCTTGTCCTTGAGCTTCACGCCAAATGGGGTAACAGGTCAGAACAATCCCGCAAGAAACAGAGAAACCCTCCAAAAATGTTTTAAAACCCTCTTCTTCTTCTCTCTTTTTTCTTTTCTTGTATGAACTTTGGAATTTTTAATATACAGGTGGTCAAAGATCGCCCGGAAATTGCCGGGTCGAACAGATAATGAGATAAAGAACTATTGGAGGACTCATATGAGGAAGAAGGCTCAAGAGAAGAAACGACCTATGTCTCCAACTTCCTCATCTTCAAACTGCTGCTCATCATCTATGACCACTGCAACAACTCAAGACACTGGAGGATCCAATGGGAAAATGAATCAAGAATGTGAAGACGGATACTACTCGATGGATGACATATGGAGAGAGATTGATCAGTCTGGAGCAAACATTATCAAACCGGTAAGAGACATGTACTACTCAGAGCAAAGCTGTTACTTGAACTTCCCTCCTCTGGCTTCTCCAACATGGGAAAGCTCCTTGGAGTCTATATGGAACATGGATGCTGATGAAAGTAAGATGTCTTCTTTTCCCATTGATCAGTTTCCTCTCAGTTTTGAGCATGGTAGATCATCGTGGTCGTCTTTAGTCTAGGATTTGATTCATTGGAATGTTTATATGTGCAGCCTATATATATATATATATATATATATATATATTATGAAACGACTGTAGTAGTTTTCCATGACTTACATAAAGAAAAAGACACCACCCAGTACTGTACTAATCTCATGTGTAGTCATCATATCCTCTGCCTTTGTTTCCTTCAAATATGTTAGTTTGTAGAGGGAGTGAAAATTAAGAAGACATATATCTATATCTTGTTCTTAAAGAAATACTTTTTTCATGGATACCACCAATGTGTAATACAAGTCATAACTCTATCAAAACCAATACACTTTTGAAGTTTCTGTGAAAGTTTTTTTTGTAAGAAATCATAATTAGAAATAACTGTTGACCTATCAGAAAGTGATGGGTGAGAGTCTGTGAGTATCCATTATTAAAAAGCCTGAAGAGTGAAGGAAGAAAAATGGAATAAGCAAGTAGCAACATGACTGAACAAGGCATATTCATCTTCTAAATAATCAAGAGAATAGGTTTGACTTGTAAAGCTTAAGCCAACTTTGTGGAAAAAAAGAAAAGAAAAAAGAATGTATTCTTCTGCTTTTATCATCTGATCTTGATCAAATCGAGTATGCTTTTTTTTTTCTGTTTAAGAAATTTCTCCATGCTAAAAGATCAGTTCCCACTCTTTTAGTCTTTATGGTAAGATATCTTTTTTTATTTCTTTATTATATGAGCCACTACTACACGTTCAAACTTTTCCTTTAAAATTTCAATGAAAAAGGAAAAACAAAAAGAAGAAAAGGATGGCTGCTTAAAAGTATGCAAGCAACTATTATCAATGATTCAATATATTTAAAAATGGGCAAGGGAGAGCCTAATTGATCTATCTAATCTTAAAATAAACAAAAGAGGTGGATTGGAGAAAAAAAAAAATGATATATGAAATGACCGGCTGATTTTCACCAAACAAGTGTATTCTGAATCTTTTAATAGGCATATGATAATTAGTTGAAAAATTAAGCATACATCTTTCATAATCTGAATTTGTACGTGCTTATCTTGCCCCCACCAAGAACAAGAACAAATGGAGGGATAAAATAAGATCCACAGACTGATAATCTCAACTACTTAATTAAAGTCGTAATCAAACACAAATATTATAAGCAAGACACCCAACAAGACTATCCCCCTTTTCACCCAAAGTTATTGGAAGAGTATGTAAAAAAAAAAGGGTAGTGGATATGAATGCAAGTTTATTTTAAAACAGCAAGAGATTATCAAATAATGATTGATTGTGCAAGTTCATCAACTTGAAAGAACCGAAAAGAAACCACAGAACTAGCACAAAAATTAACAATAAAATCACTCCACAGTAACAATTTCTAAGGCTGATTATTTTCCGATTACCAAACGAAATTAACATGAACTCTCATAAACTCAAACTATTATTGGATCATCGAAGCTAAACTTGATTTCCGATGGTGTGCTCAGAAATACCAGGCAAGATTCATCAACCAACACCGAATGCATGCAACATGAATCTGTTTATCTTCACTCAAAAGCATTTTGAATTTATCTATTGTGAAACTTTCGCGCGCGCCAAAAAATCATTTAAAAAGGTTAAGATAAAAATTTAAATCTTAAAACTGAGACTGACTACACTACAAGGACTAAGTTGTAAATTAGAATTAATCTTCACTGGGATTGCGCGCTCTGTGTGTCTCATTATAAAAGGATGTGAACATTAATTTTATATAATTTGAGGTTGCATTGAAACTAGATAAAGACTTCAGGGGGTACTTCAGTGTAAAAAATATGAAAATATTTAATCTAGCTGAAACTTTAATTCGTGACTCAGGGCCACACAAACATGTGACGTCGTCACTCGAATCTTTGAATCCGCCGTCAAAATGCTATTCAGACGAGCAGCCACACTATTCGAGCCACCACCGTCTTTCTACAATCCTTCGCCGGGTTTTCAAATCGCCGGTCGGCCAGATCCAGGTTTCTTGATCGAAGATGTCGCCTTTCGTGAAATCTTATCTCTTTGCCTACAACTTTCTCCAAGCTTCCGCATGGTATCTCTCTTTCTTTCCCTCTGTCTTCTCGTTTTCGCTCCCTTACCTTTTCCATCGTTTATTCAATGAGATTTTTGCTTGTTCATTGTGTTCCTCGGGCAGGACGATTTCGCTTCTGAGTATCGTTAGCAGCTTTTCAGCGAACAAGACAATCAATGGCGCTTACGCTTCTGCTGGATACTTGATAAGTGAGAAGACATTTCGTCTTCTGTATCGCTTACAATTTTTTTTGTTTTCGATTTTATCTCAACAATTTCATCTTAAAAATCCGTAATTATATGTTATTTTAGTGGGACTGGTCTGTCAAATTTGGCCAAATCCACGCCAAAATTGGATTGATGATTTCTGAAATTGGTCTCTGTTGATTTGTTCAGGTGTGATGCAAACTGCTGCTGTTCTTGAAGTTCTTCATGGAGCTATAGGTTATATTGGAATGATTTTGATGCTAGTGAGTTATCCTTTTGGAATGAATTGTGAATCGAAACACTGATTGATTTGATCCTGTTCGAATTTAAGGAATTGTCCCGAGCGGATTCTTGTCTCCGCTGATGCAATGGAGTGGAAGAACCCACTTCGTTTTGGCAATTGTTGGACAGATCAAGGAGGTTTGTGCGGTTTTGCAGTAAAACTGTTACTCCTTAAAAGCGTTATATACTCGTAATCGGAAAAAAGTTTCAGACTTTCAGCAAAACTAGAGTGTAATTCTATTTTCACATTCATCTTTTTAGGTCCAGGATTCGCCGTGGCTATCAATAACACTTGTAGCTTGGTGTCTCGGCGATGTGAGTTTGATTGATCTTCACATATGTCTATCGATCTTTACAACAATAAGACAGAGAAATACTAATGACAAGTTTGTGACACTTGAAAACAATATTTTTATCTCAATGTTCTGGTCTGAGAGAACGTCAGCGAGACCTATGAACATACATTACCAGTGATTAGAGTAGATTGAGAAAGAAGTTTTTAGCAGAATGGAGCACTGTCTAGGTTGAACAATGATGTTATATACCGCCAGTTTTTCTTAATGTGTTAGCTGGGTGATGGATTTGGATGCAGATGATCAGATATCCTCACTATGCTTTATCTTGCCTCGGTAGATGTCCTTATTGGCTAACCTATCTCAGGTACTACAACATACTTTACTTTATATATTGTTGTTTTTGATGTGAAACATTCCCTATCACAGAATATTTTTTTCCCGAGTTGAACGGATTGCATAATATGTTTTACCATCCAGGTACACAGTTTTCATCATGATCTATCCAACGGGGGTAGTGGGTGAATGTGAGTGATTTGAAGATGTATAATGTATTGCTCTGAAGCCAGATTTCTTCTTTTATTTCTTCTTATTGACTTTGACCATGTTTCTGCAGTGTTGATCATGTACAAAGCGCTTCCACTTGTGAAAGAAAGGAATCTTTACGCAAATTTCTTCTCTGTTTTCCCCTTCAGTTACTACGAATTCCTTTGGGTATGTTCGTCGCTTCCTTCTTCTTCTACCTTCAACAAAATACTTTTGGCTTAAGTATCGATTATGGATATGTATCTTAATGAAACTGTGCACGTTATGTTTTAGATTCTGTTCTCAGATAATGGTGAATTTTTTTTTAGATATAATCATCATCATCATCATCATTAGCTTTTCCAATAACCAACCGTTATGATCTGTCTGTGGCGTTTTTATTCAGGCCATCCTCTTGGTCTACCCGTTCCTTTGGTTGAAGCTTTATCTCCAGCTGTTCAAGCAAAGAAAGTCCAAGCTTGGAAAAGCAGAGAAGCATCACGGCAAGAGAAAGAGAATGTGAGGTTGAAACAAAAAAAACTGAAGAAAGTGGTAACTGTGTTTGTTGCAATTTGGTTAAGCTATTGTCGGATTTTTTCAACAAATGGACTGTTGATATTTGATTGGAATGGTTTGATCTCATGGAAATCTGAATCAGACAAATGTGATAACGATCAAACAGAAAAAGATGGTTCTTGTAATATGCAGTAGCATTTGTACAAGTAATTTAATGATAAATGAGTGAAAATATATATGCAAATAAGAAAGAAAATCTCTCAAGTATTTTGTAGTCATATCCAGAATCTTTCTAAAGGAGAGCTTCGACGTCGATCTCCACGAAAGAGCATGGATCAGTGATGTCAAAGTTGTTCAAAACCTGAAGCATAATAAAAACACGCGGGATTCGGTTAAATCACAAACCGAACATTTTTGGTTGGGTTTTTGATCGAAACAAGATGAAGAAGAAGGTGGTGTGTGTATATACCTGAGGGTGCACGATTCCAAAGTTACCAACATGTTTCCCTTTGACAACGATGCTGGCTTGTCTACCAGGTCTCAGGTTCCTTTCGAGATTCAGCAAAAAAAAAATTGCGATAAGAGCGTTTGCGTTTCATAATAACAGAGAGTATGTAACTTGTTAAGCTCAGGATCCCAAACAAAACAAAACAAAAAAAGCCAAGAGCTTACTTGAGAGCAGTTTATATAGTATCCGGTATTATCACCGTTTGGCACAAATGGGATCGCTATTACTTCCATGATTCTATCAACGAGGCCATGTATAAGCTTGAAGAATCACACACAGACAAGTTTATCAAGATTAGATTTTAAAAGACGTAATCCATGACCAAGAAGATGAGCTTGGGGAATAAAGAAATCAATATACCTCAAATCCGGAAGTAGCACCACAGTGCAATGCAGCAAGATGGCGGCGATTGGATGCACCGACGTCTTTTGATTCATCCAGTAACACCACCTCACCTATTTCAAAAATCTTGATACCAAAAAAAAACAAAAAAGGTTGATCAAGAGACCTCAAATCTTAAAAAGCAAGGTAATCAAAATCGCTTACCTTGATAGGTTTAGGGTGGTACTTGTTCGAACGAACAGTATTCAATAGTCCAGGTATCAGACTCCTTCTCAGTGCCTAATAAAACGAAAAAAATCTTTCAGCAATGGCAAAAGAAAAAGAAGCTGTAACCTCGAATGTGAAAAATCAAAAAAAGAGGCACCTCAGAATCAGCAGACCCTGGATTCTAGATTATAACGGCTGAATTGTCATCTTCTCTATTTAGCATTGCAAAGTTTTCCTTGTGCGAGCATAGTATAAATGACATAACCTCGGTGTAGACAGACATCGCAATCTAACAAAATGTGTGCCAAAGATAAATAAATCCACTGTGAGAGAGATACAAATACAAAATTGCAATATTTCATACTCCCTCTATTTCACAAAGAATGTCATTCTACTTTTTTCACATATTAAGAAAACTGATAAAAATCATATTCTACCCCTTATTAATACACTAAACACATTTCTCTTTCTAATTAATACATCAATATTACAAGGTCAAAACTGGATTTTTGTTTTAAAAATTGTATTGAAAATACAAAGTGACACTCTTTGTGAAACAAAAACAAAACCTTAAAATGACACTCTTTGTGAAACGGAGGAAGTATGTATGAAGAGCAAGTGGAGATGCTAGTAAATGGTAACCTCTACTCGGAGAAGATCAGTAAGCTCATTCAAAGACAGTGGTTTTATCAAAGCGGTCTTTCTTGTCGGGATGTTATTGTAACCATAGGCAATGGCGACATCCTGTGGCGAAAGATGCACAAGAAATAAATCATTCATATATAATGCCAAATCAACGTAGTATATATATAAAAAAGGTCTTCTTGGTTATGAGAAATTGTTATACCTCCATAACATCACACGGGTGGAGCACGTCGCTTCTGCTTGGGGGTATAACAATTAACCTTTTACTGTTGTATAAAACAGGGAAGACTGATGAGTTCTCGATGATGTGTAGATATTTTTTCAACTTCATATCACACTGCAAAAAAGAAAAGAAAATTTAACAGCCATCAGAAAAGCGGAACATTTTTAAGAAAAAAGGTTGCAAGAGAGTAAAACTTTAAAAAAAAACATCTTCATTAATGATTTACCTTATAAAACTCAATTAGTTCGTCAGCCCTGAAGCTCTTAGACTGCGCCAAGAGATTGAAATTAGCAAATAAAATCATATTATTAGAAGCAAATAAAGCATTATAATCAAGAAAGCTTAAATTTATAACAACATCACGAGAGAACTATTTTGAATCAAAAATATACTCCTTGATAAACCCACACACGAGGAAGACAACTTACTTGCTTCAAAGGTACAAAATTTAAATCCATCGGCGGTAAAGCCTGAAATTAAAAATCAAAGACCACAATATCAATGGGGTTTGATTATTTCACCAAAAGGAATGACACCAAACAAGAACAGTAGAGCATGAATAAAAGTATATATCAAGACTCACCTCATATGTGAATGGGCCCTGTAATGTATCTAAGTCATGAGTTCCAATAGCGACCAGGGATCTTTGCCTTAAAGTATGCAATGAAGAAAAATATCAATGCAAAGTCACAGAGTGATATTAATTTGCAGCTAATAATAGATTGTATGCAAAACTGGGAATATCATTATATTTACCGGCAAATATTCTGATGTAGCTTATCCTGAAGATCGATAAAACTCTTGTAACGAGCCTCATCAAAGGTTACGCCTCTTAAAACAGCACATACAACATATTTGCGAATCTTAGATGTCTGCAAAAAGGCGGAACTTCAATCATGAATGAAAATAAAATGACAAAACAAAACAAGGTTGTTGCAGCGGCCAAGATATATATACACACCTGATCTGATTTAACATTAATTTTAAGCATCTTGTCTTTGCTAATGTCAGAAAGCCTATACTTCGGCATCTCCTGTTTCTTGTTGAAGATGCGAAGAGCTTGAGCAATCCCTTCGAGGCAGAGCAAATCGTATCTGCATTGATTAATTAACGTATATATTACTTAATTCTATTAACAAGTATATACCTTCTTTAACAAGTAACATCAAACGGAGATGCTTTTTGTGTACCTGTTGGCGGGAACTTCAATCTTGTAGATGACTTCTTCGTCATCATCATCATCGTCAGCTTCTTCTTTGATATGTTTTTCTTTCCTGATTATTTCTTTTTCAGTTGTCTAGACATTGAACGATGAAACAAACTAATCAGGGAATAAACTAAACCACGAAAACCCACAAAACCATTCATAAAAAAAAAACGCAACTAAAGAAAAGAGGCACTGCACTCACAACATCATCAAGCTCAATACCGAAACGGAAACAGACATCATCAAACTCTTCTTGTGCTACACAGTTGAAAAAAAGAAGAAGAGACGACGAAATCAGAACATTACGTACGTATCAAACAAACAACAAGGAAGAGGTTTCTTAGTAATTAGTACTGTAGGGTTCTCCAAGGGCAGCCAACAAACGGTCTCTGCCAACACTAACGGTAGGCATCGTTGGATTTTTTCCACCGGAAGACAAAAGATGAGCAACTAAACAAAAATCCTCTCGAGATAAATAACCAAGGCACAAAAATCAGAACAAGAAAATTTCCTTTTTTGTTTAGTTACTCATCGTGGGCCGAGAAGGCCCATCCAATTAGCCTTTGTTTTATTAAAAATGGAAGGGAATCATATCACAAAGCCCAAACATTCAGAATAATTTAATAAGTTTTCGTTTTCAGTCTTAACTAATTAAAACTGAAAGTCTTCTTCAGTCAACTCAAAACTAATTAATTATTTTAGTTTTTGGTCGACGAAACAACTATTTTCCGTCTATTTAAAATTTAATGCAGCTTTGATTACCAGTCAACAACTACTCGTGCACCTCAAGGTATGTGTTCGCATTAACTATTGAAAAAGTGCTCAATCTTTAAATTTTGCAAGAAAACATTAGTTAGAGATACTAGAGAGAAACTATTCAAACCTTTGGACCGACTTCAATTCTAGAGTTGTTATCAGAAAAGGTTCTTATTTATTGGCCGGAACCACCGATGAACATAACTAAAGTTGTAATTATTGTTCCAGAAAAGTACATCATCTTAGACCATCTCCATTATGTTTATTTTGATTCACATTTGATTCCTTGTAACATCCTTTTTAATTAATTTAAGAAAACTTTTTAACAACAAAGTAATTCTCGTTTAGTCCTGCCAAATAGAGTCGTTCTAGGCATTCGGATCAGCCGGTCGGTTTGGACCGGATCTATGCGGATCCGGGTTTTTCGGTTCCAACAGTTTAACACCCATTCGGGTTATGAAATTTTTTCAGTTCGGATTGGTTCGAATCCTTTCGAATTCGGGTCGGTTTTGAGATTTGGAATTGGAACCGTTACGGAACCGCAAATATTTAGGATCCGGAAATAACCCGAATTACTCAAAAACCTGGCTAATTTTCCGGTTAATTATTCAAATTTAGTAATTAATTTTGTGTTTTCGGGTAATCGTTCGGATCTTCGGTATTATCCGAAACGAACCAAAAAATAATAAAAAGATTTAAAATAATTTAATTAATTATTTGATTATTTATATAAATTATATGATATAATTAATATAATTAGTATTTATTTGGTAAATAATTTCGGATTTTTGGATACCTGTACGGTTTTCGGGTATAACCCGAACCGAACCGAAAATCGAAATAAATTTGAAAAAAAAAAAACCATTCGAATTTTATTAGTTAAATTGTTCGGATCTAAACCCGGTATTTCGGATAGGTTCTGGGTTTTATGCCCAAGGCTAAAATAGAGTATATGATGATGGTCTTTAGCCTTTAGATGGCCGTACGCGGTCAGAATATACTAGTTGTATTTGTTCCTCATAAATTACTAACAGTTTTTTTTTGTCTAATCTGTTTGTCAATCAAAACTTATGTATGGTGGATAAAAAGGGACAAATTTACGATATGTTAGTCCGTATCGTCCGCAACATGTTTGAGCTCAATGAATTCGAAAAAATAAAGATCGAACGTATATTTCGGTAAATGAAATCGTTCTAAAAGTCAATCAACTATGGTTGGAGCTGAACCATCCGACAGCAAAAATGGTTTGAGATAGAAAGCAAATTGTGCCAACTGTTGTGGACCATGACCATTCTAAAAATGGAACGAATTGATCGTTAGAAGGGTCGAAATTATATAATTTTGTGACAAACATTTGAAGATAAATTCAAATTGATTGGATTTGGTAGTCAAAAGCATTCAGTATCGTCAAGTCGACTTTTAGATGAATCGTTATAAAGTGAAGAAGACACGTGTAATAGATGAGTGTTGTCTATATATGACTTGTACCTGTTGATATGTGCCGTGACTGCCGTCCATGAAAATGCCAAAATCACGAGTTCCATAAGGTTGATACTTGATAGGCCAACTAAAATATTATTGTAAAGGGAAATATATAGAAAAGACTGATAAATATAGCTCACAGAAAATTGTAAATTTTGAAGTATAGCTAATTAGTTTGGTTTTGTATATAGAATAGGATTTAGGAGTCTCAAGGTCTTTTCTCCTTGTCATTTTATGGTATGTGTTTTATTCACTTATCTATCGTTTCTATAGATATATTCGATTTTTACATCGAACGATAAGTTTTAATTAGGTTTTCAGGTCTTTTTTATTTATGGAATACTAATGTACATGTCATGCGTATGGTTAGATTTTATTTTCTTTTTACCACAAAAGCTTGCTTTCTAGCTAGTAAAATATGAGCATCTATAATGTTGCTTAACCCATAAAAGGGTTTGAGCATTTATAATGCCATTAAAATATGAAAATATGAAAATATGAATTATAACAAGACTAAATAGTCCAAAATTATGTATGGTTTAAGTAGAGTAACTTAATAAAGAAAATTGTTAGCCGTGAGCCGTTTAAGCGACTAAGACCATGAACAATGGTGTATCTTAGCATAGGTTCTTAAGTTATTAAAGTTTAAAAATAAATAAAAATTGAGTTTTAATCAAAAATTGTATTTTAAATAAGAACTTTAAATCATGTTTAAGATATGTATCTTAGTGACACGTGTCAGAAGAAAAGTGGATCGATATTTTTTATGGAAAAAAAATAAAACTTTTTTTATGGGAAAAAAATAAAACTTTTTTTTATGTTTTAATAAATCAAATAAATTTTTCATAAAATGAAAAAAAATTAAATTTTTTTTTTATTAAGAACCTCATCAAAAATTTTACCATTGGAGGTATAAAAATAAATTAGCAATTCTTAGATTAAATGCACAATAAAAAATTGCTAAGAACCTTATATGAGATTTACCATTGTGCATGCTCTAAGCGAGAAGTATAATATTTGAAAGTAGTGCAACATTGAAATTCTTATTAACAAAAACATTGAAATTCATACCACGAAGCTCGATAAAAAAAAATGTTTTGTATAATAGTGGTTTTTGAGTATTATGTGCGTAAAGAATATTTGCATAATAATGAAATGTACGATAATAAATCAAAGCTAGCTAATGTAAGGAATATCTACGATATATAATAAGTAAAGGTAAAATAATGCCATTAAAAAATCATACTGTATATATTTCTTGGGCAGTCCACAAGCCAATCTAGTACAACTATTTAATAAGTTTACATCAGTTTACATACAAACAAAAAAAGATGAATATATTACGAAACTATACTGCGACCTAAATTGGACCTGTCTGAATTTACATATCTTTTTGTAAGTTTGTTCACGAGAATCCGCTGCAATTATTAGGTAATTATTAATTAAATGGAAATTAAGTCAAATTCATTTTTTGACGTATAATTAAAAAAAAAAGAAAAGATTTCATCTAACTTATGTCATGAAAAATAGATATATATATATATGTCCGAAACAATCATTATAAAGGGTCATTCACTCATTCTTAGTTCTTAACAGAGTATAAGTATTAAAGGTCCAAAAAAAAAAAGCAGAGTATAACAAACACACAGACACTTTATCAATGGATAATTTATATTCTTCTATCTGGCTTCATCATGAGGTAATCATATGTTTTTTCTTCTTCTTTGGAGCTCATCGTTTTTCTTTATTCTTTTCGATTTGAATTGTTGTTTATAATTTTTGAGATGCAGAACATCGATGAGATGAGAGAGAATCTACATAACACTCTGTTCGAAATAGAAACACTGAAAGTGGAACTCAATGAGAGATCAAGAACACACACAGAAGAAATCAACCAGCTTCTCACTCTCCTCAAAGACACTCAACAAGAACGAGATGAAGCTAAAGAACAGTTATCTCAATTTCTCATCCAAACCCAAAACCTTAGTTCAAGAAGCAACACTGAATCAAACAGCTTCTCTCGTGACGAATCTTCCTCATCTCCTTCTTCCTCAGAACTCTCCAGCTTCCTCAGCACTCATCATCATTCTCAGCCGTCGATGATACTCGAAGATCCAACGGCTCAAAATCATCAGCTCGATCCTCTAGACGTTCTCGTGATGGGGAAAGCTTTTCCGGAAACGGGGAAGCTTTTGAAAGCTGTGGTGGAAGCTGGACCGCTTCTTCAAACGCTTCTCGTGGCGGGACCGCTGCCAAAATGGGTAAACCCACCGCCTCAAACGCAATCGCAGCGTTTTGAATTACCTCCTCCGACTCCTCCTATCTCGTTTATAGGGTCTGATGCTAATAGCAGCGGCGCGTCGGGGATATGCGATTCTCTGACGTGTTCTGGTTCGGTTATGAGATTTGGGTTCGGTTCGATTTCGGTTATCGATCAAACGATGTTAACCGGAAAGAGGAAGAGACTAGAATAGCGAATCGATCAATTTCCCAGATTTTTTAAGAGCAGTATTGTAAGTTTGGGTGGTTATTTTGTCCGTTCTTAATGATTCTATCTCCGGTTCGACTGATTCGGTTATTGTGTCAATCTGGTTCTGGCGAATGTTTAGTGTTCGGATACCGGTCACGGCTATTTTAGTCGATTTGTTTTTCTTTTCAAGAGTCTAAATGTAAAATATGAGAAGTTTTAAAAGAATTAATGGAACATCAGAATATTGATTCTGAATAAAATTAACTAAAGAACCGGAAAATTTGTAAACACCTCACTACAATTAAGAAAATAGCTGAAAAATATTCAAAAGAGATCGTCTAGAACCAAAAAGAAAAAAAAAAAGACACAAAGAAGAAAATAAGAGTTTTAGATGATTCCGATCTTGTTAGCAACATCCAATGCATCGTAATCCGGTGTCAACCTCACGTATGCCTTCTTCATTCCATCAGGTCTGCAAAAAAATTGAGCATATTACCAAAGGTTAGTGTTTCTCACTTCTAATTATTTTTGGTGTGTTTAATTTTGTAAAGTGTGTGCTCTCTTTCTCTCTTACCTGATAAGGGTGTTCACTTTCAAGGTCTTGATATCATACATCTTCTTGACAGCATCCTTAATCTTCTTCTTGTCGGCTCTTATATCGACTATGAAGACAAGTGTGTTGTTGTCTTCAATCTTCTTCATCGCAGACTCGGTGGTGAGAGGGAACTTCAGGATTTGGTAATGGTCGAGCTTGTTTCTCGGAGCAGCGCTGCTGCGTGGGTATTTAGGGCTCCTCTGCCTAATCAAGGTCTTGGGTCTGTGAAATGTGACCTTGGTTCTGATCTTCTTGGCCTTCTTCTTGAAGGTTGTTCCTGATCTCACTGCTTTCGCAGCCTTCACGGCTTGCGCCTTAGGATCGGTCTTCTTCTCAGCTGCAGATGCATAACAATCATCAAAGCTTAATCAGTATTCAAAAAGAAGGCAATTATTTGGTGTTGCAGCTAAACTAAGAACATTAGTTACTGAAAAGCATACGACTCTGCGATTAGGAAGCATTACATACCAGAAAACAGAAAATGGATCTCTATTCTATCTAAGAAAGAATGTTATCACAATGTTCGATGTGATAATTTACAAATACAAAGCAACGATAAAAGATCATATAACCTATGCTGGCAAAATCAGATTTTCAAAATGTTCAGTTTATACGAAATGCAACTGTGACTAAGTGAATATGATTGAAAGGTTCACTGTTCTTACGCTAATCAACCAGAAAATCTAACAACTCCCTTTGAGGCTAACCCAATACATAAAATGGTACGAGGAATACTAATTGCTCGAATTAAGGATTGAGGAAATTGAGAAAAAGATAGAACGTACCCTTAGGACCCATTGTCTGCGCAGAGGAGATTCTAGGTTTTTTTTCAGGGTCGAAGCAAGAAGACGAATGGTAAAATTTGTCAAAATTGTATTTATATACTGAATATAAAATATTTGATTGGGCCGGATTTCAAGCCCAAACTAAAATGATTCTAGCAAAAACTTTGTACAACAGATTTCTCGAGTTAGCAAATTTTACATGAGGCACAGAGTATGCGTATGATTGATTTGCATAGGAGGAGGAGACTTCACTCTTCTTCTATAACAGAGGTGTTTCTCTGCCACTGTAAGTAAATGAATTAATCAAGATTACAAAAAATTCACAAGTTATAATATACTTGGTTTTTTTTTTATCAAAAGCTTATGGTCAAGCCAAAGGCTGATCGATATCCGAGATATAAACGTGACCCATCTTCTTGCGTTTAGTCTCCATGTATCTCCTGTTCTCCTTGGTGATTGGTGTCACCACCGGCACACGCCCAACTACGGCGAGTCCGTACCCTTTCAGTCCGGTGAACTTCGCCGGATTATTCGTCATCAGCCTCATTGTTCTCACGCCTATGTCCCGGAGCATCTACAGCAATTGCATATCAGTGGGGCGATGAGTTAATAAAATTTGTATCTACTTAGATGATAAAACTTGAAAAACCAAACCAAAACTGAACTGATCCAATATGACTGACCTGAGCACCGATACCGTATTCACGAGCATCAATGGCTAGGCCAAGCTCAAGATTGGCCTGAACAGTGTCGTGTCCTTCGTCCTGCAAGTTATAAGCTCTAAGCTTGTGACCAAGCCCAATGCCTCTTCCTTCGTGGCCACGGAGATACACAACGACTCCTCTTCCCTCTTTCTCGATTAGCTCCATCGCTAACTCCAACTGTTTACCACAGTCACACCTTCCCGAACCGAAAATGTCTCCGGTTAAGCACTCTGAATGTACTCGTACCAGAATATCCTGACCGTCTCCGATGCTTCCCTGGTTAAAGATTCAGACAGAAACAATACAAGTCTGGCCTTAATCCAAATTGATCACGTTATGATCTAACAACACTCTTTTTACATATTTAGAAGCAAGTGATGTTTGATTTACCTTAACGAGGGCAATATTTTCGGTTCCATCGAGTTTAGATCGATAGCAATAAGCTTGGAAAAGACCCCATCTGGTAGGCAAGCGAGAC
Source organism: Alliaria petiolata (assembly GCA_020283515.1). Taxonomy (NCBI): domain Eukaryota; kingdom Viridiplantae; phylum Streptophyta; class Magnoliopsida; order Brassicales; family Brassicaceae; genus Alliaria; species Alliaria petiolata. The sequence goes on from JAHZTW010000001.1 coordinate 281,309,853, forward strand.
ACCGTGATTCTCTCCACAAGCTTCTCTCGTTTTCTTCGATATCTACGAGTATATCAAACTAGCCAAAGCTTAGCAATTTACTAGTTTCCAGAGCTCCCTATCTTCTCCACACATTTTATTTCTTCTTCTCTAACCTGATTAGATCAGTCAAGGATACAATGGGAATATCGTGCTCCGAAGCAAGATTTTTCATATACGGAAGCGAGGCCATAGACCCATCTTCTTGATCAAGAATAGCTGAAAGAACAGAGACAGGACGTAAACCAGCCAATATCATTAGATCAACTGACGCTTCAGTGTGACCGGCTCTCCTCAAAACTCCACCGTCTCTGTACTTTAGAGGGAACACATGACCAGGCCTCCTGAAATCATCTGGTTTAGCTTCGAGAGACGAAAGCGTAAGGACCGTCATCGCCCTGTCTGAAGCTGATACTCCTGTTGATGTTCCTGATTTTGCATCCTGTAACCAATATCTTTATCAAAAACTGAGAAGCAATTGAAACCATCTTGAGAATTCTATCTGATTTTGACAAATGGTTACCACGGTGATGGTGAAAGTTGGTGCAGAGGAATCCTCGTCTTCCATTTCAGGAGACATCAGTGTAAGGTTTAATCTGTCGAGGTCTTCTTTCTTCATCCCAACCGAGACAATCCCGGAACCATTCTTAATCAGAAAGGCTACGTCTTTTGGACTCGTTAGAGTTGCCGCCATGATCAGATTCCCTTCAACATCCCCGTTTTCATCGTCAACAACGATCACAAACTGAAAAATAAGAAACAAATGTAGTAAAACCACCGAATCTATACAACTGAAAAAAAAAACAGATAAATCAATGGTCTTCAAGAACAAACCTTTCCTTGGCGTAGAGCTTGAAGAGCAAATTCGATGGAGGAATAGCCTTGAGTAGGACAATCTGGATCACCCTCTGCGTCACTCACAAAGAAATCAACAGTTTCAGGCGTGATTTCCGCGTCAACTGTCTCGAACGAAGCAGGATCAAACAAAGACCCATCGGTTCCTCTCAGAGGACTTTCATCGAACACGTTGCGATCACTATTCCCACTAGCCTTGATCTCCCAGCGTGAACCATTAACCAATCTCCAGCAAGTAGAAGCAAACCTAGGCAACCTGTACGAACGAGTACGAGCCATTGTTTTCAGCGAGACAACATCAAGAAACCACATAACAAAGAGGAAAAAATGCTCATCAAACCTTGAATTAATGAAGCTGTGAGCGAAAAAGATGCGATAAGATAAAGCTGAATCCATCTACTGATAAGAACATGAAAATGATCACATATATATATATCTCTTTTCGTATGATTCGCTGCTTTTCGTCTCCTTTGGGTTGTTTACTTGTTTTCGTACCCAAATATGCAGAAAAATTTAAATCAAAATCAGACATTTTCCAAGGATGTCACAAAGAGAAAAACCACGACCACGAGTTTAGATTAGGACTTATCTTCTTTCTTTTGTTTTGTCATTACCCATCCTCATCGTACTGACTATGAGTGGTCTTTCTCAGGGGCCACACGTTAGTTTAAAACTTGAAACTTTAGAATTCCTTTAAACGGAAACCCTCTAGCTCCTCTGGAAGGTCTTTGACCTTTGACTCCCCTTATTTTCAAACATGCGCCTTTCCGAGTGATGACGTGGCGGATCCTTAGAAAACCCCAAGGAAACTGAACTTAAAAAATGGGGTAAAGGAAAAAGAGAGAGGAGAGGACGGTGGAGCAAATCGGATCGAGTCGGAGAGTCGCCGGGGAATTTCATCCGACTAATCTGTTTCACAAGGAGATACATATTTCTCCGATTCGAGCAGATCGGCCGTTGTATTGTATCCGTTCGTCGTCCTGACCTCAAAAGGTGAAATCACCGTAGTATCGCACGCTTACATTGCGAATCGGAGCTTTGTATTATATGCGAGTCTTTTGGCTTAATTTGAGCTATGGTTTCATCTTCTTTCAGAAAAAAAAGCGAAGTTATTAAGAGGTGGTGGATGGGCCATGGCTGAGCCGGAGACAGCAAACGGAGTGAAGGAGAACAAATTATGGAAAGGTGTTTTAGCGGTTTCCGGCATTATGTCCACTCTTGTCATCTATGGTGTTCTTCAGGTCTGTTTTGTTTTTTTTTTTTTTTTTTTCCATGATACATACACATACAGTTTCTGTGAAATTTCTTATGGATTTTGGTTAAAGATTAGAATTTTCTTAGTGGGTTTTTTTTGTGTGTGTCTTGCTTGTAATTTGTAGGAGAAAATAATGAGAGTTCCTTACGGATTGAACAAGGAGTTCTTTAAGTATTCTTTGTTTCTGGTTTTCTGCAATCGGCTCACTACATCAGCTGTCTCTGCTGGTGCTTTACTGGTAAACCATCAAAACCCCAACTTGTGTTTATATTCATTCTTACTGTCAAAGATTTAAGAACCCTCTTTGGATTTTTATTATTTGTAGGCAAGCAAGAAAGTTTTGGATCCTGTAGCTCCGGTTTACAAATATTGCCTTATATCAGTGACTAACATCTTAACCACTACATGCCAATATGAGGTAGGATTTTTATCTTTTCACCTACACTCTTAATTTTGTGAAGTTAGTATGTCTACTTTTATAATTAATGTTTTTTACCATCTGTAATGCTTCCAGGCTCTCAAGTATGTGAGTTTCCCAGTCCAAACTCTTGCAAAATGTGCCAAAATGATACCAGTAATGGTAAGTTGTAACGTTCTTTTTCGGTAAGAGATGCGTTTGAGTTTAGCATCGCCGTTTTTACATCCCTGTGCTCTGTACAGGTATGGGGAACTCTCATCATGCAGAAAAAGTACAAGGGATTTGATTATTTAGTGGCTTTTCTGGTGACCCTTGGGTGCTCTGTCTTTATTCTTTTCCCGGTATAAAACTGCTCTATACTCATTTCTCAGTCTTTTCAAAGGCTTTTGGTTAATTAGAGTATCACAGTTACCATGAATAAGATGTACTGATGTTTATGTAAATCTGAGCTGTAGGCAGGAGATGATATTAGTCCGTACAATAAGGGAAGGGAAAATACTGTTTGGGGTGTTTCCCTTATGGCTGGTTATCTTGGGTATGTGTATCCTTGTTACTCGTTTCACTGGTTTTAAGATTGGAATCTCGATACTTTGTTGTTACTTACTCACGAGTCATGAATAATGATTGTGTGTTTGGTTATCTAACAGGTTTGATGGCTTTACTAGCACATTCCAAGACAAACTCTTTAAAGGATATAATATGGAGATACATAACCAAATATTCTACACAACTCTCTGTTCTTGTGTTCTGAGTTTCACTGGTGAGACTCTTACTTGTTGCTGCAATCTTTACTGTAACAGGTGCATCAATTTCTGTCACTGACTATTGAATTTTTTTTCCTTGGTGGTTTGTTTCGGGTTGGTCGTTTTCTCACAAGAAGATTCTATAGATGGAAAATTTTTCTCCTCGTTCTTTCTCCTTTTTTTTTTTTTTGTGGTTATAGCTCAGCTCTTTTATTTTTACTGTTAGACGTCTGCACAGACACCTGATTTAATTTTAATCTGATGATTACTAGGCTGGAGCTGTGTCATAGGTTAGCGATATAAACATGTAATCAGTCGCAAATTTTCCTAAGCTTCTTCAGTGCTTAGACTTTCAAAAGAAGATCACAATCTGTCAATCATGCTCTTTGCTTGTCGTTCTGTAAATCAAATTTTTTTTTTGTAGGACTTATATTGCAAGGCCACTTACTACTAGCTGTAGATTTTGTTTCTCGGCATAGAGATTGTCTAGTTGACATTGCTCTGCTTTCCACGGTCAGTTTTAAGTTCCCTCTATACTTCTGGTAGTCATTACAATATCATGTTTCTTCGTCCAAATTAGTCTTATTACGTTTTTGTAGCTTAGTAGGTCCACAAGATGGCATGCATAGTTAATGAAACAGAATGTGAGATTAGTTTGCACAAACAAATCCTTGGTTCTACTTCTATGTTTTGAAACGTTTTGATGACTGACATCTCATGATACAATCTTGCTCTCTTGTCTCTTTAATTCCCACTGAACTTACCAGAGACTAATGTGCAGGTTGCAACAGCGAGCCAGTTCTTCATTTCTTACACCATTAGGACATTTGGTGCTCTAACATTTGCTGCGATCATGACGACGAGACAGGTAAAAACAACAAGCCTGATCTCAATCCGACTAAACCGTCTTAATGACTAACACAATCTGTTTCTAACCCGCCTTAACAAAGCTTGCAAGCATCATGCTCTCGTGCATCTGGTTCTCTCATCCGCTTAGCTGGGAGCAATGTATCGGATCGGTATATCTTCGATTGTTTTACATTTCTTTTGAACTTAAAACCATTACGTTCTTTAGATTCTTTAACTAACCAAGCTCATTCGATCAGGTCATCGTTTTCGGGTCTTTATACGCGAAGAACTTACTGAACAACAACAAAAAATCACAAAAGCAACCACCTCCTCCAGAACTGCCGCAGTACGAAAAGCCCGAGGGCTCTTAAGTGGGAACCTTTAAAAACCAGTTGGAGGTTTTTTTCATCTTCTTGATGTAACCCTCAAAAACGAAAACAAAAACAAAAAACGACTCGTTAGGGGATTAATATTAGGGTTCAAATACTCTCTGTATTTTTTTCATCTTTTATTATATTTAATTTTGTTGGATCTCTTGTAGGATTATATATATACATATGTTGTTTCGATGACATCTGATGTAGCCACTGAGGCATCGGATTGATTCCCAACAGCCAGACTTTTTTTGGCATTTTTTGTTTTTACTTCCAAAATTACATATTTTGTATTTATAGTATTGGACATTTTAATATTCTTCGAAAAGAGTTAAATTCTAAATATTTGGATGATTCGTCGATGTAATAATGTATGTGCTACTTTTTTTTTGCAAAAGGATAATAAGAGCATAGACCTACAAAGTAACTCTTCATCTGCTGAGAAACACCGACTCCACTACCATTTGGTTTAAGAAGATATACTTGGTCATCGTCATCAGAAGAATGATTCAGAGAAGAAATGGAGAAGAATTGATCTAGTAAACAACTAAACATTATAATAAGGTCTTCTCTTACATGTTTTTTAAAGGCGATGACGACGAAGAGTATCAGACTTATATATATATATATTATGTGGACTATCTTAATTTCTAACATCATTGAATACTTCAAACGAAGAGATAATCCTTAAGAAAAGTTCTATAACAATTTTGTTGTAACGGGTAATCACTGATATATTATAGCTGGTTAACTTAACTGTCTATAACTTTTTTTTTTTCAGGAACTGCAAAATATTAATCTAATGTGTGCAATCGAATATGGTACTATTATCTTATTTGATCAATAACCGAAAATGAAACAAAAACGCTTAAAAAAGACCGAATACGTTTTTTTTTTTTTGTGGATAAAAGAACGAAGACGTTTTCTTGATGAAGTTATTAATTCGTAAACATAAGACGACGTCAAAACGAAAGGTCCAAAATTCACACCTTGGACGAAAGTGAAGTACTATTCGAAAATAATTCATATCGCATCACATATTTAGTTAAACACAAAACGTTTTCATATACAAAAATTTATATGTTTTTGGTCTCCAAATATACAAATAGTATAATACTAAATCAAAGTCAAACGGTGTGTATATAAGGAAGGTTTTACCTACATATATTAAACACCTACGTAGATGGATGGATACATATGTGCTATTCATATGGGATTTGTGCATATAAAATTATCTTGTGTCATGTTTCATGTAATTCAAAATTGTTATGTATAGTGTGAGTATATAACTAATATAAACACGTGCACGGGACTTACCTTAATTATATATGTTGTCATGAATGAAGTGAGAAATTCATCTTCAAAAATATGTAAAATAAAATAAAAAAAACAGTAGGTTTATGGTTGAAATATATGAATACTGATGTATGATGCATGCCAAGCATCAGTCAAAATTAGTATCTACAGAGTCAAATTCAATGGCTCTTGGAAAGATGATCGATGACCATGAAACAGAAGCCAACATCTCACAAATAAATAATGAATATACACATTACGAGATCAATTAATTTTTTGCTACTAATGATTTCTTAAGAAAGAAAAAAAAAATTATTGGAAGATATTTTATCTATTAATAACAAGTGTCTTTGATGGACTATCCATAAGTTCAACAGGTTATCTGGATAGACCCGTAAACAAACGGTCAAACTTTGTAAGGTCAAAATCCGAAGTCTTATAGTATTATTATTATTTTGGACAGAGACAAAAAAAACTAAGTGCTCTAAAAAAAAACACAGAAAGAAAGCAAGTGGGTTGGCCTCTCGAGTCTTATCTTGTCTACTCCAAATCACCAGGGGGCCATGTAGAATGAGGACCATGCGTAATTTTTTAGGGATGCATGGGAAGGACTTTAGCTTTATCCCTCGTCGGTTAGTTCCACTCGACACTCGCGTGTTACTACTTTTTTGAATCATCATTCTCTCTTTTTCAATGTCTTTTTCCTGTTAGAAGTCGTATTATAACAGTTTAGCATCTTTGAAGAACTTTTGAAAACTGTGGATTTCATTTATGTGGCGGCAGGACGCAAATTAACATTCAAGTTTTATCTTTTAAAAGCTGGAGGGGAACCTTCCTCACAATCTTCGTTTCCCAAAATAGTAGTAGAAAGCAGCTAACTAAACAGATGTACTGTAGAAAGCTAATTAACAGATTCATTTTATTTTCAGCTAGATCTGTTGAAAAAAATCAATACCATAGAAATAAATTCAAACGGTGCAAAATATAGCTGATTCTTTTTGGTGCATTCAAATACCTGCATACAATTGCAAATTAAATGTTACTACTATTTAATACTAGGATGATAAACGAAAAACATTATTCTATTTAATTCCTTTTTTTTTGGACGAATTCTATTTAATACTTCCCCTTATGAAACGGTAAATATGCAAAATTCACAGCTGCAAGATTCAGGCAATAAATGTAATAATTCGTCAGAATTGACTAAAAACTAACCCTTTTGGCTCTGACTTTGCCAATGTCATGTCGTATTTGACACCGCGTTTGACTTATTGAACATTTCTCCTCCACATATCAAATACGTACACATATACACATACGCGAATCATATCATTAAATAAGCCGTTCCGTATATTAATATAATAATACTTTATAAACACATATTTATATACAGCTCTTCCTCAACCTTCCTCTTCTTATCCGCTTCACTCGATTACAAACAAAACAAAACAAAACAAACCAAACAAACCAGAAGTTTATATTTCTGTTTGAGTAACCATAACAAAAAAACAAAGCATCTTCTTCACACAAATATTAGAAGAGAAGCTAGAAACCAAATAAACAGAGCAAACACATAACAGGGTTTGGAGATTTTCTTTAAAAATATAAAAATGGGGAAGCACTTGTTCCGATCATCTCCTCCTCCACCGGAGAAACAACCAGCTCACCAATCGCTCGCCGAATCAGCTGTGCAAGAGTGTATGAGCAACATCAACGCCGTCATATCCAAATGGACTTCCTCTTCCGACGAATTCCTCTTTTCCACCAACAGTCGCCGTGAAGCTGAGGAGTTCGCGCTAGCCGTCAAGCATCTGCAGAGCACGATGCACCGTCTGGTCTCCGTTAATCCTTCGTCAGAGAAGCTCGTGTATGCGCAGAACCTGATGCAGTCGGCGATGAAGCTCCTCGAATCTGAGTTTCACCGCGTGCTGAAGGCGAATCGGGAGTATCTGGATCCGGAATGCGTCTCTGTGCGGTCTTACAGATCTTCCAGATTCAGCACTTCGACTGCGACCAGCGTCTCCGATTCCGAAGACGAGAGCACTTACGAGGAAAACGCCGACGATCATAGATTCTCCGGCGGAGATACCGACGCCATGGATGATCTCAAGATGATTGCGGATTGCATGATCTCCACGGGGTACGCCAAGGAATGCGTTAGGGTTTACAAATCCGTTCGGAGGTCGATCGTGGACGAGACGCTGCACAATTTGGCGGTGGAGAGATTGACTCTGCATCAGATTCAGAAGATGGATTGGGAGGTTCTGGAGTCGAAGATCAAATCGTGGGTAAGAGCTGTGAAATTAGCGGTTAGGTCTCTGTTCTTCGGCGAGAGGATTCTCGCCGACCATGTTTTCTCCTCCTCCACTAACATTGTCGAGTCCGCTTTCACCGATATCACACAAGAAGGAGCTCTAATGCTCTTTGCTTTCCCGGAAAATGCCGGGAAGATCAAGAAATTAACCCCGGAGAAGATGTTCCGATTCCTGGATATGTACGAATCGCTCGCGAATCTCTTCGTGGAGATCGAATCGATTTTCTACTTCGATTCAGCCGCCGCCGTTAGGTCTCAGGTGATCAACTCGCTCGCCAGACTCGGCGACGCCGTTAGGCTGACGATGACGGATTTCGAATTGGCGATTCAGAAAGAAACCTCCAAAACGCCGATAGTCGGCGGTGGCGTTCACCCTCTCACGCGTTACGTCATGAACTACCTCTCCTTCCTCGCCGATTACAGCGAATCGATCGCCGCGATCTTCGAGAACTGGCAGCTAAGCGTGCCGTCTCCCTTGCCGGACTCCTTGTTCATCAGCGGCGGCGACGAGGCTCATCCTCAGGACTTGTACTCATCTCCGGTGTCCGTGCGAATCGCCTGGGTGATTCTCCTCACGCTCTGCAAAATCGACGGCAAAGCTCAGCCTTACAAAGACGTCGCTCTATCTTACCTCTTCCTCGCCAACAATCTCCAATACGTCGTCGTTAAGGTCCGATCGTCGAACCTGAAGCTCCTTCTCGGCGACGATTGGCTGGTGAGGCACGAGGCGAAGGTGAGACAGTACGCAGATAAGTTCGAGAAGCTCGCGTGGGGGAATGTGCTGTCGTCATTACCAGAAAATCCGGCGGAGGAGATCTCGGCGGAGGAGGCTAGAGATTTGTTCGGCAGATTCAACGACGAGTTCGAGGCGTCGTACCGGAAACAGATATCGTGGGTCATACCCGACCCGAAACTGAGGGACCATATCAAAATCTCGCTGAGCCAGAAACTCATGCTGGTTTGCACCGAGTTCTACGAGATAAACCGGGTCGGTTTGGCAGGAGATACATTTAATGAGTCTATTGTCAGATATACCCCTGAAGATATAGGGAATTACCTCTCGGATCTTTACTTTGGAAGCAGAGGCTCAGGGAGTAGTGTCTCGACAACAAAAGGATCCGGATCTGGATCCGGAACGGGTTCGTCGCCTACGGGTAAATCTCGGGCCGGACGTAGCCATTGAACGAGAATTTCGTGATATTTTGCTTAATAATTAGTGATGTTAGCTCTTTTTTTTTTGTGGTGTGTGGTTAAAGTGTCTACAGTGATGTATGATCGTATCGTATCTATTTTTCCGTTACGTGTACAGAGATATGTTAAATTATTGATTAAATTCTCCTCTTCATCATATATACACTCGATTCGTCTTTTGGAACTTTGTGATTATCAACGACAAAAGAAAGCTATTTCCAACTATTGAAGATTTAATTAGCACAAGGACATATATGCAAAAGACAAATTATAAGTAGCTATCATTCACGGCTAGTTTTAGTTTGAAATTATGTTCCAGTCTATTTGACTAAATGTGATTTTTTGGTGGTATATAACTCCAAGTTGGTACAAGCTCACACAATTATGATACATTAAAAATAAATAAAAATATAAATTCAAAGGCAAATTGCTTACTGGATTAAATTTATTATAATTTTTTTAGTTTTATTCTTATTTTTTATTTTATTAATTATTCCTATCAAACAAAATGAAGCTTTAATGTTGGATAAAACAAAAAAAATTAATGTTTTTTTAATTTGTGTAAAATATTTTAAAACGACACTTAATAAAAAAACAGAGAGAGTATCAAATAAGTATTGATCAGCTCTAAATAAATGCATGATGAATTTGTTTTGTTTTTGTCATAAAAAAAAATTGATCTATATACAAATTTCTATTTTTTTTTGTATTATGGCTTTGAATAGAGAAATAACTCAAATACAAAACAAAAACAGATCATTAAAAAATATTGATTCATCTACATTTTTTTTTTATTCGTATTCCATACAGATCAAAATTTTATGAGCAGTCAGAAAGGTTGAGAACGATCACGAATCTTATCATGTACTCATTAATGCTTTTTGTTAGGCGACTTGGCTCACGCAACCTCACGTTATAATAATCTAAACAAACGTAAAAGAGATATAATCTCCTTCCCCTCGTTATGTGGCATGTTTGAAATTATTTGTGTTGCGGTTATTACGCGTACTTTTTTATTTCACATAATTTTTCCTGCCTAGAGACCTTAAGGAAGTTCCTTTACAAGCCCCACACGAACTAAGAAAAAAAGCAACATTACTAGTCTGATTTTTGATAAATATTTCCTTTTAAAATGGTATACGTAGTTTAAAAACCGATCATATAGCTCCGTGACGAATAATAGCTTGATTCAAAGATTAATCGTTTGGTTTACCAAATAATAGATTAAAAATAAGAAAAAGTTTAAAATAAATGATCAATAAACTGATTTGGATTTTTGAGTTTTTTAGGCTAAAACTTTTTTTTAATTATTATTAGATTAATATAAATTAAAAATTGCATAAAATCAAATAAAATAGAAAAAAACAAATTTTTGAACAATTTACAATCCTTAAAACACACAGCCTCTTTTGACATGAACAGTCACATCAACAATAGTCGAACACGTTAAAAATTGTAAACATGATTTACATTTTCAGGTTAGAAGAACAAGGGATCGGTTTTGATATAATTAGGGTCCTAAACAAAATATACAAGAGCTACTTTTAGGCCATGCTGATTCTAATTAGCTTACTAACCCAACACCATACTTTACTTTATCAGCGCATCTTAACTTAAGCCTATTCGGGTCAGCATATGATTTCTGAATTTTGTGGAGGAAAAGATGTCAAATGGTCTTGTCAAGCTTTTAAATATTCTTTATTCATATTTCTTAAGCTCTTTTTTTGATCGTTTCTCCTATTTTTGAGAGATGATGAATTGAATTATTGAAATATAGCTGGAGAGTTCTAATACCCGTGAATGATGATTATAGAAACATTAATTTATTCATCATAATAATGAGATTTTATAGTCATGATTTAAGGAAAAGCAACAATTTCACAACACAACAAACCAAAAGGCCACCATTGCTCAAACAAACACACACACACACACAAAAAGAAACCAAAAGACCACAAATTTTTAAGCAAACAAGCTTTTTATTCCACACACCAAATCTTGAATCTTCACCTTCATCGACAATGACTTAGCCTGTCTCTTATACACATCTAGATGTGTATAAGAGACAGCACACACACACACAAAAAGAAACCAAAAGACCACAAACTTTTAAGCAAACAAGCTTTTTATTCCACACACCAAATCTTGAATCTTCACCCTGTCTCTTATACACATCTAGATGTGTATAAGAGTGCTCCTCTCCCCGCTAATCTGAAGTATGTTCTTGTCTTCAACCTCAACCTTCACTTCTTCCTTCTTCAGCCCCGGCAAATCCGCTTTGAACACGTGTGCCTCCGGCGTCTCCTTCCAGTCCACTCTTGCGTTTGTAAACGCTGCCACGTCACGAGCGGTTGAAGCGGATGCGTTTGCCAAGGCAGATGAAGGCGTGAAGAATCCTTCCACTGGATCCCACGCGTCTAGTGAGAACGGATCGAAAACGTTTGATCTCCGTCCTCCGAAAATGCTTGGAATTAGAGACATGGTTGTTTCTTTTCAAGTGACTGACTAACTTTACTTCGCTTTGATTCTTGGTTTTCTTGCTGCTTTGATCTGATTTTCTGAGATCATAATTGGTTCATATATATAGGGAAGTAGAGTGATGAATGGAGAACGTTCTTTGAGTTTCTTGAATTAGTCGAAAGTGCTCTCTTTTTCTAAAACCTTCGTTTCTTGTCTAGAGTCCTAAAAAGTGACCAGAATTTTCTTGGTATTTCATGAAGTTTCGGTTGTTGAAACGAGACGACGTGCATTCCTCGGTTGACATAAACGACGTGCCGTTTTTCTTTTGTTCTATGGTATACGATCAATCTCCCTTGAGATACGGGCTCAGTGAAGATGACCTTCTTTGATAAAAGCCCATCTTGCTTAAGACCCTAATTAAGAAAAGCATCTGCATGGCCAAAAACCAGCTTTGTACACTACTACTTTTAGCCTTTAGGGACTATAAATGAAAACATAGCTCTAGGATAACAAATATATAAATTTAAAATTTCTAAATTCTAATTCATTTTAAGGAAAAATTATGTTACCCATTAATTTCAAATACTAATGTATGTGCTTTCTTATAACTAGATAAAAAAAAAATTAGACGCAGTTTATACATTTCTCTAAAGTTTCACCATTTACATTAAAAAATGATGTGAAATTCTTACCAATTCCGCATGAAAAACATAAATTAGTTAACAAAATTAAAAGAAATTGTTCTCTACTATATAAAAGATGATTTGTGACACAAAATTATTCTCAAAAATCCATATTTCATTCCTGTATAGTTTCATTCATTCTTTATTCTACTAGTTCGTCTAATGTTTACCATTTTTTTGTACGTTATCACTTCTAACCACTATCTCTTACCACCAAAAAACCTTTTTACCTTCTTGTATCACCACCATTCGAATCCAACACTGAAACTGCTAATGCGTATTTTTTAAAAGTGATCATCGAATATAATGTACATGTTAATTTAAAGAAAACAAAGAAAAATTAAAGTACACTAAACAATCTTTCAAACATTTTGTCTGAATATATACAAGAACTGGGCCACATTTTGGTTTTACACTTGAGACACACACCAATTACCAAACAAGTAGTACGTATATATACTATACTACAAAAAAAAAGGACATCTAAATTATTCGATTCAAAAGTGTCGGTTATTGATATCAAGTTATTTGACCAATTCTTGTCAATTGCTAGGACCACAGAACTAAAGATGTATCAAAAGACACAGAAAAGGAAAAAGAAAATGAACTGCAGTTACCTTATATGGGGGAAATTTTGAGGTTAAAAATTGAAAATGTGAGATGGTTTGGTTTCTAAACAATGGAGAGCTTGCATGAAGAAAAAGAGAAAAAGCTTTACATTGTAAAGATGCTACTAATTGAACAAACCTAAGCGAAGTCAATGCTGCAGCAAGCTTGGTCTCTTTTCCATGTGCTCGTACTGGACAACAAAATGTTCCTGCAATAACCAACCATCCCCGAAATTACAACTAAATATATACTCCAAAATTCAAGTATCACGAAATATATATACTACGTATACTCCTCAAATAATCGTTGATTTACCTTTCTGACTGTTTTGAACGAGTTTGGATCGAGGCATTCGTACGTTCCTCTTTCATATAGAGGTGCTCTGACCAAAGGTTCCCCAACTCTAAGGAACCATAATTTGAGTTCCTTGTGGTAAAACCAACCTCTTTCATAACTGCAAGATATCAGTCGAACTCAAACACCTCAGCCCAAGAGAACGGAGTAAACGGATAATAGATTATGGTAGAGAGAAAAAGATAAAATAATAACATACAGTTCATCTGCTGCGTATAGCTGTGCTTCATCTTTGGGCATACTGGAACAATAGTTAAGAGCAAAGTAATGTGTTAAAATTGGACAAAGATGATTCATGAGTTGGCAAATGAGATGTGGAAATGCTCATCTCTTAACAGACCTGTAAAATGTGTAGAACAATAACTCGTAGGTGAACCTTTTGAAACTTGCTCGCTGCAACCAATGGAAATTATAACACATTTGTCAACAAAATCGAGAAAGGAGTGAGAGAATGCATAGTTGGTGCTACTCACAAGATCCGAGGAAACTTACAGTTAGAGGCGGAGGTGGTGTGGCGAAGTAACAGTTTGGTACTGTGAACTCGACCTCGGTCTTTGCAGGTTCATTGGTCCAAGGGGAAGCAAATGTCTTGTAAAGATTTCCAGTTGAATTCAAATCTAATCCAAGCGTTGTTAAGTCGATTCCAAGGGCAAGAGAGGCCAATTCAGGGTTGCTCCTGTTTAGTACGTCTAACAAGCCAAGCAAGCAAAAAGGATCTGCCTCTGACTGAGCCGATTTCATCTCAGAATCTCTGAAGTGGTTGATCGATGACATTTGTTGCACAGGAAACTGGGATTGATTTTGGTGCTGTTGATACTGCTGAATAAGCTGGTCATAACCGTTACTGGAAGCTGCATTGGGAGAGCTTAGAGGTCTCAAGCCAAGACCCTGTAGCCCACCCGTCTGGTATCAAAATAAGAATTAATGATAATTATATATATGAGATAAGCAAACTGAGGAAAGTCCTGGCTTGAATTCAGATAGGGATACGAGAGACTGCCACTCACAGATGAAGTATGTTGCGGCTGTTGTTGTGGACGATGTGATGGATATGTTCCCCCCAAGTTGAAACCACCAGATCTAGCCATCTGCAATATGCAATATATCCATACATAAATTACCATATCAACAGAAAAAGGCAGGAAAACATTTTCTTAGTTTCGAAACAGTCTAAAGCTTACAGAAAAGTTTTGAGAGTGCATCATTGACATAGCACTGTCATGGAGTTGTTCTTTCTGAAGCATATCCATCGGATAATCAGAATTACCACCTGCAAAAAATCTACTACGCTTGTGAATGATCCAGAAGGTTTAGCTTTTTGCATTTAGAAACACATACATATGTCGGGAACATCTTATCATCTTTCTGATGCAATATATATAATATGAAGGCATTTAAGAAGTTTATGAACTTCTTAAGTATTTAGAACATCTGGAAATGCGCTTCCAAAAGATTTTGGAGAATAGCATAGGGAGAAACTTTTCACAATAGAGGAAACTAGAGAAGATATTCCTCACTTTGCGCACATAAAATATGCAATACCCAACTTAATGCACAATACAATACAAAGTTATAGACAATAAAAGACCAGCACCTTTATATCCAGGTAAAGCTGGAAAGTCTTCATTTTGGATGCTGAACTCCTGGTTTTGTTGGACAATTGGGACTCCTAAACCTTGTTTCCTCAAAGAGCCTGAAAACCCCACCACAAGAGTATGAGGGAACAAGACATAAAATGGAAATATTTTCCCAAATACTTCTTTTATTATTACGTATACGAATTTAAAAAGATCTTCAGACAAATTGAATACCTAGTTGTCCTTGAGTGCCACCAGCAGAACCAGGACGACTTGTCAGCTGGGGAAAATCGTTGTTGATGTCAAAAAGAGAACTGTCGTTAGAGTGATCACTGAGCATCATATTGTTAACTGACTGAACATGGTTCTGCGAAAGTGGGCCGCCACCAGTATGATAGGAGTTCCCAAGCATAGACATGACCTGAGATCCTGTACCATACGAATTTGCAATCAGATTTTTCCTGCTATATCCACATACAGCAGCTGCTAGCATATTGCATGTTTACGTAGATAAGAATGTAAAGTGTATAGTAAACAAGCTCGTCTTAGAAACTCCACACAATCCCAGAGTATGTGAGCTGAAAACAAAGTCTGATTTCTCTACATTTGATCACACTCACATGAGTCTGGAGAAGTAAAGACTACAACAGCAAAAACAAGTTCAACTGCTGATATACTTCCTTCCTTAGACAACTACTTGCATTAAGTTGCAATTAAACAAATTGCTTTCTTTACTTAATATCAACAGCACTTCCTGTAGTTACTATACCAAAGACCCCTAATCATGAAAGAAAAAAAGGTGTTCTCCATGAAGCAAAATTTATATTCTGTTTCATTGACAATGATATAACGACAAACAAGGCTCACTTGTGGGTAAAAGAACCCCAATGACAGAAAATGGAAAAAAGATAAATCACATATACCTTGAGGAAGTACTCCACCCAGCATTCGGTTCTGTCCCTGAACATTACAAGCTGCCAAATTTAGTCGTGAAGAAAGACCAGGAATAGACAATCCACCAGAGCTAATATTCCTCCCCAAGTTACCACCACCAACCATGTTTCCCATTGAATTTGTTATTCGAGGACCAGCATTTCCCAACAATTGGGATATTCCCATCCCTGGAACACTATTCCGATTACTGAGTCCTGCAGATGTGGAGAGAATCCCAGGAATAGAGCCACCAACTCCATTTGCGTTACTACTAAATCCAGGGTTGCCAACAACATTAATACCTCCTCTATTTGGGATTCCCGAATGCCCATGAGAGCTACCATGAGACAACTACAAAACAATCATCGTATAATATCAGACATAATATATTACGAGCAAAGGCAGTTGTTTTCACAAAATATCAAACCATATGCACCTGAGAGAGAGCAACAGGAAGGTTATTTGAAGCAAATCTTCCACTGGAAAAACTCCCATTAGGTTGTTGTACCCCGGCAGATGGTATACTATTCATACTTGAGTTTCTTGATGAAAGTGTACCTTGCATGTTCCCGACATTATAGCTCCCATGAATATTATGAAGTCCCTGAAGATTTCCTGCATAAAGAAAAAAATTGGTGAAGCTACGTAAGTTCAGAACAGAGCAAAATATATACAAGGGTGTCAAGATAAGTATCACACCCACCAGTATGATGAAATGAGGGAGACGGTGCACCAGATTGTCCAGAATAGGAAGCAGCAAAAGATCTGCCCGACCCATCTGGTAAATTCGAAGCTGAACCATTAAGAGATGACTGCAAAGGCAAGAACCCAAGAGTTGATAGAGAGGAGAGATGGTACACATAATTAAGCAAACGATATCCTGAGGACACCAACATATTATTATGGTTTAAAAACATATAAAAGATCTGGGGTAAAAGGAAGGTATACATGAAGGTTTGACATTGCACGAGCTGACAATCACGTGAGACAGTATATCATTCGGCGACAAGACGCGAACCGCCTACGATCTGAGAGGGAATATACAAAGCAAAGTTCAACAAAGCTGAAAAATTCACACCAAAATAAACCAGCACAGGAATCAATACTTCACATAAATCTTAATAAACATGTTGCAGCACCAGAGGAATTTACTGTATAACTACATACTGTTCATCCAGAATTAAGAAGATCGGCTATATACACGCATATAACTACATCCACACCGGAGAGATAATGAATCAGCAACCATGAAATAAGCTTCTAGAAGTGAATCAGAAGCCGGGGAAAAGAGTCAGAACAAGAACCAAATGTAAAGCTATCAAAAATCACGAGGATCCAATAAAAATCGATCAACGGAAGCGTAATTCCACTGCTGTAACCAATAGCTAATCCGGTAAAACGGACTGAGCAGCACCGGACCCTAAATTCAACTATCGCGATGTAATTTCAATAGTTAGATAACAAAATTGAACTACGAAAACCCTAAAATCGCGAGCTTCATGTTAACACTCAATAGTACAAGGAGAAGGGTGCGTACGGAGGAGGAAGAGGATAGCACTACCGAATTCGCAAACCTTAGAAAAGAAATCAAGAGAGGATCGAGAATCCGAAGAGGGGGACGAAGAAGGTTTATGCGGATTCGTTGATTGGGAAGAGCGGAGATTTTGATTTTAATTATTTTTTTTCCAGAGATTGGTGCCCTAAATCGAAAACGGATATAGGAAAGAGAACGAGCAAGATTTAGAAAATGGTATTGAAAAAATATTTATAAAGTAAAAAGGAAAAAAGAAATATATTTTTTTGGCCGAATCTCTGAAATAATTGGTGATGGAGGGAACTATCAGAGGTCACGACGGGTCCCACTAAACCCTCTAAATAAGTAAGAGTGTTCTTGTAGGAAAATCTCAAATCCTTAACCACGGACCAATGTTTGGGCCCAGTCGAACAGGCCAGATTTTTTTTTTTTTGTTAGACTTCGTTCGAGTTATCGAGTTCTTAACCTTTAAGATCATAAACAATTTTTTTTATTTGACTAAAGATCATAAACAAATTATTCCGTTCGTTTCTGCGTTATAATACAACACATATAGATGCATTTAGATAATTTGTTCGTTTGGCTAATTTATAATGTACCTTTGGATATAAATATTTAATTGCATCAAAATTTAATCCCAAAAGAAAATATTCTCACAAGTCACAACATTAAAAATGTTTAAATCACATATCATATTTTTTTTTATGTGGATTCACAATTTTACTTCAAGTTTTTAAAAAATTAGGACTTTATGCCGGAAATATGAAAACATAAAATTATGACTTGATGTTCAATTGCGTTAAATAAAAGTGAAAGACGTTACATTATGTGGTAATTTTTTTTATACTTCCTTCGTTTCACAAAGAGTGTCATTTTGGCTCTTGATTTTTGTTTCACAAAGAGTGTCACTTTATGTTTTCAATGCAATTTTTAAAACTAAATTCCAATTTTATCCCTAGTATTTTAACCTATTAATTAGAGAGATAAACTGATTTAGTGTATTAATAAAGGACTTAAAAGAAATTTGCAAGTTTTTTTAATTTGTGTGAAAAATGTCAGAATAATACTTTTTGTGAAACAGGGGAGTAATAAATTTTAGTAATTGGTATCCAAGCGTTAGTTGAAAACCCCTATGCTAGATATAAAAAAAAAACGAAAAAGATGTGTGCTACTCGATTTTACAAGGTTTTAAGAAGAGCCAAAAACATTATTACATGCCTAAGGAGTGTCATTTATGAATGCTAGTATTTACAGTAAACAAACCAAATCATCCAACTACATGAAAAAGACTTTAGATATTTCAAGATACTGAAAACTACGTCCATTCAACGCAGTTCAATCATAAGACAAAAGCTTAGAATAATCACTTATATTTAGACGAAAATTTTAGTGCCATGTCTAAATTAGCTTAAACGAATCTTATAAGGTCAAACACTTATTTGAGTGTTATGATATCTTGAACCAGTTTTAAAATTGTTTTTTTTTTTTAAAAGGAACCGGTTTTAAAATTGTTTAGAACTCATTTATATGACACTGCCAATAAGTGGTCCGATAGTCTCAAACAAATTTAGTCCTCTTAACTCGAACACTGTCTAATCCCTAATCAAAACTTGGGCCATGCAACTCTTCCTTACAAAAATTTAACAAACAAAGACGCCACCGATTAGCCAAGCCATTTCAAGTAGGATTAACAAATTTATGATATTATTGTTGTTTCCATTTTCCATCGTCGGAACTAAAGGTGTCTTTTTTTTCGTCTGCACAACAGGTCCACCACATGTGTCTTTTGAGGTTGATATCTAAGAATTATATTATAAATTCCCAACTCGCAAGGAAAAATATATATAGTGGGATCTTATCATTCTTTCCAAATAAACTATATTATATGTCATGTTCCATGTGCACTAAAAAAAAAAATGTCATGTTCCATGTAGATATATAATGGGGTGGTTAATGTCGACATTCTTTTGAAGGTTTATAGATCTTTTGACATATAAGTTTTTGTAACAGAACAAACATGGATTAGTATATTCATGAGAATCTATTACTGAATTTTTTTATTTTATATAATTGTTGCGGAAGATGAAAAATCTAATCTTTGAAATAGGATTTTTACCTTTTTCTCTTTTTGCATATAAATTTTTCTTTTATGTGTTGTGCTTTTATGATTGTGATCATTGTGATGCATTTACAATGGATTAATGAAAAGATGACTTAATTTCTCTTTAGGTTTTTCTTAAGTTAATCTCAACCGTCTATCAAAATACATATTTAATAAAACTTAACTCATTTATTTCTAATTTAATTGATCAATAAATATTAAAGAATTAACATTAATCCATTAAAAAACTGATGACTATTAGAACATTACAATAAAACTAGACTTTATTTTGAAATATGTGGTTAATATACTTTTGTATATTTTTATGTAAATATATACTGTATGTGCTTTTTTCATAAATACGGAAAAAAAGTTTGGTATATTCTTGTGCAAATTCACAAAACCCAAAATATACTGACTTTCCATTCAAGCATCCACTACCTTAATTTTTGTTTTTAAGAAGACAAAAAATATATTTATGAACTTTATCATAAAGTGTATCAGTTAGGACTTAAGACATAGGAGTGACGATGCAGACAAAAACAATAATCATTGCGGAACATATACAGAACATATGCAGATTATAAAAAAGCAGATTGATTTGCATTTTAATTGAAATTCACCAATTTTTTGCAGAACTAAAAAAAATAATATTAAAAACTTACATAATCTGCATGCATATCAAAACATTTGTAAATAATTTGATCTGCACATAAAAGAGAAAAGGGGGTGGACACATGCAGATGACCAATCATATAATTTTGTTTTGTTTTATTTTTTTTTCTCCTTAAATGTTTTTAGTTTGATAACTTATTTTATTCATATAAACAAATCTACAAATCCTCTAAAGTTTAAAAATATTAATTAACTAGATTAGGATCCGCGTTTACGCGGATTTATAATAACAAAATTTTAAACCGGTTAAAATGATTTTTTAAAAAATAGAAAACAAAATCAAATCACTACTTTAAAAATATATATATTAAGAACACAAAATTGAAACCTAAGAGTTATTTATTTATTTTAATTCTCATATTTTTTCGATTAAAATATTCAAAACATAGAATCTGTTGAGGATCCTAAGCAACATTAACCATATTTCTTTTGTAGTTCACATACTTTATCAACTATCTTTTTATGTTCTGCTGTGTTAAAAACTTGGGTATGCAATTCGAATCATTCTAATATGTTAACGATCACTCTATTAACTTTCTCCAAGCAAACAAAGTAGTTCTTTCTCTTCATAGTCATTTCGCGTATATGATCTCTCTGCTCTCTATTGAAGTTATGCTTCTCAAGACTCGCATCAAAAGTCTCTTTACATGATCTTCCTCCTCATTGAGCTCATCATCGTCCAATGCCATATCATTAGCATATAGGATTTCATTTTCTTAATTGAAATATATCATAGTTAATCTTATTGGCTTTTTTTTCTCTTATCTTAAATTTTAATAGATTCATTTGTTTTATAATAACAAAATTTTAAACATGTTAAAATGATTTTTTTTTTTAAAATAGAAAACAAAATCGGATCACTATTTTAAAAATATATATATATATTAAAAACACAAAATCGAAACCTATGAGTTATTTATTTATTTTTATTCATATAAACAAATCTACAAATCCTCTAAAGCTTAAAAATATAAATTAATTTTAATTTTCGTTTTTTCTGTGTAATAATTTTTTTAAGAATATATATTTTTATTTAGTGAGATATTTAATATATATATTGTATTTATTTTCTTTATAAATATCAAAATATATATCTAAAATTATATATATTTTTACTTTACATATTCATAATTTTTATAATTTGTTTGCAATCACTATTTAGTATTATGCGTGTAGATTTTTTTACAAATATATATAATTATTTCTATAAAAATATTTACAAACATAATAATTCAAAAATTAAAAATTATTAACTAGTATAAACTAGTAAAATAAATTGATAAATATTATTTTATAAATTATATTTTAATTGAAAATATGAATATGACTCATCCATGTGATACTAAAATAGAAAAAATTGGAGAATGAGATTTTATGTCAAATGTGAGAAAAAAGTCTATATTAACTTTTATTTTTAAACTTTCTACATATTTTGTTATCGATTTTTTTTAAAAATATTTAAACTTTTAAACATATTTATTCTCGTAATTATATTTATTTCATTTATATTGCAAATACATATAGACAAATGAAATTACTTTGTATTAATTTTAATTTTTAAATTTTCTTTTAATTTTGTAATCGAAATTAATTTTTTGATAATATTTAAAATTTAAATATATTTTTTATTGCATTTATATGTATTTTTTTATTTTTGACTTTTAAAATATTTTATTTGCATTATTTTATATTGTTACACTATTTAATATAATATTATTATTTGCATATCAGTATTTATTTTGCATTTCTGTTTGATCTGTATTTGTTCTGCTTGATCTGCATAATATTGATATGCTTGATCTGTATTTTTTATCCTCGTCACCATTCGAAACCATAATTAACAATAAAAATAAGGAATATTATTTGTTGTTGTGGAGAAAAAGCTTAAGTGTTGCTATTTCTGGACACATTAAATGCGCTAGTAATATAACAACATTCCACTTAGACACTTACGTTTGTGCAATTTTCTGGAAATAACATTTCCGGACAAATTTCGTCTTCTTCCTAACTTTCTTAGCCATCAGAAAAATCAGACTGACAAATTCAATTCATTCGTCCTTTTTTAGGCAACTTCAATTCCTTCTTATCAGTAAATATATTAGATCAATATTTTATTACTTTCAAAAAAAAAAAAAAACCCATCTCTTGTTGTCTACTGGAACTTGTGTTAAAGGTCCAAACACAGTTTTTAAGAAAAACAAAACCCAAAATCTGGAGATCAATCCATCAGCTGATCCCCAACTTTTTTACCTTTGATGGAACAATTACTTTTCCTGGATTTCTTGTCCTAAAGGTAAAATATTGTTCTTTTGCTGCTTAATTTTATCAGCCCGTTACGAAAAAAAAATTCGTCCCTGTCGTTGTTTAATTTAGAAAGTTGTCATCTTTGCTGAAACAAAACGCTAATTTTGCTCATACCGTATCCCTTGAATCTAGCTGATAGATTTTGTTTTTATCTGTTCTCCGCCAATTTGCTTAAAATTTCCAGGTGTTTGTGAAGATGGGTAGTGAAAAGTTTGGATTTTTGATCTGGGTTTCATGGATTTCTTGCTTAATCTGCCTCTGCCATGGATACGTACCTGTGAATAATTACCTCATCAACTGTGGATCACCCACCAACGTCACTGTAACCGGTCGAGTGTTCATCTCTGATAAGCTTGCCTCAAACCACCTAACCTCTCCCAATGAAATCCTCGCCGCCGCGCGTAATCGCAATTCGGCTTCAGATATTTACCAGACGGCGAGGATCTTCACCGGAATCTCAAAGTACACATTCTCCGTCGCTCGAGGCCGACACTGGATTCGTCTCCATTTCAGCCCTTTTCAGTACCAGAACTTCGAAATGGGCTCAGCCAAATTCTCAGTTTCTTCGCAGACACATGTCCTCTTGAATGATTTCACTGTGAAATCAAGAGTCATGAAGGAGTATTATCTGAAAGAAGCAACGGAGAATCTCGAGCTCACGTTTACTCCCTCGGGCGATTCGTTCGCGTTAGTGAACGCCCTAGAGGTCGTATCGGTTCCAGATACATTGATCAACGGAGATCCTTCGTTCGCAGGAAGTCCCGGGAGTTTTCAGGGATTGTCATGGCAAGCACTCGAGACAGTTCATAGAGTGAACATGGGAGGACCGCGTGTAACGCCTTCTAACGACACTCTTTCGAGGATTTGGGAGCCCGATTCGGAGTTTCTACTCGAGAAGAATCTAGTTAAGAGTGTGTCTAAGATCGCAAGTGTTGATTATGTTCCCGGATTTGCTACAGAGGAGACTGCTCCAAGAACTGTCTAAGGCACTTGCGCCGAGATGAATTCCAGGGCTGAACCGGGTAGCAATTTCAACGTGACGTGGGAATTCGAAGTTGACACGGGTTTTCAGTACTTCCTCCGGTTTCATTTCTGCGATATTGTGAGCAATTCTCTAAACCAGCTCTACTTCAATCTTTTTGTTGACTCGATGATGGTTGTGGAGGATCTTGATCTAAGCACTTATCTATCCAACACTCTGGCCGGTGCATACTCAATGGATTATGTAACGGGATCAGCAAAACGGACTAATAGAATCCGTGTGAGCCTTGGTCGATCGTCTGTTCACACGGACTACCCTACTGCGATTTTGAACGGATTAGAGATCATGAAGATGAACAACTCCAAAAGTCAGCTCAGTGCCGGGACGTTTTTGCCTGGTGGTTCATCGAGTTCGACCGCGAAGAAGAACGTGGGTATGATAGTTGGTGCAACGGTTGGTTCTTTGCTTGCTTTAGTGGTTCTTGGAGGTTTCTTTTTGCTGTTCAAGAAACGAAGCCGAGGCCGAGGCCGAGATGGTCACTCAAAGACTTGGATTCCTTTGTCTACTACCAATGGAACAACTTCAGACTCCAATGGAACTACAGTTACAAGTATAACTTCCAATTCCAGTTACCGAATCCCTTTTGCAGCGATTAAAGAGGTGACGAATAGCTTTGACGAGAGCCGAGTTATTGGAGTGGGCGGTTTTGGTAAAGTGTACAAAGGAGAGCTTCACAATGGCACGAAAGTAGCTGCTAAAAGAGGGAACCCCAAGTCTCAACAAGGACTTGCAGAGTTCAAGACAGAAATCGAGATGCTGTCTCAGTTCCGCCATCGCCATTTGGTTTCTCTGATCGGTTACTGCGACGAGAACAGCGAGATGATTCTGGTTTACGAGTACATGGAGAACGGAACGTTGAAGAGCCATCTTTACGGCTCGGGTCTTCCTAGCTTGAGCTGGAAACAACGGCTTGAGATATGTATCGGATCAGCTAGAGGATTGCATTATCTCCACACCGGTGACTCGAAACCCGTGATTCACAGAGACGTGAAATCCGCTAACATATTGCTGGACGAGAAACTCATGGCTAAAGTTGCAGACTTTGGACTATCTAAGACCGGACCCGATCTTGATCAGACGCATGTGAGTACTGCGGTGAAAGGAAGCTTTGGTTATCTCGACCCAGAATACTTCAGAAGGCAACAGCTCACAGAGAAATCAGACGTTTACTCATTCGGAGTCGTTATGTTCGAGGTTCTCTGCGCGAGGCCCGTAATAGACCCGACACTTCCTAGAGAGATGGTGAATCTTGCGGAATGGGCGATGAAATGGCAGAAGAAAGGACAGCTGGAACAGATCATCGATCAGTCGTTGCGGGGTAAGATCATACCCGATTCGCTCAGGAAGTTCGGTGAAACAGGGGAGAAATGTTTAGCTGACTATGGAGTCGATAGGCCATCGATGGGAGATGTGTTGTGGAATCTTGAGTATGCTTTGCAGCTACAAGAAGCTGTCGTTGATGGTGATCTAGAAGAAGATAACAGCACGAACATGATCGGTGAGTTGCCTTTACGGTTTCATGATTACAACCGAGGAGACACGAGCGTTAACGTTGCTGTAGCCAGAGAGGGACGGTTTGAAGAAGAAGAAGAAGAGTCGAGTGTTGATGATCTTTCAGGTGTTTCCATGAGTAAAGTTTTCTCGCAGCTGGTGAAATCTGAAGGACGTTAAGAGATGACCAATTCCAGAAGAAAAAAAAAACGAAAAGATTACTAATTAGAACCATAACTTAGAATCTTTTTTCTGTACATGAATTAACTATTAGACTGGGATTTTATTTTCATTCAGTAACCAACCGAAGAAAATCCAGATTCACAAACTCGAATAGCTTCATAGAATCATAGTGTTTGAAACATAATAAACTAAGAAGCAGCTTAAACAAGAATCATTATGTTTTCATTCCAACCAAATGTGTGTACAGGTCCGTTTAATTTTGGGTTTTAATCAGCCGCTACATTTTAAACCAGTCAACAGCGGTTTATATCTTTTGGACGGTAGCGATCCGGTTTAACACCAGATCGTACCAATTTAAGATCCCACGTCGTTTCGGTTTATATCTTTGAACGGTAGTGATCCGGTTTCACACCATATCGTACCAATTTAAGATCCCACGTCGTTTCGGTTTCTTTTTTCTTCAATAGCCTTATTCGCCGCCTCATCGGAAAAATCAGCGGTCACTTGAATCGCTATTCTTCATTTTCAACCACCGTCTAATCGCGAAAGAAATGTTGGCAGATTTGTATTCACACGCTCAATTTCATGTCATCTTTTTGAGGGAAATTGTAGACATTTACACCATTTTTAATCGCAAATCATTGTACGCGGCGCAAAATCCCAGTGGTAAAAGGTGATAACAGTTTAAATTAGGTCAAATAAGAAATTATGTGGTTTAGAACAAAAAAAAAAAAAAAAAAAGAAATTATGTGGACTACTAAAGGGTTCACAAAGCTGTTAACTGAAATGAGATTCGATAATACTTCTCCATAAACTAGTACTTGATCGTGGATTACAGTGACATTGAATCTCTAAAACCAAAAGATAAGGCGTAATTACATATAACGGAAACGCTACCGGGAAACAACACAACCCAAACAGAATTAAAACGCAAACGCGAGAACATGATTTGATTAGAAATTTCCAGGAGAATACGCCTAAGTAAGAAACCCAGAAACACAAACCCGAATCTAAGAAACCCCTTAACCGCCGAACCCGTAGAGCGTCCTCCCTTGCCTCTTGAGCGCGTAAACGACGTCCATGGCGGTCACCGTCTTCCTCCTGGCGTGCTCGGTGTAGGTGACGGCATCACGGATAACGTTCTCCAAAAAGATCTTGAGGACGCCACGTGTCTCCTCGTAGATGAGACCACTGATACGCTTGACTCCACCTCTGCGAGCCAGCCTCCGAATCGCCGGCTTGGTGATTCCCTGGATGTTGTCTCTCAGAACCTTCCTGTGGCGCTTCGCTCCTCCTTTCCCCAAACCCTTTCCTCCCTTCCCGCGACCAGACATTTTTTCCGATGGAAAATGGACTTTCTCGAGAAAATTTACAGCTGAAGAAGAAATTTCGATTAGAGTTGATTGTGGTGAGAAATTATGTGAAATTGATTTTTATAGGCAAGACGGGGAACCTTATAATTTGAGCAATCAGATCGCATAGTAGATCTAACGGCTGAGGTAGCGATCCGTGTATAGAGCGAAAAGATGTATCGACCGTCGATTTATTTTAATCAACGGTGAATATTAGTGATCCGCGTAGTGGCTGTGTTAGCCAATAAGAATCATTTTTATTTTTTTTACATGTGGCGCCACGAATTAGGGGGTATGATATGAAGCGCCAAATTTTTAAAAACTCGTAAAGTAATTTTGCGCCAACAAATGATTTGAAACTTTTTCATAGGCGTTCATTAAAGAACATATTTGGTCCTTAATTTAAACTAATTATCTCCTCTTTTTAAGTGGTGTACCTCTTGCTATATGCCTATATGGACTGTGAGTGATTTAGCTTTGTTTGTGAGTACCTATTATATAGATTGACGATGATATATATATATTAGAATTGAGAAAATTTGTTATCGACTCTCATCAATTTGATATGCGAACTGAGGCGTAATGGATCTAAGGATCGGTTCATAAACCTAAGGCGTGCTAAGTATCGATTGACAATATCTAATTTGACACAGTACCCATGCATATAAAATCAATACTACTCCAAAAACCTTTCATGCTCAGTATATAAAATGAATTAATTGAAAAAGTAGAATCTATCTCTAGTTACACAGACACTTATTATGACAATTCCTCAGTTCCACGCTAACCTACACAAAATCTTGGAATCAAACGATGTTCCAACAAACAGACTTGTGTTCCAACAAACAAATTCGATTCGCCTAAAAAAACAAAATAAAGCAAACATTCTCTTTTACGATTTTAATCCTGTTACAAAAGTAGAATATTGTGGTTAGTAACTTATAAACTTACATAGTATTATATAAAAATTTCATCATCCCGTAGTATTTAAGAAGTTATACATCAAAAAAGCTCTAACGTATTAATTTCTTCCGAATTTAAATCGTTTATAAATCGAATGCAAATATTTTTCTACATTCATGCCTGGCGCGACCACCATCAAGTTAAATCTTACCAGTTATACCAGTCTAGAGCGTAAATGATATTCCCTTCTTTCAACTATAACATCACCCAATTACATCAACGAGTTTTTGTAAATTAAATGAAAACGGGATTCCAACATTTACTTTTGAGAAAAAATATACAGCAACTTGTATTATCAACCACCAAAATATACAATACCATCGATAGAGTAACAACAATTTTATTTGTTTTCAACATAAAAAAATTAAAACCACAATAACAGAGGTACTTACCGGCACTCAAAATACAAAGAGAGGACACGACAAGTCAAAGCCACAAGTTCGTTGAGTGGTTTCATGATTGGTCGTCTTTCTTGCAGCGCACACTATCTTGCTCTAGGAATCATCCCACTATCAAAGACCATGCTCACTTCAGGGGAACTCAGTGAATCCATGCCTCGGCTCATATTTCTCCTCGAGTTTTCAGACACAAGACACTCTTTTAGTTCGACAACAACATGAGACATGGTTGGTCGATTTGCTGAAGATGGATCCGCGCACGACATTGCCAGCTCAAGAGCTCTCCAGGCAGAGCGAGAATCATAATCCCCGTTAAGCTTTGGATCCATGATCTTAGTAATATCTCCTCCGTTAAGCTCAGACCCAACCCACTGTGTTATGTGAGGCTTTCTGCGGTTTCGATCAATCACTGCTTGGTTTGTGATAATTTCCAATAACACAATCCCAAAGCTGTACACATCACTCTTCTCACCCAACCGGCTTGTCTGGTAATATCTACAAAGCAAGAACATGGTATACTCTTTAAGCATTGGAGAAGAGAACAAGTTTTAGCACATTGTAAAGTTTAAGTATCAGCGCTTACTCTGGATCAAGGTAACCAGGAGTACCAGCAACCACCGTCGAAACATGAGTTTCACCGCCAATTGGGAAAGACCTAGAGAGCCCAAAATCAGCGAGCTTGGCCTTATAATGCTCGTCCAACAATATGTTTGTAGTTTTGACATCTCTATGAACCATTGGTGGTGTGCATCCAATGTGTAAGTACTCCAGGCCTATGCGATGAATTCTTCCTTATTAGCTGATTATTGTAAAACCGACCAAATCAATTCTTGTTCTACAATTTAACTTTTAGAACGAACCTAGTGCTGCCTCCACAGCTATTCTTAGACGAATACCCCAATTTACGACGGATCTGCCTCCTTTTCCTGTGTGTTAGATCATTAGATCCTTTCATGTTTTCGAGAAGAACAACTGTTTTCATGGGTTACATGACACATATCAAAACCATTGGAGATATGTTACATCCAGTTTTACCTGACAGATGTTGTCTTAAGTCTCCATTGGGTACAAACTCGTAGATGAGGGCCAAGTGGTCTCCTTCATCGCAATAACCGACAAGGCTAACCAAATTGGTGTGGTGAACTCTCAGAAGAAGATCAACCTAGTGCACTCAAGCAAAGGAAAACAAGAAATCATAAGCTTTGTGATGTCATAAACATATACTAGTTGGAAAGATTGTACTACAAATACCTCCGCCTTGAACTCTTTATAGCCTTGAGTTGATGATTGAGATAGTAGCTTGACAGCTACCTGTTCAGAACCATTGACAGTACCATGACAGACAACGCCAAATCCTCCTTCCCCTACGACTCTTTCGAAATTATTTGTCATTTTCATAACCTCTGAATAACTAAACCGTCTTTTTTTCATCTCAATTGATGGGTCAGGTGAATTAGCATTTGTAGCATTCACTGTTGGCCTACCCGGTGGCCGGTGAACAACTGCTAGATCAGAGTTTAGGAGTCAGCAAAAAATCATATTCATGAAATTTATCGGTTTTCTCATTTGATATGTCTCTCTTGCATATACCTTCAACAGTCGACGGCTTTTTCTTCCTGAAAACAAGAAAAAGAACCAATGCGGCAATGAGGATGGCTGCAGAACCAACCGACGCAGCAACGGGAACTATAACGCTCTTGCCTTGTCGTTTTGTGGGTGAACCAGAGGGAAAAAGCCTTGGGT
Source organism: Alliaria petiolata (assembly GCA_020283515.1). Taxonomy (NCBI): domain Eukaryota; kingdom Viridiplantae; phylum Streptophyta; class Magnoliopsida; order Brassicales; family Brassicaceae; genus Alliaria; species Alliaria petiolata. The sequence goes on from JAHZTW010000001.1 coordinate 281,339,568, forward strand.
TTCCTTGAAGACTACAAGAAGACAAGTGTTGATTATAGACATCAAATCAATAAAAGGCTTGTGGATAATAACAGAGAAAAACACATAAAATATGTGGGAAGTTTCTTACAGTAGCTCAAGTCCTTTCCTCTGCAGAGATTGAGGAATTGAACCATTAAGATCGTTCCCGCTTAAGTTTCTGCATAAAAGGAGCAATGAATACGAGGTAGAATTAAAAAAGCCCTAGAATATCTGCATGAGAGAAACTTACATGACCAACAATAATTTCATGCTGCCAAGAAACTCCGGCACCTCTCCGGTCAAGTTATTATTCGACAAGTCCCTGAAGTTTGCAGGAGAGAATATAATATAAAATTACATCCAATTCTTCGCATATATATAGCAACTATTCGCCTTCGATCAACAATGGACAAGCTTACAGTTTTTCTAGTAGTGTAAGGTTTTGAATGGCAGCTGCTATATTTCCACTTAAACCACTTGAAGACAAGTTTCTGGTGAAAATTTTGAAAACCACATTCAAAATGTTAATGATCATGATTACTAAAAGATATTGAAGAGTGAGTGTGCGTGCATGATGTCTACTGGTGAGCTTATGACTTACAAAGAAGTGATTCTTGGTGGTGTGGAGATATCCGTGTTGCTGCAGTTTAAAGCGTCCCACCTAAGCTGATGAGGGACGCATGGATCGCCTTGCCAGTTGATTCTACTCAATCCATAGGTGGCTTCAATGTTTCTGATAGCAACCACTGACATAAACATTTTCAAGATGTTAGAGATTAACATACAAAAGAACAGACCTTACATGCATACGGTTAGGTTGAAACACAGTGGAACATACCTTCGTTTTCATTTGTTTCAGACTGCGGAAACTGTATAACTGTGAAGACTTCAAGAGCGTTAAGTAGAGGTGGAAGAGTTGATCTGTTGGTTCTCTCCAGCTGAAAACTACATTCTCCTCGATTGCAAGTTCTTGGAGACACGCTTAAGAAAGTATTTATCCCAAAAGTCTTAGGAACCACAGGGTCAGTTGACATAACTTCCCCATTCCATAGCATGTTGAATTCCCTGGTTTCATTAGTCCGCAAGTCTTGGATCTCAGCAAAGTGTCTATACAAGTAATATTGGTCATCAGGTTTTTCTGAATTAGTCCAGTCAACTGTCAACGGCTCACTTGCATTAGTAGGTATGGCGGCAGTTGCAAGTGCGGCTTTTGGTGGAACATAGTCGTTGCCGTTTCCCACATCTCTAGTGGTGGAAATCTGGCTCCACTCTCTCCAAAAGTACGCAGTCCATAGGCGATCATATGCATCGTCCGGGTACCTGCGTGTGGAAACAGTAGTGTTTCAGCAGTGAAATAAGTAAAATTATAATGGATAATATCATCTTTAGTCTTCTTGGACCATTTTAATCATATCAGATTGCTCTCTGATTCATATTTTCTTTTTGTCTTGTCTTACACTTCTGTTTAGTGTCCAGAAATAGTCTTACACCTTGACAAAATCACCCATGTTAGAGAATCCGAAGCACCAAAATACAGAGCATAAGCAAGAGATAGTGTTGTGTTGAAGATGAACTACCTTAGACTAGTCTTTGATTCGCTAAGATCTATTCGAAAGTAAAGATTCAGAGAACCAGACTTGGTGATGTAGGAATCCTTTCCCATGGGCCGTATTTCCAAGGTTGAGATCAACGGTGTAGTTTCACCAGTCTTAACAAGACAAATCTGCAACGTATTTGATGTTGGGATGTGGATGATCTCTTCTCGTGTACCGTTCACTAGTTTATGCAAATCTATGGTTGCCCATGGATTAGGTCCAAGATGAAGATCAAACTCGGGGTTAATGTCAAGGCCATCATAGTTTCCATAAAGAAACCTAGCCCTGATCAGATGATTTCTTCCCTTCTCGACCCATATATTGTAGCAGTTCCGTGTTCCTTCTGGAAAATATCTCAGCGTTGTGTAAGGCTTCAGGAGTCTACTCTCCAGATTTGCTTGAACTCTACCAGTTTTTCCACTCTGTATGTATGTTGCGTCTGAAGAGAACTGTAATCCAGTATCAACCTCTTTATAAGGAGACGGTTCATTTGCGGGTAGTCCGCAATCCAAACTGATGAACCCTGTTAAGCGGTATGGATAACAATATTAACCGTTAAGAGATAGAACAGACATAATTGCCAAGTACAAGTACGATTAAGAACCAAAATGGTAATAAGGAGAAAAAGAGGATACACATTATGTATATATGTCAGTTAAAATGTGGGTACCTTGTTGGCTCTGAGGTTGAACAACATGAATGATGGCCAAAGTTCCGATTAGCGGCAACAAAACCCCAAGAAATCTCCCCATATTCTCTTACCCACAAAAGAAAACGCCTGCCCAAGCTGTGGAAGAGAACAGGGTAATATATAAGCAAACCTATATATTGGAAACTATAAGCAAAGACTTTTTCAAGTCAATGAAAAGAAAGAGTAAATGTGTTTTCTAGTGAAACTTGACCGTGGGAAGAAGAAGAAGTATAAGAGGATTACAATGTTCCAAAATCACTATTACTATTATGATGAACTTGCTTGGGGGTCATTTGTGGAATAGGACATCGGTTTAGTTTCTTGGTCAGACAATAAATGCATTTTACTTCCAAAGAACCTGTCAATCACAGAAAAAAAAGATATTGGACTATATGGCCACCAGACTCGCAAGAATATAATGATGCATGAAGAAATGTTCAGAAAGAGTTGACATTCTAATGGTCATTGACTTGTATAAGTGGACCTGATTTTGTTTCAATCCATATGAATACAAGTTAGAACTCAGAACCCACAACAATATACAGCATTAGGCACACAATACCGACAAAAGTAGTTCAGCATGAAGAAACAAGGTTTATAACAACTAAGCCTTGAGCTTAAACAAGATGAAAAACGTGTCCAACATCACTAATGCTACTGTCCGTATTATCTTATTTCTAATGCTACTTCACCATGGGAAGAAGAAGAAGAATTAAAAGGGTAACAATGTTGCAACTTCCAACATCACTATCATGAAATCGTGTATATCAGTCTGTAGTTTTAGTTTCCTGGTCAGACAATATGCAACTTGCTTTTAGTATTACTTACAAAGAATGAATCAACCACGCAACAAAGATATTGGCTTTAATAGCCACTAGACTCGAGCACCATGACGCACGAAGAAAAATCTGAGAAATAGTCAATGGTGGTTGACTTTTGATTTGGTGAAGTCGTGAAGGTGAGCAGCAAATGCTTGAGAGTCGATGTTAAAACGCTAATGGTAACCCAAGAAACAATTGCAGACAAGCAGCCATTATCAGAGCTCAATTATCAGAACCCACTGGAAAAAAAGTTGAAATTTTTGTGAATTGAGTTGCATAACCAAAACCTGATTAGATCTATCTTAGCCGGCTCCGGCGAGTCGGAGGATGAGAAGCTCCGGTGATAAAATGATCGTCGACGACGGCGAGACCTCCCGCCGAGAGAAAGATAAGATCGCTTTGGCTTCAGCAGCTCCCGGCGGTGAGAAATCTTCATCGGCGATAAACGATTGAAGTGCTACTGCTACGCTAGCGTTCGAAAATTGGCATTTACAAAAAGTGAAATTAGGGCTTGTACGGCCAAATGATGATGCTTATTCAAATCAAAAACGGGTTTCAAATCCAAAAAGAGTGATCAATCATCATTTCATGAATTTTCACGGCGTGAAAGTCAAAGAGTCAACCACATATTAGGCCTTAGTATATCCCGAAATTTTCTAGTATTCGTGGTTTGTTCCGTTTTTTCGGATATCTAGTTTTATAATTTGATTTGCTCCGCAAATATTTGGATATCCTAAAATCTGGATATCGGGAAAATTTACGGATATTTGCGAATATTTGCGTATGTTTAGTTTGATCCTTTTAATACAAACAAAAAACTAAAAATACATACTTTTTATGAAAAATATAATTTTTTATCTAAAGAAATAATAAAAATTTAACTTATAACTGATGGAGTTTCCTATAAAAAAAGTAATTTCTTTTTAATTTATTAAATTTTCAGTTTTAAAATAACTAATATATAAATAAAATTTCACAAAAACTTATATATACATATAAGAATTATATAATATATATATATAATTGTTTGTATACATATACATATATATACATATTACGGAGCGGATCGGATATCCGTCTCTTAAAATTTTAGTATTTGTGATTTGCTCCATTTTCAACGGATATTAATTTCTAATATTTGCTTTGCTCCATACAATTACGGATATCCGGATTTTTCGAATCGAATCGAAGCAAATAACGGATCGAATCAAAACGGATATTTTGCCGAGGCCTACCACATATTACAATGAACCAAAAAGTCAACCAAAGAAACAGAGGAATATGACATGTCAAAGCAACTATTGTATCATTTTTCTGTGTTCTTTGGTTTCTTTTTATGTGTTTTACTCATGTCAAAAAAATACTGAGTACAAGGTGTTTTGATTCCATGAACTTTCACGGCGTGGCACTCAAGACATATACTGTATGAAGAAACCAAAAGAGCAGAGAATGTGATTTGATTTGGATATGCCAATAATCAAAACAAAATGATAATTGTCGACTTGGAGTTCATCTACAAGACCATACACACTTCAAATACTCTTTAATTAACTAGCTTACAATAAAATTGTAACTAGTCAATGATTTGTTGATTCCGTTATTGGTACCACAAGTGGACAATACTCAAAACTATCTTGCCATGGGAAGCACCGAAGTGACCAAGCCAGTGTTCATTTCTTGATATTCCAAGCCTGGATCGTTGTTCATCCTCGAGTTATCACACACGATACACTCTTTTAGCTCGTGAATAACCCGAGACATGGATGGTCGTTTTGAGGAAGAAGGATCCGCGCATGACATTGCCAGCTCAACAGCTCTCCAGGCAGAGTTAGTGTCATAATCCTTGCCAAGGTTTGGATCCATAATCTCAACAAGATCACCTCGGTTAACCTTAAAGGCAACCCACTGTGTTATGTGTATGTTTTCAGAGGTCTGATTAATCACGGGTTGGTTTGTGATCATCTCCAATAACACGATCCCGAAGCTGTAGACATCACTCTTCTCAGACAACCGAATTGTACGGTAATATCTGCAAGACAACACAACATGGTACATACTCTTTAACCTTTAAACAAGGAAATAGAAACTTTCAGAACAAAGCGTGTGTGTGAAAACTACTTACTCGGGATCAAGGTATCCAAGAGTACCAGCGACACCTGTTGCACCTAGAGATTCGCCTCCACCTTGGAAAGATCTTGAGAGCCCACAATCAGCGAGTTTGGCCTTGAAATGATCGTCCAGCAATATGTTTGCTGTTTTGACATCTCTATGAACCATCGGTGGTGTGCATCCAATATGTAAGTACTCCAGTCCTATGCAATGGAGACATTTGTATCAACTGATTTGCTGTAAACCCAATTGAATCGTATATCTTGTGCTACGGTTTTTTTTTAACTCAGTACGAACCTAGTGCTGCCTCCAAAGCTATTCGTAGTCGAATACTCCAGTTGATGATGGATCTATCTCCTTTTCCTGTATATTAAACCATTAGATCCATTCTCGTTTCATGAGTTAATGCTACAAGTGAAATCACTATAAGAAAATCACCTGACAAATGTTGTTTTAAGTCTCCATTGGGCAGAAACTCGTAAATGAGGCCCAAGTGATCTCCTTCATAGCAATACCCGACGAGGCTCACCAGATTTGTGTGGTGAACTCTCAGAAGAAGATCAACCTAAGGTAAGACTAATGTCAAGAAGATATTGAAATCCATAACCTTAGGGTGATACTAGAAACTATGATTCATTGTTTAATTGGGAACATTTCAGAAATATGAATACCTCTGTTTTGAATTCTTTATAGCCTTGAGTTGAAGATTGAGAGAGTACTTTAACAGCCACCTCTTGAGATCCATTTACAGTACCATGATAGACCATGCCGAACCCTCCTTTGCCTAAAACTCTTTGGAAGTTATTTGTCATTTTGGTGACCTCTGAATATGTGAACCTTTTGCTTTTCTTATTAGCAAATGTATCATTCACAGTTGACGTCCACGGTAGCAGGTGTAGTAGACCTGTACATCAGAATAAGGATGTTATCATATCGTTTTATTATTTGTATCTCTTCTTTTAATGCAATGTCGCACCGACATTCACGAGATTTATATATGTATTTCATATTTGATGTCTCTTGCAAATACCTTGTAGATACGTTGACTTTTTCGTTCTGAGTACAAGAAAAAGAACCACCACAGCAATGACAATGGCTGCAGAAGCAACTGATGCAACAATTGGCACAATAATTTTCTTCTTAGGTGGTTTTCTACATAGCTCAGAGAGACAAAGCATTGGGTTTCCTTCAACACTACAATAAGAAGAGGGTTGCTCAGGACAACAAATGCACAAAAGGTTTGTGGATAATAACTGAGAAAACTTCAAAGCTATGTGGAACTTTTCTTACACTAGCTCTAGTCCTTCCCTTTGAAGAGTTTGAGGGATTGAACCATTAAGATTGTTCCCACTTAAGTTTCTGCTAAAAAAGAACTATAATCTGAGTTGGGATCGGAAAAGCATCAGGAAAATATGTTGAGAGAAACTTACATGACCGACAACGATTTCATGTTGCCTAGAAACTCCGGCAGCCCTCCAGTCAAGTTGTTATTCGACAAGTCCCTAATGTTAACAAGAGAGAGAATATAGACATGAAGGTTTATCAAATTTATTCCCATCCATGTAATACCAATTTTAAATTAAAAATCGACATACTTACAGCCTTTCTAGTTGGGTTAGATTTTGAATGGCAGCTGCTATGGTTCCAGTTAAACCACTTGAAGACAGGTTTCTGAGGGAAATGTTCAAAACCATATTCAAAGTGTTAATGATCTAATTTCTACTAAATATCTTGAAGAAGGGGTGTGTGTACTACTAAATTTTCAACTTACAAAGAAGTAATTCTTGGTGGCATGGAGATATTCGTGTTGCTGCAGTTTAAACCGTCCCACCTAAGCTGTTGAGGGAAGCATGGATCACCCTGCCAGTTGGTTCTACTCAATGCATAGCTGGCTGAAATGTCTTTTATAGCACCCACTGACATAAAAAGGTTTTGATGTCTTGAGTGTACTCCATTGTATCTTTACTATAATAAGAAAGCACAGACCTTATATGCCTAACCTGGAAAGGAAAATCACATACCGTCGCTTTCATCTGTTTCGGACTGCGGAAACTGAATAACTGTGTAGACTTCAAAAGCATTAAGTAGAGGTGGAAGAGTTGATCTGTTGGTTCGTATCAGCTGGAAACTGCATTTCCCTCCAACGCAAGTTCCCGGTGACGAGGTATAGATAGTATTTATGTTTCGCCTTCTTGGAATAAAAGGGCCATATAACTGTAGTCCATTCAATAGGATATTGAATTCTCTGGTTTCATTTGCCTGCAAGTCTTGGATCTCAGAAACGTGAGCGTACAAGTAATATTGATCATCAGGATTTGCTGAACTCCATTCAAACGTCAATGGCGCATTGGTATCGGTTGGCGTGGCAGCATTTTTTAGCGCATCTTTGGGTGGAGCATAATCGTTGGAATTGCTCACTTCGAGATCAGTGGAAATCTGGGTCCACTCTGGCTGAAAGTACGATTCCCATATGCGATCATAGATATCGCTAGAGTACCTAGAGTACCTGTAGAAGTTCTTTGAAAAATCACAGCACAAAGGTACAAAAGGCAAAAGAAAACATATACAAGGAAAACAGAGACGCAGAAAAATAAAACAAGAAGAGGCATTCCTCAGTTGAAGTCGACTCACCGTATATTAGATCCTGACTTGCTAAGATAATACCAGTAGTTCCTTTTCAGGGAACCAGATTTAGTGATATAAGAATGGTTTCCCATGGGCCGTAACTCCAAGGCGGATATTAGCGGTGTAGTTTCGCCAATCTTAACAAGACAAATCTGCAACGAGTTTGATGTTGGGGTATGTAAGACATCTTCCCGTGTACCATTCGCCCATGTTTCTAAATCTATCTTGGCCCATAGGTTAGGTCCAAGATAAAGATCGAACACCGGACTAATGCCAAGACCATCGTAATTTCCATATGTAAAGGTAGCTCTGATTAAATATTTACGCCCCTTCTCCACACTCAGATTGTAACAGTTTCGTGTTCCATTTGGGAAATATCTCAGGTTTTTGTATGGCCTCCGAAATCTTCTCACCAGATTTGCCTGATTTCTACCTGTTTTTCCACTCTGGATGAATGGTGCGTCCGAAGAGAACCTTAACCCAGTGGTCTCCTCTTTATAAGGAGACTGTTCGTTCGCAGATAGCCCGCAATCCAAACTGATGAACCCTGTTGAGTGTTGACAGACATGGTAAATATTAACCATAAAAACCAGTGCACTTCTGAGAACCAAAACGTTTATAAAAGAATTTTTCAAGCAAGAAGTAGGAAGGATGTATATAGCACAAATCAAAATATCTGATACCTTGTTGGTCTTGAGCTTGAACGATACGAACGATGGCCAGAGTTGCAATTAGCACCAACAAAAGCCCAACATAACACTCCATATTCCCTCAACTCCCAATAAAATCATTGGCTAAGCTATGGAAGATAAATAGAGAACAAATAAGCTAACCCCAGACATTCACTAAAAGAAAGACTTTGACAAGTTGATACATATTTCTCAAAGTTATCCTCTACAATAAGACAAAAAGATGCTTTTTAATAGGGAACGTGTCGCGTTAGGTGACATGATTTATTCATCTTCAAAAGTCTTTCTTTTATTGTTTTTTTTTTCATGTTTCTGACAAATTAACGTGAATGTGAAGACAAACTCAGACACGAGTACAGAGTCAAAAACAAGTCACGGGAACCGCTTTAAGTAGATACCAAAAATTATGCAATAATATCTTAAAGATACGCTAAGTTTATGATTCTCTATTTTTAGTTTAAAAAATTTGATAATCTATAATCATATGCCAAGCTTTTGGCAAATATTAAAACTCTACAAAAAGTAAAGACGGTGACAGTTAAGAGAACAACAAAGTTCCAAGATTAATGGCAAAATAGGGAGCTGACAGAGGCACATGTAAAGCAATAAGACAAAAAGAATACTCTGTCTTATCTGTACATTAAAGAAACGGAAGAACAGAGAAATGTCGATGTTAAAAGCAAAATGGTGATAAGAACAAAATGGTCTATCATTTCAGCTCGAGGACAAGCTGGATCTTCAAAAAGGGGGTATTGATATGATCAGTGGAGGAAATGCTGAGCTGGCACCTGCAAGATGAGAAGAAGAGAAAGGCGGTTAAACTTGTAAAAAAAGACTCAAATAGCATAAATAGAAGAGAGATTGTATCAAGAGGTTTATGCTTTGTAGTTGCATCTTGTGATTGGCTTGTTTCTCAAGTGTGAAATTCAAGAGGACGTGATTTGCAAGCTTCTACGCTTGGATCCGTATTGGTTTGTTCGTTATCGATAGGAATATACCTTTGTTCTTATCAAATGGCCTGTACGTGGTGGTACTCAAGACACAAAGAACATATAAATTTAATATGATGAGTACTTGCCAATGATCAAAGCCAAATGAAAATGGTCGAGTTTATCTATAAAAACTATACTCACTTTAGTCAAACACTCTATTTTCCAAATTTTGATAAATATGTAAATAACTAATTGTTTTTTTTTCCATATTGGCACTGACACTCAAAACTATCTTGCCTCCGGAACCACCGAAGTATCCAAGCTAATGTTCATTTCTTGAGATTCCAAGCCTCGATTCTTACTTATCCTCGAGTTCTCACACGCAAGACACTGTTTTAGCTCGGTAATAACATGGGACATGATTGGTCGGTTTGCAGAATAAGGATCCGCGCATGACATTGCCAGATCAAGAGCTCTCCATGCAGAATTAGAATCATAAACCCCACAAAGGTTTGGATCCATGATCCCATTAATATCACCTCGGTTAAGCTTATAGCCAACCCATTGTGTTATGTGAGACGTTTCAGAGATCACATGTTGGTTTGTGATCATCTCCAATAACACGATCCCGAAGCTGTAGACGTCACTCTTCTCACCCAACCGATCTGAACTTTAATATATGCAAGGCATGTGAAATTATTTAAATGATTTCAATTGTTTAAGAAGGAAGGTAGTTTCAACACAACACAAATAATGTGAGGTGAAAGTTAAAGCTAATAGTACTTACTCGGGATCAAGGTATCCGGGAGTACCAGCGATGACCGTCGAAACATGAGATTCGCTACCAACTTGGAAAGATCTTGAGAGCCCAAAATCGGCAAGCTTGGCCTTGCAATGCTCATCTAGCAATATGTTTGTAGTTTTGACTTCTCTATGAACCATTGGCGGTGTGCATCCAATATGTAAGTACTCCAATCCTATGCAATTGAGTCATCTATATCAATGGATTTATCATAACGCAAATTGAACAAATTCTTGTTATACACACGGCTTTTAATTTGGTACAAACCTAGTGCTGCCTCCAAGGCTATTCGTAGTCGAATACCCCAGTTGATCATGGGTTTACCTCCTTTTCCTGTATACTAGATTGTTAGATCCTTTCGAGTTTTCCAAATTCCAAGTGTTAGAAAGCCGTCACTAGAAATGTTACCTTGCCAAATGTTGTTTTAAGTTTCCGTTGGGCAGAAACTGGTAGATGAGGGCCAAGTGATCTCCTTCATAGCAATACCCGACGAGGCTAACCAAATTTGTGTGGTGCACTCTAAGAAGAAGATCAACCTAAGACATCGATACAATAAAAGAAAAGACTTTGTCAACTCAATGGAAAAAGGTGAGTGTTAAGAGGACAAGAATGAACCAATGATATGCTCTCAAATTTACCCTAGAGCTACTCTCTCAAATTAAGAGATCAGTTGTAATACTTAGGGATCGAATCCACAAGGAAGGGATAGTCACACAGCAGTTTTCTAAGTTCGAATTAAGCTAAGTGAGAATCTGAAACTAAAAGACAGAAGGCAATTAAAAGCGATGTAAGTCCAGGAGACGAAACGCTAGGTTCAGAGAAATTCTCAGGTGAATCAAATTGCAGGTCTAGACAGAATGTTAGGAATTATTAAGCACTGTTCTTGAACTCGAAACACAATTATAAAATCAACCAACTCTCGCTGCGAAGATTATCTATGCCTAAACCCTAGAAAACCAAATCTCTTTGCGAATTCAAACAATTCAGACAAGCATTAATATCAGGTTCGATTGTTAACAAAATCCTAAACCAAATTTCTTTGCGAATAGGTATTTTGCTCATCTAACATTAGTTCAGGCAATCAATAATACTCTCGCATCTATTAATCAACCTAAGATCAGATTCTAGGTCGCGAAGCTAGAATAAGCATTAAACACAAATCCAGATGAAGAACTCTAATGATTTTATCCTAACAATTTAATTCAACCTAACAATTCATTAATCACCCTTGAAAAACCCTAAACCTAACTAGCAAACTACTCAGACATGGTGAATGAAGAAAACATCATGAATAAATAAGATTGCATAAAAGAAATCAATAGAAACAAAGGAGTTCCGAATTTGCTCTGAAGGAGACAATTTCTTCTCTCTAAAATCTCTCTAAATAATGTGTGTGTTCTGGCTAAACAATGGCTGAAAAACTCTATTTATAGGCCTAGGTTCGCATCTTCAATTCCTTGAAGGATTAGGAAAAGTCTTGGAGATTTCCTTTTCTTCAAAATATGGAAATTTCTTGATTCTGCAAATTAGAAAACTTGGTGTCGATCGACACTAGGTGGTGTCGATCGACACTAGGTGGTGTCGATCGACACCTTGCGTGTAAATCCGCTCCTGACTTCATCACTTCGTGACTTCATTCCTTTAAGCTCCAAAATGTATCCAAATCTCCAATTTAGCTGCAATTGTACCTGAACCTGCAAAGACTCTATATAGACTCGAAAATAGCCAAAAGACTCTATAAAAACACTTATATCATGGTCTAAAAATGGGTAAAAACCATGATATATCAACCAACATCACTATTAATGGAAAATAAGGATCAGACCCAGAAGGACGTTAAGGCACATATAGCTACATCAAAAGAGAACCAATTATCAGAGACAAGTCCATGAAGTCAATGAACTAACTTTTCCCCATGAAACCATCCAATTATGTGGTCAAGCTCATGTTCCTTCGGAAACTATGGCAATCAAAAATAGTGAAAATAGGATATCTTTTGGACTTCTATACCCAACAGCGCAAATCGTTAACCATTCAGGGCATGGCAAAACGGGTTCAGATCCAAAAGAGTCACCCCATGGAACTTCACTGCGTGGCACTCAAGAGTCACACATATATTACAAAGAAGTCAAATATCCATGGGCGTGTCCATCTGGACATGGTCCTAATTGGGCGCTGATGTGGACATCAAGTCATCATCAACTAAGGAGAACGAAACCAGGAGTCATGAAGAAGGGAACATGAACCTGAGGAAAGCTAAGGAGACCAGCGAGCTAAGTTCAGCTCAAACTGAGGCGAAAACCAAAGATGCAAACTCAAATAACACTTGGAGTTTATACTAAACTCATCTAGAGTTCTCCAAGAAGAAGAATCAGCTAAAAAGGAGTTCATATGAATAAGATATTGAAAATACAATTTGGAGGATCTTCAATGGACCCGATGGAGACATACGAACACTAATCAGATCATTCCGGCCAAACCAAGACGAACCAGGCAACAAATCCAATTGTTTTGGATTCTAAACTCATCAGAGAAATACAAAAAATTGGACTCATGGCCAAATTTATGTTGGTTCAAGAGTTATTAATTTTACAATTTGGGTAAACCGGAACTTTCCCGGTTTGGACGTAGGAGCGCTAATTAAAGGATTCCGACCAATCCAGAAGGATTTAAGCCATGCATCGACTTGTTTTGGAATCTTGACTCAACCAGGAAAATCTTCGAATTGGTTTCATACCAAACCCGGTTCTGACGTGAAAGTTATTCATATTTTAATACAGAGGATCCTCAGCTTGCCTTATATGGAACCTTCCGGGTTTATGAGACTTCAAACGTATCTCTGGCGTCCAGGAGTTAATGTCAACCATCTAGGAGCTGTAAGAGAAGTCTTTAGCTACACCATCACCCAGAGTATCAGGCGGTTCCTCTCCCACATCAAGTTTCCTTTTCTGGACATGTTCACACTATGTGCATTCAAAGAGTTCACATAACAACTCTTTGACTCTGAGCAACGGTCATATTATTGTTTATGGCATATAAGGAAAGGTTCTAGAAAACTCTGACCGTGTCTAGATACAAGTCCTCTACAAGTTTCCTTTTGGCTAAGTACAAATAAAGCCTAACGGCTATATTTCTTCAAGGAGCCAACTCTGTGATATTTCCTAGTTAATTTCGTGCATTTTCTTTCCTTTTGAGTCATTAGACCGTTGTACTAGTCCTCAGTGTCGAGCCTATATAAGCTCAAGTCATTTCATCTTTGTAATCACCCTTTATCATTGAATCAATAAACTTTTAAGTTTTCTTTTACAAAAGAGTTTCTTTTGTGTTCTTGTCATTTCAAGCCCTTGGTGAGAAGCCACTATCTTGTATGATTGCGTGTGTATTAACTTGTGAGATTCAAGCCAGTATACTCGTGTGTTGAGTGTGGATTCATTCAACAACCCTCCCATCGATTGAGCGAGTCAATCACCTCTATTCATCAGTCCATCTCTATTGATTCTCTAGAGAGTGCCGTACGGCCAGCTAGTGATTCACCATCCATCACCCTTGTAAAAACAAACCCCCTTGTTCCTACATCAGGCACGGTCAACTTTTGGACCGTTGTCCATTACAGACCGACCCATACAGTCCATAAAACCAAATGGTCCATGTGGACCAGCCCAATTGGGTGCGGACAAGCCCAATTGGGTGCGGACAAGCCCAATTGACAGTTGTACAAAGAACCAAAACATCATCAAATAACAAAAGAATATGACCGTGGCAAAGTAGATGGTCAAAACGAAAAGGACCGGTTTGTGTTACATACTTTTACACTGCTGATTCTGAGTAATTGGGTCGTGAGTCCATATTCCTCGAGGTTCCAGTGACAAGACACTCTTTCAGTTCATTAGCAACTTGGGACATGTTTGGTCGGTTCACCGAAGAAGGATTCGCACATGACATTGCCAGTTCAAGCAGAATGAGACGCGCATTCGTTAGACGGTCTGTTTTGGCCAAATTGACTTTTGATTTGGTGAAGTCGTGAAGCCTAAGCCACAAGGAAAACCTGATTAGATATATCTTAGCCGGCTTCGGCGAGTCGGGGAACGAGAATCTCCGGTGATAAAACGACCGTCTACGACGGCGAGACCTCCCGTCGAGAGAAAGATAAGATTGCTTTGGCTTCAGCAGCTCCCGGTGGTGAGAAATATCCATCGGCGAAAAACGATTGAAGTGCTAAGGTAGCGTTCGTAAATTGGTATTCACAAAGAGAGAAATTAGGGTTTGCACGGCCAATGATTATGATGATCCAAATCCAAAAGCGGGTTTCAAATCCAAAAATAGTAATCATCAATCATCGTCTCATGAATCTTCACGCCGTGGCAGTCAAAGAGCCAACCACATATTATACAATGAACCATAAAGTTTATTTTTTTTTATTTACAGTAATACAGAAATTACGACGACGGGCCACGGAAGCAGTGTTAGGTTGGTGCAAGTGAATATCAGTTAAATGTCCTGAGTATCACAATTTATCTCAAATAAAAATGCTAATTTGCAGATTTCTCTGCATCTGTTTGTTGAGTAATTCTTATTCCATTAACTTTCACGGCGTGGCACTCAAAGAGTAAAACACATTCAAAGAAACCAAAAAACAGAGAAATGATATTTGGAAATGTTGATGGTAAAAGCAAAATGACCTGTTCGTGGTACTCAAGACACATATGAAGAGACCAAAAGAGCAGATAATATGATCTGGATATGTCAATGATAAAAGCAAAATGAAAATTTTCGGCTTCGAGTTCATCTATAAGACCACACACTTTATTAACAAATACTCTTTGATTAGTTTATAAATTTTGCTAAAATTGTAACTAAAACATTTATTTGTTGAGCAGAGAATGTGATCTGGATATGGCAATGGTCAAAGCAAAAAAATGAAATTGTAACTAATCATTGATTTTTATATTCCATTATCATCTTGCCATGGGAATCATCGAAGTGTCCAAGCCAATGTTCATTTCTTGGGATACCAAGCCTGGATCGTTATTCATCCTCGAGTTTTCACAGACGATACACTCTTTCAGCTCGTGAATAACCTGAGACATTGATGGTCGTTTTGTGGAAGAAGGATCTGCGCATGACATTGCCAGCTCAACAGCTCTCCAAGCAGAGTTAGAGTCATAATCCTTGCCAAGGTTTGGATCCATAATCTCAATAATATCACCTCGATTAAGCTTAAAGGCAACCCACTGTGTTATGTGTACATTTTCATAGGTCTGATTAATCACGGTTTGGTTTGTGATAATCTCCAATAACACGATCCCGAAGCTGTAGACATCACTCTTCTCAGACAACCGAATTGTACGGTAATATCTGCAAGAGAAACAACATGGTTCATACTCCTCTTTAACCATTGAACAAGGAATACAAAGTTTCAGAAACCAGAATAAGTGTGTGTTGTGTATATGAGAACTAGTAACAAACTTACTCGGGATCAAGGTATCCAAGAGTACCAGCAACCCCCGTTGCAACCAGAGATTCGCCTCCACCTTGGAAAGATCTTGAGAGCCCACAATCAGCGAGTTTGGCCTTGAAATGATCGTCCAGCAATATGTTTGCTGTTTTGACATCTCTATGAACCATCGGTGGTGTGCATCCAATATGTAAATACTCCAGTCCTATGCAATGGAGTCATCTATATCACATGATTTGTTGTATATCCAATTGAATTGATATCTTGTCCTACGGTTTTTTTAACTCAGTACGAACCTAGTGCTGCCTCCAAAGCTATTTGTAGTCGAATACTCCAGCTCATGATGGATCCACCTCCTTTTCCTGTATTTTAAGATTGTTAGATCCATTCGAGTTTTCCACATGAGCTAGTACTACACGTGACATCACTATAAACATATCACCAGACAAATGTTGTTTTAAGTCTCCATTGGGCAGAAACTCGTAGATGAGGGCCAAGTGATCTCCTTCATAGCAATACCCGACGAGGCTTACCAAATTTGTGTGGTGAACTCTCAGAAGAAGATCAACCTAAGGTAAGAAGAGTAAAACTCATGTCAAGAAAATATTGGAACCCCTTAACCTTTATGAACTAAGATTTCAAAATATGAGTACCTCTGCTTTGAATTCTTTGTAGCCTTGAGTTGAAGTTTGAGAGAGTACTTTAACAGCCACCTGTTCAGATCCATTTAAAGAACCGTGATAGACCATGCCGAACCCTCCTTTGCCTAAGACTCTTTGGAAGTTACTTGTCATTTTGATAACCTCTAAATATGTGAACCTTTTGCTGTTCTGCTTAGCAAATGTATCATTCACCGGTGGCAGGGGTAGACCTGAATATCAGAATAACAACATTATCATAATGTTATCCTTTTTATGTAAAGGAATAACGACATTCAAAAGTTTTCTTATTTGATGCTTCTCTTGAAAATACCTTCTACAGTCTTGAACTTTCTCTTTCTGAGTACAAGAATAAGAAGAACCAGTACAGCGATGACGATGGCTGCAGAAGCAACTGATGCAACAATTGGCACAAGAACTTTCTTCTTAGTTGGTTTTCTACATGGTTCGGAGAGACAAAGCATCGGGTTTCCTTCAACACTACAATAAGAGAAAAGGGTGGGTGAAGACATCAAATGCACAAAAGGGTTGTGGATAATAACTGAGAAAAGTTCAAAAGCTATGTGGAAAGTTTCTTACACTAGCTCTAGTCCTTCCCTTCGAAGAGCTTGAGGAATTAAACCATTGAGATTGTTCCCGCTTAGGTTTCTGTCAAAAACGAGAAATTAATTTAACACACGTTGGAATTTGAAATTGAAAAGTATTAGAAAACATGTTTGAGAGAATAAAGAAATGAATGTTTATCATGTACATGACCGACAACGATTTCATGTTGCCTAGAAACTCTGGCACCTCTCCAGTCAAGTTGTTATTGGACAAGTCCCTAATGTCAACAAGAGAGAGAATAAAGACATGAAGGTTTAGCAAAAATATTCTCATCCATATAATATCAGTTTCTTAACAGTGGTGAAGATACTTACAGTTTTTCTAGTTGCTTAAGATGTTGAGTGGCAGCTGCTATGGTTCCATTTAAACCGCTTGAAGACAAGTTTCTAGTGAAATGTTCAAAATCACATGTTAAGTGTTAATGATCTTGAAGAGTGTGTGTACCACTAAACTTTCGACTTACAAAGTAGTGATTCTTGGTGGCGTGAAGAAACTCGTGTCGCTGCAGGTTAAACCATCCCACATAAGGTGTTGAGGGACACATGGATCACCTTGCCAGTTGATTCTACTCAATCCATAGGTGTCTGCGATGCTTTTTATAGCACTCACTGACATGAAAAAAAGGTTTTGATGTCTTTAGTACTCTGTTGTATTTATGATTTATTTCTTGACTAACATAACAAAGCGTAGACCTGGAAATGAAAATGATCACATACCATCACTTTCGTCTGTTTCGGACTGGGGAAACTGAATAACTGTGTAGACTTCAAAGGCATTAAGTAGAGGTGGAAGAGTTGATCCGCTGGTTCTTATCAGCTCAACACTGCATTTCCCTCCATCGCAAGTTCTTGGTGTCTCGGTATAGATAGTATTTACGTTTCGCCTTCTTGGAGTAAAAGGGCCATATAACTGTAGTCCATTCAATATGACATCGAATTCTCTGGTATCATTTGCCTGCAAGTATTGGATCTCAGAAAAGTGAGCGTAAAAGTAATATTGATCATCGGGATTTGGTAAACTCCATTCAATCGTCAAAGGCGCACTGGCATTAGTAGGCGTAGCAACAATTTTTAACACATCTTGCGGTGGAGCATATGCGTTGGAGTTGCTCACTTGGAGATCAGTGGAAATCTGTGTCCATTCCTTCATGAAGAACGGAACCCATGTGCGATCATAGACATCTTTCATGTACCTGTAGGTGGAAACGATATTGTTTTAGCAGTGGAATAGGTAAATAAGATTAACTATACTATTCACCATCTTGTGTCATGTGTTGAAAAGTGTAAACAGAAACAAGGGTGCAAAAGACAAAAGGAAAAGATAGAGATAGAGAAACAGAACAAGACAGACACAGAGAAAGAGTTGAAGTTGATTTACCGCAGATTAGATCCTGACTTGCTAAGATATCTAGAGAAGAAGTGTTTCAGGGAGCCAGATTTAGTGATATAAGAATTGTTTCCCATGGGCCGTAACTCCAAGGCGGATATTAGCGGTGAAGTTTCGCCAGTCTTAACAAGACAAATCTGCAACGAGTTTGATGTTGAGATGTGTAACAACATCTCTTCCCGTGTGCCATTCACATGTTGTAAATCTATCTTGGCCCATAAGTTAGGTCCAAAATACAGATCAAACACCGGTTTAATGTCACGGCCATCGTAGTTTCCATATACAAAGGCAGCCTTGATCAAATATAAACGTACCTTCTCCACACTCAGAATGTAGCAGTTCCGTAAACCCTCAGGAAAATATCTCAGCGTCTCGTATGGCTTCGCAAATCCCTCAGGATTTTCACCGAATCGACCAGTTTTACCGCTCTGTATGAATTTTTCATCAGAAGAGAACCACAGTCCAGTACTAGCCTCTTTATAAGGAGACGATTCATTGGTGGGTAACCCGCAATCCAAACTGATGAACCCTGTGTTATTAACAGACATATGGTAAATAAATATAAACAAGTGCACTTCTGAGAACTAAAACGTTTGTAGAACAGAACATCTGATACCTTTCTGGTCTCCTTGAGCTTGAACCATTTGAATGATGGCCAAAGTTGCAATTAACACCAACAAAAGCCCATGAGAACTCTCCATATTCTCTCAACTCCCAAGGAAAATTCAAGAAAACCATTGGCTATGCTGTGGTAGATAAATAGTAGTTGATAAATTAGCAAGCACTGTCAAAGAAAAGACTTTGTCAAGTCAATGGTTGAAACGAGTTAAAAGTGTTTTCTTTTGCCAGCTTCACCAACGTGACGAATAAGAGGACAACAATGTTTCGATATATGGGAAAATGTGGGAGAAAACAGAAGCACGTCAAGAAATGAATATATTGTTGGTACATCAAAGGACAATCAGTTCTATAAAGTCGAGTCCAACAAGAGTGTCCTTTCTTTATTTGACTGCTCTCAATAAATACTTCAGTTATTTTCGTTCCATCAAGTTTCAGGGCGATGACATGTACGTTGTACTAAGGACATAAAGAAACAGAGAATATGCTGTTGTTAATGATAAAAGCAAATTGAAAATCAGCGACTTCAAGTTTATCTTATAAAAACCATACTCACTTTAGTCAACAACACTCTTTGGGTATTTTGCAAATTTTGTTGTTTCCATATTAGTAAGGTAGACAGTACTCAAAACTATCTTGCCCCAGGAACCACCGAAGTATCTAAGCTAATGTTCATTTCTTGACATTCCAAGCCTCGATCTTTATTCATACTCGAGTTTCACACACAATACACTCTTTTAGCTCGTTAATAACCTGAGACATGGATGGTCGTTCTGAGGAAGAAGGGTCCGCGCATGACATTGCCAACTCAACAGCTCCCCATGCAGAGTTAGAGTCATAAACTCCGCCAAGGTTTGGATTCATGATCTCAGTTATATCACCTCGGTTAAGCTTATAGCCAACCCATTCTGCTATGTGATACTCTTCAGAGATCACGGGTTGGTTTGTGATCATCTCCATTAACAGGACCCCGTAACTGTGGACATCACTTAGTTTGGCTAATTTGTCATAATATGTCTAAAGGGAGAATGTATAAGCTAAAAGAAAGATTTTGTATTGGTCAGAAAAATAGAAACACTTTGTCAAGTCAACAGAATTGAATAAATGCGTTTACACTAAGGGAAGACGAAGAGGAAATGCGTTTACACTAAGGGAAGACGAAGAGGAAAACAATGTCCCAACCAACATCATTATAAAATATGGAGCAGACCCTAAAGCACACCTTAATCGACTTAGTATTGGAAAATATGGAGCAGACCCTGAAGCACACGTTAAAGAGAAGCACATTTTTAAAGGTAAGAGGAGAGCCAGTCCAAAACATGAATTACAACATATTCTATTGGATTTCTAGAACTTTATTAATGTTACTTTTTGTCATTAGAGTTAAAGTAATCCAAATAGGTAATATTTAAAAATAAATATGTTTGGTAACTTTATTAACTCTAATTACCAAACACATTTAAATAATTTCAAACTTACCAAAAATAATTATTTCAAAAATTATAATACTTTAAAATTAAAATCTTAACAAATAAATGATTTAAAGTTTAAAATTTCATAATAAATTCATAGACGAAAAATTTAAATAATTTTAAAATAATCATCATATGCATTTCATTTGTTATATTATATGTTTTTATAATAGAAATTACTTTTCAAAATTTTTTAAAAATCTAATAAAACATGTCAATTCTATTCGAAGGTTGATTTTGTTTATATTAAATCATAGAATATCAAAACATACAAAGAATCGTATATGTCAAAATCAAATAGAAAATTAATACTAAAAGATCTAAATTAACAAACAACATTTAAAAAGGAAATTAAGTTTAAAAAACCTTTTTTATTTCTAAAGTATTGGCATGACTATAAAAAACCATATAAAGTTGCACACTTGCAATAGATTATTTTTATGGAGATACAGAGAACTTACTAATTACTTCCAATATTTGGTTCAATTATTTAAAATTATATAAAAAAACTCTCACTAATTAGCGGGTCTCGTACGTTTAGCTAAGGAGATTAGTCTGACACTCTAACTCTTTTGTTTCTCACTTTCTCTAAAATAATTCTAAAATGCAGAAACGTAGAAGGGCAAGACCAAAAGCCATGATTTTAAATCAACGTTGCTTGCCGTCACCTTAATTTCAATGTGTCTTGCCCGTGTTGTCTTTTTTTTCTGGTCGTCGTCGACGCCAAATGAACAGGCCCAAGATCTCCTTTGGGTTTACAGGCCCATGCGATTAGGGGATTTTGGGACCCAATTCAAATTGTTATCAAGTAGCAACGAAAATAGCAAATCTGTGACATGAATGAAACTGAACTGGTGTAGAATGTAGACAAGGTTATTTGGCTTTTTGAGAAATGTAGATTTAGTTTAAGTGAATTCATCATACACAACACTTTAATCAAAATATTCCTTGTAAACATTCTTACAAATTTGAAAATCCAAAATCATTGATTTGTTTTATTTCTATATTGGTACTACCACACAAGCACAACATAAAAACATAAGCGCAAGGAATGACCCGGTCGTGATCGGTTGCTGCACGGACGGGCTATCTTACCCCAGGAACCACCAAACTGTCCAAGCTCATCATGCTCATCTCTTGAGAGTCCAAGCCTGGATTCTTACTTATCCCTAAGTTTTCACACACGATGCACTCTTTTAGCTCGTGGATAACCCGAGACATGGATGGTCGTTTTGAGGAAGAAGGATTCGCGCATGACATTGCCAGCTCAACAGCTCTCCAGGCAGAGTTAGGGTCATAATCCTTGCCAAGGTTTGGATCCATAATCTCAACAAGATCACCTCGGTTAACCTTAAAGGCAACCCATTGTGTTATGTGTAAATTTTCAGAGGTGTGATTAATCACGGGTTGGTTTGTGATCATCTCCAACAAAACGATCCCGAAACTGTAGACATCACTCTTCTCAGACAACCGACTTGTGCGGTAATACCTACAAGACAACACAACATGGTACATACTCTTTAACCTTTGAACAAGGAAATAGAAACTTTCAGAACAAAGCGTGTGTGTGAAAACTACTTACTCGGGATCAAGGTATCCAAGAGTACCAGCAACCCCCGTTGCACCTAGAGATTCGCCTCCACCTTGAAAAGATCTTGAGAGCCCACAATCAGCGAGTTTTGCCTTGAAATGCTCGTCCAGCAATATGTTTGCTGTTTTGACATCTCTATGAACCATCGGTGGTGTGCATCCAGTATGTAAATACTCCAATCCTATGCAATGGAGACATCTGTATCAACGGATTTGAAGTAAACCCAATTGAATCGTATATCTTGTCCTACGGTTTTTTAAATTCAGTACGAACCTAGTGCTGCCTCCAAAGCTATTCGTAGTCGAATACTCCAGTTGATGATTGATCCATCTCCTTTTCCTGTATATTAGACCGTTAGATCCATTCTAATACCATGAGTTAATGTTACACGTCACATCGCTATATAAATATCACCTGACAAATGTTGTTTTAAGTCTCCATTGGGGAGAAACTCGTAGATGAGGCCCAAATGATCTCCTTCATAGCAATACCCGACAAGGCTCACCAAATTTGTGTGGTGAACTCTCAGAAGAAGATCAACCTAAGGTAAGGCTCATGTCAAGAAGATATCGAAATCCATAACCTTAGCCGATACTAGAAACACATCATAGTCTAGTTGGGAAGATTTCAGAACGATGAATACCTCTGCTTTGAATTCTTTATAGCCTTGAGTTGAAGATTGAGAGAGTACTTTAACAGCCACCTCTTGAGATCCATCTACAGTACCGTGATAGACCATGCCGAACCCTCCTTTGCCTAAAACTCTTTGGAAGTTACTTGTCATTTTGATGACCTCTGAATATGTGAACCTTCTGCTTTTCTTATTAGCTAATGTATCATTCACCGTTGACGTCCAAGGTAGCAGGTGTAGTAGACCTGTACAGAAGAATAAGGACCTGACATTTAACGAGATTTCTATATGTATTTCGTATTTGATGTCTCTTGAAAATACCTTGTAGATACGTTGACTTTTTACTTTTAAGTACAAGAAAAAGAAGAACCAATACAGCAATGACAATGGTTGCAGAAGCAACCGAAGCAACAATTGGAACAAGAACATTCTTCTTTGGCGGTTTTTTACATGAATCAGAGAGACAAAGCATTGGGTTTCCTTCAACACTACAATAAGAAAAGGGTTGTCCAGGACAGTAAATGCAATTGTAGATAATAACTGAGAAAAGTTCAAAAGTTACGTAGAAAGTTTCTTACAATAGCTCCAGTCCTTTCTTTTGAAGAGCTTGAGGGATTGAACCACTAAGATTGTTCCCACTTAAGTTTCTGCTAAAAAAGAACTATAATCTGAGTCTGGAATAGGAAAAGCATTAGGATATATATGTTGAGAGAAACTTACATGACCGACAATGATTTCATGTTGCCTAGAAACTCCGGCACTCCTCCAGTCAAGTTGTTATTCGACAAGTCCCTAATGTGGAAAGAGCTTATCCAATACATTTCCATATTCATAATAGCGACTTTTCGC
The DNA here is from genome assembly GCA_020283515.1 of Alliaria petiolata. Lineage (NCBI taxonomy): Eukaryota > Viridiplantae > Streptophyta > Magnoliopsida > Brassicales > Brassicaceae > Alliaria > Alliaria petiolata. Next base: position 281,363,099 of record JAHZTW010000001.1, read on the forward strand.
CTTCAATTCACAACAGTAATACTTACAGTTTTTCTAGTTCCGTAAGGTTTTGAATGGCAGCTGCTATGGTTCCAGTTAAACCACTTGAAGACAAGTTTCTAGTAATGTTCAAAATAACATTCAGAATGTTAATGATCACAAGTACTATCAGATGCTTACGTGTACCACTAAACTTACGACTTACAAAGAAGTGATTCTTGGTGGCATGGAGATATTCGTGTTGGTGCAGTTTAAACCGTCCCACCTAAGCTGCTGAGGGACGCATGGATCACCTTGCCAGTTGATTCTACTCAATCCATAGGTGGCTGCGATGTTTTTCATAGCATCCACTGACACAAAAAGGTTTCGATATGTCTTTAGTACTTTATTGTGTATATGATTTATTTCTTCACTAACATATAAGAAAGCATAGACCTGGAAAAGAAAGTCACATACCGTCGCCTTCATCTGTTTGGGACTGGGGAAACTGAATAACTGTGTAGATTTCAAAAGCATTAAGTAGAGGTGGAAGAGTTGATCCGTTGGTTCTTATCAGCTCAACACTGCATTTCCCTGCATCGCAAGTTCTTGGTGCCCTGGTAAAGATAGTATTTATGTTTCGCCTTCTTGGAATAAAAGGGCCATATAACTGTAGTCCATTCAATAGGATATTGAATTCTCTGGTTTCATTTGCCTGCAAGTCTTGGATCTCAGAAAAGTGAGCGTAAAAGTAATATTGATCATCAGGATTTGCTAAACTCCATTCAAACGTCAATGGTGCATTGGTATCGGTTGGCGTGGCAGCATTTTTTAGCGCATCTTTGGGTGGAGCATAATCGTTGGAATTGCTCACTTCGAGATCAGTGGAAATCTGGGTCCATTCCATCTTAGAGTAGGGTGTCCATACGCGATCATAGATATCGCTAGAGTACCTGGGAACAATGTTGTTTTAGCAATTGATTTTGTGTACAAATCACAGCACAAAAGAAAACATGCATATACAAGGAAAACAGAGACGCAGAAAAATAAAACAACAAGAGGCATTCCTCAGTTGAAGTCGACTCACCGTAGCTGAGATGTTGAATTGCTAAGATAATTCCAGTACCGTAGTTTCAGGGAGCCAGATTCGGTGATATAGGAATCGTTTCCCATGGGACGTAACTCCAAGGCGGATATTAGCGGTGTAGTTTCGTCAGTCTTAACAAGACAAATCTGCAACGAGTTTGATGTTGGGATGTGTATGATATCTTGCCGTGTACCATTCACCCGTGTTTCTAAATCTATCGTGGCCCATAGGTTAGGTCCAAGATAAAGATCGAACACCGGTTTAATGTCACGACCATCGTAATTCCCATATACAAAGGAAGCTCTGATCAGGTATCTACGCCCCTTGTCCACATTCAGATTGTAGCAGTTCCGTGTTCCATCTGGAAAATATCTCACCGTTGTGTATGGCTTGAGGTATCTACTCACCAGATTTGCCTGAACTCTATCAGTTTTTCCGCTCTGGATAAATGTTGCGTCCGAGGAGAAGTGCAGCTTCGTAAAAGTCTCATTATAAGGGGACTGTTCGTTCGCAGGTAGCCCGCAATCCAAACTGATGAACCCTGTTGGGTGTTAACAGACTTGGTAAAGATTAACCATAATGAGACTTTCAAAATGTTTGTAAAGTCTGAACCAAAAATGTTTGTAAAAGGATTTTTCAAGCAAGAAGTAGGAAGGATGTATGTAGCACAAATCAAAATATCTGATACCTTGTTGGTCTTGAGCTTGAACAATATGAATGGTGGCCAAAGTTGCAATTAGCACCAACAAAAGTCCAACATAACACTCCATATTCTCTTTAACTCCCAAGAAAATCATTGGCTAAGCTATGGAAGATAAATAGAGAACAAATAAGCTAACCCAAGAAAGACTTTGACAAGTCAATGGTTGATAGATATTCTCAAAGTTCGTTTCTACAATAAAACAAAAAAATACTTTTTAATAGGGGACGTCGCTTTAACGTTAGGTGACATGATTTATTCATCTTCAAAAGTCTTTCTTGAATTGTTTTTTTTTTTATTTTTCTCACAAATTAACGTGAATGTGAACACAAACTCAGACACGAGTGCAAAGTCAAACACAAACCACGGAAACCGCTTGAGTAGATATTAAAAAATTATGCAATATCTTAAACCACTTGTATCTGCAAGTGGTATCTGCTTCTACAAAAGTTTATGGTTCTCTAATTTTAACTAAACAATCTGATAATCTATGATTATATTATATGCATTTTTAAACTCTACATAGAGTAGAGACGGTGAGGGTTAAGAGGACAACAATGTTCCAAGATTAATGGGAAAATAGGGAGCAGATACAGAGGCACACTTATATATATATATAAGACAAGTCCAACAAGAATGTGCTTTCTTTGTTTTGACTAGTCTGTTAAGTTTAGGCTAAGGTGCTTGCTTAGCCTAATTATTTCGTTTAATTAAGAGCAGAGATGAGTCTATAAAAACCATACTCAATTTAGTCAAACACTCTTTTTGGCTATATTACGAGTTTTGTTAAATATGTGAATAACGAATTGATTTGTTTTTTCCACATGGGTACAACAAGTAGACAGCACTCAAAACTATCTTGCCCCAGGAACCACCGAAGTATCCAAGCTAATGTTCATTTCTTGACATTCCAAGCCTCGATCTTTATTCATCCTCGAGTTTTCACACACAATACACTCTTTTAGCTCGTGAATAACCCGAGACATGGATGGTCGTTTTGAGGAAGAAGGATCAGCGCATGACATTGCCAGCTCAAAAGCACTCCAAGCAGAATTAGAGTCATAATTCTTGCGAAGGTTTGGATCCATAATCTCAATAATATCACCTCGATTAAGCTTAAAGGCAACCCACTGTGCTATGTGTACATTTTCAGAGGTCTGATTAAGCACGGGTTGGTTTGTGATCATCTCCAATAACACGATCCCGAAGCTGTAGACATCACTCTTCTCAGACAACCTATTTGTAGGGTAATATCTGCAAGACAAACAACATGGTACATACTCCTCTTTAACCATTGAACAAGGAATAGAGAAAGTTTCAGAACAAGTGTTTTATATATGAGAACTAATAACACACTTACTCGGGATCAAGGTATCCAAGAGTACCAGCAACCCCCGTTGTACTTAAAGATTCGCCTCCACCCTGGAAAGATCTTGAGAGCCCGAAATCGGCGAGCTTGGCCTTGAAATTCTCGTCCAGCAATATGTTTGCAGTTTTGACATCTCTATGAACCATCGGTGGTGTGCATCCAGTATGCAAGTACTCCAATCCTATGCAATGGAGACATTTCTATCAACTGATTTGCGGTAAACCCAATTGAATCGTATAATCGATATCTTGTTCAGTACAAACCTTGTGCTGCCTCCAAAGCTATTCGAAGTCGAATACTCCAGCTCATGATGGATCTACCTTCTTTTCCTGTATATTAGATCATTACATCAATTCATGTTTTCTACATGAGTTAATGCTACACGTGAAATCACTATAAGAAAATCACCAGACAAATGTTGTTTTAAGTCTCCATTGGGCAGAAACTCGTAAATGAGGCCCAAGTGATCTCCTTCATAGCAATACCCAACGAGGCTCACCAGATTTGTATGGTGAACTCTGATAAGAAGATCAACCTAAGGCAAGACTCATGTCAAGAAAATATTGAAATCCATAACCCTAGTGATGATAGAAACATATAATATAGTTTTTAACTGGGAAGGTTACAGAACTATGAATACCTCTGCTTTGAACTGTTTATAGCCTTGAGTTGAAGTTTGAGAGAGTACTTTAACAGCCACCTCTTGAGATCCATTTACAGTACCGTGATACACCATGCCGAACCCTCCTTTGCCTAAAACTCTTTGGAAGTTATTTGTCATTTTGATGACCTCTGAATATGTGAACCTTCTGCTTTTCTTATTAGCAAATGTATCATTCACCGTTGACGTCCACGGTAGCAGGTGTAGTAGACCTGTACATCAGGATAAGGATGTTATCATATCGTTTTTTTAATCGTATTTCTTCTTTTAATGCAACAGAGTAACGAAAGGTTTTCCTATTTAAAGTCTCTCTTCTCTCTTGCAAGTAAGTACCTTTTACAGTTGTTGAATTTTTCTTTCTCAGTACAAGGAAAAGAACCAATACAGCAATGACTACGACTGCAGAAGCAACTGATGCAACAATTGGCACAAGAACTTTCTTCTTAGTTGGTTTTCTACATGAATCAGAGAGACAAAGCCTTGGATTTCCTTCAACACTACAAGAAGACAAGGGTTGTTCAGGCCATCAAGTGCACAAAAGGGTTGGGGATAATAACTGAGAAGAGTTCAAAAGCTATGCGGAAAGTTTCTTACAATAGCTCTAGTCCTTTCTTTTGAAGAGCTTGAGGAATTGAGCCATTAAGATTGTTCCCGCTTAAGTTTCTGTGAAATATGACCATGATATGAAGTGGAATTCAGAAAGTATAAGAAAATATGTTGAGAAAAACTTACATGACCATCAACGATTTCATGCTGCCGAGAAACTCCAAAACCCCTCCAGTCAAGTTATTATTCGACAAGTCCCTAATGATTACAAGAGAGCTTATCCATTATATTCCCATCCATGTAATAGCAACTTTTCTCGCCTTCAATCCACAATAGTAATACTTACAGCTTTTCTAGTTCTGTAAGATTTTGAATGGCAGCTGCTATGTTTCCAGTTAAACCACTTAAAGACAAGTTTCTAATGAAATGTTCAAAATCACATTCAAAATGTTAATGCATCACAATTACTAAGAGATCTTAAAGAGTGAGTGTGCGTGCACGTGTACTAGTGAACTTATGACTTACAGAGAGGTGATTACGACTTACAAAGAAGTGATTCTTGGTGGCATGGACATATTCGTGTTGCTGCAGTTTAAACCGTCCCACCTAAGCTGTTGAGGGACGCATGGACCACCTTCCCAGTTGATTCTACTCAATCCATAGGTGGCTTCGATGCTCTTTATAGCAGCCACTGACATTAAAAAAGGTTTTGATGATGTTAGACATTAATATAGAAACTGTCACCGGGTACTCTATCATGTTTATGATTTGTTTCCACATACCGTCGTTTTCATTTGTTTCGGATTGCGGAAACTGGATGACTGCGAAGATTTCCAAAGCGTTCAGTAGAGGTGGAAGAGTTGATCTGTTGGTTCTTGTTAGCTGCAAAATGCATTTCCCTCCTTGGCAAGTTTCCGGGGTCACACTTGGGACAGTGGTTACGTCAAGCTTCTTAGGAATGATGGGGTCAGAAAAAACTTTCCCGTTCAATAGAATGTTGAATTCTCTGGTATCATTCGCCTGCAAGTCTTGGATCTCAGCAAAGTGCGCGTACAAGTAATATTGGTCACCGGGACCTCCTGAAGGCCATTCAATCGTCAATGGCGCACTGGCATTAGTAGGCGTGGCAGCATTTTTCAGCGCATCTTTTGGCGGAGCGTAGTTGTTGGAATTGTTCACTTCGAGAGCGGTGTAAATCTGTGTCCATTCCCTTTGAAAGCTGGCTCCATATGATACCCATGTGCGATCATAGACATCTTTCATGTACCTGTGATGGAAAGAAGAAACGTTGGAAACAGTGCACGAAGGTGCAGAAGAACATACAGAAGCAAAACAGAGCTGGAGAGAAGAAACGTTTGTTCAGTTGAAGTTGACTTACCTTATATCAGATCCTGACTTGCTAAAATATCTGCGGGAGAAGAGATTCAAGGAGCCAGACTTAGTGATATAAGAATCATTTCCCATCGCCCGTACTTCCAAAGCCGATATTAGCGGTGCAGTTTCGCCAGTCTTAACAAGACAAATCTGCAACGTGTTTGATGTTGGGATGTGTAAGATATGTTCCGCTGTACCATTCACAAATCTTTGCAAATCCACCGTGGCCCATAGATTAGGTCCAAGATACAGATCAAACTTGGGTTTAAGGTCAAAACCATCGTAATTTCCATATACAAACCTAGCCACGACCAAGTGTGTCCTGCCCTTCTCCACGTTTAGACTGTAGCAGTTCCGTATCCCATCTGGAAAATATCTCAGGGTCTCGTATGGCTTCGCGTATCCCTCAGGATTCTCTCGGATTCGACCATTTCTTCCGCCACGTATGAACGTTTCGTCCGAAGAGAACAGCAGTTTAGTATAACTCTCTTCATAAGGAGACGTTTCATTCGCGGGTAGCCCGCAATCCAAAGTGATGAATCCTGTTAACAGACATTGTCATGCACTTCTGAGAACCAAAAACGTTTCAAAAGAAAGAATGTATAAAGAGAAAGAAAGAAAAAAACGTTTGTAAGATGTCTGATACCTTGTTGGTCTTGAGCTTGAACAATATGAATGATAGCCATTAGCGGCAACCAAAACCCAAGAGAATTCTTCATATCCTCTTACCTCACAGGGAAATATCAAGAAAACCATTGGCCACGCTGTGGAGGATAAAGGGAGAATGTATAAAAACTAAAAAAAGACTTTGTCAAGTCAAAAGAAACGAGTTAAACAATGTCCCAACATCACTATCATTGACTTATTATTGGAAAATATGGAGCAGACCCTAAAGCACGTTAAGCGAAGGAAATTTTACATCAAAGGAGAATCAATTATATAAACAAGCTCTCACTTATTAGCGGGTCTCGTACGTTTTAGCTAAGGAGATTACTCTTAACTCTTTTGTTTGTCACTTTCTCTAAAATAATTCTAAGATGCAGTTGACTGTCTCATGGTCGTTGACTTGGATCGGTGAACTATTAGCAGACCTAATTTTTTGTTTCATTCGTGAGTACAGACAGCTTACTCCACATATGTAGAAACAATTTCAGACACGACCCCCACCAGTGAATGTTGAAATTCTAGTGAAATGAGTCGCATAAGCTTCGGAAATTTCAAAGAAGCAAACCTCTTTAGATAACTCAAGAGTCAAGAGGCATTGATTTCGAGAGAAATCTGGGTCTTTCATCTCTTTTGCGCGCCAAGCCGGTCAATGTATAGGGTACCGGACCATGTAGTATCAGGCTGGCTTCGGCGAGTCGAGGAATGAGAATGTGATAAAGTCTACGAGGGCGAGACCTCCGCTCGTGTAGAATCGATTGCCATTCACAAACAGTGAAACAAGGGGATGTTCTCTTCATAGTCGCTGCGACCAGCAAATTAGAAAAGGCCAAAAGCAATGACGTTGCTTGCCGTCAGTTTAATCTCAGGTGTCTTGCCGGGTATTGAATAGTGTTTTTTTTTGCCGGTCGCCGCTCAAGCCGATCGCTGCGACTTCGAAAAGAACAGACCCAAAAAAGCAACAGGCCCAAGATCTACTTTGGGTTTATCGGGCCATACATTTAAGGGATTTTGGGGCCCAATTCTAAATTTTTATCAAGTAGCAACGAAAAACCAACTTACACTGTGACATGAACTAGTTGAGAAATGTCGATTTAGTTTAACTGAAAAAACCATACACACTTTAATCAAAATACTCTTTTTAACTATTCTTACAGATTTGTAACCAAATTTGTTTATTTGATTGATTTCCATATTGGTACTACCACAAGCACAAGTAGACAGGACACAACTTAAAAACACAAGCGTAAGGAATGACCCGGTCGTGATCGGTTGCTGCACAAACTATCTTGCCCCAGGAACCAACGAAGTGTCCAAGCTCATCATGCTCATCTCTTGAGATTCCAAGCCTCGATTCTTACTTATCCTCGAGTTCTCACACGCAAGACACTCTTTTAGCTCGATAATAACATGGGACATGGTTGGTCGGTTTGCAGAATGAGGATCCGCGCATGACATGGCCAGCTCAAGAGCTCTCCAAGCAGAATTAGTGTCATAAACCCCACAAAGATTTGGATCCATGATCCCATTAATATCACCTCAGTTAAGCTTAGAGCCAACCCATTGTGTTAAGTGAGAATTTTCAGAGATCACAAGTTGGTTTGTGATCATCTCCAATAACACGATCCCGAAGCTGTAGACGTCACTCTTCTCACCCAACCGACCTGAACTGTAATATCTGCAAGGCATGTGAAATATTTCACTTATATGATTTCAATTGTTTAAGACACAAGGAAGACAGTTTCAACACAATTAGTGAGATGTGAAAGCTAATAGTACTTACTCGGGATCAAGGTATCCAGGAGTACCAGCGATGACCGTCGAAACATGAGATTCGCCACCAACTTGGAAAGACCTTGAGAGCCCAAAATCGGCAAGCTTGGCCTTCAAATGCTCATCTAGCAATATGTTTGTAGTTTTGACATCTCTATGGACCATTGGCGGTGTGCATCCAATGTGTAAGTACTCCAGTCCTATGCAATTGAGTCATCTATATCAGTGGATTTATCGTAAAAGCCAATTGAACCAATTCTTGTTCTACACGGCTTTTGATTTGGTACAAACCTAGCGCGGCCTCCAAGGCTATCCGTAGTCGAATACCCCAGTTGATTATGGGTTTACCTCCTTTTCCTGTATTTTAGATCGTTAGATCCTTTCGAGTTTTCCAAGTTACAAGAGTTTAGAAAGCAGTCACTAGAAATGTTGTTACCTGCCAAATGTTGTTTTAAGTTTCCGTTGGGCAGAAACTCGTAGACGAGGGCCAAGTGATCTCCTTCATAGCAATACCCGACGAGGCTTACCAAATTTGTGTGGTGAACTCTAAGAAGAAGATCAACCTAAGACATCGATGTGGAGAAAGCAAAGAAATCCATAACTTAATTTTGTGATGTTAAAAGCAGATCATATAGTTTGCAGTAGTAAGAATACCTCTGCTTTGAATTCTTTATAGCCCTGAGTTGAAAATTGAGAGAGTACTTTAACTGCCACCTGTTCGAAACTATTTACAGTACCTTGATACACCATGCCGAACCCTCCTTTACCTAAAACTCTTTGGAAGTTATTTGTCATTTCGATGACCTCTAAATATGTGAACCTTTTGCTTTTCATATCAATAAATGGTTCGTGTGAATCAGCACTTGTAAGGTTCACCATTGGCAGCATACTTGGTGGAAATTGTTGAGCTGTGGATAAGAGAAACAATAGGACTTGTAAAGAAGAGTATTCACCATGAGAGTGAGACTTGAAATATTAATTTTATTGATTAAGTGAGAGTTGCCTTGCAAATAACCTTCGAGACTCGATAGCTTTTTCTTTCTGAGAACAAGAAAAAGAACCAAAATAGCAACGAGAATGGCCATACAAGCAACAGATGCAACAATTGCCACTGGAAATTTCTTGCTGTGTGGTTTTGTGCATGATTCAGGCTGACAAAGCCTTGGGTTTCCATGAAGACTACAAGAGAGTTTAGAGCCTAGGTTTTATAGTAATTCAAGTTATCCGATATTCAAAAAGGGTTGTGGATATAATGTGAATAATTCTTACAGTAGCTCTACGCCCTTCCTCAGAAGAGCTTGAGGTATGGAACCATTGAGATCGTTCCCGCTTAAGTTTCTGTTAAGAATGAGTAATCCTTTTACTGAACATGATTTGAGGTAAAAAAAACCATTAGCAAGCGTGTTGAGAGAAACTTACATGAACAACAACGACTTTATGTTGCCTAGAAATTCCGGCACCTCTCCAGTTAAATTATTATTTGACAAGTCCCTATCATTTGCAGGATAGAAAAAAAACCCCAGAGATTCCTCCATTTAAATTAATACCAGCCATATAACTAAAAGGTTTTCGTCATTGATATTCAATGAACATACTTACAGTTTTTCAAGCAGCGTGAGATTTTGGATGGCAGCTGCTATGGTTCCAGTTAAACCAATAGAAGACAAGTTTCTGGTGATAAGTTCAGAACCACATTCAAAGGGAAGATGGTCATATGATTACTAACAGATTACAAAGAGTGTGTGCTGTGAGCACTAGTGAAGTTAGGACTTACAAAGAAGTGATACTTGGTGATGTGGAGATAACCGTGTCGCTGCAGGTTAAACCATCCCACATAAGGTGTTGAGGGACACATGGATCACCTTGCCAGTTGATTCTATTCAATTCATAGGCGTCTTTGATACTTTTTAAAGCAACGACTGACATAAAAATCATGAGCATGTTATGATACTTTTTAAAGCAACCACTGACATAAAAATAAATCATGAGTATGTTAGAGGCAATTACGTAAATTGTATTCAATCAGGATTTGTTGAAATGTAAGCAAAACGTACCTTCGTTTTCATTTGTTTCGGGTTGCATAAATTGGATGACTGTATAGATTTCATAAGCGTTAAGTATAGGTGGAAGAGTAGATCTACGGGTTCTTGTCAGTTGCAAACTGCATTCCCCTCCTTGGCACGTCGCCCGGAACCGACTTATCATAGTTGTTATATCTAACTTTTTAGGAGTTACAGGGTCAGATAAAATAACTTCATTCAATAATACCGTGAATTCTCTTGTTTCATTGGCCTGCAAGTCTTGGATCTCAGCAAAGTGTTCATACACGTAATACTGGTCATCAGGATCTTCTGAAGTCCAACTAATCGTCAATGGGTCACTAGCATTAGTAGGCGTGGCAGTATTTTGTAGCACGGCTTTTGGTAGATTGTAACTGTCATCATTGGACACATGGCTAGTGGTGGATATGTGGGTCAACCACGAAAGAGAACGCGGAGACCATTGCCGATCATACGCATCGTCCGGGTACCTGAGGGTGGGAACAATATTCTTTAGTAGATAAAAAAAAGATTGATATTATCATTTTGTTTCGCTACGATAGATGAAATCTTATCAGATTGACCGTCTCAAAACCTTAAAAAAATATCAAATGTGTTTGTTCATTGTGGATGATTGAATAGTTCTTTATTTGGCAGAGGAGAACAGAGCAATAAGAAACAGAGGCACCTAAAAACAGAGCATTATGAAGAGAAAACGTTCGGCTCAAGTTAGGTTACCTTATGTAAGCCTCTGACTTGGTATAATATATTCGACGTAAAAGCTTCAGGGAGCCAGATTTAGTGATATAAGAATCGTTTCCCATGGGACGTAACTCCAAGGCGGATATGAACGGTGTAGTTTCGCCAGTTTTAACAAGACAAATCTGCACCGAGTCTGATGTTGGGATGTGTAACATCTCTTCACGCGTATGATTATTCTTCCCTGGTTTCTGGAAATCTATCTTGGCCCATAGATTAGGTCCAAGATAAAGATCGAACACCGGTTTAATGTCACTACCATCGTAATTCCCATATAAAAAGGAAGCCCTGATCAAATACATCCTTCCCTTCTCCACGGGTAGATTGTAGCAGTTCCGTATTCCTTGTCGAAAAAATCTCAGCGTCCTGTATGGCTTCAAGGGTGGATTCTCCAGATTTGTTTTGATTGTACCGTTTTCTCCGCTTTGGATGTACTTCGCGTCCGATGAGAACTGTAATCCCGTTTCCGACTCGTTGTAAGGAGAAAGTTCATTCGCAGGTAGTCCGCAGTCCAAACTAATAAACCCTGTATATATATATATTTGACCGTTTAAAAAGACAAGTGATCAAGTACAAAAAATGTTAACAAAGAAGATGAAGAAGAAGAAGAAAACCTTGCTGGCTCCGTGCTTGAACAAGATGAATGATGGCCAAAGTTGCAATGAGCACCAACAAAATCGCAAGAAATCTCACCATCATGATCTCTTAATTACTTGCCTAGGAATAATAAGAAACCATGGCTACTATGGAAGATAATGCGATAATATATATAAGCAAAAAAAAAAACACAAAATTTGAAAGTAAAAAGAAAAGACTTTGTCAAAGTCAACGGGTTTTCTAGTGCAAGACGACGAAGAAGAATAAGAGGAAGCCAATGCTCCAGCTTGCTTAGTATTACCTTCCAAGAATCTTCCCGGAAGAAGATATTGGTTTTAATAGCCACCAAACATGGGGACGATAACGTCTAAATGGGAATGTGATTGGAGTGCAGTCCAACAAAATCATTCAAAACCCAAATCATACACTAGAAAGAAAGACTTTGTCAGGTCAATGGTGAGTAAGTGTGTTTTCTACCCGGGGAAGAAGATGCCGTGTTCAGAGGACACAACAAAGTTCCAACATCACTTATTAGTGGAAAATAAGGAGCAGTCCAAGAAGCAATAAGACAAGTCCAAGAGGAATCTGCGAGTCTCGTAAGTTAAGCTAAGGTAATTAGCCTAATCACAACCATATTCTTTTTCTTTAGTTCTCTAGTGAACTTGATTTGGCAAATTGTCACATTTGGTGCAATCGCTTAGTTTCTTATCCATCACACAAAAAGACATTGCACGAAGAAGAAGTACATATGACTTTCTAAAGCTCGTTTACTTGGATATGTTCGTGAAAAGAAGTTGCCCCTCCTACGCAATGTTAGACGCTAATTCTGACCCAAGAAATGTGTGGGTCGACTTGAAGAAACTTTTCCAGATTCCGTAATCAAAAACCATAAGCTTGGGAGTTTCGAAGATCAAACTTGTTTACATAACTCACAGGCAGCAAATCCGAGAGAAATCTAGGTCTTTCATCTATCTCAGCCAGCTTCGGCGACTCGGGCGATGAGAATCTCCGGTGGTAAACGATCGTCTACGACGGCGAAACCTCCCACCGGAAGATAGAGAAGAGCGCTTCGCCATCAGCAGTTCCCGGCGGTGAGAGCTTTCCCTCCCTCCCCTCCAATCAACGATTGAGGCGTTGGAAACGCAGTCGCAAACACTCTCCGGCCTCTCTGCTCGCGTTTAGAAATGGTTAAACAGTGAAAATGGAAACTTGTTTGGCCATTGGGTTTAACCTATTCCTACTAGGTTTTAGGGGTCTCAAACATTTTATTTTTTCCTACACGAAACTACCTGGAATCCACAAGTGTGTCCAAGCTCATATGATCACTTCTTCAAAAGCTAGCATTCACGACTAAATGCCAATGGTCCAAACCCAAAAATTTCACAGTAGGGCACACAAAAATCAACACACATTCGTTATTAAAATAGAATAATATACGTTTCAATATATCCAGTAAAAACAAAAAAAAACGTTTCAATGGTCAAAACCAAAATGACTAGGTTTGGTGTTAGGTGTTGCCATTTCTTTACATGTTACTTGGAACAGCTCTCAAACTATCTCGCCACAGGAAACATCCCAGTGTCAATGATCATACTCACTTCAGGGGAACTCTCCGAGTCCATGCCTCTACTCACTCTTCTCCTCGAGTTTTCAGATACAAGACACTCTTTTAGCTCGACAACAACCTGAGACATGCTTGGCCGTCTTGTGGAAGAAGGATTTGCACATGACATTGCCAGTTCAAGAGCTCTCCAGGCAGAACGAGAGTCGTAATCTCCATGAAGGCTTGGATCCACGATACTACTAATATCTCCGCTATTTAGCTCAAACCCAACCCATTGTGTTATGTGAGTCTTTGCACGGGCTTGGTCAATCACGGGTTCATTTGTGATCATCTCCAACAACACAATCCCGAAGCTGTACACATCGCTCTTCTCACCCAGCCGACTTGTACGGTAATATCTGCAAGGCAAAAGTACATGGTTATATATACTCTTCAGCCACTACAAAAAGAAAATGACAACTCATTTTCAGCACATTGTAATGGTAACTAATGATACTTACTCTGGATCAAGGTATCCAGGAGTACCAGCCACCACAGTTGACACATGTGATTCACCTCCAACAGGGAATGATCTCGAAAGCCCAAAATCGGCGAGCTTGGCCTTTAACTGTTCGTCCAACAATATGTTTGTAGTTTTGATATCTCTATGTACAATTGGTGGTGTGCATCCAGAATGTAAATATTCCAATCCTATTCAAAGGAGTGATTATTTGTTAGTCCACAAGAAGGAAAGTCAATGTAAGTTACTTTTTACTGTATAAGCTTAGTACGAACCTAGTGCAGCCTCTAGAGCTATCCGTAGCCGATTGCCCCAGTTGATAAAGGACCCAACGCGTTTTCCTGAATGTTTGATTCTTTAATGTTATAAACATAGTCTAAGGTAGATTCACGAATCATGAAGAGATTCAAGTTTACCAGATAGATGCTGTCTTAAGTCTCCATTGGGCAGAAACTCGTAGATGAGAGCCAAGTGGTCTCCCTCATCGCAATATCCAACGAGGCTCACCAAATTTGTATGGTGAACTCTTAAAAGAAGATCGACCTTATCAGCAATGGGAAAGAAAAACAAGAGATAATAACATAATGTTGTGATGCTAATTTAAGATGATCATAATTTTTTTATAAAAAGATTATACATACCTCTGCCTTAAAATGCTTATAGCCTTGACTTGATGATTGAGAGAGTACTTTAACAGCTACCTGTTCGGAATTACTCAGAGTACCGTGACACACGACACCGAATCCTCCTTCTCCTACAACTCTCTGGAAGTTATTCGTCATTTTCATAACCTCTGAATAAGTAAACCTTCTCTTTTTCGTCTCGATTGATGGTTCTGATGTATTAGCATATGTATCATTCATCGTTGGAGTACTCGGTGGATGTTGCAGAGCTATAGAGAGAACCAAAAGGTAGGGGATGTAAGAAAAAAGTATTCATCGAATTTTTGTAGTTCCATGATTTGATGAGAGATCTCCTGCAAATTACCTTCCACAGATGACGGCTTTTTCTTTCTGAAAACAAAAATAAGAACCAACACAACAACGATAATGGCCACAGAAGCAACAGATGCAACAACTACCACTGGAAATTTCTTCTTGGAGTCTTCTGTGCAAGAACCCGAGAGACAAAGCTTTGGGTTTCCTTCAACTCTGCAAGAAGAAGGGTGCTGTTAGAAACATCAAATCATAAAATGGCTATGGATAATAACTGAGGAATATTAAAAAAGTATGTGGCAAGTTTCTTACAGTAAAACTAGTCCCTTTCATTCCCGCTTAAGTTTCTATTAAAGGAGAGCAATCCTCATGCATAAAGACACATGACCCAAAGAGGAATTGAAAATTTATAGAAAATATGCTGAGCCCAACTTACATGATCAACAACGATTTCATCTGGGCAAGAAATTCGGGCACCCCTCCAGTCAATGCGTTGTTTGACAAGTCCCTTAAGTTATTTCCAAAGTAAAGTAAAGGTCACTCGGTTTACTTCAATAGAAAGAAAAAAAACAACGATTTTGCATTCGATCAACAATGGACATACTTACAGTTTTTGTAGCTGTGTAAGGTTTTGAATCTGTCTCTTATACACATCTAGATGTGTATAAGAGACAGGTGTTGAGGGACGCAATGATCTCCTTGCCACCTGGTTCTGCTCAATCCATAGGCAGCTTCGATGTTTTTGATACCAACCACTGATGGAAAAGTTCAATGATGTGAGGATTAAGATCTAACACAACAGACCTTATCTGCAGGACAGTGAAACTTAAAAAAAACGTACCATCGTTTTCATTTGTTTCCGACTGTGGAAACTCGATAACTGTGTAGATCTCAAGAGCGTTAAGTAGAGGAGGAAGAGTTGATATTGAGGTTTTTATTAGCTGGTAGCTGCATTTCCCTTCTTCGCAAGTCTTAGGAGAAGTATTCAGGAAAGTATCTAAGACTAACTTTGAAGGGATGAAAGCTTTGGTAGCAACAGCTCCGTTCCATAACAAGTCAAACTCTCTGGTGTCGTTGGCCTGAAAGTCTTGTATCTCAGCGAAGTGGCTGTACAAGTAATATTGGTCATCAGGATTAACCGAAGTCCAACTGATTGTCAATGGCGCACTGGCATTGGAAGGCGTGGCAGCCGCTGCAAGCACCTTTTTCGGTGGATCATAATAGTTATCATTGCTCACTTCGAGGGTGGTGGAGATCTGGTTCCAACTCGTCAAAAAGAACTTAGACCATCTGCGATCATAAACATCATCCGGATACCTATATGGAACAAATGTTGTATTAGCCTTTTGAATAAGTATTACGATGAATATTGATTCATTTGGCATTGACGACTTACCGTAGAAAACCATCTGTCTTGTTGAGATATACTCTAATGAAAAGCTTCAGAGAACCTGACTTTGTGGGATAAGAACTATTATCCAGCGGCCGTAACTCCAAGGCTGAGATCAACGGTGTAGTTGTCCCTGTCTTAACGAGACATAGCTGCAACGAGTTTGATGTTGGGGTGTGAATGATCTCTTCCATTGTACCATTCACAAACTTTTGCAAATCTATCGTTGCCCAAAGATTAGGGCCTAGATGCAGATCAAATTTCGGGTTAGAGTTAACACCATCGTAATTCCCATACATGAACCCAGCCCTGATCAAATATCTCCTATCCTTTTCAACACTCAGAGTGTAGCAGTTCCTTCTCTCGTCCGGAAAATATCTCAGCCTCGCGTAGGGCTTCAGGTAGTCACCCGCGAGATTAGCCTGGATTTTACCAGATTTACCGGTCTGTATGAACTTAGCATCAGACGAGAACCGTAGCCCGGTAAATGGCTCATTATAAGGAGACAGTTCATTCACGGGTAACCCGCAATCCAAACTGATGAACCCTGTTAAGAAAGAAGTAGAAGCATTATTGACTCGAAGCAATAAGGAGAAGTATATGTATGTACATATAAACCATTGAAATATGGATACCTTGTTGATCCTGAGCTTGAACAAGACGAGAAATGGCAAAAACTCCTAACAGCAGCAGCAAAACCCAACGAAGGCTATCCATAGTAGTTACATAAATACCAAAACATTACCAATGCCTGAGTTTGAGAGAAACAGCATATACATATGTAGATAAGGAAGCAAAAGCCTCTGGCAACATGGCAAGATGTCCTGATTCTGGGAATTGAAAGGAAAATAAAAGGAATGAGTAAATGTGTTTTCTATTGCAACTTCACAAGAATACATCTTGGTCAGAAAATAGGCAACTTGTGTTTTCGAGAGAATCAGTCGGTCATAGCTTTTACAGTCACCACCACTCTTTGACGCATTAAAAATGAGAGCAAAGGATTTGACTTTCTAGTGATCATTGACTTGGATTAGAGCTTATCGGATAAATTTCTTAAATTTACAAAGAACATCTTCGAAAGGTCGCAATTGTCAACGCTGATAATATCCAAAGGAGAAGTGAGTCCAGACAAGACTGCCATTATCAGTTGATCAGTTCTCTAAAATCATAACCCGTAAACAATAGCTGCAAGTTCTAGTAGATAACAAAAGTGTCCATTTCACCTTTCGGCCATGGAGAATTCTGGGTCCCATTTCTTTCAGCCGGCCCAATAGCTGTCGTGGAGAGGACGAAGATGAGGAGTCTCCGGCAGTAAGTCGTCCATAAACGGCAGCGAAATATCCCGTCATGAGGAGAAGAAGAATGCCTGCCTATCAATAGAACCGGTGGTTAAACGACGGCGACGATGAAACCTCTTCACCGGCGATCGCACTAATTTGAGAACGCGAGTGCTGTAAACGCAGCCAATGGAACCTCGCGTTTTAAAACGCACCGCTATTATATTATAATTTAATTTATTTATAGCGGGAAGACTTATCTTGGGCCGATTTTGGGATGGCCCATTACATAACTTTCATCCATAACGAAATTCGGATCCATTATCTATCACCTATCAGGAACCTGTCGTCACTTTCAGCATCGTCTACGCGAAGCAGTCACCAGCAACCGAAGTTTAGAGAGAGAGAGAGAAAGAGATTCCTTCGGAAGACCTAAGTGAGAGAGAGAGAGAGAGAGGAGAGATGAGGTTGTTCGATCCATGGCCAGTGTTCTTCAAGAGAGAATGGAAACGATGCTGGCCGTTTATCACCGGATTCGCCGTAACCGGCGTCCTCATCACCAAGCTCACGGCTGGACTCACTGGTAAGTTGTTCAGATCTGATCGATATTCTATGGAAACGACAGAACTAATCCTCAATCGATCCGTAATTGTGGAATCAGATCGGATATAATCCAAGACTTTCTTATGTATTGTGTCTCGTGGTTGATTGTTGGATCCGTAATTGTAAATTCTTCGATTGATCTGCAGAGGAAGACGCCAAGAACTCGAAGTTCGTCCAACAACACAGGCGGTAATGTCTTACTCTTTCGATCAATCATTAGTATCCCATTTCAGAGATTTTGGTGTTTTGATGTTCATTTACGATTTGGGAAATGATTTCAGAAACTGAATGTGATTTCTCAGCATCTGTTAATCGAATCACATCATTTAGTATCCCACTTCATTCAAATTTCTTAGAACTGCTTGTCATATTGTAATCCTCATCAATCCTTAATTCATGATTTGTGTTTGTGGTCCTATAAGAAAATATGTCGTATGAAGTGACTATCAGCTTAAAGTCTTAACGAAGCATTTGTCCCAAATCTCAATGCCTATTGTTTGATTTCTCTGCATCTGTGTTCTTGAGCCAATTTGGTTCTGTAAATGGTTTTGCTTGATGCATTATGAGCCATACATGAATTTTCCAACTTCATTCAGATTATCTAAAGGTGTTTGATCATCAGGCTCATTCTCTAAACCCTGCTATTGCTACAAAAAGTTTCAATTTTTGAATCCTTGATTGATTTGGTTACAATATATATACACACAGATTTTGCTCACACTAGCCATCCTATGCACTTGTTCATGATTGTTTTGAATTTCAGGTGATCTACTGATGTGAAACGGAGAAGCTGAGAAAGAGAGAAGGTCCTTACGAAAACTATTGCGAGTGCTTCGGGTTTCAAACCTATTCTAATAACATAAAAGAGAGAATTTCTAGACACTGTCGATCTCTCTTTTCCCTTTTATCTCTTGTTTTTTTCACAACTCTTGAACAGTGCAAATTCTACTTTTGTTGATCCAATCTTTTCCCCCATATGTTTGAAATGGATTTGATTCCTCTCTTCTGTTTTTTTCCCATACGAAGAGTATACGTTAAAATAAGCCTTAACAGTTGTGAATGATTGAATCCAGCAACAAGCTTTTTGGTTCCTAGCTGCACACATTCCTGATTTACTTGGAAAAGTTTGTGTCGTTTTTTTGTGGGTTTTTAATGATAAAACCCCTCAACTAAAGATGATTCGGATAAAAACCCCTCAACTAAAATTATAATGTATAAACCCCCAAAGTTATTGTCTGTTAATGTTTAAACCCCTCCGTCTACATGGCCGTCAAATCAAAACGCCCCGTTTTATTTTTTTCAAAAAACAACATGACAAGTGCTCCAAACGACACGATGTTTCAACTAAAACAGCAAGATGTTGGTAAACTTGACTTCAACCCTAATTTAATCCCAAAATTCATCTAAATTTTTGTCTGATTTCTTCTCTTCAATTGCCTCTAGATTTTCTTTCTTACTTATGGTGTGGAGATTGAAAGTTTCAGTTTTTTTTTTTGTTTGTTGTCTTTGGGTAGCGAAATAGGGTTTTGATTCCATATTTCCTTCCTCATCGAATCTCATCTTTTTTTTTCGTTTGTAGTCTATTTGGTAAGCTGCAATCTACCTGCATAAAGAGTTATCTTGCCCTCCATGAACTCAATCTGTTTCTGATTTGTTCTATTAATGGCCCATAATCTGCTCTGCTCATCTGTATGGTCAGCAAAGGTAAACCCAAATATTTGACTGGGAGCTGTCCGGTGTTGAAAGGGAACTGAGAGTCCGAGACGTGATTGATGCACTTTGTTGATCCAAAATACCAGCCAAATAAGGCGTTGAATCTATCTATTTCCATTTTAATCATACGTGTTAATAGATTTGCAAATTGGACAACAATTTGTCTCGACAAGACATCCTCTTTCTTTTTCTTTTTTAACAAAAACTTTCTCTTTCTTGAAGGAACTCGAGTTGTTTCAGGTTTTACTTCTATTTGATGACAATGCATACTCTTGATCACCATTAAATCCAAGTTCATGTTGGGGAGAGGAAACATGCTGAGCAATATTAAGAATTGGTATTTTGAAACAATTCAATTAAGATTTAAATTATTGTAGATAGCAAGAAAAAAGAAAAAGACATTAAAGAATATATAATCAAAGATTTTGTAAAATTACAGATGGAATAAAAAAACAAATTTCTCTCCCGTAGAGATGATCAATCTCGCTATAACTGTTGAAGACACCCTTGATACTGCCAAATTCAAACAAAATGAAGAAAATTATAAGCTTACGTATCCCAAATCTCCATCACTGAAACGATTTACTAACCGCAAGCTATAATCGGAGGCTGCAGATTCTATAAATGACGCATCACGATTTCGAATAGACGATGACAATCGATATGTATTCCAGAAAACAAATATTCGAATTCAGAAATCAACAAATCTAATCATACCAAACTTTTGTTCGTCGAAATCAATTTGGAGATTTTTCGAAGTTGGTCGTGTCGTTTTTTGGTAAAATCAAAACGATGAGTTTTGAGTTAACGATAATTAATCAAGTCCTAACTACACTATTAACGGAGGGGCTTTGGCGTTAAAGAAAAATAAGTTAAGGGGTTTATACATTATAATTTTAGTTGAGGGGTTTTTATCCGAATCATCTTTAGTTGAGGGGTTTTATCATTAAAAACCCTTTTTTTGTTGAATCAAAAATGGATGCTTACTCAGAAACGCAATTAGTTGAAAACTTGGTTTGGTAAAACAGTAGATTTCAGTTTAAAAAAAAAACAATGTGGCAATGTTGTATTGAATCGAATGTGAATCGTTTACCATGGTCATTAGTGACAAATCTTATTTACAAGAGGCAACCATTAAATCTGAGAACTTTCATCATACCTACTAGTATATCGTAGGCTCGTAACAATAGAATCAGGCATTAACTAGTTTGAGTCAAAGCTAATTATTATCAAGCGATCGACTCCAATAATGCTGCAACGGTTGTTCTTCCAGGAGACCGACGCAAGAGATGGAGAAAAGGCATGAAAAGATGTAACCTATAGAAAAGATGTTGTATGAAGTGAAAATATCAACTTATAATAATGTCTTGACTTTTATCCATCATAGTAACAGGAACCAGGAGGATTAGTTAGTTATACTCCACGATTATGGCAATGTTGGGTTGAACTTGAATCCAATGCGGATTGTTTAGAGCATGTTCAATGCAAAATTCCTTTTAGAGTATCTTAAAAAAATAAAATAATAATTTTTAAATAATGAAAAACTCAAAACCAATAAGAAATTGACACACAATAAATGAGTTTCTTAAAAGTTAAGAATTATTTCTTAAATAAGAAATTTAAGAACCATTTTTTACTTCTCTCACTTACTTTTTATTATTTTTTATTTTTTTTATTAAGAAACTTAGTTAAAAACCATGCATTGAACATGGTCTTACCATCATTAATTAGTGACAAATCTCATTACTTAAGAGTTAACTAAGCAACCATAAAATCTGAGAACTTTCATCATATATCGTAGCAATAGAATCATGCATTAACTAGTTTGAGACAAAGCTATAATAATTAAATCGAGTCCAAGATTCCTGCAATGACTCTTCCATGAGACCTACGCAAGATATGGAGGAAAGGCATGAGCTTATTCGCCAAAACCCAAAACTGATCCCCACACGTGACTGTTCTCAGTGCCTTTCCCACCACGAAATTCCCAAACTCACTACTCGCCAGGCTCATCAGCCTGTGTTCTTCGCACCCCAGAAGCTCCGCCACCACCATAACCCTCGACTCGTCCGTCTCCAAAAGCTTCTCCACGATGTAGCTTCCGTACCTATGAAACGAGAGCTCAACGCAATTGCCACGGAGGCTAGCCGCAATGTTACACGTGCAACGCAAGTTATTTAGTCTAAGCACGTGTTGGACCACAAAGTTCCCTGAAGGATCGTAGCTTAGGTAGAGAGCGTTGTGCGCGACTATGTCAAGGAGGTAGTTTCTGCAGTAATCGTGCACGACGTTTATGACTAAGGTGAGCGCGATGCAGCCGTGTCGGTCACACGCCAGGTGAATCGCGTGGCTGTGAATGAGGCGCCACATTGCCATTTTCTTCTCCTGGCTGAAAACTCGCAACCCTTTTATCGCAACGTTGGACGCGTGCTTGTCGATCATGACGTGGAAGAAGTGGCGCAAGATAGCAGCGACGAATAAGGTGTCGGCGTCGTCTGATTTTCCGAGGAGCTTCTGTAGGCGCCTGTTGCCGTTCTCGTTTCTTGCGATCTCCAAGAAGTAGTAATCGGAATCTGACGTCAGCAACGAGGCCATCCTCTGACGATCGTGTCCGTTTAACCTTGAGATCAGCACTTGAAACGGAGCCGCATCTTCTTCTTCTTCGTTTCTTGTCATTAAGTTGAACAGCGATTGCAAACACGTCTCCCTTTCTCGAGGAGTACTTAAGGCGGCGGAGCGAATTGAGTTGATTAAAGATTGAAGATTCTCTCCAGCAAGATTGGTTTCTCTTGGTGCGGTGGATCGCGGAGGAGGATTGACGATGGCAGTTTCAAGTGGAGGAGGAGCAACCGCCGGATTCTCTTGTTCGATGGCATCTCTTGCGGCGGCAAAACGGAGACTGTGAAAATCACGGAGCATTGACATCGACGTCGAAGAGGGATCGCCGTCGTTTGCCATTGTATACGTTTAATTCTTCTACGGAACGGAATTACTCTCTCTCTCTCTCTCTCTGGGAATTATAAAGGGGTTTTTGTGTGATAGTAGAGAATGTGAAACTGTTAACATCTGTGGAGTGATGATGATGCCTATTTATAGGAAAGTAAATATATATATGGTTAGGTTATATAGTTAACGTCCGTTCTTGATTCCGCCTGCTTGAAGACGCCAAGAACTCGAAGTTTGTGAAACAACACAGGCGGCAATGTTTTGCTCATTGATCATAAAGTATCCGATTTCATATATTAAGTCCGATCCACTTCATTCAGATTTCTTAGAATTTTTGTCATATTGTAATTGTCATCAAATGGCAATATGGTACGTAGCGTAGCTGGTTTTCTTCTATAGTCTATATAAAATATTTTGTATGAAGTGGGAAGATCAATCTAATAATGTCTTGACTAGCATTTATATTATCAACATGTTTACTT
This sequence comes from Alliaria petiolata, assembly GCA_020283515.1. NCBI lineage: Eukaryota > Viridiplantae > Streptophyta > Magnoliopsida > Brassicales > Brassicaceae > Alliaria > Alliaria petiolata. Next base: position 281,386,034 of record JAHZTW010000001.1, read on the forward strand.
GAGGCATTAATTTGGTCTCTGTAGATGGTATTTCTAATAATGTACTCATCCCTCGCCAGCCTCAGCAACTTGTGTTTATCGCACTCCAAAAGCTCCACCACCACCACAAGCCTCGACTCCTCCGTCTCCAAGAGCTTCTCCACGATGTAGCTTCCGTACTTCTTGAACGAGAGTTCGACGCAATGGCCATCGAGATTAACCGCAATGTTATACGTGCAACGCAAGTCATTCAGTTTAAGCACGTGTTGGACCACAAAGTTCCCTGAGGGATCGTTGCTTAGCCAGAGAGCGTTGTGCGCGACTATGTCCAGCAGCTGGTTCCTGTAGAAAGGATGGTCCAAGTCGGTTATGATTTCGTTGAGCGCGATGCAGCCGTATCTGTCACGCGCGAGCTGAAGCGCGTGGTGGAGCGTGTACTCGCACATTGCTTCTTTCTTCTCCTCGTCGAAAACTCGTAACCCCCGCATCGCCACGTAGGACACGTGCCTGTCGGTCATGACGTGGAGGAAGCGGCGCAAGATAGCGGCGGAGAAGAAGGCGTCCACGTCGTCTGAATTCCCGAGGAGTTTCTGCAGGCGTTTGGAGCCGTTCTTGTTTCTTGCGATCGCCAAGAAGTAGTCGGAGTGTGACGTCAGCAACGCCGCCATCCTCTGAAGCTCTCTTCTGCCTAGATTCGAGATCATGTCATTAAACGGAACCGCATCATCCTCTTCTTCGCCGTTAGTCATTAAGTTGAACATCGTTCGCAAACGCATCTCCAGCTCTTGAGGATTTGAGGGGGAGAAGAATCCGACGGGGAATGAACTGATTTGAGGTTGATCGTCTCTTGGAGGAGGGGGAATGGTGACGTGGATGCCACGTGGAGGAGGAGGAGGAGGAGCCGTCGGATGCTCTTCTGTTGCGGCGGCAAGACGGAGACGTTGTAAAGAGTTGAGCATCTCTGACATCGTAAAGGGATGATCGTCGTTTGCCATTGTATACTTTGATTCTACTACCAGCTACTCTTTAAGGAACTTTAGGGCTTTGTTGAGCGATTTTAGGAGAATGAGAGTAATGATGCGTATTTATACAACACAAGTCAGATTAATTACTTTTCGGAATAGGAAAATATATCTGCGGACGTCTCGCTGAGTTTCCTTTTTCCATTTTAAATCATATATACTTTCCTTATTCCGATTTGTTTTGTTTGTAACAGCATATTCAGATTGATTTAGGATTGTGATTTTTATTACTAATTGCTTTATGATTTAAGAAATATCTGTTTCGAGAAAAATAAAATTTTCATATAATATGAGAGATTACATAGTCACAAGACGAAAGGTGTCTTAAACCAACTACGAAGAAGAATTTTCCAGCAAGTTTTTGAGATTATTGCAAGCCAAGATCTTTTTTCAATTGAGCTAGGGTTGCTTCGATCTCATCAATATTCTCTTCTATACTGTTCTTTGTGCTACTATTCCCTGTCGATTTCTCCGCTGAGGAGGAGCTTTCGTCAAAATCAAATCTTTCTCCTTTTTTGATTGATCCCTCATTGTCTTCATCGCTTATGTTAAGTTCTTTCTCAAGAAACTCCACGAATTCTTCCCCAATTTCCTGAGAACAAAAATGATAAGAAACATGAGAGAATCAAAAGGAGCCAATACGGGTTTCAGTCTACATTCATCAGAACAAAGTAACCACGAAAAAAGAAATTACTAATTAATCTAAAACCAGATCAGAGGAATCAGGTTACTATAGAATCTGTTTCTCCAATGGATTTTCTGGATTGACGCGTTCTACTTTCTATACCAACAATGAGAGATAAGGTTTATGGAAGAAACTAAAAACCTTAAACAGAGGGAAGATCCAAGCTTTGATATCCACGAAATTTCAAGTTCAAATTCATATTTGACACAGACACGCATTAAAGACTCTGTTTTGTATCATCGGGCTTACCGCTAATTCCTCCCAAAGACTTTTCGGTTTTCCTTGTGAGGACGCACTAGCTTCCCAGTTCTTGAACTCTTCTTGAAGATCTTTGAAGAAGTCCCCTGACAATACGACAGAAAGTGAGCTTCTAAGTGAAGAATTAACTACAATTATACAATGCCCTGTGCATAAAATCTCTAAACGTGCAAAGAAACCAATCTAATGACAGAAAGAAAAGAAAAATAGATTTCACAGGTTGCGTCTACCGATTGTTATTTGAACATCCCTCACGAATTCACCTGCATAATAAATTGTGCTGTGCATAAGATAACACTGACCTCAATCAACCTAAGTCCCCCCAAAAGGATTGTTATGACGGCAATCAAATGGTGCCTCGAATTCACATTAAATTTGCAAACACTAGGCACATTTTCACAAACCCTATTGCATCTGTGCTCGAACTTCTACGCCATGGCCAAACAAAAGGACTCTTGGCCAAATTGCAAAATGAAGTCAATCCATGGTTTAGCATTACGCTTCATAGAAAAAGTTTCCCACTTTACAAAGCAGGATCTTTAAATGACCACATTTTCATTACAGCTCTAAGGTGTTTTCAGGGGTTAGTTAATGGTTTTACCAAGTCCATAGAAATCTTCCTCCACTTGGCTGTTGCTTCTTCGGCTTGTTTGACCCGTAGAGTATGAATAACCAGACGCACGACTATCTGACCCGTACTTACGCCGTGACTCAGAGTTTATCAAAGTAGTGTAGGCATGTTTTATCCTCAGAAACTTCTCCTGCGCATTTGCCTGTACACCAAAAACATGAGGCAAGAATCATACTTTCTTCCATAAAGACAGAGATTAAGTTATCGGAGTCCCTCAACTAACTACAAATGGGTATAGAGATACATTTATACACATGAAAACACCATACAAAGTCATGGAAATCATATGTAGTTCCAATTCGACGAAATTGTATGTATATATAAACATTTAAGCGTCCCCATACATAGTCCCAATTCAGTTGATTTCACAAAAACATAACCCAGATGAATTGACTTCAATGGAATAGAAACCAAAATAGGTACCTCTTTATTAACATCTGGATGATACTTGAGAGCAAGTTTACGGTAAGCCCTCTTTATATCTTGAGGAGTCGCCGATGGAGACACACCAAGAACCTCGTAAGGAGAGGCTCTAGCTCTCGGTACTATGATTCGATTTCTCCGTCTTTGATCACAACTCCGTCTATTGTTGAACGAAGCGCGACCAAAATCGCCGCCATAGCAGCAATTTGTTACAGGAAAACCCAGAAAATTTATCCGATAGAGTAACGAAATTGGAGGAAGACGAGGAGAAAGGAAGAAACTTTGTGGTGTTGGTGGAGACAACAGAATCGAAGATGTTGCATACATAATTTTCTATGCCTCATTGTATCGAATTTTCCTCCTTTTTGGATGATCGAATGCGGTTTTTGTTTAACCGGTCCTACGGTTCTCAGTTAACCGTGAAATGCATTCCGGTTCATACCATTTTGTCTGGTATAAAGTCGTCTAATCGCCAACTCTGTTCTTACTTCTTCGTTCACTGTCCGATAAAATCGGGAGCTTTTACTTCCTTCACTGAAATGTGTTAAGATTTTTCTCACTCACTGGAATCTACCATCATAATGCGGCTTTTGATCAATTTTGAAGCTTTGATCCTCACCCATGAACAAATTTTCCGCCATTCCTTGTTCTTTTCGGTTATTGTCAATCGGTTCTTATGCTGAACTCATCGAAACTAGCGGTCGAGATCGACTGCTTTGCGGAGGAAGAAAGCTTCATGCTCATCTGGTGACATCTGGGATTACTCGCTTGGCGAGAATTGCAGCTAAGCTTGTGGCATTTTACGTGGAATGTGGGAAAGTTACAGATGCTAAGAAGGTGTTCGATGGAATGCCCAAGAGAGACATTAGTGGATGGGTTGTCATGATTGGGGCTTGTGCTCGAAATGGGTATTACCACGAGTCTTTGGGTTACTTCAGGGAAATGAATAAAGAAGGTTTAAAACTTGACGCTTTCATCGTTCCTAGCCTTCTCAAAGCAAGTCGCAATCTGCTTGATCATGAATTCGGGAAGATGATACATTGTCTGGTTGTCAAGTGTTCGTTTGAGTCTGATGCTTTTATAGTCAGCTCGCTTATTGATATGTACTCGAAGTTTGGAGAGGTAGAGAATGCGAGGAAAGTGTTCGATGATTTTGCTGGACAAGATTTGGTCGTGTTCAATGCTATGATCTCTGGTTTTGCTAACAACAGCCAAGCAGATGAAGCATTGAGCTTGGTGAAAGATATGAAACTAGTGGGGATAAGACCTGATATTATCACTTGGAATTCTCTGATTGCAGGATTCTCGCATATGGGAAATGAAGAAAAAGTATCTGAGATTCTTGAGATAATGTGTTTGGATGGTCACAAGCCCGACGTTGTGTCCTGGACTTCTATTATATCAGGCCTTGTACATAACTTTCAGAATGAGAAAGCTTTTGATGCTTTTAAACAGATGTTAGCTCATGGGTTGTATCCAAACTCAGCTACGATCACCAGCCTTTTGCCTGCTTGTACCACAATCGCGAATGTGAAGCACGGCAAGGAGATTCACGGATACTCGGTAGTCACTGGACTAGAAGATCACGGTTTCGTTAGAAGTGCTTTGCTCGATATGTACGGGAAATGTGGATTCATATCAGAAGCAGTGATCTTGTTTCGCAAAACGCCCAAGAAAACGACGGTTACTTTCAACTCGATGATCTTCTGCTACGCAAATCACGGTCTGTCAGACAAAGCAGTCGAGCTTTTCGACCAGATGGAAGCCACGGGAGAGAAACTTGACCACTTGACATTCACGGCCATCCTCACAGCCTGCAGCCACGGCGGGTTAACTGATCTTGGACAAAAGCTGTTCCTTCTGATGCAAAACAAGTACAGGATCGACCCGAGATTGGAGCATTATGCTTGTATGGTGGATCTTCTAGGCCGAGCAGGGAAGCTTGTTGAGGCCTATGAGGTGATCAAGGCGATGCCAATGGAGCCGGATTTGTTTGTGTGGGGTGCTTTATTAGGCGCGTGCAGGAATCACGGGAACGTGGAGCTTGCAAGGATTGCAGCAGAGCGCTTGGCTGAGCTCGAACCAGAGAACTCAGGGAATGGTTTGCTTCTGTCCAGTTTGTATGCCAACGCTGGTAGTTGGGAAAGCGTTGTGAGAATGAAGAAGAAGATAAAGAAGAAGAAGTTGAGAAGGTTACCAGGCAGCAGCTGGGTAGATACTGTTTGATACTAAAGGCTCATTTTGGCTTTGATCATCAAATCTGACTTAGATTTTGATAAATGTTTTATCAAATGGCTGTATAATCTTAGAAATTAGATAAACTAATAAAACTATTTTATGAGATTTTTATTAATCGTTTATTTTTAATATTATACTTCGAAAACGGAATACATTGGTCAGACCGAAAACAATTTACTCGGAGACAAATCTATCCGGCAGAAAATTTTATACGTTACCATTTGGACAGAAAGACGTTACCATTTGGACCGAAAGAGACAAAAGTCTTAAACCAAAGGGACAACTAGATATACATAAAAAACTATAAAATATAGCACAGAGAAATAGAAAGAAGCAAAAACAGTCTATCTAGAAAAGGAAAAAAAATGGAAAAGATAAGAGTTTTATTAGAAAAAGACGAAGTATCGTGAATCAGATCTTTTCTGAGGTATCCTCTGTGTGTTTTTTTTGGTCTTACTCGAAAGTCCAGACACGGGGGGCCACGTGCTGGTCCTTCCACAAAATTAAAGAAAGTTGCTTTCCCCATCTTCAATTCTAAATTTCCAACTTTCTGCTTGTGCCTGTGCTTATGCTTGTGATGAGTGTCTACTATATATCAGATTCAGACCAGATCTAGTTGAAACTATCCCCATCTGTCTCCCTGCGACTTCTTCCATTCCTACATCGAGAGAGAACAAGAGAGAATGGAGGAAAAGCGACCGAAGAGAAGGATAGTATTAGTTCCGGTTCCATCACAAGGGCATGTAACTCCGATTATGCAACTCGGCAAAGCTCTTCAGGCCAAAGGCTTCTCCATCACTGTTGTTCAGACACAGTATAATCGAGTTAGCTCTTCCAAAGAATTCTCTGATTTTCATTTCCTCACCATCCCAGGTAGTTTGACTGAGTCCGATCTTAAGAACCTCGGACCGCTCCAGTTTCTAATGAAGCTCAATCAGATTTGCGAGGCAAGCTTCAAGCACTGTTTAGGTCAACTGTTGCAAGATCAAAGTAACAACCATGATGAGATTGCTTGTGTCGTCTACGATGAGTACATGTACTTCTCTGCAGCTGCACCCAAGGAGTTTCAGCTTCCCAGTGCTGTCTTCAGTACTACAAACGCTACTGCCTTTGTCTGCCGCTCTGTTTTGGCCAAAGTCAACGCAGACAAGTTCTTGATCGACATAGAAGGTACACAAGATTCTAGCTTTTCGCCTCTCAATTTCAAAAGACCGTTCGTTTAGATTTTAGTGATAACCAATGCAAACGCCGTTCTGCAGATCCAAAACTGCAAGACAATTTGTTTCCAGGGTTGCATCCTCTAAGGTACAAGGACCTACCAACTACAGCATTTGGGCCACTAGAGAGTATGATCAAGATCTACAGTGAAGTTGTCAACACCCGAACAGCTTCCGCGGTTATCATCAACTCAGCGAGCTGTCTAGAGAGCTCGTATTTGGTACGGTTGCAACGAGAACTACAAGTCCCGGTGTATCCTATAGGCCCGCTTCACATCGCAGCTTCTGCGCCTTCTAGTTTGCTTGAAGAGGACAGAAGCTGCATCGAGTGGTTGAACAAGCAGGAGCCAAGATCAGTGATTTACATAAGCTTGGGAAGCTTAGCTCTGATGGAAACCAAAGACATGCTGGAGATGGCTTGGGGGTTGAGCAATAGCAACCAACCTTTCTTGTGGGTGATCCGACCGGGTTCTATTCCGGCCTCGGAATGGACAGAGTCCTTGCCGGAGGAATTCAGCGAGCTGGTTTCAGAGAGAGGTTACATTGTGAAATGGGCACCACAGATGGAAGTTCTAAGACATCCTGCAGTAGGAGGGTTTTGGAGTCACTGTGGATGGAACTCGACGCTAGAGAGCATCGGGGAAGGTGTTCCGATGATCTGCAGGCCATTAACCGGCGATCAGAAAGTCAATGCGAGGTACTTGGAGAGCGTTTGGAGGATTGGGGTTCAACTGGAGGGAGAGCTGGAGAAAGAAACTGTGGAGAGAGCTGTGAAGAGGTTGATTGTGGATGAAGAAGGAGAAGAAATGAGGAAGAGAGTCAACGATTTGAAAGAGAAGCTCGAAGCCTCTGCCAGAAGTGGAGGCTCCTCGTTTAGCTCACTAGACGATTTTGTCAACTCCTTGAAAACGAAGAAGAATTTCGTGTAGCAGTGATAGAGATAGTCCCTGTTCAAAGTCAAAAGTGTATAAGAATAAGAGATTCATCCAGCATTATGAATCAAATGGCATAGAGTTAAAAGGACATGCATTATATTTGAAGTGTAATGATGGTTTAAATAAAAGAGTTTCTGCATTTGGAGACTAAAAGCATTTTCCTGGGTTACTCTCAAACGGGATAAGAGATGAAAGGCTTGAGCTTCTCCACCACAGTTGCTAAGACCAAGTTCCATCACATTCAAATTAATTTTTTGGTATTTAAGATTCATAAATAATATAAAAAAATATTTTTTCATTAACAAAACAAACAATTTTAATACGTTTATTAATATATCCTCTCAGCTTCAAACCTATTATAAGAGTGGAAGAAGGAGAGAGGGTATGAAGAGAAGATTATGTCCTCTCAGCTTCAAACCTCTTCTCAAAAACGGAGGATCTTCATACAACTTGCTTTTGTAAATTCCAATAGGGACATCGTGACGGGTCTATTACTGAAGTTCACGTAGCAAAATTACTGAAATTTTCTATAGGATTTGATTCAACATACATTCTTCAGACGAAGCATGAATGAGTGAGCTTAGAGCATGCACAATGGTGGTGGATCTTAAATGGGTATCTTAACCTATTTAAGAATTTAATTAAATAAAAATTTAATAAAAAATGAAGATTCGAGTCTTAAGTAAGAAACTTTTGACCATGTGTATCGCTTAGCTTTTTAAAAAGTGTATCTAAACTATTAAATATTATTATTTAAATATAAATATAATAATTAATTAATTTTTAATACTGAAAGTAAAATTTAACAAATTACAAGTTGACAAGTGGAATGAAATAGTTTAAAAACGTTTTTTTTGGTTCTTGTTTAAGGATCATTTCTTGTTTTGTTTCTTACTTTTCTATTTTTTTTATTATTTTATTGTTAAGATCTTTCATAAGATCCTTACGATGCACATGCTCTTAGAATGGGTTCTTAAGTTGCACGTGTCGGTCGATAAAGCAAACCAAAATCTCTCATTGACCTTTGCTTCTCCTTCTTCATCTTCTTCCCCAATCGCAGTTTCTCTCTTTCTGGATTTCATCATTCTCCTTGTGTGTTTTCGCGACCTAATCTCGATTCGATCTAGTGAATAACTTCCTTCACCAACGTCAAATCTGTGTCCGAACATCTCCTTCCCCAAGGCGGACAGATCGATTGGGCGTAATCCCTCAAATCGGCAGTTTTTTCGTGTAGCGTTTCGGATTGTTCTCAAATAGAATCGATCAGATCGGTCGTTTCAGAGGATGAATATGGCGGCCAACGGCCGGTTTTTCACAATCGGGCTCGTCGCGTCGTGGTATTCGTCCAACATCGGAGTTCTGTTGCTCAACAAATACCTGCTAAGCAACTATGGGTTCAAGTATCCGATCTTCCTCACGATGTGCCACATGACGGCGTGTTCTCTTCTCAGCTACGTCGCTATCGCCTGGATGAAGATGGTCCCGATGCAAACGATCCGATCCCGACTTCAGTTTCTTAAGATCGCAGCACTTAGCCTCGTTTTCTGTGTGTCGGTGGTCTTCGGGAACATCTCNCCCGATCATTTCCCGAACATTTCCGCATTTCACGGGCCGAACCACGAGGGGTTTCGGGACGGATGGTCCCCGTAATCCGCCCACTCAGTCCCCCACTCACTAAAGTCCGCCCACTCATTCATCCACTCCCTAAAAGCAGCCACCATGTTTCCCACTTTGTTTCCCACTTTGTTTCCCACTTAGTTTCTTTAAATTTGGGCCATTAGATCAAGTTGATCCTCACCATCCATTTTGGAGGTGTTTTTGTATAAATAGAGGTAGGATGCCTCATTTGTAATCACTCACTCATTCCTTGAATAAGAGAAGCATTACAAACATTTCCTTCCTTTCTTTCTAGTTCTTCTCTCAAAGGGTTGGGTTTTCTTAGAGAGAGAGGCTGCTTAGTCTAATTGCCAAGGCAAAGAGAGGCTAAGGCCGCACGGTTTTGATCCCAAATATCAATCCCGTGACATGATGCTGATTTCTTTTATCCACCTGTTGCTCAATACAATACAGAAAAGATGGGGTACACAATGACTACACCTCTTCTCTGTTTTTTCTACTCTCTTTTTTTTGTTGTCTTTCTCGAATTTTCTACACAGTTCTAGTTTCCAGTTAGTGTAAATTTTGATTCTGGGAACTCTAACCTCTTGCTACTGTCAAATTTTGATTTACCCTCCAAATTTTTTTTTATTAAGAATCTTTTCAAAAGTTTTACCATTGGAGGAGAAAAAATAAATTAGGGATTCTTAGATTAAATCCATAATAAAAAATAGCTAAGAACTTTCTTTTAAGTTTTACCATTGTTCTTGGTCCTATAGGAAAAGAAACATTAATGGCTAAAACTACTAACTCTTTGTATGAAAAGAAAAGAAAAAAAAAAGCCGTAGTTTATTGTTGTAGTGTCACTTTCCTCTGGTTGGGAGTTTATTGGTGTGTGGCCCCCTCCAACACAATTATAGTATTGCTTAAGAAAGAGATAAAAGTCCCAATAGAAGGACTATTTAAATCCAATAAACCTTTACTAGATTGGATGGGGTTCTATCTTTCAGAAAAATACCAGATGATTATATGATAACTGAAAGAAATGCTAACCAAAGTGAAGAAATGCTAAACATCTTGACCAAAAGAGCATACACTCAGTGTCAGCTCCTGAAGAGTGAACAATTCAAGTTCAAATAGTGAAGTAAACATCAAATCTGGATCCTAATGCAGATATTGTAAGTATCCAATAGCTAGAGAACATATTAGACAACTCGTAAAAACTGTTTATTCATATATAGCAGTGAAATCAACTTGGAATTAGGATGTTCAAACGCACCAAACTGTGAGTGATTATGCAGCAAAAGGTACACAATGGCCCAAGATTTATTATGTATGGAAGATAACCTATCATCAGATCGTGTAACGATTTAACTGTACTTACAGACACGAGACTAAATCCCAATTTCAGAAGCAAATTATAGACTTTTTATATCCGTTTACTTGTCATTCACGCCACCGCCGCCAACAGAAGGAGAAGTCGCCATATTTCCGAACTTATATGGGTTTGATTCAAAGACACCATTGCCATGGTGATGATAACGATCATGGCTGTGACTATTGTGGTGATATCCTTGCATACACATGTGACGCCCGTAGACTTGCATCGGCGGACCCGGAATAGGAATCCCAAATTTCCCGGTCGTTACGGAGGCGTTACCGCTTCCGCCGTCTTGGAAGCTCTGTGGAGGCACAGGCGTCGACGAGAAGAGCTGATCGGACGAGGACGGACTCTCCGTCGACGTCAATCCTTGAACCCGTTTGAGGTAGAGCCTGTACTTCTGCAGGTGAGAAGCGACGTTCTCGCGAGTGAGCCCTTCGACGTTCATCAGCTGCATAATCGTCTTCGGCACCGCGTTTTTAATCCCGAGGTGAGCCACCACCTCCACGAATCTCTTGTGAAGCTGCGCCGTCCACACCAGGCGCGGACGTTTCAGTGTCTTCCCGGACGGATCCTCAGTCTCGGAACCTCCTTCCTCCGCCATGGAATCCACCGCCTCGCCGCCGTCCGATTTCTTCTGTTTCTTCGGAGGATCCGATCCCGAGCTACTCGATCCATCTCGATCCACCTCCTCCGCCGCAACCGCCGTGTTCGACGAAGAGGCAGCATTGGCCGCTACGGAAGATCCGTTGCTGCACAACGAAGAGAGCGTGTTCAGCGACGCGCGATTGACGTCCTGGGTCGTACGGCTCCGTTCCGGGATTATGCTAAAAGCTATCGCGAGAGTCGACGGGATCAGAGGATGAGACAACGGCGTCAGATCGTCTCCGCAGGGTAATCCAATCTCCCATTCCGGAATCCTCTCATCATCGCCGACGGCGTCTTCTCCTTCACCGTGCTCGCTCATCCTCACTTCCTTCCACATTTGTTCAAATTTCTTACGGATTCAATCCACTGAGGCACAAACAGCATGTGAAAGACTCGGATCAGATATCGGAGAAGGAAAGCGGAAACATTCGTAGAGCCTTTTTTTTTTTTTTGTAAGGTGGAGAAAATCGATTTTTCTTTCAAAAAACGAAAAGAAATTTTTTTTTGAAAAAGTGCAATATCTGATGCCAACGTGGACAAGTTAGATAGATATTTTAGATCTTCTAAATATCTTTTGCGCTAATCACCGTCTACACATGTAACTTTTAACCAATTATCTTCCGCCACGTCATGAGTGCATTTTCTGTACGAATGTTCCCAGTGTAGGAGAGTACAATCGTAAAAGTAGCCAGATGACTCGAGAGTATGGCAAGTAAGCGATGTTTGAGAGGGTGTTATAGTAATTACAGGTACTAAGTGATTTACCGAATTACCCTTTAAGATTGCTATGTGGACCCAAGAAAGAGAGCAAAACCGGTGGTTTGGGCCAAATAAATAAACAGAATGATGTTAGGACAGGTGGAAGAGAGAGAGAGGACAGTGTTATTAAATGACAAAAATTATACATGTGATAAATACTGACACAATGATGCTAAAAACTTTATTGTCTGACAAATTTTGATTTTGCTAAGAGTTATTTCTAAAACTAGTCGAGTAAAATATGCCAAACAAGACAGTGTTAATGACAAAAATTATACATGTGATAAATACTGACTCGATGACACGGAACAAGATTTCGTTGTCAGTCACTACTACACTCCGTGCCTTTCGCCAAATGCCGGCTAGTCTTTTAATTTTATGGGCCGTACATAGGCCCATTTGGTTTCCCTCCAGCCCAAATGTATGTTTTCAATATCTTCGTGTACAAATCGCCGGTTTCATATCGCCGCTGGACTCGGTAGCACCAAACTCAACCCCAATGTATCACTGAGTCCACTCGGTTGCCTCATTTTCCAAGCGTATCGCGAGAAAGCTTCTTCGATTTTTCTCTTGTGGTTTCGTTTCTAATCGTAAGTTTATTTCTCTTCTTTTTCGAAAGTTTTCTCGACCTCAAAGTAGATAGATCGGAATTAGGCAAAGAGATTGGTGATAAATGTAGTCGATCCCGCTCTATTGTAGAAACATCGCTTAGATTATTCGGGATATAATAGTGGATTATTAAGTTTGTAATCGAAATTTTGCTGTGATGTTTAGGTAGCGGAACAAGTTATGGAATCGTTGCATCGAGTATAAACCCTAATTTCGGAGGCCTGTCTTAGTGGTGTAAATGGCTGAATTAGATAAGAAAAACAAATTTCTTATGGAAGCTTCAATGAAAAAAACAGTTAAAAACTCAAGTAGCGGTGGTGAGTGGACAGTGGTCTTACCTGGTAAAGGAAGACATGGAAGAAGGAAACCGAAACCTAAGATTCAAGAAGAAGAAGAGCAGCCATGGAAATCGGACGATCTCGAAATTGATCCACAGAGGCAAGCAAGGCTAAAGCAGAAGATGGATATCTCTATGGAAAAAATCGAAAGCTCAAAGTTCTACACAGCGTTCTTAGAGCAGCTCAAGTCTCCCGAGGTGTCAGACCAGATTACCCTTGTGTTAGGCGCTGAAACAAAGCTTCAGATGGTGATGTATGGTATAGGAAGCATCGAGTCTTATGAATCTCCAAGGTTTCAGCTGAGCATTGCAATCTTGATGAAGAGAGAGTTTGATTGGGTTGGTGACATAGAAGTATTCGATCCAGTCCTGTCGGCAACTGAATCTAGTGTTCTAGAATCTCTGGGATGCACCGTTCTGTCTGTGAACGAGCAAGGTAGCAGGGAAGCTTTAAAGCCTACTCTTTTCTTCATGCCACACTGTGAGGCCAATCTGTACAACAACCTATTGCAAGCAAATTGGAGAATGGATCGATTATCCAGAATCGCATTGTTTGGGAACAGCTTTCAGATGTACGAGGAGCAAGTGACGTTAGACCCAGAAGTCATCCGTGCCACCAAACGGATCATAGCTGCACGAAGAATCACAAGTGAGTTTGCTATTGAGACAATTTCAGATGATTATTTTGCAGCGTTCCATGATTCAAGCTGGCATTTTTTCAGTCCTGGTATAGATTCAGAGCAGCTGCCATTGTTGGTTTCAGAGGGATTATAGATCATTGTTTTTTTGCATTTGTCAGATTTTTTGTTTTGTCTAATCTTTTTCCTGCATAATCTTAGCCATCAAGGGAGAGAGGACAAACCAATTGAAGATGTCGACTTATCATTGCAGTCAATAAAGATAAAGTTTAATGCTTTGTTTAGTCATAATAAAGATGCATGCCTCCAGTTTATTTCCATCACAATCAATTCGATTTGATTCAATATTCCATTGGAAAAAGTGAGTATGTTACCAGAAATTAACATGTTTCACTCTATTGTTGTGCGTAGCAAACAGTCAATTTTCACAGCTAAGTTGATATTCTCGGTTTACATCTCTAAGTTGTGGTAATCAGTTGCTATAATCGCGATTTATCTATTCTCATTAGTTGCAAACACAGACAAAAGTTAGTTGAGCAACCTTTCTTTTTATTTTTATAATTGAAAAATGACAATTACAAAAAGATACGAGTTGGTATCTATGTAATGTATTTTTTATCAATTTGGCACGTATAATTTATTGAGCCATCAACGTGTAAGAAATCTTATTTTCTGAAGACTCCACCCTCCACCTCATTGCTAAACATAATAACATATGTCACAAACTACTTAAAATCTAATTAACAAAGAAGTGTAAAAACACTTGTGCTTCTAGCAGTCAGAGCAGACACTAGACAGCACACTTGTGCTTCTGGCATGATTCACAGGTTGAAAACGATGTCGTTTAGTGGCTTTCCCAGAAAAAACGGAGATCAAATGGGCCCCACATAGGTCCCGCAAACAGCAGACACGGCGCTTCTTTTGAATTTTCCTCACGAACGCGGCGTTCCCACCTTCCACGTTTGGTCAAAACACCTTTACAGACGCCTCGAACGCTCCTTCTCAAAACGTAACGGCCGTTGATACCTCCGCTATCTTCTACCCAGTCAAACACTTACCACGTGTCTATTCACCGTCAATTCCGACGCCGTTAATTCCGCTCCTACGACCGCCTTAAAAGCCACGTTTTCATTTTCTCATCTCAAACCTCTCTCATTAACTGTGGTCAGCGATTCCTCTTCTTCTTCTTCTTTCAGATCAGCTCACCGAATATGAAGGTTTAGAGATGACGTCAACGCCCACTACGACAACGCCGATTACGGCGTCTTATTGGTGTTATAGCTGCACGCGATTCGTCAGCGTCTGGGCCGAACAAGGCACCACCGTCGGCGTCGCTTGTCCGCACTGCGACGGCGGTTTCATCGAAGAGATTAACGATTCTTCCTCCGCCGCTGCCGAATTAGCGACCCCAGCTTCCAGTGAAGTTAGATCGATCAACAACAGCCGTAGATCCGTGATTAGACGCCGGAGATCCGGTCGTCGTCCGTCGTTTAACCCGGTCATCGTCCTCCAGGGAGGCGCCGGCGAGAGAGATGAGGGAGAAGAAGGAGACGGAGCAAGGGATCGACGTGCTTTTGAGTTCTATTACGATGACGGATCCGGGTCGGGTCTAAGGCCGCTTCCGGATTCTGTGTCTGAGATCTTGATGGGATCGGGGTTTGAGCGGTTGCTTGAGCAGCTGAGTCAGATCGAGGCGTCGGGCACGGGAATCGGTAGATCTGGAAATCCTCCGGCGTCGAAATCGGCGATTGAGTCTTTGCCGAGAGTCGAAATCTCGGATTGCCACATAGGCGCGGAGGCGAATTGCGCTGTTTGCACTGAGGTTTTCGAGCCGGAGACGGAGGCGCGTGAGATGCCGTGTAAGCACATTTTCCACCACGACTGCATCGTGCCGTGGCTCTCGATCCGAAACTCGTGCCCCGTCTGCCGATTCGAGCTACCTTCGAAGCCTGACCGACGGAGCGGCAGTAACGAGGAGGACAACGCCGTGGGGATGACGATATGGAGGCTCCCCGGAGGCGGATTCGCCGTCGGGAGGTTTAACGCCGCAATGAGAGACGGAGAGAGAGTTCTGCCTGTGGTGTTGACAGAAATGGACGGTGGTGGGATTGGTAACAGCGAGGGTCCTAGACGGATCTCATGGGTTAGAGCACACGGGACACTCGAGTTGGACAGCAACAACGGCGCTGGCTCCGGCTCCGGAGGCAGATTGAGGCGGATGGTTCGTGGGATGGTGTCGTTAATGAGGAGAGTGAGACCAAACCGTGGTTCTAATTCCTCTGCTGAATTGTCATCTTCTTCCAATCCTCTGGATTTGAACATTGAAGTAGAATCTAGGGTCTTGGATCGGTCGAATTCAGTGCTGAGAAGATACTTCGGGAGAAACAGAAGTAACAGAGATTCTTCAGTTCTGCATTGAGAAATATATATTATATATATTTTTTGGATTGTTTGTTCATTCAACAATGTAAATATTAAGAATTCAGAAGAAAGATCGGAAACTCCATTCTATTTTTAGTTCGATTCGTATGTTACATTACATCAAATGTCTAAATGTTCATTCAAGTTTTCATCATTTTTCTTTAGCTTTTGTCTTTGGACCCATCATATCCTCAGAAACTTTTTCCCCGAGTGTTTCCCAGAAAGTAAAAGAATGCTTGTCCTTTAAGCTTTTTTCCTCGGATGCACTGAGAAAATAAAAAAAATGGTTTAAGTTGCCAATTTTGAATTCAAATTTCAACTACAATCTTTTAATACCTGGACGGTACAAATACAATGGTTGACCAAGTCAAAACTCTCTAGTTAAAATAGTATTGAACGATTAAGACTCTTGTTACATAAATGGTAAATCCATTTTTTCGTAGATGTAAGTACAGACTAAAAACTCTCAAAATCATCTCCTCAACTAACAAATTTTAAGAAATTTAAAGCGATTCAAAACAGTAAAAAGCGTTTGTAGTGATTATTGTCAAACACAACAACAGAACCAATCAAGCTTTTAGATATCTATTTTTTCTTACTACCAACTTTGTTAAAATAAATGATAAAATCTATTTTTTGGTAGTTGAAAAACTCAAAATCCTCAATTTCGGCACACAAAATTCGGTAATTAAAGTGGGAATCTAGGGCTATATGCATAATTACGTAATTAGTCCATCATAATAAAACAAAAGCGGAGAAGAAAAATCAACTAAAACAGAGAGAGAGACAACATTCATTTAACATCATCAGTTACAAAGTCCACAAAAACGTTTATATTCGGTCCCACACACACAAAAGTGAAAAGACCAAACTCCTACCGACGATTCTTTATGATTTTATCTTCATTTTGCTTTATCTTCTTCTTCTAAGCAGGGATCTTGTAAAAACGGAAGTTAAAAAAAAAAATGGTGACCAAAAACTCGATCGAATTCGATCCTTATATCGAAAGAAAGGCTTTCGACGAGACAAAAGTAGGAGTAAAAGGGCTCGTCGACGCTAAAATCACCCAAGTCCCTCGAATCTTCCACATCCCGCAAGATTCCTCAACAGACAACAAGAAACCCTCTGTCTCTGTTTCCGACCTAGAGATCCCTACCATCGACTTTGCAAGCGTCCACGTGGACACAGCTTCACGTGAAGCCGTCGTTGAGAAAGTCAGAAACGCGGCGGAGGATTGGGGATTCTTCCAGGTGATCAATCATGGTATTCCTTTAAACGTTCTTAAGGAGATTGAAGATGGAGGTCGCAGGTTTCACGAGGAAGATCCTGAGGTCAAGAAACGATACTTCTCGCGTGATTTCAGCAAGAACAAATTTGTCTTCAACAGTAATTTCGATCTGTACAGTTCTTCTCCGTCGGTTAATTGGAGAGATGCTTTCTCTTGTTACATGGCTCCAGATCCTCCACCTCCTGAGGATCTCCCAGTGGCTTGCAGGTAACGGAAACAGACTAACACTTTTTTTTTTGCCATTTTAATTTGGAGGATCACAAACAAAATTCATAATCACAAGAGCTGCAGTAGCCAAATATATAAATTTTGCAGTTTTTTTGTATTTTTTAGTTTATGAAATATAGAAACCAAGCAAAAAAATCCCCAATATCATTTGTTCGGTTTGATATGTTATATATAGGTACGGATACCAAATACTCATGTATGTTTTTAGTTTGACTCAGGGATGCTATGATCGAATACTCAAAGCATGTGATGAGTTTAGGTGGTTTACTCTTTGAGCTTCTCTCAGAAGCCCTAGGTTTGAAATCTGAGATCCTTAAGAGCATGGATTGCTTGAAGACTATGCTAATGATCTGCAATTATTACCCACCTTGTCCACAACCTGACCTAACTTTAGGGATAAGTAAACACTCAGACAACTCCTTTCTCACGCTTCTTCTTCAAGACAACATCGGTGGTCTTCAAATTCTTCATCAAGACTCTTGGGTCGATGTCTCTCCTCTTCCTGGAGCTCTCGTCATCAACATTGGCGATTTCTTGCAGGTAAAGTAAAAAATCTAAAGAAACAAAAAACGGATACCCTTTAAATTAACGTGTCATGCATATGTTTAGATATGTATGTTTGGGTTTGATTTTGCAGCTGATAACGAACGATAAGTTTGTAAGCGTGGAGCATAGAGCGCTTGCAAATAGAGAAGGGACAAGGATTTCAATAGCGAGCTTTTTCAGCTCAAGTGCACTTCCCAATTCCACGGTTTATGGACCGATAAAAGAGCTTTTGTCTGAAGAGAACCCTCCAAAATACAGAGACATAACCCTAACAGAGTATACAGAGGGCTATTTTGAGAAAGGTCTCGACGGAACATCGCATCTGAAGAATTTTAGGATATGAATTAAAACTGTTGCATGATCAGCTCCTCTGTTCTTGGCTATATATGCAACCAATGTATAAAAAATAAGAAAGCATACTCTTTGTGTGTATGTATGTGTTGAGCTACTCTGTATTTAGTTCTTTCTACTACAGCCATACGTATCAGACTATGAGAGAATGCTTTGAGTTAATCTAATGATTCAAAACTTTATTTACCTCTTTCATGTTTGAGACAAAAATGAAGTTCCTTTTCATCAGGGTCAAGAGTATACCACACCAATTTTATATTTGCTTATTGTTATAATAATAGGTATAATGTATCGTATAGATAAATAGAAATAAAGACAAAAATATTTGTACCCGTAAAATAGGAAGACACTTGATAAAGAAGCGAGAGAGAGTTTATTACTCTTTATGGTTTATGGTTTTGATGTTTTTTAGGTGTGTTTACAAATGAACGAAATCGTTCGTTTATATAGAAGAGAAAAAGAGAAATTTACTGTGCGCGCATAGTGATGGTGGGCTCCACTTTCGTTTATATTTGACGCCGCATATTTTGATAAATGTTTTGCACGCCTCCTTCATTTGATGACTTTTTACAACACTCCCCCTTGGAGACCAGCGTCACTATCGCCTTTAGCTTAACGTCTTTGTTGCCTCGTTAAAAACCTTTCTAGGAAAACCCAGTGGGAAAAACCATAGACAGGTAAAAAGAGTACAACCACGCAAGCTCCCCCTCGATTGTGCAAGGAGTCATTTCATGGCTCTTGTTGACGACGCATTCCAATGTTATGGACATGTTTCCTGAACATAGTGGTGGGTAATGATTTTGTGAAGAGGTCGGCTGCATTGTCACATGATCGAACATATCTTACTTCAATTTCCTTATTCTTCTCGAGTTCTTGAGTGTATGAAAAGAACTTCGGAGGGATATGTTTGGTCCTATCGCTTTTGATATAACCTTCCTTCGTTTGGGCAACACATGCAGCGTTGTCTTCATATAAGATAGTTGGCTCCGTATTTATGTGAATCCCGCTGCTTGATCGGATGTGTTGGCTTATTNCGAGGAGGACAACGCCGTGGGGATGACGATATGGAGGCTCCCCGGAGGCGGATTCGCCGTCGGGAGGTTTAACGCCGCAATGAGAGACGGAGAGAGAGTTCTGCCTGTGGTGTTGACAGAAATGGACGGTGGCGGGATTGGTAACAGCGAGGGTCCAACTCCTAGACGGATCTCATGGGTTAGAGCACACGGGACACTCGAATTAGATAGCAACAACGGTGCTGGCTCCGGCTCTGGAGGCAGATTGAGGCGGATGGTTCGTGGGGTGGTGTCGTTAATGAGGAGAGTGAGACCAACCCGTGGCTCTAATTCCTCTGATGATGTGTCATCTTCTTCCAATACTCTGAATTTGAACATTGAAGTAGAATCTAGGGTTTTGGATCGGTCGAATTCAGTGTTGAGAAGATACTTCAGGAGAAACACAAGTAACAGAGATTCTTCACTTCTGCATTGAGAAATACTATTTTTTGGTTTGTTTGTTCATTCGACAATGTAAAATATTAAGAATTCAGAAGAAAGATTGAAACTCCATTTTATTTTTAATTCGATTCGTATGTTACATTACATCAAATGTCTAATGTTCATTCAAGCTTTCATCATTTTTCTTTAGCTTTTGCCTTGGACCCATACTCTCGAAACTTTTTTCCCGAGATTTTGGCTTGTTTGGTTTCCGAGAAAAGTAAAAGAATGCTTGTCCTTTAAGGCTTTTTATTTCCTCGGATGCACAGAAAATGAAAAGAAGAAAGTCATGAGAAGTGATGGTGAAGTTGCCAATTTTGAATTCAAATTTCAACTGCGAAGTCTTTTAATACCTGGACCAAGTCAAAAGTACTGAACGATGAAAACTCTCGTTACATAAATGGGAAATCCATTTTTTCGTAGATGAATGAGTATCTCCAAGTCAAAAATATTGAACGATGAAAACTCTTGTTGTAAATGGTAAATCCATTTTTTCGTAGATGTATGAGTATCTCCGACTCTATTTTAAATTTGGTGTTAAATTATATTTGTAATAAAATCTGCTCCAGCCATATTTATTTTAAATTATAAAATGGTATAATACCATTTTTGTTCCAAATATAAAACCATTTTATTTCATATTTTATTTTGCAATTGAACTTTTTTACTTATAAAGTTTCAAATTTTAGATACTTTTACTTTTAGAGTTATAAATAAATTTTTGTTCCAAAACTTGAACTCGATAGAAGATCCGAATCTTCGTGTATATGTTCAGACTGAACAAACACGGATTTTACGAAAAAAGGCTCAACAAGATCTGCCTCAATATGTTTCATTGGGATAATTTTTGATGATTTAAGTGGATTCGCAAGTGATTTACCGGAGTATTAACTTATTAAGTCATCAATCGTTGTTATACTAGATTTATTTTATGTTATTTTTAATTTCAAAATTTTTTAATTATTTTAAATTTATTATTATGTATATTTTCTATTAAATAATGCTATTTATTTTTAAATTTTAGACATTAGAGTGTTTTAATATTTATAATCATAAAAAATCTAATTTTACAACTGTTGACTTATTTTACAACTGTTGACTTATTTTACAAATGTTGACTTATTTTACACAACTGTTGACTTATTTTACAACTGTTGATTTATTTTACGCAACTGTTGACTTATTTTACAACTGTTGACTTATTTTACAAATGTTGACTTATTTTACACAACTGTTGACTTATTTTACAACTGTTGATTTATTTTACGCAACTGTTGACTTATTTTACAACTGTTGACTTATTTACAAATGTTGACTTATTTACAACTGTTGACTTTTTACAACTGTTGATTTATTTTCCAACAGTTGACTTATTTTACAACTGTCGACTCATTTTACAACTATTGACTTATTTTACACTTATTGACTTATTTTATACATTTTGACTTATTTTAAATATGTTGACTTATTTTACACAACTATTGACTTATTTTACATATATTAACTTATTTTACAACTATTGACTTATTTTCAATTGTTGACTTATTTTAAACAATTGTTGACTTATTCTACTTAACTGTTGACTTATTTTACACATGTTGACTTATTTTACACATGTTGATTTATTTTACAACTATAGACTTATTTCACACATGTTTACTTATTTTACACATACCCTATTCGTTTCTGTAGTAAGGTGCTACATCTGGATGCTGCATTAAACGGTACATATGGATGATGCATTTAAATATTGTTCGTTTTTTATTCTGATTTTTACATCCACATATTGCTCTTTACTTATTTTACACAACTATTGACTTATTTTACATATATTAACTTATTTTACAACTATTAACTTATTTTCAATTGTTGACTTATTTTAAACAACCGTTGACTTAATCTACTTAACTGTTGACTTATTTCACACATGTTAACTTATTTTACACATATTGATTTATTTTACAACTATAGACTTATTTTACAATTCTCGACTTATTTTACACATGTTAACTTATTTTACACAGACCCTATTCGTTTATGTAGTTGGGTGCTATATCTGAATGCTGCATTGAAGGCTACATATGAATACTACATTTAAATATTGTTCGTTTTTTATTCTGATTTTTACATCCACATATTAAAAAAATCTAATTTTACCAACCAAAAAATATTAAGTTATGAAAATTTTGAAAGAAATTAAATAAATAGGTAAATTTGTAAATTTTGGAAAAAAAATATGTATAATTAGCTATTAATAATAAAATAGAGAAAGAAAAATAATTAGCAATTAAAATATTTTTTTTCAAACGAAAAATAAAATTATACATTGCAGAGAAATTTAATTGCATTTTACAACTATTACATTTTGAAAAATGCAATCATACATTAGAGATGCCCTAAGCACAGTCTAAAAACACTCAAAATTATCTCCTCAACTTCGACTAAACAAATTTTGAGGGATTTAAAGCGATTTGAAATAATAGAAAACGTTTGTGGTATTGTTGTCCAATATCTATTACCATCCGCTAAAATGTTAGCGAGAGAACCAATCAAACTTATAAATATATATTTTTTTGTTTACTACAGTTTTTAAAAAAAATAAATGATAAAATATATTTTTTGGTAGTCGAAAAACTCAAAATTCTGTCCTCAATTTCGGCACTCAAAATTCGGTAATTAAAGTGGGAATCTAGGGCTATAATGCTATATGCATAATTACTTAATTAGTCCATAATAAAACAAAAGCGGAGAAGAAAATTCACTAAAACAGAGAGAGAGATCATTTAACATACAACAAAGTCCACAAAAGACCAAACTCCTACCGACGATTCTTAATTGTCATTTTATGATTTTATCTTCATTTTGCTTGTTGAACCAAAAAAAAAAAAAAATCTTCATTTTGCTTTATCTTCTTCTTCTAAGCAGGAATCTTGTAAAAACGGAAGTTAAAAAAAAAATGGTGACCAAAAACTCTATCGAATTCGATCCTTATATCGAAAGAAAGGCTTTCGACGAGACAAAAGTAGGAGTAAAAGGGCTCGTCGACGCTAAAATCACCCAAGTCCCTCGAATCTTCCACATCCCGCAAGATTCCTCAACAGACAACAAGAAACCCTCTGTCTCTGTTTCCGACCTAGAGATCCCTACCATCGACTTTGCAAGCGTCCACGTGGACACAGCTTCACGTGAAGCCGTCGTTGAGAAAGTCAGAAACGCGGCGGAGGATTGGGGATTCTTCCAGGTGATCAATCATGGTATTCCTTTAAACGTTCTTAAGGAGATTGAAGATGGAGGTCGCAGGTTTCACGAGGAAGATCCTGAGGTCAAGAAACGATACTTCTCGCGTGATTTCAGCAAGAACAAATTTGTCTTCAACAGTAATTTCGATCTGTACAGTTCTTCTCCGTCGGTTAATTGGAGAGATGCTTTCTCTTGTTACATGGCTCCAGATCCTCCACCTCCTGAGGATCTCCCAGTGGCTTGCAGGTAACGGAAACAGACTAACACTTTTTTTTTTGCCATTTTAATTTGGAGGATCACAAACAAAATTCATAATCACAAGAGCTGCAGTAGCCAAATATATAAATTTTGCAGTTTTTTTGTATTTTTTAGTTTATGAAATATAGAAACCAAGCAAAAAAATCCCCAATATCATTTGTTCGGTTTGATATGTTATATATAGGTACGGATACCAAATACTCATGTATGTTTTTAGTTTGACTCAGGGATGCTATGATCGAATACTCAAAGCATGTGATGAGTTTAGGTGGTTTACTCTTTGAGCTTCTCTCAGAAGCCCTAGGTTTGAAATCTGAGATCCTTAAGAGCATGGATTGCTTGAAGACTATGCTAATGATCTGCAATTATTACCCACCTTGTCCACAACCTGACCTAACTTTAGGGATAAGTAAACACTCAGACAACTCCTTTCTCACGCTTCTTCTTCAAGACAACATCGGTGGTCTTCAAATTCTTCATCAAGACTCTTGGGTCGATGTCTCTCCTCTTCCTGGAGCTCTCGTCATCAACATTGGCGATTTCTTGCAGGTAAATCTAAAGAAACAAAAAAAAAACGGATACCTTTAAATTAACGTATCATATGTTTAGATATATATGTTTGGGTTTGATTTTGCAGCTGATAACGAACGATAAGTTTGTAAGCGTGGAGCATAGAGCGCTCGCGAATAGAGGAGGGCCAAGGATTTCAATAGCGAGCTTTTTCAGCTCAAGTGCACTTCCCAATTCCACGGTTTATGGACCGATAAAAGAGCTTTTGTCTGAAGAGAACCCTCCAAAATACAGAGACATAACCCTAACAGAGTATACAGAGGGCTATTTTGAGAAAGGTCTCGACGGAACATCGCATCTGAAGAATTTTAGGATATGAATTAAAACTGTTGCATGATCAGCTCCTCTGTTCTTGGCTATATATGCAACCAATGTATAAAAAATAAGAAAGCATACTCTTTGTGTGTATGTATGTGTTGAGCTACTCTGTATTTAGTTCTTTCTACTACAGCCATACGTATCAGACTATGAGAGAATGCTTTGAGTTAATCTAATGATTCAAAACTTTATTTACCTCTTTCATGTTTGAGACAAAAATGAAGTTCCTTTTCATCAGGGTCAAGAGTATACCACACCAATTTTATATTTGCTTATTGTTATAATAATAGGTATAATGTATCGTATAGATAAATAGAAATAAAGACAAAAATATTTGTACCCGTAAAATAGGAAGACACTTGATAAAGAAGCGAGAGAGAGTTTATTACTCTTTATGGTTTATGGTTTTGATGTTTTTTAGGTGTGTTTACAAATGAACGAAATCGTTCGTTTATATAGAAGAGAAAAAGAGAAATTTACTGTGCGCGCATAGTGATGGTGGGCTCCACTTTCGTTTATATTTGACGCCGCATATTTTGATAAATGTTTTGCACGCCTCCTTCATTTGATGACTTTTTACAACACTTATTTATATTTACGGAATAAAGAACGAACAAATTTGTCGACTCCTCCTAGCTAGTCTAGTTTCCTACTATATAATAGTATCCCACATTCATATTAAATTATTTACGTGGATAATTCTGTCGATAATGCATATAACAATTCGATCTATAGCTATCAATATTTTATGGATGAAAGGTATATTGATATTATGATATATATAGCTGTGATTATGCTCGGATTCGTCATGCACTCCATCATCGACTGAATATTTGAATATTAATTTATATAATTTGATAGATAATCAAAGAACGGGCACGGTCTACATATAAAATATTTTTCAGTTTTCAATTTCTTATGCAAGAGCCAACTTATGTTCGTTTTGTGGACGTTATCCTTCGAAGCAATGTTCCATCAACACCAAAATCAGAACTTGGATGATTCGGAACTAATGCGCTACAGTTTTGTATTTTTTGCAACTTAATAAAACGGCGCCATGATTGCGTAAGATCAAATCATAACAATTAACAAATAAAATAGTATGAGAAAGCACTGAAAACTGAAATTAAAAGTGTAAATTGACCAACTTTAACTCGTTTTATTTCGGTTTATGTATATGCTAAAAGTTTGTATCAAATTTTGTTTAACCGAAATATACTACTAAAGTAGTTAATATATACTAATTACCAAAAAATGTAATTAGTATATACTTTTTTGGTAATTAATTAGTATATACATAAACCGAAATTTACTACAAGAAAAACTGATTTTAGTTACAAATTAACCACAACTTAGTTGTGGCTACTTAAAAATAGCCACAAAGCAAACCAATTTAAAATTTTGTGGTAATCCGTAATATTTCGTGGATATATAGACACGAACAAATTGTGTGGCAATTTTGTGTCTAATTTACCACGGATAACCACAAATAGATGTCGTGACAATTTAGTTACAACATAGACACATTTTGTTCGTGGCAAATCGACACAAAACAAGTATTGTAGCTATTTCTATCAATCTGCGACAACTGCGTCGTGGCTAATTGTAGCTAATGTGTTGAAATAATTTAACCACTTAGCCACAAACAATAACGTGGCAAATTATAGATAT
The DNA here is from genome assembly GCA_020283515.1 of Alliaria petiolata. Taxonomy (NCBI): domain Eukaryota; kingdom Viridiplantae; phylum Streptophyta; class Magnoliopsida; order Brassicales; family Brassicaceae; genus Alliaria; species Alliaria petiolata. Next base: position 281,411,774 of record JAHZTW010000001.1, read on the forward strand.
TGTATGTCGGTGAAGATATTATACCGTCGACCATTGTTGAAATCTTGTGACAAGTCAATACAAAAAGTCTATCAAGTCTCTTCAAATAGATTTAGCAGAATATATTCGATTTGGGCTACGACTAAGTTGTGGCTATCCGTGGGTTTGGAAACTAGATTGATGTGAGTGTGTGGTTTGCTAAAGGCTTTTTGGTGAAAATTGGTTGCATTGTTGATAGTAGTTGAAAATTGATTGCATTGTTGATATTACGAGTGATTTGGAAACTAGATTGATGTGAGTGTGTGGTTTGCTCAAGGCTTTTTGGTGCTAGAGTCAAACCAGTTTGGGAGATTATATACCTTATGTTCTCAAACCCGAAATTGGCTGAATAAAATGGAATTTAACTTGGTTCGGTTTGCTTTCCAAAGTTAAGGTTTATGGCCTAGAGATTGAGAGATCACCTAGAAGCATCTCACCAACACCATTGCAAAGGAGATTAGGGTTACGGTTTATGCCAACTATATAAAGTTATTTAGCTGATTTTATTTTTTTCATAATATATTTACATGCACACTTCGCACTAATAATAATAAAAAAATTCAGAAGGTATATTCATATACTTTGAAAAAAATATTTATGTGTTTTCAAAATAATATGAAAATTTTGTTTGATTAAATTAAAAATAATTACTTTACAATGACGAGAGCAAGAGATGAACAATTTGCAGAGTGGTGTAAAAACTACGTAAGTTCTAAAATTTAGTGCTTGAATTTTTAATCTCATCTATATTAATGTTTGAATATATTTTTCACATTAACGATGCTAGCGAGTCATATGATTTCCCATTATAGATGCTTGAATTTGTACAAGGTCCACAACATCAATTCACTTCATGGCCTATGTATTATTCGAGGGGATACCACTACCATACACATCACCATGGACAAAACAAGAAGACGATGAATTATGGAGCATGTGTTCGTGGGACTGCTGACACGGAGTATTTTGGACTAATCGAAAATATATTTATGATAGAGTATCATGGGGCCGTTGGACTAAAAGCCATGATTTTCAAATGCGAATGGTTCAACACCACATTTGGTCGAGGAATACGAAGGCATCCATCTGGTATTGTTGATGTTTGTCCATAGATGCATTGCGATAAATACGGTCTTTTCATATTACCGGAGCAATGCGATCAAGACTGTTACATTCCTTATCCGTGTTTGCATCAAGTTAGAGAAGAATGGTGGGCAACGACAAAAATTACACCAAGGGGGTTTCGTGAATCTCAAGAAGTTTCTCAAACTGCATTTCAAGAGAACATTCTCGATAGAGCGGTAATAGGCACTGCTATTATATCTGTTGAAGCACATGCACTCGGAGATGCATCAGATGATCATAAGCCTATACCGATAGATAATCCTAATGATGAGTATGTTTCTGAAGATGATTTAGAAGATGATTTTCATGAATATTCAGATTCAGATATCGATTCAGATTCAGATTAAGAATATTATATGATCGATTGCACAATAGAATTTGATTAATTTCTGAATTAAATATCAATATATGTATGTTTATGTGATTTAGATTTATCAATGATTTTTAATCTAAGTTAATGTTATAAAAATAAATTTAAAACAAAAAAAAATAATTTAAGCTAATTTTAAATCAAAATATATTTTTTGAAAAAAAAAATTAAATCAAAAAAATTATCAATCTAAATGATTTTTAATTTAAGCTAATTTTAATTTAGATCTCTTATAGCCACGTCTAGTCATACAATAATTTCTAGCTCTGTTCAATTGATAATTTTGGCTAAGATATTTCATTTCCCGGCTAAAGTTTTGGCCATGAAATTGCTTTTCCCGGCTAAAATTTAGTTTTGCCGGTGAAATATTAGGGATTAAGCGGCAAAATATTTGTTAATTACACTCATTATATCAGAAACCCTAAGATTATGTCCTCCGCCACCAAACAATACTCTCTCTCTCTCTCGACATCGTTTATTCCGCTGATTCACTCACAATTCTAATTCACTCACAAATCCGATTCACTCACAATCACGAAATCGATTCTTCGTTCTCCCCTAGATCCTTTCATATCTCTAATTTCTTCAAGTTTGGCTCTCTGTATTTCCCTCTATAGCGACCTCGTACGTTTTCTCCGACGATAACAAAGTAACTCTCGGTTCTTCTCTTTGACTTCTTCAAGTTCAGGTTCGTGTGTCTCTCGCTCTCTTTCTCTCTCGTTTCTTTGAGTATAGTTTTCTTCCACCAAACAATACTCTCTCTCTCTCTTTGATTCACTCATACTTTCGTTTGTAGATGAATCTCCGAGGCCCTTCAACCCTGCGTTCGGCTCGTTTGCGCCAAACTTGTATGCCTCCTGGAGCAACGAGGTCAGCTAGCTCATCCACTTCCCGGCATCCTCTTCCTAGCTTAGCAGCTGTGATGAGTGCACCGGAGCGACGAAACATGCCTCATCTCCACCCACGCAGACTCAATGGCGATTTATGGTGAGTTTCTGTTTTTAATGTTTGTGATTAAATATCTGTGGTGTTATTCTAGGCTAGTGAGAGAAACAAAATCAATTAAATTTTCTGTGGGAAAGCACTTGTATTAGATGAGTCGAATGTATTTTATATATGTTTTGATCCAATTCTAGGCTAGTGAGATAAACTAAACAAAATCAAGTCTTTTGATCCAATCTAGTTTCTGGTTTTATCTATGTTTTGTTTTATTGTATTGGTTTGCATTGGTTTCAGATTCTGCCTAAGTCATATTTTCTTTCTTCAATTTTAGGTTTGACATACACGATTGCATGCGGAAAGACATTGTCGCAACATGGCAGTCCGATTTTTGGGGACCATGGTGGAACTTTAATATGGTCCCACAGTCTAAGAAGGATTCATGGTGGATTTGCTTTGTGGTAAGTTCATTTTTAATCTATGTTTGTAATTAACATTATTACATTTGAATCTCTTACCTCATTCTAATACTTTTGTTTTTTCTGTTATTTGTTGTAGCAAAATACTTTTGGGAACCAGAGCATCATGATTCGGTTCTCTGGTGGTGGGAATTTACTTTGAAAGGATCAATCGGCAATCTTATTAACAAGAGGAGGAGAAATAAGAAGAAACCACCCTACATTGGCGTGGCAGACTGGGCTATAATGGAAAAGGCTTGGGAAGAGGAAGGAAACAAGAGTAAGAGCGAAACCAATTCCACAAACCGTACTTCAGAGGATGGTGCGGAGGACACATACTCGGAAGGATGGCACTTTCATTGACAAACGAGTAGAGGCTCGTGTAGCTGCTGCTGAAGCATTAGTAAGGCAGCGCTTAGAAGCATTAAATCTGGACATCCATAATGAATCAGCTTGCACAGAACCTTCTCCGCAGGAGCTCACTGATGCTTACATAGAGGTAATCGTTTAGACTCTTAGATTTAATTCTGATAAAAGGTGCAATTCTTAATTTGTTTCCTGTGATATGCTGTTTAGTGTTGGTTTAATTGCTGATTTTGAACGAGATGAGCAAATATGATTTGATTTCTGTTTAAGTCTAGATTAATACTTGTTTCATGTTTGTAGAATCTGATTAAGCAAATAGCATCTTAGTTCTTAATTGTTTGCTTGTAATATGTTGTTTCTTCGTTGTTTGATTGCTTCTCTTGAACGAGAATTGAGAAACTAGTTTCTTATTTTTCTTTATGTCTAGATTATTACTTGTTTCAATTTTGTTCAACCCGATTAAGCCTTGTCTCTTGTTTTAAGTCTTGTTTAAGACTTGTTTTCTCTTCAGTTTTGTTTGAGTTGGTAAATCCAATTCTGTCCATTTTCGAGTTCTTTGTCATCTATTAAGTTTTGCTGCCGTGTATCATTTGTTAGGCTTCTTTCGTTTTATTGTATTGTATTTGTTTGCGTTGGTGTCAGATTATTGTATTGGTTTTGATTGCTACATAAAAATTAAAACTGTCTATTTTATCTTTTTTTTTTTGCAGGTTGCAATGAACAACAAAGGGCGTGTGTATGGACTTGGATCGATTCAGCATGTTGATGTTGATGCCAACGACTCTACTGGTGCTTCTCTCCGCAGAAACATGGATGTAGAAATGTGCATGGCCAATATGGAAAGCAACATAGGCGAGCAACAGAATGAATCGGTAGGCATGAAGAGAGCGATTGATGTGCTTTTGCAGATTAATGGAGTCGACCCGGTTACACTTCAGAAAGTACCACGTGATGAGGAAACTGAAATTGATTCATGTTCGAGTGAGTCAGCACACCATCCAACCCAGCCCCCCATTGTTCACCACTAGAGTTGCTTCAACAAGGTTTCAGGTTTAAGGATTTTAGGTTCCATTGTGATGTGATATAACTCTAGTACTTTTGGGTATTTAGACAATTTCAATCGGCTATTTTAGGTGTCTTTTTTAATCACCTAATATATGTAATCGGCTACTTTATGTATTTTTTCAATCGGCTAATATATGTAAACAACTACCTTAGGTATTTTTTCAATCGGCTAATATATGTAATCGGTTAATGAAATGTTTATTTTTAAATTTTTAACATTTTGATTTTAATTTTGTAATTATATTAATTTGTTTTTTTTTAGTAAATTATTTTCATTAGCCACAAATTGTGGTGTGGTTTTTTGAGGATAAAGACCCAAAGTTTTTGTAGCTATGTATTGCTTTAACCACAATTAAAATGTGTTTATTTGTGGCTAGTAGATACTATAATTTTGTGGATATTCGTATCTAATAAGCTACGGTTTGGTCGTAGCTAAGTTGTAGATATATAGATACATTTGAGTTGTGGTATTTTGTGTCTAAGTACCACAATTACATTTGTGGCTATTGGTGGCTAATAGCTATGGTTAGGTTGTGCCAATACGTAGCGAATATAGATACAAATACAGTCGTGTCTATTTGTGGTAATTAGCCACAGATTTCGGCGTGACTATGTTGTGGCAAGGTAGCCACGAATAGTGACGTGAGCCGGATAGCTACGAGCTCAATGCTACAATTTGTTGTTGTGTCAAGTCGTGGCTAATGGCAAAATAACCACGGAAAATTAACCGTAGCTACAACTAAATTTGTAGCTAAATACAGTTTTTCTTGTAGTGATTGATCTCTCTAAACTATATGAATGACAGAAAAAGAGATACACAATATATTCACCCTGCCTATTTCAAGACTCATAGGAATCAAAATGGAGATATCCAATTAATATTTTGGTAAGAACGGCAATTTTCTTACGAAATCTGTTTTGACATATATTCTGCAGAAATTTGAAAGTTTTTTTCAAAAAAACATCTAACCAATAAATCTTATATCTTTTTGTTCATCTTTGTTTTAAATTTTGGTATCATCAACAAATCGTCCGGTCTGAAAAAATATGGATGTAGTCTCTATTTGATACTATTTTTTTAATACTACAGTATGTTGTCAACGTCTGATTCTAATAATTATATACACAATGATTGTATCCGGTACAGGCCATTTCACAAGGAACCAGCTCTTTGGTCGCCGGCGATTAAGTTATTAGCTTATGTATAAAATTACTTTTGTAGTTCACAATTCCAATTACTTTACCGTTGTACTAGCCACAGCAAACCTCCAACAATAAAGTCAACACTGTACTACAAACACAACAATCCACACGTACAATACACCATATATGCTCATGAAGTGAAAAACTAAACAACAATAACTAAAATGGCTTTCTCTTCCAAAACCCTAAAGTCAACTCTCTTCTTCCTCTCTATTCTTTTCCTCTGCTTCTCCTTGATCCTAGCTCACGGCGGCATAGAAGACGGCGACGAAAAGGAGGAGGGGACTACGGCCAACCAACCGCCTCCGGGCACCGGAACAACCGTCGTGAATCTCCGGTCGAAAGGGTTGGTGCTTGTGAAGATCTACTGCCTTATAATTCTCTTCTTTAGCACATTTTTGGCGGGGATTTCTCCTTATTTTTACCGGTGGAATGAGTCTTTTCTTCTCCTCGGAACTCAATTCTCCGGCGGAATATTCCTCGCGACCGCTCTAATCCATTTTCTCAGCGACACCAACGAGACTTTCCGAGGGCTGAAACACAAGGAGTACCCTTACGCATTCATGTTAGCTGTCGGTGGATATTGCCTTACGATGCTCGCAGACGTGGGGGTTGCATTTGTAGCGGTTGGGAGCAATAATAATCACGGAGGCGCCGGAGATTTGAGGGTGGATGATGATGACGTGGCGGTGAAGGATGAAAGCCGTCGTGAGATTGGAAATGGTACTCATGTGGATGTGAATCAAGCGATTGTACGGACGAGCGGATTTGGAGACACCGCTTTGCTGATTTTTGCACTTTGTTTTCACTCCATCTTTGAGGGAATCGCCATTGGTCTCTCAGGTAACCATCAGTGAAAGCCCTAATTGCATCTTCGTTGAATATAATCAAGTAGTTAATCTAAGATCGATATTGGCGTAGTTAGAATTGTTTTAGATGTATAGTTAATCATTCATTTTATGTGATTTTGGTTATCTATCCACACTGTATTGGCCAAATAATTAGGTCTTGGTCCATGGTTGAATCACGGAAATGGTCTTATCAATAGTGTAAATCACCTTAGAACACTTGGTACTAGGTACTAACTAAAAAACGTAATTATAGTCTAATGGTTTTTTGTTAGTATTGATTTATACTATATGTAGCTAGTGGATTTATGTTCATATACAACGTTACAAAATTCGAAATTACCATACATTATCATCCAGTGGATTTATATAGCTGTTACAAACTCCACAAGTAATGTAAACTTCGACCCAATTCATGATGCATTTATATAAGTATGATAACCAAGTTCTCTAATGAATATTATGAGCAGACACTAAAAGCGACACTTGGAGAAACCTATGGACAATATCGTTGCACAAGATCTTCGCGGCAGTAGCAATGGGAATAGCTCTCCTCAAGCTAATCCCTAAACGACCATTCTTCCTCACCGTAGTCTACTCCTTCGCCTTTGGGATATCGAGTCCCTTAGGGGTTGGGATTGGCATTGGAATCAATGCCACGAGCCAAGGAGCTGGCGGTGATTGGACCTACGCGATCTCAATGAGCATTGCCTGTGGAGTCTTCGTGTATGTTTCGGTCAACCACCTTATCTCAAAAGGGTATAAGCCTCGTGAGGAGTGTTACTTCGACAAGCCAGTCTACAAGTTTCTTGCTGTCTTCCTCGGCGCTGCTTTGCTCTCTATGGTTATGATTTGGGATTGATTTTGTTTGACACTTCTGTTTCATTATAATTACTTTTTTCATTCCTCTATGCTTAAGTCCTTTTTCTAGTAAGTTTTTTGAAGAATTTAATTCATTGTAAATCGTCGACAAAAAAAATGTAAACATTTATACAATATGTGATAAGGAAATCAAATTGAGCCGCATAGGCCAGGTAATCTACACCATCTGCTATTTTTGTGTCACATCTACATTTTTTTGGCTATGAAGAGTTATTATATCCGGATGAAGAAAACATTAATCAATACATAAAAATGAAAGAGAGGATGCTAATTAAGAGTGTAACTCGACTTCACAATGAGATAAAGTACTGACATCAAAGGATCAAAAAGCAGTGCGCTATATGAATGATTAATTTGAATTAAGATTTTGTTCAATTTGGTTAAACTGGATTTTGTACTTTTAACAGAAACCAAATAAATATAGAAAAAAAATTAATGGCACATTCACATTAAGACTTTGAATAGTAGTATCGATGGAGCAGACCGGACCGGACGACGGGACGAGTGATGGACCAACACGCTTGTTTTCACTAATCGCAGTGTGGTCCATTCTGTAGCGGAAACACATAAAAATGTATGCATATAAATTTTGAATAGTAAACACAAATAGGAAAAATCACAATTATTCGTATTTCACTTTTGCTTTTGCCCACAACTTATCGTTCAATCTATTTGGTCCGCTTGATCCGTGACGGGGCCTAAGGTTAGTTATCGATCAGTACGATATTGTTTTCTTAAGTGTCCAATTTTACAGAACTAACTCGGCCTATGTTAAGCCCAATCATGCGATTCAACAAAAAAGAAAAACAATGCGGTTTAATTTTCCTATAGTTTATATCTATGGGATAGTACAATATATCATTTATTTTATTTGTAAGATGGACCGACATATATAAATGCGAACGGTGGAGCTAGAACAGTACTGGTACAGTTTTGTTTATATATGTCTTTTAAATTCCCAATGTTTCAGAGGGAATCTCTCTCACTTCAATACAACTATTTGTATACAACCATTTTTATTAAAAGAAAATACTAGAGTGTGAATATAATTTCAGCATCATAATCTTTTGCATTACAATTCCATTACGTCACGAGTCGATACAAGCGTGATTCAATAAAAATACTCTTACCATTTCAAATTAGTGTCAGTTTTAGATTTGTTTTGTAGTTATTTAAAAAGTTAAAAGAAAGCTATATTACCGTTTCTCGTTTTTGACGTACGATAGTGTAACTTTTTCTCTTTACGTACAATCGTAAAACAGAGACTTTTAAATAAAATAAAAATAGTAAAGTAAAAAATAATACACATAAAGTGCTTCATTAATACATAATTAAAAACAAAATAAGAGATTAACGGATGGGTAAAAAAAAGAAGAGAAAAATCGAGTAAAATCTGTAACTAATTAGCCTACAGTCTTTCTTCACATCTACAACGAATCTCTCAGGCGTGTTTGTGCCAACAAACGAGCATCGAAACGCAGCGTTTCACGATGTAAAACCGAGACTTGTGCTCCTTGGCCATATTACGACATTTTCGTGTGACCGAAGCTCCTTTCTGAGACAAGCTCCGAGAGATGGAACACTTGGAAGCGGAAGCCGTAGAAGATGTGTCAGCTTGGCATTTCGTCGAACCGCTTCTAGACAGGAACGGAGATTTCGAAGGAGTCGGTTTTGCTGAGAAACTCCGTCTAAAGATTGGTTCCGACGAAGAATACGAAGCGTGTTTTGTTGAGAAGCTTCGTGTGAAAATGGGTTTTGAAGAAGAAGAAGTGGAAGAAGATTTTGTTGAGAAGCTTCGTGTGAAAACGACGGGTTTTGATGAAGAGAAATGAGCGGTTTCGAAGATGGAATCTTTCTTGGAAGCTTTCCACAACTTTTCATCATCCATGAATCAAGAGTGGATGTTCTAAGTTCTATTGATCCAGCTCTGTATATAGATGTACATCAATATATATAGAGTGCGTGTGTGTGTGTGTTTGTTTGATGTTTGGACTGAAGATAGAGCTAAGAAATGATATTGAGCTTGGAATGAAATAGGTCAAAGCTTTTAAGACGCTTCTTATAATATTTAGATATGTGTACACACATATTAAAGAATCATTATAAAAAAAAGTTGAATATTGTAGTTTAAGAGATTCCATTTTATATATCGTTTTAAATTATTGCATTTGTTATAGTTTTCACCTTTTAGTGAAATACATTTTTCATATGTATATAGCAAAAACATCAATAAACTGAATCTATTTAATGTTCTAAAACTATATTATTCTTAATTATATCTATTTTTTTTGTGTTTGTCGTCAATTCATTCGTATTAGCTATATGAAATTAACCTATGGAGAGATATTTATATAGAGACAAATACAAACCTATAAATAAGTGAATTTAAATAATCTGGATCGACGTAATTGGTACAACTAAATTCCAACTTTGAAAAAAAAAATGATAGTTGATTGGAAATTCTCCTACAATAGCCTACTTCGTGATAAGTTAAGCTGAGATGGCTTATAGTTTAACAATAATTAGCAAGAAAATTGTAAGTAAATGCAGAGCGAATAATTGATCTGGCTCGTAAACTTTTTTAATAAAAAACGAAATGTTTTCTTTGGAGGCTTGGAGCTATTATATTGGAAACCAAAACTTAAAAAAGCTTTGATACTAAGGGTTAAAAATAGATCATCAGGTAAAATTTATTCCAGAAAATTTAAAGACATGTGTTGGTAGACAAAACACATTAAAGTACGTTCACGGACGCAGAGCTTTAGATGTACATATCATCCTGCTACGTTAATTGAATGGAATTATAAACAAATGAGTGATAATGAAATAGTGGTGGAGAAGCATAGTTATTTTAACTGAACAATGTTTTTGCTGAATAATGATCACTAGCAATTTAATAAAAATTATTAGTGGAACGACTAGTTTAGTAATTAGAAAATTGTCGATGTTTAACAATTCATATATGGATATGACTGGATTCAAATTTTGAGTGTGACATAATGACGATACAGTGGTACAAAATCATTAGATTACATGCATGCATTGTTACCAATAGTCGATGGATAACTAAGATGATATGTGGGAGATTCGATATAAATTCAAACGTATTATAAGTTTTTCTCCACAGTTAACATGGCATAAATCGAGATTATAGTTTACCGGATCTTCATTTAAAAATATCAAGCACACAGGCTTATTTAAGTACTACTTGTTATCGACGTCATTACTTACTTTTTGGTTTTGTCGTCGTTATTTACTTACTTATTCAAAAGCTTACAAATGTCGGATTAAATATTTTCTTAGGAGTTGGGGACCATAAGTGTACGATTTGGTCAAAGAAAACCCATCAACAGATATGATATAGAAATGTAAAACAAACAGCAAAGTGAAAATTGAATTTGCTTTCACATTATTTCATTGAAACTTTGAAGATTTATTAATCCACCAATTTACGGGAACTTTGAAAATTTAATATAGGTTATTTTTTCGAACAAACTTTGAAAACTATTTATCATTTTCTGTATAATTCTCCCTTGAGCAAGTTTTTTTTTTTTTTTAAACAAGGAAAATGTGCCTCGAGATTCATATGATCCATGTGGAGGAAATGTTTTCTTTTCGATATCGGGTCAAAGAAACTATATAAATACACAATAAACGTTGGGACCAAAGGCAAAGAATTGACCAAAGAACACTCTTATGGGCCATTTACACATGTGACCATGTGAGTTCCCACAAACCATAACCACAAGAGACTTCTCACTTCTGAGTTCTCACTATTCACATTCATCTAATTAGAAACTTATCAAGGTCTATTTATTTAAACATAATTGTCACAACTTTGTTTGGTTTTTTAAAGCATATGTGGGATCCTTTGAAAGCACTACATGTGAGTGGTTTTGCCAATAACAGAAGCAAGAAAGAAACATCATAAGCTTGAGGATATTTCACAACATGTGCATGATCAAGAAGTCAAAAACAATAAAAGAGACTTTACCTTCTGTTTTTGAGTCCTTGTAACATCTCCAAGTCTCGACATCTTTTACTTTCTTCATTAGAGAACGACATATTTTTTTTTAACAAGAGTAGCCATGTATTTGCTGATGCAGCATCATCAAGATTCCCATTCGAAAAGGAATCCTTTTCTCGGATCGAGAAGCGAGAACAAAGGAAACCACATCTCTTGTGAATCTTAATGATACTGCATCTGCAACTACTGGCTGTTGGCAACTATCACAGGCTATATCTTTTTGCCTTTTCATCAAGAACCCAGACAAATCAACCACAGACGAAAGACCCTTATCGGTTTGAGCTCTAAAGTTGGGAACTTCTATGGCCACCACCAAATGAACACACAAAGAGGAAAGCAAGAAGATTCAGAAAGCAAATCAATCAGCAAGATGATTCTGGGTAGAAGCTATTGAGAGAGATGGGTGCATGAATATATACACAACTATGAAGAAAGCTAGTTGGTCGATGTAAAATCACTTGGAAAAGGACAGACCTAGGATGCAACCTATCTGATAATTGACTTTTGAATAGAGAAAGAGAGAGAGAGAGATCACATCAATATAACACAAGCCCACTTCACTGCACAAGTGTCAGGACCAGAAGCCAAAGCTAAAGAGTTTTTCATATGAAATATCTGAAAATCTCAAGTGTTTTTATACACAAACCTCAAAACCTTTATTCTCCAAAGTACCATGAAGAAGCCAATAAAGAAATATTTCCAAGTGGAGATGGTTAATGGGTTGCAAATGCAAAGGACGATCAAATAAAGTTTTATCAAGATAGAAGAATTTTATTAAACTAACCATGGTTGATTAGTATTGAACAAGTGGGGATTAGGAAAATTATTAGATTAGAAATGGTTCCTTTATCAAATTAATTATGATTAAGATTGTTCCCTGTGCGGTTCCTTACCTGTAAAGGCGAAAACACTCAGAAAGCAAGCAGCTTTAGTTTTAAGCTGGAGGTGTTCATATACTTTAAGTCAGGGAATCAGTTAAGATCCGGAGATTTAGAAAGTTAGGGTCACATGTACCCCAGTTGAATGGACCAAGGAAAAGAAAATGGATGCAGCAAATCACGGTTGGACTATGCAACAGCAAACATGGATCGTCATCAAAGGACAAAAGATAAAGCAGTCAATCAATATTTGTGTTAGGAAATAACTTAAAACTCATAAGCTACAGCTACAAGCAATCAAGATGATATGAATGGTCTTTTAGTATTCGTAACAGCAAATCAAGTTTCAGATTCGTGCTAACCCAAAGTGTTGAACTCTAAACTATTATTAATACCTATAAATGATGAGAAATATCTTGAACTTGATATTAAGGGGAGCCACGAATCGCATAAAAGCATATCCTTTTCACAAGCCTAACATTCCAATAAAAAATGGAAAAATGGAAAAATCCAACTCATCTTCACTCATACATCATTGACTGATAGATACCAGATAATTAGACACAACACATGTTCCTCTAGAGCACTAGTAAACAAAAGGAATGAACTTGTGCCTAACCTTATCAGCATAATCCGAATAGCTTTGCCCGAAACTCTCCACCATCAATTCTTCCTCCAGCTTTGCCTTCTTGTTGTAGTAAACCAAACAAACCGCTACAAGAAACAACAGGCTCAAAGGCGCACGCAGCGCGGTGCAGTATGTAGCGAAAAGAAGCATCGTAGAAGCATATATCGGATGCCTGATCCATCTATAAGGACCAAACTGCACAACAGCTGTTGGAACAACGACCTTTTCGGAATATCTAGCAAGATAAAGCGTTGAATCGTAATGCATAAGCATTGTAACCACAATCAAAACCCATATCCCTACATTAGCCCAACCGCCTGGTAAACGGTGAAGCTCAGGCCCTTCAAAAGCCGCAAGCCAATGCCCAACCATGATGCCAACACCAAACAAAACCCGAGACCATAAAGGCGTGTTCACGTCCCATTTGGGATCATGCGTGCGAGCGTAGTAATCTCCATAGAGCCGTTTCCTCACGCTTACATTGAAGAAGAAGAAGTAATGGTAAGCCAAGAAGAACACAAAAGGCCAGCCTTCAAGGTAACCGTTGAAATAAGCAGGAGGCACAAGTGTAAGCCAAATGAAGACAGAAGTTACAATACCAAGCTGCTCAAAGGCATTGGCTTCGCCGAGACAATGCTTACGGAAGCAGTAAATTCCGTAACCCGCGAGACCCACAGCGATAAACCAAGGCCAGAAGAGCCATGTCCAGCTGAAATACATCCAGAAGAATGGGTCGAAGACCAAAGTCAAAGTCTTTTTTGCAGCCACAGTCAAAATCGATAGCACAAGAGTTAATTTCACAACATCCAAGGGCTTCACTTTCAATTCGCGAACTCTATTCACCAGTGAATTAAACGAGAGGGACCGGAATTGGCTAAGGAAAGGGTAATCGGAATCGGAAACAGCCGAGCTAGAAACCGAGCACCTGGGCGGAACCAATGAACCTTTTCTCACTGTGACCGGAGCACATCTCAAGCTATACGGACTCTTAATCGATTCAAAGCTGCGGAGTAACGGAGTGTTCCTGGAAGCACCACGAAGTGAATGGCACTTAAGGTGTTTGTTCAAATGCCTGAACGAAAACTTTCGGTTGCCTTCCAACGGTGTCGTCCGAGGAACAGCCTTCGAGCAGAGAAGCACAGCTTCCATGGCGAAAATAAATTCAAAAAGGAAAAAAAACGGATACAAAGACAAGATTCAGGAAAAATCTTTCAGCTTCATGTTTGCTTCAAATCGAAACCGGAAAAACAGATAAACATGACAGAGAGAAAGTGAGCTTCTTTTTACTTCTCTGTTCCGTAATTAATAATGGGCCTAAGGGCTATAAGAAAATGGGCCAATGGGCTACACTGTAGAGTATTTTTAATGTCTTCAAGAACAAAATAATGGGCTCTGACAAGTCATGTGAAGTGGGGGCAAATTTGTAAAATTGAGGAAGGTTCTATTAATTGGCTCATTTAATTGTGTTGACTAAATGCCGGCGAGTCTTTGACGTTGAAACCGACCGGTCGAACATGGGCGCAGGTTCGTATAAGCCGGTCGGAGAGAACTAAAGAAGAAGTCGCTTCCATGTGCTATATTTTTTATTTGAAACTGTTATAATAATAACTATATGATTTATCGTATAGATAAATATTAATAAAGACAAAAATTTATTACCCGTAAAAGAAGAAAGTACTGGTAAGATAAGAGAGATGTTTGTATTATATTTGAATGTTTTTGGTGTGTTTACAAATGAACGAAATCGTTCGTTTATATAGAAGAGAAAAAGAGAAATTTACTGTGCGCGCATAGTGATGGTGGGCTCCACTTTCGTTTATATTTGACGCCGCATATTTTGATAAATGTTTTGCACGCCTCCTTCATTTGATGACTTTTTACAACACTACCCCTTGGAGACCAGCGTCACTATCGCCTTTAGCTTAACGTCTTTGTTGCCTCGTTAAAAACCTTTCTAGGAAAACCCAGTGGGAAAAACCATAGACAGGTAAAAAGAGTACAACCACGCAAGCTCCCCCTCGATTGTGCAAGGAGTCATTTCATGGCTCTTGTTGACGACGCATTCCAATGTTATGGACATGTTTCCTGAACATAGTGGTGGGTAATGATTTTGTGAAGAGGTCGGCTGCATTGTCACATGATCGAACATATCTTACTTCAATTTCCTTATTCTTCTCGAGTTCTTGAGTGTATGAAAAGAACTTCGGAGGGATATGTTTGGTCCTATCGCTTTTGATATAACCTTCCTTCGTTTGGGCAACACATGCAGCGTTGTCTTCATATAAGATAGTTGGCTCCGTATTTATGTGAATCCCGCTGCTTGATCGGATGTGTTGGCTTATTGATCTTAGCCATACACATTCTCTACTTGCTTCATGCAGTGCAATAATCTCAGCATGATTTGAAGAGGTGGCCACAAGCGTCTGTTTTTGAGAACGCCAAGATATAGCAGTGCCTCCGATCGTGAAAACGTATCCTGTTTGAGATCGGGCTTTATGTGGGTCTGATAAATATCCTGCATCTGCAAAACCAATCATTTGACCGTTTGAGTTTTTAGGATAAAACAAACCTAAATCAGTGGTCCCTTGAAGGTAACGAAAGACATGTTTAATCCCATTCCAATGTCTTCGTGTAGGGGACGAACTGAATCTTGCCAGAAGATTAACGGCAAATGATATATCAGGTCGCGTACAATTTGAAAGGTACATAAGGGCTCCAATTGCACTTAGATACGGTACTTCAGGACCAAGTATCTCTTCATTTTTTTCATGTGGTCGGAATGGATCATTTTCAACCTGAAGTGATCTAACGACCATAGGAGTACTTAGAGGAGTTGCTTTATCCATATTAAAGCGTTTTAACACTCTTTTGGTATACGTGGATTGGTGCACAAATATACCATTTTGAGAATGTTCAATTTGTAGGCCAAGACAATACTTTGTCTGTCCGAGATCTTTCATCTCAAATTCTCCTTTTAGATAATTTGATGCCTTTTGTATTTCCTCGTGAGTTCCGATAATATTTAGATCATCAACATATACCGCGATTATTACAAATCCGGATATTGTTTTCTTGATGAAAACACATGGGCATATAGGATTGTTCACATATCCTTCTTTTGTTAAATGCTCACTGAGACGATTGTACCACATACGTCCAGATTGCTTTAGCCCATATAATGATCTTTGCAATTTTATTGCACATAACTCTTTGGGTTTGGAACTCAATGCTGCTGGCAATGTGAATCCATCAGGGATTCTCATATAGATATCACTATCTAATGATCCATATAAATATGCCGTAACAACATCCATAAGACGCATTTCTAGATTTTCAATAGCTGTTAGACTCATCAGGAATCTAAACGTGATTGCATCCATAACAGGAGAATATGTTTCCTCATAATCTATTCCAGGTCTCTGAGAAAAACCTTGGGCAACAAGGCGAGCTTTGTATCTCATAATCTCATTTTTCTCATTTCGTTTACGAACGAAAACCCATTTGTATCCAACCGGTCTCACATCTACAGGTGTGAGCACAATAGGTCCGAATACATCTCGTTTATTAAGCGAGTCAAGCTCGACTTGTATAGCATCCTTCCACTTTAACCAATCATGCCTCTTTTGGCATTCATACATGGACTTAGGTTCTGGATCTTCGTTTTCCTCATTTATTTCTTTAGAAACAAGGTATGAGAAAACGTCATCAACATCATCCATTTCAATTCGATTCCATATCTTTCCATTATGGATGTAATTGATAGAGATCTCATGATTTACTTCAGGATCATGATGCTCTATATTGTCATTATTTTCATGACTTGTTTCCTCCAAAATATTTTCGGTTATTTTGGGTATGCTTTGCATTTTAGTTTGCTCTTGCTTTCTAGAATTTTTATTCTTAGAACCGATTGGTCTACCACGCTTCAGACGTGTTCTAGACTCGCGTGTATCATCTGCTTCTCCACGTTCTTGTGGTATTTCAATTCGAGCAGGAGCATTTACAGCCGGTATATGAGATTTAGTTACCGTTTTCGTATCTGCAAATGCATCTGGTAGTTGATTTGCTATACTCTGCAAATGCATAATTCGTCGAACTTCTAGTTCAGACTGTTTAGTGGGAGGATCAAGGTGTAATAATGTTGGTACACTCCATTTTATATCCTTTCCCATTTCTTTATTTTCTCCCCCTAGAACCGGGAATATATTTTCATCAAAATGGCAATCGGCAAATCGTGCCGTAAAGACGTCACCAGTCTGTGGTTCTAGATATCGTATAATTGAAGGAGAATCACAACCAATATATATTCCTAACCTTCTTTGTGGTCCCATCTTTGTGCGTTGTGGTGGTGCTACGGGCACATATACCGCACAACCAAAAATTCTTAGATGAGATATATTGGGCTCCCGGCCAAATGCTAACTGTAGTGGGGAATACTTATGATATGCACTTGGCCTTATCCGAATAAGTGCTTCTGCATGCAAAATGGCATGTCCCCATACAGAGGTTGGAAGTTTTGATCTCATGATCAATGGTCTTGCAATCAATTGCAAACGCTTAATTAATGATTCAGCCAAACCATTTTGCGTATGAACATGAGCTACAGAATGTTCAACTTCAATTCCCGTTACCATACAATAATCATTGAATGCTTGGGATGTGAATTCACCAGCGTTGTCCAATCTAACTTTCTTAATGGGATAATCAGAAAACTGAGCTCGCAGTTTGATTATCTGAGTTAGAAATCTCGCAAATGCTACATTTCGAGATGACAATAGACAAACATGTGACCATCTACTGGATGCGTCAATTAATACCATAAAATAATGGAATGGTCCACATGGTGGATGTATTGGTCCACAAATATCTCCTTGAATTCGTTCAAGGAACTTTGGTGATTCTTTATCAATTTTGGTTGGCGATGGCCTGATGATCAATTTTCCGAGAGAACATGCAGCACATGTCTTTTTATTCCCCTGATAAATCTCCTGGATTTTCAGTGAATGACCATGTGAGCTCTCTATGATTTTTCGCATCATCGAAGTGCCTGGGTGACCGAGGCGATCATGCCATAGTATGAAATCATCTAGATTTCTTTTGACTACGAGATGTGATTCTATTGCATCTATATACGTATGATGCAAACCCGAAGGGAGTTCTGGGAATTTTTCCAAAATAATCTTTTTGCCTGAAGTATTAGAAGTTACGTACAAGTACTTCTTTCCATCCTCAGTTTCAGACTGAGTATCATATCCTTGAAGATATATGTCTTTGAAACTCAACAAATTCCTTTTAGAACTTGGAGAATACAAAGCGTTATTTATGGAAAATTTTGTCCCATTAGGCAACGTAAAGTTTGCTTTACCAGTTCCTTCAATCAAGTCTGCAGGACCCGAGATTGTATTGACAATTATATTTGCCGGTTTCAAACTAGAGAAAAATCTCTTTTGTCTCAGAATAGTGTGCGTCGTTCCACTATCTGGTATACAAGTTTCTCGAATCCTTTTCTTGGAAATTGTTCCATTCGTGTTGTTATCCATCTCTGTAATTAACATAAACATTAATAAATCCAAAACAAGTTTTATTCATATGAAAGAAACACACAATAATTATACATTATATTGTTTAAAAGCAACATTATTCATTTTAAAACTGAAAATGTAATAATTATACATGGCATTACTGGAGACTATTCAGTAGTCTCACTACAAGCATTTCAGTCGACATTGTCGAAATCATTCGCAAAGTCGGGAGACTCGAGGTACGATGTACCCTCGAGATGTTCCGTGAGGTTCACTTCTTTTCCTTTGCCCTTTGTGGCCTCTTGGTACAACTTACAAAGATGTGGAGGGGTTCGGCATGTTCGGGACCAATGTCCTTTACATCCACATCTGTAACATACTTCCTCACGCTTCTGGGTGGTAGTTACTTGGGTTTCCTTTCCTTTGGAATTCTGCTCAGATCTAACCCATTTGTTTGATCCCCTCCCTCTTGAGTTGTAACTTCTCCCTCGTCCGCGATTAAATCGACGACCACGACCTCGATAGAATTGACTCTTTCGTGGATTTTCCACATCCATTGCATTCACTTCTGGGAATGCTTTGGCTCCTGTGGGTCGTGAGTTGTGGTTTCTTATGAGAAGCTGATTATTTTTCTCAGCGAGCATGAGTGTCACAATTAACTCAGAAAACCTTGTGTATCCGCATTTCCTGTATATCTGTTGTAGGACAAGGTGCTCTTTGTGGAAAGTGAGGTAAGTCTTCTCAAGCATTTCTGCTTCAGTGACTGGTTTACCACAATATTTTAATTGTGAGACTATCCTCAGGATAGCGGAATTGTATTCCTCCACTTTCTCGAAATCTTGAAACCTCAAATTTTTCCACTCTTCTAGAGCGTGAGGGAGGTTGACATCCTTCTGGTTGTCAAACCTTTCTTTCAGAGCTCGCCACAATTCTGCTGGGTTTTTTATGTGTGCATAGTCATGCGTCACATTTTCATCTAAATGCTTCCTCAGGAAGATTATTGCTTCTGCCTTGTCTGGGGCAGGCGATTTGTTTCCTTCTTTTATCGTGTCGGATAATTTTTTCATTTCTAGATAAAGCTCCACATTTGTAACCCATGCTATGTAGTTTGCTCCAGTTATCATGAGAGCTGGGAACTTAAGCTTCTCAATGTTTGCCATTTGATTTTCTAAAATAAAATAAATAATATAATTAGAATGATGATATTATTGAATTTAGAACATGCGGGCTACATGGATGAATAACGAGATTACAAGAAATACCGATGTATAAAACATTAAAATAAAAATCATTACAGATTCTTCTGGAGAAAATTCTCCAAAGAGTAAATTATAAAAGGTAGCGCAGATATAACCGAATACAAAAATTAAAAATAGAAGAAACATTTTTTTTTTTTTTTGAAAACGAAAGATTTTGTTTGTAGAAGATTTTGCGGAAAGATGAGATGAATGAATGAAATATATGAGTATTTATAGATGAAAAATACTATTAACTAGCCGTTGAGTAGCCGTTTGAAAAGGTAAAATTTATGAAATTTTTCTTTGTTACCGTTGGATGATAAAAATAAAAATCAATCCGAATTTTTTAAATAATAGACATAATTAAACATATATTTAACGGTAATATTGTGGTGACGGAATCATCCACATTTAAACAGAAAATAATAAATTATACGGTGGCTCAGCCGTCCAGAATAATGCGAATAATAAATTATGGTGACAGAATCATCCACATGAATTAGTAAATAAATTATACGGTGGCTCAGCCATCCAGAATAAGGCGGCTCAGCCGTCCAGTCAAATATTAACAGTATAAATAATTATGGTGCTTTTAGCATCCATGATATAAAGATAATAATATTAACGAGGCGACAAACCGCCCACAGTAATATTAAGAAAATAGTGGTGCGTTAAACAACCACTTTAAATATAATAAATAATTAAATATGCGATATATCGCCTGCTATATTATAAATATATATTTAGGTGAATCGTAGAGTGATCGTGCTGATAACGTGTTATAATAATAACTATATGATTTATCGTATAGATAAATATTAATAAAGACAAAAATTTATTACCCGTAAAAGAAGAAAGTACTGGTAAGATAGATAAGAGAGATGTTTGTATTATATTTGAATGTTTTTTGGTGTGTTTACAAATGAACGAAATCGTTCGTTTATATAGAAGAGAAAAAGAGAAATTTACTGTGCGCGCATAGTGATGGTGGGCTCCACTTTCGTTTATATTTGACGCCGCATATTTTGATAAATGTTTTGCACGCCTCCTTCATTTGATGACTTTTTACAACAGAAACCTAATAAAAGTGATCAATTATTCCATGTGCTATCTTCACACGAGAAAAATATATGAAATCTCTATATTGAACTTGAAATGGTACCAATTACCATGTAAGCAAAAATATAAAATGAAATTTTTTGAGAATGCAAATTAAGAAGAAAAACTTGCTCTATATATGGAAGTCTATAGAGTAACAAATTATAAAAGGTTCAAAAAAAAAAACAACAACTTATAGTGGAGTGGAGATAAATATGGTTTAGTCAAAAACTTGAATTGGATGATGACAAAAGAAATAATTAAATAAGAGGAGGATTTTTTGGGTTTTATATAAATGAGGGGAAGTTATAAAATAAAATATAGTACATGAAAATTGCGAGTTAATTTTTTTAATCAATTTATATCTTTTTTTAGTGGTCAATGGGTTCATCACATTAGTTAATATTAAAAACCTTATATAACATTTAATAGTAACTTAATACACAAAATAATTACGGTAGAATCTTTCAATTTTGTATAAAATACTATATCAATAAAAGTAATCTAAAAGACTATAATGATATAATTTTTCTTTTCTCAGTAATTATCATAGTTTTAGTTTCCTCTGTGCTGAACCATTTTCTATTCGTGAGATATAAAGTCGTCTATGTATAAGACCAACTTAGGGTCTTTTTTATGTGAGACGCGGTTCGTCTATCAGTCTTGTTAAACAAAAGGAAACAAAAAAAATCTTGGTCAAGGATATCTCACAAGTCTTTCTTATTTATTTTTGTCTAAAATCAAATATAAAACGTGACATGATCAAGAGAACGATGTGTAATTATTGACGCGTGGACTTTTATAATGCTTATTGGAGTACAATTTATCTCATTAGTTTTTGAATTGCAGATCAACGGGAATCATGAGAATTAGTTATATAATCATAAAATGTTATAGTTACAATAATGGAGTTGATTAAACAAATAAGATAAAGAACTCGGCGTCCATATTATTTAAGTAATACAAAAGCTGGTCATTATTAGTGACTTCATTTTTCTCACGCGTTTAATTGTTTCTTATATAAACACATCTGCATTCTCTTCTTTTCTTCATCAAAATTTTTCTCTTCAAACATCATTTCTTTCTCTCGAGTCTATTATTTCTCTCTTCTTTTATTTGAGGTACATCGCTTCTTCTAAACCCACCAGATTGTTTTACATATATCTTTCTTTTTAAGTTTTAAATTTGAAATGTTCTTTCTTTTGCTTTTATTTCCGATTTTCTTAATCCAGCACATTTTGCAGTTTCTGAAGAAATGGAATTTGTGAACAGCTCTACTACACCAAGATACGAATGTCTCCTCTTTGGTAAGAAGTTCTGGCTAATTTTTTTTTTTTTTAATAGAGAAGTGAAAGCAATTAACAAATTTGATTGATATATATGTTTGCTTCCAATAGATTTGGATGATACTCTTTATCCTTTAAGCTCTGGTTTATCGGAAGCATGCTCCAACAACATTATAGGTATAATTTCCTTGATTTTTATTTTATTTTGATTACAATTATTAATTAACATGTTTAATATTTCATATGGAGAAGAAATAAAAACCCATGAAATTTACCAAATTACCCCATTTTGCAGAATTCATGGTTGAGAAGCTTGGAATAGATGAAGACGGAGTCGTTGAACTAAACCAAATTCTCTACAAAAAATATGGAACTTCAATGGCTGGTCTAAAGGTATATATTTACCTTCGTAAATAACTATTGACCAAACCCGAAATATTGATTATCACTGCTAGAATCATATATACACACACTTGCACCACCACGTAATTAATCACATAACAATGGTTTATGGTTGATAAAAAATTAATTTAATTGATAATTAATGCAGGCTGTAGGTTATGAATTCGACAATGATGTGTACCACAGCTTTGTTCATGGAAGATTACCTTATGAAAACCTTAAACCGGACCCGGTTCTGAGAAACCTCCTCGTTAGTCTACCTTTTCGAAAATTGGTATGTATATGACTTTCTTTATTCGTTTGCTTAATTTTTCAGTTTATACTTATAATAATAAAAAAGGGTTCGGTTTTCTTTTGTTAAGGTTTTCTCCAATGGAGATGAAGCCCATGTGACGAAGGCACTAAAGAGACTCGGCATCGAAGATTGTTTTGAGAGAATCATAAGTTTCGAGACCTTAAACCCTAAGGTAAACGAAGCTGAGGTTTCTTCGGATTACCTTCCGGAGATTCCGGTTATCTGTAAACCAGCCGAGATTGCTTTCGAGAAAGCCTTCGACGTTGCACAGCTTAACCCTCACACAACCGTAAGCTTCGAGAACAAATAACTAAATACCATAAATTATATACTTTTTCGTTTAGATTTTTCTTCATTCGTGGTTTATCGTATAATCTAACGTGATCATGTTTCTTGGTGCAGTTGTTCTTCGACGATAGTATCCGGAACATCCAAACCGGAAAAGCCGTGGGTCTCCATACCGTCTTGGTAAGAACCGGCTAACATCTTCAACCAAACTAAATAAAACAATTTTCTGCTCTGAACCAGGCTTTTTTAAAAAAATACTAATCGAAAAAATAAATTTACAATGTATTTAAGGTTGGTAAATCAGAAAAAGTGGAAGGAAGTGATCACGCGTTAAAAAGCATTCACAACATGAAAGACGCATTTCCGGAATTATGGTCGGAGTGCAACAACAAGGAATCCGAAAGAATTGGTTACGCCGCACAAATCTCCATTGAAACTTCTGTTCAAGCTTAGCTTTGCAATGTTAATTATATATATATATATATATATATAATATTATTGTTTAATAAAAATAAAATATCCATATGTATACCGTTTATTGTTGTTAGAACGGTTGGTATATATGGTTATGGTGTCTATGTAGTTGCGGTTTATTATGTGTATTTTATTACATGCATGTTCTGCTCTTTTGTACATATTAAATAATTGTGTTACAACGGTTGGTACATATGGTTATGGACTTATGGTGTCTGTGCTGGCAAAAAATTCCACATAACTTTCATGCATGTATGTATACATATGGAACAATAAAAATGTGTATGTCGTTAATTAGACAAAAAATGGTTAACTAAAATACTTAATTGATGTAATTCGATATGCATAATAAATTTTCACTTGATAAATGAGTTAAATTTATCTTAAATAATTTTAGATGGCGGACAAACAACAAAAAAATGTAGATGGAACATTCTGCCCACGAAGTTAACCAAACAAAAAAAATGGACCGGCCTGGTACACCATCAGTAGAGTAAACCGAATCGAATTTTGTTGTCTGTCAAAAACCGAATCGAATTAAATAAACGGAGTAATAAATTAAGGCGCACGTTATAGTAGTTGAGAAAGTGTTTGGTCGGCTCGTAAAAACGCGTGTCATTTGATTATTCGATTGGCAAGTAAAGAAAAAGCGAAATGCCACGTGGATAAATCGTGGATGTCGACGTGAGTGATTATTTGCCTTTTCTCCAGATTCAACGACAACCACAATGGAACCATTTGAGACGTTTGGCTAACATTTTTCCTCTTCTATTTGTGAAAAGGAAAAGTATTTCTTCTAAATATCTTCTTGTCGATCTTTTTCCTCGCTCTCGAAGTTTCATTGATCGGAAAAACGTAAGTCACTCGCTTCCCATTGATTGTCTGTTTGATTTCTTCTCTGCATTTTCGTTCCTTGTCTCGTTATCTTTACTGTTTCGACTCGGACAGTCTAACCTGTTTCGATCTGGGTGATTCATTTTGCATTTTCGGTGATTTCGATTCGTGAGTGTTCCTTAATCTCAAAGATCTCTAGAGATGTGTGTGTTGTCGTTAATGACTTAATGTGGAGTAACTTAGATGAATTTTGTTGGGATCTGGATGTCATAGTTCTGATTTTCCTGGAATGTGTGTTGGAGACGTTGAGATTCAGTTGTTTATACAATTTGTTTCAGGTGTAAAATGGCGTACGAGGAAAACTTTCAGCAAATTTCCGAACCGAAATATGATTGTCTTTTATTTGGTAAGAGAAATGAATACTTTTTATTTGAATATTAAAACATTTGGTGATTGAGAAATGGTTTATAAAGTCTAAACGTTTTCTGATTTAAATTGATTGTTTCGACTTGTACCAAACAGACATAGACGATACTCTTTACCCTCAGAGTTCTGGTTTGGCTACGCAAGTTAAAAATAACATTCAAGGTTAAAGTCCGATCGCATTTCATTTGTTGTTCTTCTCTGGAAGATTGGTTGTTCATGTTAGTTATCACTGAACATGTCTTTGTTGTTGTTGTTGTTGCTGCCTTTTAGAGTATATGTCTCAGAAACTTGGTATCGAACAAGAGAAAGTCCAAGAACTGTGCCTTTCGCTTTATAAAATCTATGGAACAACTATGGCTGGTCTTAAGGTATCTTCTTTGTTTTTTTTTTTGTTTTTTTCACCACACTGTAACATTTTTCTGTATTTTACAATGTTGTTAATGCACACATGCCCTTCGTTTTTGATGTTGATTCTTTCAGGCTGTGGGTTATGACTTCGACTATGATGATTTCCATCGGTACTGAACTTAACCCATCTTTCATATTTGCTTAGTTACTTCTTTTAAAGCGTAAGGCGTTTGGGACTTGAGATTCCTCCTTCTGTTTCACAGTTTTGTTCATGGGAGATTGCCATACTCAACACTGAAGCCTGATCCAATCTTGAGGAATATTATTCTTAGCTTGCCTATTCGGAAAGTTGTATGTGTTTCACTCCTTGTCGCTAAGCTCCTAGATTTGGTTTTCAATCAGTCTGTTCTCTGATGTTTGCCAACAGGTTTTCACTAATGCAGACAAGGCTCATGCAGCCAAGGTTATTGCCAGGCTAGGTCTAGAGGACTGCTTTGAAAGAATCATATCTTTCGAGACTCTGAACCCCAACACCAAAACTGAATCTCCTGTTGATGTTAAAACCAGAGATATCTTCGACATAAGCAGCTATATCGCAAATCCTGACCCGAGCATCGAGCTCCCGAAGTCTCCGGTTATATGCAAACCATCTGAAGGAGCATTCGAACAGGTTTTCAAGATGACCAACATCAATCCTCATAAGACAGTAAGAACATACTCAAATATTTACTGCTTTTGTTTTTTCTACCTAAACCATTTTATCTCTGAAGCTCTTAATAAGCTCCAAATATCTTGTGGGGGGTGTTTTCAGCTGTTCTTTGATGACAGCATCCGCAACATTCAAACTGGAAAACGCGTGGGTCTCCACACCGTATGGGTGGGTAAACAAATCATAAAGTGTAAAGCAAAACTTATCAATCTCAAAGCTAAAACTTCTTATTTTGTATGATTAGGTTGGGACCTCCTCACACAAAGCGGAAGGGGTAGATATTGCATTGGAGCATATTCACAACATACGTGAAGCTCTTCCTGAACTATGGGAAGCTGTTGATGACAAAGCCGAAGAGATTAGATCCAGGCAAAAGGTCGCCATTGAAACCATTGCTTAAACAAATATCCACTCACATTTCGCAGCTGATAGTAACCAAAAATAATAGCACGAAGACTAAGAGAAAAATAAGTGTAATTTAAAGCTTTTATTGAGGAGAAGAACCTTTTGAGATTGAATGTAATGAAACAAGCTTAGCTTATTCAATTGCTAATATAAAAAAATGAGTACAACATCATCTACTGTCTTTTACAAAGTCAGCTACATTAATTTCACGACATCTTTTTCTCTTTCACTTGCTTTTCTTCTTTTCCTTTTGTCCGATACAAGAGAATCTGACTCATGATGATTCCATTGGTGAAGACAGCAAGAACAATACCAACAAGCATACTAAACGGAGCATTCACCTGAATGCTGGTGAAAACTCTCGCCATGGAACCACCCAAGTTCATCAAACAAGTCAAGAAACTAAGCTGCCCAGTGCTTTTGTTTCTGAAATTCTTCCAAATCTGAGGGATCCTCGCAGATAAGAATATCAGATGCTTTGAAGCATAGAGAGCTTCGAAAACCAGAGGATCGATCTGACCAGCAAACACAGTTGGTGCTAGAGCAAAGTAAAGAACTGCTCCGACCCAAGTTGTCACAGAGAGAGGTCGAGAGAAATAATAGATACAAGCCACCAAGATCAAAGCTTGGATCAAAAGAAACGCAACTTCACCAAAAGCTGAGAACGGAAGCTCTTTGTGAAGACAGTACGCGAGTGAGATTGTGTATCCCACCACTTCTAGCTCAAACGCCACAACACTCAAGCCTCTCACGCTCTTGTTGTCCACGATTTTCTTTATCTACAAACACTCCCCACGGACATTGTCAGCATATCAAACTGGTAATTAATTAGAGTGAGAAACCATAGTGACTGATTGATTGATTGAATTGAACCTGAGGAAGCTTGACGGTCATTGAAGCAGCGACGAGGAAGTAACCGAGCAGCTTCGAAATGAGAGGAAGAAGACAATCTTTCGCCGGAAACTCGCCGTTCCGGAGTGATCCGATCGCGCAGCTCAGATCAATCCCTAGATAATCCATCGTTTTCTCCTCCCGATTTCGATCGTGGATCCTTGGTTTTGGAGCTCCAGTCGAAGAAATCGAGAGGAGGACGTTGCTGCTTCGTTGACTTGTTTTTTCAGATTAGATTCGGGTTTAGTTTCGACTCTTAAGATTCTTAAACCAATAGAATTTTGGTTTGGTAATCAGTTTTCCAATTTGGTACGGTTTGAATCGGTTAGGTTTTACCATCTACCCTCTACCTAAAGGAAGGGTTGTCAATAAGGAAAATTTCTGTTTTTGGACGGAACTTCAAATCGGAAACTAAACCTAAAAACGAAAAAAAAACACTCGAATTGTGTTCATCCTCTCCGGTACCGGAAATCTCGTGTTGGGGGAAATAATTTGTAATTTTGAGAATAAGTTACAATGGCGAAGAGAGAGATTAGCAGCACTCTGAGAAATCTAAAGGTACGTGTTATCTTTACAAGTAGCTTTTATCCATCCATATATACATACATGATTGCGTTTTACCTTCTATCTTCACGAATTTGAAGTAAAACACTCGATGATTGGAATGGGTTTGGTCTTTATTACGTGAATTCGATTTTGAAATCTGCTTTTAGCTTTCTCTATTTTGTTGGACTTTGATTCTTGGACGAATTATTAATCCCTTCGAAGTTGATTTCACCTTGGGGCTTGTGTTGCTTTGCATCCAGAGTTTGAAAAAAAAATAACCTTTAGAGCTATGAAACCAACGATTCGATATTAGTTATAAGCATTGAGCTTAGCACCAGATTGGTTTGGGGACTAAAAGTTGCAATTTTTACTGAAGAATTTGCATCATCGATCATGTTGCTCTTAGTTGATTATTATTAATTAGAGTAATTTGGTTTGTGGGTGAGAGACAAGTACGTGTTACTTCTTCATTCCCATATGAGAGAACCAGGTTGCTTCATGAAGTAACAATGATTGATGCTCTTTGTCTATAGTTTATGCAAAGGTCTGCTCCGAAAGAGGAGAAGAAGAAGATTGTTGAAGAACCAAATGGGAATTTTCCTTCCCCCGGAGCTGTTGCGAAGAAGTGGTACCGCATCGTTTATTTCACTTGTTATTAATGTTTTATTAGCCGTCCTTGTTTCACCACATTACTAGAAGCGAGTACATTGTGTATGTATTTGTGTTTACCCTTTGTTCTTGTTGTTTTGTGCTCTTGATTGATTTAAAGTGTCTAGTGAATTCCAATTACTCTTGACTTCCCTGTCTTCATGAATCTAAACAACAGTTTTTGATAGTTTGGTTATTTGTCAGGATCCGGTTATGCAAGTTTGGTTTTCTAATGCCTTATTTTGAATTTCGATGCAGTGTGGTCATAACAGACTGGGAACCTCAGCCAGGAGCTTCGTTAGGACGCATGTCATTTCAGTCTTTCAATCCCTCTATCGAGGTTCGTGTGTGTGGCGCTGAGGCCTGAAATAGTTTGCGATTGATGTTCTTCTTCTTCGCTTTTAGCTTTCTGAAATGAAACTCTTCTCTCCTTAGAAATTGAACGAAGAGGCCATGAACTTTCGAAAAACAGATGATTCTCCCACAAGCTCTAACAGTAATGGAGGAAGAATGTCTTTTAGGTCTCATCTGTACCCTCCGCTTTTATGTTCCTTTTGGTTTTCAGCAAATTAATTTCAGCAGAATAATGTTGGAGATCCATTATCTTAACCGATCATATGATTTTGAGACAAATGAAGTCATTATTGATAGCAGTGGATTCTGTCTCCTATCATTTGTTTCATTTCTTGTTTCTCGTCTCTTTACAATTTTAAACTGTAACTAGTCAAAATGCCATGCTCTTTCAGTGAACCGAAGGTTGAGACAAGTCGGGAAGCAAATGGCGACTTGAAAAGGAAACAGTCTGAGGAAGTCTCTGAGGAACAAAACCATCCAAACAAGTCTCCGAGGAAACTTCAGAGCGGTGACAAACCATCACCGAGCAATAAAAAAGGCGATGCTTTCAAGAAATCAAAGAGCAGGAAGGCGGCCTGGAGCGTTTTGAAGCCACCAAAACCTCAAACCAAAAAGAGTTTAGAATAGCTAAACGCAGCAACCTATTTGCAACTAGTTTACGTCGGTTCATATGTGCTAGTAGATCATTCGTTGCGCTGTCTGTATCATCATCATTCACTCGGTGTTGCAACCCGTTTGATAGATTAATTACAGCTAAAAGTTTTGAACTTTCTATTTGGATATTGTATGCTTGTGTTAGCTCCACATCTATGATGAAACAATTTGTCTTTTCAACAAGGTTTGAATCCATGATTACTATTATGTACTTGCAGGAAAGTAGAGAGATCCATTCCATTCATGTGATCAAACAGATTCTACAATACCCATTGGGAAACAAAAAAAATGAAGCAATGGAGAAGTAACCAATTTTCAAATGATTAAATGATTATCTCTGTTAACTTCTCTGCAGGTTTCCAGCAAGAAAAAGCATAGATGACTCTTCCTTTCCATCCCTGAAGCATCCAGTTGCTATCACTATCGATCAAAAAGTCTTTATGGTAACGTTTCCTCACGATTTCCTTAGCCTCCTTCATGATCCGTTTGCTTATTGTTGCTGGCTTGAACCCGGCTCTCAGAATCCTAACCCGCCATTGCTTGTAGGTTTCGGGCCTCGCAAACCGCTCAGCGCCCTCGCTGGAAATCACGCTCATCGCGTCTCTCACAAGTAACTCTCTCTCCAGCAGTGCCCTGTTTCTGTATTCATCCTCTGCTTGTATCGTGGTGTCGAACATGTCGAAGAGCGAGGAGAAATGGAAGAGCGCTTCTCGGAACCTCGTCATGAAGAAAGGAGAGTTGTAAGTTCCGTTAATCTCTGCGAACACAAAGAGGTCAGGGTTGATATCTCTGAATAGTTTCAGGACCGTGTCTCTCGGAGAGTTTAGTGACACGGTCTCATCCGGAGTGTACTGTAACCGATGAATGCAATTGACGACCGTTGTCTCTCCTGGATTGATCTTGATTTCATCAAGAGTGATGCTTTCCCATTTTTTGGCGATGAAGCTGAACTCAAACGGGACGTTGAACATATCGCAGAACCTTTTCAGTCTACGACCAGTCTCTTCGACCCGGTCTGAAGGACGGAAACCCGACTGTGGGAGCTCGATTCCAGTCACCCGGAGCATAGGTGGTCCTCCCGGTCGTTTAGACAAGGCTAGTAACAGACAAGGCCATTGAAAGCCATAGAGAACCCCGAAATCAATGATGTGAAGCTTAGTTGCTTTCAAGGCAAGCTCGTAGATTGATTTGTTTGCAGCAAAGTAGTCCACTACATAGATGGGACAAGCATGAACGAACAGCTTGTACGCCTTCAAGATGTCCACCATCGATGTCGTGCTAGAAGGAAACGCAGTAGAAACCGGCGGTGAGATGATTCCGGTGATACGTGCCTCGAGCGCCTCTGCGAAGTAATAAGCCAGCCTCTGGATTCCATCGCCGCTGCTAGAAGAGTGTGACCTTATCTCCTTGAGTTTCTCTGCAGCTCTTCTCTGGTCAAAGCTCGCTACAGCTTGCGCGCACTGCGTCAGGAGACTCCGGAGATCAACGGGATTAGGTTTCTGCGCCTTGGATCTGTTTGACGAACCTTTTGCTCGTCCTGCTTTGTTTGGTGGACTCTGTTTCGTTATTGCTGAATTTTCTTCTTCTTGGTTCGCTTTGCATACCAACAACACATCATGCTCGAACTTTGCTGCTAGCTCTTCCATCTCCGAGATAAAAACTGCAGGTTGTTTGTATCTCCGGCCATTCTCAAGATCATCTTCTTCCTCGTCTCGATGACGGTACCTTCTCTGCGATTCTCCGTTCGAAACCAGCGCTGCGGAATCTGTTAAAGTCGTTGTTGTGCTGAAGTTCGCGGTAAAACTGCAATCCGGGTCTCCGGAGTTTTGATCGGAGGAGCTAGTGTTCTGATCAGATTCAGGGGATTGTTGCTGGATTATCTCGTAGAAGGATCTCTCGGCAGCTTGTAAGGCTAAATTGTCCTGCAACAAACGAGATTCTTCCCCTGCGAAATCTTCTTCGTCCATCAACATGTCATTGATGTACTTAAGAACAGGAGAGTTATCCAAACATATAGACGGGGAAGAATCGGTGGGTGGAGAGTGGTTCCGAGTCTCGGGTTCGCTGAAATTGGGGAAGAGGTTGTTATCAGAATCGAGATTGTTTCTGGGTTTGCAGCAAGATCCAGATCCAGATCCGTTCTCGAATCTGAAACCGTCGACGGATACTTGAAGAAGAGCGTCCATGGTAACACGAATGATGAAGACGAAAAGAGTTAGGGTTAAATGTGAAACACAGTCGAAGGAGCTTTATAATTTATATTTGAGGAATTATCTTATTTTTTACCATTTGCAGGGGAAAAAATGGAACTTTCGAGGAAACACAAGCCGCCACAAAAAGTGGATCAAAGTTTATTTAAAAACACAATAATGATAAAAGGTTTGTTAATTTGTGTCGGATCTATCTGCAACTACTTATAGGGGTTCTGTAGTTTTGCTTGTTATCTTTTTCTCTGAGCACTTCCTTCCACTTTGCTTTGCTCGGTCACAAATAAAAGTCGAAGTACCTTTAATCCTTTGTTAAATAAAATACTCGATTTTGTGAATAAAAAGAATTTGATTTTCATAAAATCTCGCGTATTTTCTAACAGGTATGATCTAGCTATCCCGTATATTTTGTTATCCTATGGTGCTTCAAAAAGTTTTAATAGTCCGTTGTGTAGATGTCCAAAACGATCATCAAATCAGCAATTAATCAAAATCTATACAAAAAAAATTGGGTTTTAACATATGTCTAGGTAGTTTGGCGTCTTTTTTTTTTGTTGCCTAACAATATACTCTTAACATATTATTAAATCAACTAATAAAAATAAATCTTGATGTCCAAGGAATTGGACAAATATTTTGGGTGAAGGGAACGTGGATACCAAACATATTTTGTTTCTAATTATTAAACCATCATTAAGAAAATCATTTCATATCTTTGACTCTGTCTATATTTTCTTGAACAGTCAAAGTTCAAAATACGAGGCGATTAGGTTCCTTAATACGGTCCTGACATATATAGGAATTGTTTTTTACTATATTAGTATAAAAATGATTAATCATTAATAATTTAATTGGCATAGAGTCTTGTGAATAACAGTAGTCATGGGAAAGAGAAAGAGAAAGAGAAAGGAAGAAAGAGGAATATTCAAGATGATTGTGACTTGTTTGTCTACATTCAAGTTATCTCCCAAATATTTTAAATATCATACGATAAGATTCTAATTAAAGTGTATGTTACCTTACTACCTTAGCATATTGTTGATGCAGAAGGCCATTTAACTAACACACATGGTTTGTGGGTTCAGTAGAACCAAATAGTTTGAAATTACAACTTCAGTAGAACCAAATAGTTCATGCCGTCACGTTTAATTAACTCTTACTATTACGACTTTGCAACATCTCGAGTTAAATAAAGTACTATTTTCGTCAACCAAAAAATAATTGTAAAAATATAAATTTCTTTTTGTCGGCTATAAATATCAAATTAACAATTCGGATAATGTCTAGAAAAGAAAAAGAAAAAAAAAATATATATATATAGATACAATTTGCCATGAAGTATGAACACATAGTTTCTTAATTTGATGTTAATCATTCGATTGGGTGTTGTTTTATATGAATTTATTTATGTTGGGTTGACCCTGAAGAATATAATCTTGTAGATTATCTCTCCCATGCGCAAAATCCACGCGTGTGATCGACACGAACCAATCACAACTTCATTATTAGGCCTTCTCACGGCCGAGAGAGCGTGATTTATCTCCTCTCACATTGTATGTTACTTTTATTTTAAGATATCATCGATGATTAGTCTACTGATACTATTGTTAATTACTAATTATTCTTCAACTTGTGTTTATTTAACCTGATGCAGTATCGCTTAATGATTTTGTCCTTTCTTTAATGTCGCTAATTTATTTTTTTTACACGAAAATAATTTGCTTAAGACGTCATGAGTTACGATAGCAAGTAAATTTTGGACCTATTAATGGGCTTGTACGGCCCAAACAGTATATCACGCTGACACGACTTGTCTCTTCTTCAATACTGTTCCTTCGAAATCACAAACTTTGTAATTGCTATGACAAGTTTTGATTAAAAATCATCAAGATGACCAGAGGAGAGAAAGAGGCTTTCCTTTAGCACACTCTTCGACTTTCTCTAATACCACTTCTTGAATCTTCTTCTCTACTTCCTCCATTGCTTCACCTGCATCGATTATCTGCATCACCACAAAAAAGTTTTTATTTCATTTCGTGTCGACTCTAACAGAGGAACAAACAAAGAATCTCCGATTCATTCACCTTCCAAGAAGAATCGCGGAGAGTTTGATAAAAGTCGGCAACTTTTTTCTGAAACTCCACTCGCTCGTATCTCTCATCTCCATATCCACCTCTCTCAGCAGCTCTTTCAGGTGAAATGTCAAGGTAAAGTACAGAGTCTGGAGCCAATAACCCGATTTCCGGCGCCTTGCACCACTCGATTCCGAGACCTTTAGCTGACGAGAAAGCTACACCAGAATATGAATAACGATCAACGACAAGCGTAGTGCCTGTCTTAAGCTTCTCCTCCATCAGTGACCTGCAAAATGCAGGTGACTTCTTACAAAGCACATAGGATTAAAGAAGGGAACAAGATAGCTAAGCTACGAAGAGAAAGAACCTATTCTCCCAACGATTGGCGCTGAAAAGGAGATGAATGGTATGATCATCTAGCTGCGACTTGTTAGATAGATAAGCGGATATCATCTGACCGACATTCGTCTCTCTGTCGGGAAACCTCCAGAGCTCGGTCGGATGCCCTGAACCCTCCAAGAAAGAGAGCAGCTTAGCGCACTGCGTTGATTTCCCGCTGCGATCAAGACCTTCTAGAACTATCAATGCTCCTCTTGGCTTCGCACTGCTTTCGGTTCTGAGACCAGAGGAGAAGTTACGATTCTCCATCCGAACTGATGAGCGCTTGAGCGACTGCTGCGTGGGATAGTTCAAGGATTGTGGCAATGCTAAAGCTCTGAAACTTCTAGAAACTAACAAACACGTATTAGGCAGAGGAATCCAAAATGTAATAGAGTGAGTATGGGAGCAAAAATATGTTCTCAGATTCAGGAATTTCAGAAAGCTATGAACAATTCATTAGTCTGTTTAATCAATCTCCAAAATTGAAACAAGTGTCAAATTTCACTTCTTCATTCAGCAAAATCAGCTGTGTACCCTTTTCAAGTTCACTGAGCAGCACAAATCATATTTCAAGAGCAAAACGAAATGGAAGGGAGAGTGTCAGTTTGCTTTACTTACAAAGTTTAACACCTGAAAACGAGCAGATCCGTTTCATGCCCTTCCCAGCTAAAACCTGCGCGTGAAGTCAAATCTCAGGTTCTCGAAATTAGAGTAAGATACCCTAAAATTCCATCAGAAATCGGCGGAATATTGAGGAAATATATCGAAATACACATTCATGACAAGTAACTAGACCGAATCCGTGGTGTTGGACTCACCTCTAACCATTAACAAGAAGCTCGCCAAGGTGGAGAAGATGAAGTCGACGGGCGTGAGAAAGAGTCGACGTGAAGAAGAATCGACAAAGATAGTCAGAGAGAAGCTTAGGGTTACACAGTTCAGAACCCTTCAAGCGGCTCAGAGGGTTTTGTCTGAATCAAGTACCGGCCGGTCAGATGTTTCCCGGTTCATAAAAGACATTGGTTACCTGAACCAGATTTTCAATTGGCTCACGGATTATTCCAAACACTAATGTTTTCCACGATCAAAGCCTATAGATTCAGCCTTCAGGCAAGTTGCACACTGGGTTTTGCATTTCTTCCAGTTATATTTGAAAATCAACAATGGTAAATTTTCAACAGCTTCAATTTATTTGAAAATCAACAATGGCTCATATTGTTTAGTATTTAAATACCTAGTGATTGGAAGATTTATGAATTACATTTTTGTGCAAACACAAAAGAATATGATGAACAAGAGAGAGGGAAAAAAGTCTAGAAAGAAACATAGATAGATAGACTAAGAATGTGACAAAAGATGTACAAAAAAATCCTCTAAAATCCCTAAACTGGTCAAGAACAACCTTATTAACTTTACATTGAGAAAGTTAAAAAAAAAAAAAATCAAGAAACAAGTAAAAGACCAAATCTCTGCATCTATGTCAGAATCTTACATATCATCAACAATACACAAAGGGAGAGAGGATTTGCAGCCAGATTTGATTAGAGAAGCAGCACAGCCTCCGCCTGAGGCAGTGTCTCTTGCTGCTGCTTACTGTTCGTACTCTGTAGCAGCTGCATGTGTTGCTGTGACCAGTAGCCGTGAGCGTTCAAGACCCGGTTTAGAAGTTCCTGCGGCACTGGCTCTCCTCTCCTCTGTTGTGGCGATATCTT
The DNA here is from genome assembly GCA_020283515.1 of Alliaria petiolata. Taxonomy (NCBI): domain Eukaryota; kingdom Viridiplantae; phylum Streptophyta; class Magnoliopsida; order Brassicales; family Brassicaceae; genus Alliaria; species Alliaria petiolata. The sequence continues at coordinate 281,447,374 of JAHZTW010000001.1, forward strand.
AGCTGTGTGGACCAGCGTTTTCCATTTGTCCTGCACACAAAAACCAAACGCCTGGTCTCAGATCTAATCATGCGGATTTGGGTCCAGCGATTGTAAGGTATGGTACGGATTAAGAATGCAGACCTTGAGATCAACGTAAGTGCGGTGATCTGCATCTTCGAAAGCACGAACCTTAACATCTCGCCACCTGCGGATTTCACCAAACTTATATCATTTCTCTTCTACTTAATAATCACAAAAATAACAACAATGCTGTATGATTTCTGTATTTGATTTTTACCTTCCAGTACCGAGTTTCTCGACTGCTTGAACAAGTGCTTCTACTTCAGCAACTGAGAAAGGTCGACGCATTCTGCGCTGTGCAGTCTGCTGCTGCTGCTCACTCCTTTTAGATTTACGACAAGGAAGTTGAGGAGACAATTCAGTGAGCGCGACAGGAACCAGAACTTTAGAATCATCTGTTGAGGTTTTCTTTCCAAATGAGTCAGATGGGAACAGTGCTGAATCATTCTCAGATTTGAAAACGGTGTCCATGTTAGAAGCATGGCACATAGGCAGTTCCTCGCAGACATGTCCCGCCGGGTTACTGTGTAAAACAAAACAAGAGCTTAAGCCGCAAAAGATTTGAGTTTTTCAAAAGCTGTTGCGGATGTAAGTTGTCAATAGAAGTGTGAACCTAGATAACAGTTGAGGCGTTTCTGAGCTGGGTTCAAGGCTGAAATCAAGAGAGTCCAAGTGGGTGTTATCCTGAGAGATCCCAGTCTGATGAAGGGTTTTGTTATCATCTCGGACTTTCTTCCCTTGAACCATCAGACCAACTCGGTGTCCATCACTCAATAAAGTGCTCACTGCTTCCATCACCATTCTCTGCAGAAGCAAAAGGACCATCAGAACATAAGAAGTGAGTTAATAGGAGGGAAAATGAAGAGGAGGAATTGAGGAGCTGGGTAATGTTTGTTACCTTCAAGGACCCAACAGTAGCAGTTTCTGGAATCTCTACAAAAAGCTCGGGCACCCTGAATGACTTGATCCGCAGTCTCACTGAGATAAAAACAAAAAAAAAATACAGAAAATGCATTCTCACGTAAGCTTCTTCATCCTCATAAACAAGTAGAGCCAACAAAAGATTTCAAACGAGACTCATTTGTTACCATGAGAGTCGCTTGACACAAAGGATGCACCTTGACCTTTCATAGAAGAAATTGTTCTGCTGCCTGCAAACAAAATTGCAGAATCTCACTATAACAACAGCACAAAAATGCAACGAGAACTAGACAGAGGGATTAAAACCCCAAAAACAAAAAGTCTATTTACCTCTTTGCATCTTAGTACGCAGACGATAATCATCAGAGAAAGAATCAGAAATGTGGTCAAAGTGTCTCCTTCTCTTGATAGGATAGCTCCTCTGATGGTGCAAGTAAGAATTTCTCCACGATTTGGCATCTGCAACACCAAATGCAAGTCGTCAAAACAAAACCCATCAGTGTATTTAAGATGTGAAAAAAAAAAGACAAGAACCCTTAGGCGGGCTACTACCTGCATGTCTTGAACCTCCTTTCCAGTGTCTAGAAGCCAATATCTTCCTGATTCTTCTGTCCCCAATACGCGGCACAGACCTAGGTGGTTTTTTGGTCACGCGAGGGCAAATATACCCAGAAAAGTTTTCGTCATCATCTCTACTAAACAAATTTACATCATCCTCGCAAGCGCCACGGGAAGCACCGTTCCCCGTTGATGGCACTTTGGTTCTACTACTACTACCTAAACTAACTACAACATTAGGTCTCGCATCCAGAACTACTTCATCGCCATCTATACCCGGTTTTCGATCCTGACCGAAGTTCCCGACTTGACATAAATCACTACCACCAGAGTTACTAAAACCCTCAGCCTCATCCTCTACTTTGCCGTTTATCACAGAACTGAATCCGCAAGGGCTCATTGATCCCTGATAAGGATTGTCCTCGGATAAAGTTACTGGCTTTATGGGTTTTTCTTCCACCGGGAATTCCTCCTTCACGCTGATTCGTGGAGCCACACAATTACCTTCAATCCCATTAACCGGTTTGTCAATAGACATGGGAGAACTTCCGCTCTCAAACAGCATGTTTTCAGCTACGGTGGCCAATAAATCAATAGCACACATTTGATCATCTTCACTTATCTCCTTCTCGAAACTGCGCCTCTTCTGACCAACAAAAAAAAAAGGTGAAACTCAAGCAATCATTTAAACTGATTATCAATGTAACAAATGATAATGAACAAACTGAACCAATCGCGCGAGAATTAAGGTAAGGCCAATACCCGCGCTGATCTGGGTGCTCTTGCATTGGCAGGTAAGAGGTAGCCTTTGTATCCAGATTCTTCTACACACTTGTGCGACACCATTTCTCAGAATGCATAACACGATAATGTGATTGCCACACGAAAGAAGCTTGTGTCTCAATGACTTAACCAACGAAATCCTGTAAAGTAATTCGCAAGCTGCAGGTAAATTGAGAAATCGTATTAAAAATGCCTGTGGAAATCAAACAAAACGAGATCAATTAGCTAACAACGTACAGGAAAATATACAGCGAATCTAGATTTAAATGAAACTCGGTGTCGGTGTCATCCAACAAAATTTGAGAAAATGAAAATACAGAACAATACGATTCTATCTCTGGGTTTAACTGCATGAAGGAAAAAAAGTAAGGTCAAGCCCAGTGAAAATAGCTTAAACCACCCTAAAACCCTAGCCGATATGAGATCGGAAATCGAGAGTCAAACCGTAGTTTCAAAAGATTTCCGGACAGGAAAACCCTAAACCCTAACAATAATTTAATAAAAAGTTTGACTGATGGACCAAAAACTTCGATCTCAGGTTCAAAGGGCCAACAGATCACGGGTGTGCAAAAAAAAAAAAAACCATTTCTAAATCAGATCGGAAAACACAGATCGACGAATACGATTGTCGTCAGGCAAAAGCCACAAAAAAAAAATTCGAAGAAAAACTGTGCGAAATACGGAAGAAGTCAAGGAAAAAACAGGGTTTACCCAGAAATTTTTTCAGGCCGAAATTCGCCTTGAAAACGAAAATTCACAGAGTCTTCTCGTCTTCTAAACAAAAACGATAGAATCGGGAAGATAAATCAACGAAAACACTCAAAATGATCTCACCTTTATAACCCAAATCTTCAGTTTCTTTTCACTCGAATGAAAGAAATCACGGTAAATTTCCCGGCGAATAAAACCGGCAATTGCGAGATCGGAAACAAAAAAAGACAAACGCAAAAGAAGGACTCACACCAAAACCCCTTCTTACAAATTGTCCTTCTTAACACATGCGTTTCCCCGAGAAAGTGACGGAAACTTTTTTTTTTTTTTTTTACTTGTTTGAAACGCTACCCACACGATGCGATCTTCTCTCACCACAAGCAAAATCAATCTCTTTTCTTTTTCTGTTTCTCTCTCTCTCTCCGAAACGCCCAAAAACAAAAACCCTTAAGAAAGACGACCACGTTTTTTGCTTAAACCCTTTTTAGCCTATATTGACCTTTTCCACCGGACGCACCGGTAATATCCTCTGTCTTAACCGGTTGTAATCGGTGGACACATTCACCCAAAGACCAGGTTCCCCGCCACGCTCGACATGCTTGTAAGTTGTAACCCCTCCAGATCTCACCACGTGGCGAAGATGTACCGTCACATGAGCCTCGAAATCTAGCCAATCAGAAATTTACATGTCAAAAACAGAACTACATCTTTTTTGGTCAAACATTAATCAGATGTAATTAACTAGTATATGAGATGTATTAGTTGACAAAAATGGGATGTATGAAGAAAATTATTATTAAAACAAAATGAAGTTATTTACTTGCACATTTATTTTGTTCCTCAGCTTTAGAAAACAATTTACTAAAATTAATTTAATTCCAGTTTTTTATCCTAAAGAAATCTATGGTTCAGATGGAAAGTTGAAACTAAAGATTGAATTTTAACTATAAATGGGTGATATGACTCATAATTAAATTCCAATTAGTTCTTTATAGAACTTTTGATACACTATTCTATTTTTTATATATTAAATAATTTATATTCGTTTAAAAAAAATATATGTACATGGTGTGATGATTCAATATTTTACAAAAACGAAAAAATCAAATAAAGACAAAAAATTGAAATATAACAACTAAAACTTAATATGATATATTTGGATATCAAATATTCTTTATTCATTTTGATTGATTTATTAGTGTTACCATTTAAATAGAACAAAAATATATAACTAATAAATACATCAAAATTTAAACATCTTAAAAATTAAAGAGCTCAAAAAATATGGAGGTGCCACGTAAATTTCCAAAGATTTCTTTTTAATGTATTAGAGATTTGGATATTAGATATGCCTTATTCATTTTGATTGACTTATTAATACTAATAATTAAAAAAAAAGCAAAATATATATCCGTATAGAAATTAAATAATTTTAAAAGTAAAAAATAACTCAAAAATGTGGAGCTACCAAGTAAACTTCCAATGCTCTTTTTAATATATTAAAGATTTATCTTTATCACTTGAAATTTAAAGTTATATATTATTTACTGTTTCTGCAAAGAAAATCCAAACAGTTTCGTTATATTAGAGTCGAGTTTAGTTATATTTTCGTTGGTTTTAAAATCTGAATTCTATGTTTGTCCGCAAAATTTGTATTTTGTATTATGCTCTGTATTTTTTTGTTTTATGTTATGTATCTTTCTTTGTTTTCTATTCTGTATTTTGTTCCGTATTTCACCGGTCCTGGTTTTAATAAAAATTCAAGTTTAGTGATATAGTCTAAAAGTTCAACTATAATAGTGGACTATAAAAAGTTTAATATTTAGAGTGAGTGGAGATAACCTGTAATAAGCTGTAACTATACGACATTCTGTCACGTGGCAGGTGGATCTACCTCTAGACTATATATAGCTAATATTCATATATTTATATAATCTTTACCTCTCTTTTTTTTTTTTGACAGTTTAGCCAATTTTGTTATCGTCTATTCCTTTTCTCAAGGAAAAATTCCGGAAGATTTTTCTATTTTTATTTTTATTTGCAGTTCAGATCGCTTTGCTTCAGTCGAACGGCAGAGATTCTCTGAGAAGTAAGAAAAATGTTTATATATATATCCTACGTGGATATGTAAACGAGAGTCTCTATTGCACTTTTTCAGTCATTTTAGAGAATACGGAAAGAGACCGAGACTTCTCGAGCTAAATAAAAACCGTCGAAAACGAAAACTAACGCCGTGGGAAGGATAATCATAATCCCCGTCGAACTCACGGCATTGAGAGTTCGGTGTGTAACGGCGTTAAGTTCGAAGATAGGGTTGCTAGCTGGGTCCACAGACCTAACTGGACCATCGACCCAGTTTTTGAACTTCAATTACTGAATTAGTCAAAGTTCCCTTCGGGAAAATAACATTTGAAACATTTTTTTGGGTGAACAAACTGCTTCAGTTTTATTTCGTGTTCACTTATATTTAAGGAAGAATGTTAGTAGTACATGTTTAAATTTAAGCCCACACAAGCCACTTCAAAAAAAACTTAATAATGCCGATATATATTATAGCGCACGATCTTTTTTTATTTTTGTAGATACTGTAATATTATAATTTCTAAAATTAAATTTGTATATAGTTTCTGAAACTATTTATTCTTCTTTTTTGTTCATCACATTTATTATACAAATTCTACTACGGAGTATTATATTTTCTTTTGCTGGATTGTGAAGTTTTATAGTACTATGATCAAATTTCGAAACCACCACCAACCCATTATTATCCTTAGAAAGGATAAGATGAAATAAATTATTATTTTTATTGTTTTACGAAGGAAATAAATGTTGAAATAATAAAGCGCTTTATCATGTTCGATTGGGAATCCATTGGCCCCATCTATTTAAATAATTATCTCACGACTGAAAGGATAAATACATTTATTTTAATTACTTTTGATTGGTTCTGATCCATACCGGCGTCGATCGGAAATCCAGTACTAGGAATCTTATTTGGATGTATGGTATTATCTGAATTCTCTTGATACTTTAAAGTATTTGAATCTATATATCAAACATTTTGGCCAAATTACGAAAATGCAAAATTTATATTAAAGCTACCAAGTAGAAACCAATCTCTTGTCTCGTGGGTTACAAAAACGTGTCTTGCATGACGTCTTGAAACTCAAAACTTAATTGAAAATACATGAGACTACCATTGAACCTAAGAAAAAAAACTGTCATTGCTTGCTCCTACTTTCGTATAGATGAATTTTGTATTCTTGTCTACATCCTTTTAGTTGTGTAGCTAGATATGTTAAGCTTTGGTGGCTAAATTAAATAAAATGATGTGAATATTATTACACCATCTAATATGCCAGTTGAATAGTAGTATGGTGGGATATTAGTAAGTAGTAGCAATAATGTAAATCGAACAAAAACCGTTTAAAAACTGGTTGAAGTTTATGTCTTCTTTTTATTGATTGCAATTTAGCATGTGTGGTCCGGAGTATGGTGGTCGAGTGGTAGGAGTCGGGGACCGTGACGTTAACACGTTTCAGGTTCGACGCTCCATTTGCATATCTGAAGGTAAGGGTTTATCTGTGGGCTGCACCACCCCAAAGATTAGTATGGCCTCTGCATAGGTCTGAGATTTATCCTAAATTAAAAAAAAAAAAAAAATTAGCATGTGTCTAGTTCAGTGAAAAAAAAAAATATAAATATTATAATAAGAGAAAAATAGCGGTTATGAAGTTTGATTTTGCTTATACAAATTTTAGAGCAGAAGAAAATAGGATAAAGTGCATCTGACGCATGAAGAAAAGATAAGAAGAGAGATCGAGGGAAGAGTATAATAAAGAGAGGTTGGATGAAACTTTAGGAGACATGGTTGACGTCGAAGAGGATAAAGTACTCTCTCTTTTTGTTTTTAACGTGATTTGACTATCAAAGATGGTATGCTTCACAAGGCGGCTCATAATGTTACTTTTTTTTTTCTCTACTTAAAATAGCCATGACCGTGTAATAAATGAAACACGGAACAAACTTTTTTTGTTTTTGTTTTTAACGAAGACGGAACATACAGTTACAGTATATGATGTTAAATATGTAATCGATAATCAATCAAATTTAGGAGGGGTCAGTGGGAGTATGATTTATAGAGAGTTGTGATGATTTTAAAAGTTGAGAGATTTGTTAAATTTGTAAAGAGTTTGTTAGATTTATAGAGAGTTATGTGTATTTTGAAAATCTATCAAAATCTTTTTCTATAATGCTTTTGAGAATCCAATGGATATAGATAGTATTTTGAAAGTTTTTTTTTATGAGTTAAATTGTTAACAACCCATGTCCCAATAACAAAGATTCTAACAGATTAATAGAATCGTTAAAAACAAAATTTTTTGAATAACAATAGATTTTGTATGAGTTTGAAAATCTTCACACCAATAACAGTAGATTTTAATATAAATGTCAGAATTTATCTACCAATAACAATGGAATCTCAAAATTTTAACAATCATTATAAATCTCTCTACCAATAACTTCCCCTTATATATTCTTGTATTTTCGTCTATTTAAAACAATTTATTTCGTCTATATTATTTACATCATCACATTAATTAAAACATCTTCACGTTTTGCATATTTACGTCGAGGTCATATATTAAAGAGAGTATGAAATTGGAAACTAAAATGGTGTGTACAGAAAACATATCTCTAAAAAGTAGAAACATAACAAACATAAATTACTTATGATCTCGAGATGGAACAAAGATACAATAAGACATAAACACAATCTTACGTTTCATCACTTAAACTACGTAAATCAGACTTTTCACCCTGGAATAAAGTTTAAAACAAACATGGATCTCGTTTTCACGAGTTGCCATGAATCACAACATTTTGCATGTCTGAGTGTCATATATATCAAAGTATGAAACGTTACCCTCATTCGGTTGATATATTACCAAATTGCCAAGGATTAAACTCGATCGATTTGAGGTCCACTTCATTGGAGCCACTGCTCGAGCTCGCTGCTGTATCTCGGTGTTCCGTGTACTTCCCGTTGTACTGGTATACTTCAATATCTCCCCATGGCGTAGATGTGATCTCATCCGTTAGATCGAACCATCTTGGACTGAACTTCTGGCCTTTTGTCTCTCGGGTCCTCTTTTCTGCCCTTTGTCTCTCCTCAAGGCTGACATAAAAAGACACCACGAAGAACCTCGTGAGCATAACAGTGTTGCTTTGTCCTGAAACCCGAAAAAATACAAGCGAGTAAGAAGGAAGAAAAGATGAAGAACCTGTGCTTCTCGGCACCAGCTTTGGAAAGGTCACCCTGCTCAAGGGCATATCTATCAGGACGGAGACGTGAGTCTGAAGCCAAGAGCTTAGCAGGAGCAGTGTCGAAGCTGTTTATCTTGTGAGCAAAGTGAGTGTACTGAAATTTGTCGTTTTTGGGGACATCAGCCAAATGCCACACCTGAAGGAAGCAATACAAAACAAAACAAAAAGGGCATAAGCAAACACTAAAGAGCAAAACAATGCTGGTCAAAATCCCGTGGTTGGTAGAACCTAGCACAACGTGGTAAAAGCGTAAAAGGGAGAACAAACGACAGACCTCTTTAAGCTCTGTGCCTGGAAGGGGTTCTCCCTCGGCATCACAAGGTTGGTAGCTTAATTTCTCATTCCATTTTCCTGTCATCATGATTTTAGGTTCTTCGTCTGCGCTGTAAACGTATCCATCCACTTCATAGCGACCAGAACTGAGATCAAGGAAGTAAACTTTTATCAATAAGCATGTCGGCACCACATGACAAGACTGAATCTTGGAAGCAGGAAAAATGAACAGAGTATCACAGAACAGTAAGATAAAGAAATGTGTTGTCATTTACCCGAACCAACCACATGGCTGGAAATAGAGTACAACTTTGTCTCCAGTGGTTAAATTTGTCATGACCATTTCCCCGGGTGAGTCAACCCATGTTCGTCCAAATATTAGATTGTGAATCTTCGTGAGAGGCGGCACCAAATCCAGAACCACGCCATCTCTTTTGAGGGTTACACGCGTTCTGCAATCCAATAGACAAGGTTGCATGAGCTTAGATTTACATCACAGTCTGTTGTGTTTCTGACGTAAAAACATAATACGGGAGAGTGGTTTGGTTCCTTCTTTTCATCTCAGACAGAAGTTAGAGAACTACTGAAAGGAAAGAGTAACTGCAGCAAGAAGTTTCGTCCTTAATAAAGAGAGAGAGCCTCTAACAAAGTGAGAGAGAAGCGGATCATAAATAGGAACAAAATTACCTCCCAACAGGGTAAACATCAACAGAGTTACCCAAAAGCTTAGTTTTCAACTTTGACGTGATGTCGTAAGTGAAGTGCTCGTTTTCGGCGTGACCAGCACTCATTGGGGGATGATGGCTAACCTGAAAAAAAAACAAAAAGACGAGTCAAAATAGACAACTTATTGCAAACTAGCTTGTATAATCCACTATGCTAATAGCAACGAAGTGTATAGCTGCACCTGCTCAGAAAGAAACGAAATCCCACCATGGTTGGCCATCTCATATGTCTCTCCAAGAATAGGATTGAAAGGCTTCCAAGTTCGTTGGTAGGCAACGTAAACAGATATAGCCCATGATGCTGAACAAGTATTCACATTCAACCTCAGAGAAAAGAGAACTCTTAAAAGTCTAACAAAAACAGAAGTCAATACAAGTTCTAGAGATATTTACTTACAAGCATATACTAAACGCATGTATGGGTCCTCGCATTCATCTGCTTGATCCAACAAGTGGGAATATTCCATTAACTGTGAGAAATGTTTGCAAATGTTAAACCGTGCAGAAAAAAAATAAACCAACAACAAACTTACAAAACAACACGAGAATAAGATAATAACACTAACCTCCGCCATCTTCTGGAGCATAGTCATTGGCTCAAATATAACAACAGGAAGTGTCACCATCGACGTAATATCCGAGCCTATATATTTCTGCATCATCTTCCAGTAACTATCTCGTTCCTATTAAGTGTAGAAAAGAAAAAAAAAGTTGTTATGAAGAACAAAAAAAAACGCAAAGGCTAAACAAACACAGAGTAAAATAAAGGAGAAGTATCAATACACAAATGGTAGAATCAGGCGATTAGTTACCTCGTCCTTCCACCTTCCTCTCTGAGCTTCCTCTTCTGCATCTTCCTTGCCACCTTCTGGATTTATGACCTCAACTCCTTCATAAGTAAGCATCCTGAAAAGAAAATGTATCCAACAGCCATTAACAAAACCTACTTGCTTTCTCATGAAACTGGTTACTTGGCAGCTAGAATTAGAACAAGATGATTTCGAGACCCCAGAAAATGAAAAAAAAAAAGAAGCATTGATCTGTTTAGCGAAGAATTAATAATAGAAATATCCATGTTTCTAATATAAAATTCAACAAAAGGAAACACCTGAAGAATCAAAACAGACAATAAGCTTTAGGACGAAAAAGAAGAAAAACAGAGTATCTATCACCCTGTAAACCAAAAAGGACGAACAACCATCACAGCGATTCAGGACGCAAAAGCTTAACCTCGAGTGTTTTATAACACACACAGACACAAACACAGCTGTTATGTAAAATTATGATAGATAAGAAACAAGAGCTCTAAAGGAAACTTACCCGTTGACGGATCTCGACATGGCGCTGCCGAACATGGAGAAGCCGGAGGTCATGGCGGCGAAGAAGCCCTTGTTCTCGTTCTTCTTTGGACTCCCCATTTTTTTTTTTTTTTTTTTTCCAAACCCGATCTCTGTGTGATCTCACCTTTCTATAAAACCCTTTTAATTCAGAAATCTAACGCGTTTGTTTGATTTTTCAACAGAATTCGATCAAAACGTCTTCAACTTTAGAGACGAAGCCTTGGAAGCCTTACAGGGAGGGAGACTAGAAAAAAGAATGAGAAATGGGTTCGATCTGTAATATGCGTAAAATATGGGGGACTTAAAATTGTATATTCTTGGACTAAGCCTTAAATTAATACTACTTTTAATCAGGGAAGCGGGGGATAATTATTTTATTTTTTAAGCTCACAGTGGATTAAAACATTATTTACACAAAAGTTATTTGAGTTAAACTATAATACTGTTTAAAATGAGTTTTTTTTTTAGGCTTAGCAGTCACAGAAGTATGGAGAATTTTGAATTTTCTATACACGGGTACATATAATAAAACACAATATTCTGAGGCATCAGATCCGAAATGTCTAAAAGCTTGTTCCAAAAATTATAATTAACTAAAATTAATGGATTTACTAAAATTATTATTATTTAATTTAATTTTCTTAAAAACCAAAAAAAAAAAATCTGGATCACAGTCCGAATCTCTTCGATCCAAATCCAAAACATGAAGGGCACTCACAGTTTAATAATCTCACAACTCGGCCATTATCTCTTCACTTGCTGGTGCTGAATCTAAGAGCCCAATACTCGGATCTTCTTCTCGACAAGGCTTCAGATTCTCGATATCCAAAGGGTTTCGAGCTGTGTTTTTGGGTTTAAAATCGAGGATGAAAGAATCGAAATCGGCCAAGTTGAATCAGCAACAACAACAACAACAACAATATAATCATCAGAGCGTTCACTTGTCTCCATCGAAGCTGGCGAATTTGTTCGATCCCGATGCTTCTTGGGATAAGGTACTCTCACTGTCTCTTCTTTTCTCCGTCGTTTTCAGCAATATCGGAGCTCCTTTGACTTTTTTTACTTGTTTTTTTTTTCCGAGACTTGATTCCTCGAAATGATTTGTAGTAGAGTGTTTGATTTAGATTTGTTAGTCGATCTTACTGAATCAAATCAAATTGCTCCGAATTTGCATGAGCTACTAGAGTATACGTTAGATTTTCTAGAAACCGATTTTTGAGTGGTTGGATATGAATTTTTGATTTTGTTGATGTCGCAGGATCAATTAGGAGACGTGTTGCATTGGATCCGACAAGTGGTGGGATTGATCTGTGGATTGTTATGGGGCTCAATCCCACTTGTTGGAGGCATTTGGATCATCGTGTAAGTTCAATACTTATACTAAAGGCCACAGTTTGTTTCCTTGTTATATAATTGATTGATGGAAACGCAAACGCAAAGAAACAATCTTACTCTTAAATCCTGTTCCAGCTTTGGTATTTCTAGTTTAATCTTCTTGATATGCATTGACCCGAAGCAAACGACATTAAAGTGTTCTCTTCTTCATCTTGGATCTTGTTGATCACATTGCTTTAAAACCTCGAGGATTAGCAAAATGTTTGACATAATGTAGATGAACTTAATGGTATGGTGGGTTTCGCAGGTTCTTGGCGATATCATCAGGGATAGTTTATGGTTACTACGCAATGATTCTCAAGGTTGATGAAGAAGATTTCGGAGGCCACGCAGCTTTACTCCAAGAGGGTCTCTTCGCGTCTGTTACTCTCTTTTTGGTAAGTTTGTTTTCATCTCAACAATTTAAAACTCTTTTCCTTGACTGTATTTAAGTTTTAACGGAATCTATTTCATGTCTTGTCTTCAGCTCGCATGGATTCTTGTCTATAGTTTGGCACACTTCTGAGCAACATTCTTTTTTCTCACATCAGCAGAACGAATCTCTGTTTTTTTTATCTTTTTTTTTTTTTGTTAACACTCGGAAGAAAAAGGCTGCAAGAGACAAAACGTTACATAGTAACAATTTTTATGAATCTTTTGTATGTTACAAAAGCTTTCTAGTTTCTAGTATCCTTCTTTTTTTTTAATAATAAATACACAATTGAGTAGAAACCATCCCCCAAAAAATCATTTTGTCTGTCAGAATTATGTATACTTGGAACGCCGATCTCTCCTTGGCCGTGAAACAAGGTATATCCTGCCGTAAACCCATTTTCTACCCAATGGCGACACAGATTTCTGTAGCAGAACGACAAAACCAAACAAGCATTGATGTTACTTGTTAGAAAGCTACAGAGGACTATCTAAGACAGTCATTGGTTCACATTTAAACCACAACAATCGGCGTTCTAAATGTAAACGCAAACGCTAAAGCAGTGGCGATGAAGCAAAATAAGGGGAAAATAGTCATTCTTACCTCTACTTTGGTACGGAACTCCAGGGTGCATTCACAGACATGACAGTCAGCTTTGTGAGCCGATCGGTTTGATTGATCGGATCTCACGAATGCAAAAACCTACACAACAAGTTCATCAAACTCAAATGTGACTAGAACTGAATAACAAAAAACGACTTCTTTTGTAATTTTTGTTGCTGCAAAAGAATTAACGAACCTCTTCCCCGCAATTTGGGCAGTCTCCTTTTAGAGCCGTTAAGTCATTTCTCCATAACCCTTTAAGTACTCTTACTGCAAACATCAATCTTTATCTCAGTTATCACCACATCGAATAGAATCTGCAAAGTTCACAGGTAAAATCGTGTTTTTGCATTCGGGTACCTGCAGAAGATGCAATCGGATATCCGAAAGCAGGTCCAAGCACGGTGAGGAGGATGCCGTTCAACTTCGACAAAAGAGGCACAGAAGATGACGACAATTGACCGCTATAGACAAGCCCTGAGTCGAACGGATCTCCTCCATGGACTAAGCCGAGGCCATACATGGTGGGCAAAACGCATGCCGAGCTACCAAACAAGAGAATCAAGATCCATATGGTAGCTAACAGGAGAACTTGAGATGCATCATCCTGTCCTACAAGGATTTAACTCAATATCAACCCTTGACAAAAGCCATTCTTCACTCATAATACTAATCCCACCATAACCTGTTAACAAAAAGAAGTAATTTGGAAACATGAACTCCCAAGATTGTACCTCTGCATCAGCATAAGTTGAATGTCGCAGGAGGCTGCACCGAGGGTACTTGACAACCGATTTTGAACCATACCACCGAAGCTTTAGCTGCAAGAGAAATGATACAATCACAGAGAGCACAGCTCCAGAATTAAAATCATATCTTGCTAGAAACTTCATTTACCTAAAGTAAAAATCATTAGAAGCATATATACTAATTGTTATCTATCTTACCTCAACTCTGTCAAACATGTCATCAACTATCAAAGGCTTGCCGTTGTAATACGCATCCCTCGCCTATATCCAGAAATTCGAGCCGCCGAGATCAATCAATATGACCAAAAAATTCAGAATTTTCATTTTGGTGAGTATTTAAACATATACACAAGCGATTAAATTAGGCGTACTTGGCGGTAAAGAGCTTCTAGTGTTTCTTTGCGGGCGGAATCAATCGGACCGACGAAGATGCAAGAAGGACCTTCCTCACGTGAGGTCGGCGCGGTGAAACCAGGCGCGGTGAAACCACCTCCGTGGCCTCGGGTTCTGGACTTTCTGGTGGAGATCCGAACAGAGAAAGGAGCTCCGGCTCGATTAATCAGCCTGGAAAGCTCAACAATCGAGCAAGAGCCAATGAGCCGAGGCCTAATCGAGGTACAAGTGCCCGCCATGAACCCAAAAAAAAAAATTAGTAATCCTCTTCTGATTTCTTCTTCTTTCACTCGCCGGAACAAGAGAAGAAGCGTGTGGTGGAGGCGGCTGGGTCGAGAGGTGGTGACCACACGATACGATTCGGCGCGGGCACGCAACATGCGTTTTGATTATATATGCGGCCCGTAAGTAATCACCGCTTTTGGCGGGTTATGTTAATATCTTAATGAAATCTTTCCATCAAAACGTCACTGTTTTGTTTGATATACACAACTAAAATCATAGTTAATTGTTAAAAACATTTTAAATTTGCGTCTGCCGGGAGTCGAACCCGGGTCTATTGCTTGGAAGGCAATTATCCTAACCGTTGGACTACAGACGCTTTTTGTTCCCTCATTGACTTCAAAATTTATATTCATTTGATTAAGAACGTCAGTCAAAATTTCATTTTCAGAATAAGAGTCGGAGAATACAAGCTCTTCACTCAGTTACCAAGCATCTCAAGTACTCTAAGTTATATATTAAAAAAAACAATAAAAAGATAAGTTTTTGGAGAAAAACCATAAAAGAAAACTAGCAAAACCTTTCACAGTTGTAGCAAATTAACTTACCATTGTTACTAAAGGCAACAAAAAGACCTGGTGTGTAGCAAGCAACAAAAAGACCCGTTCTCACCATTGTTACTCAAATTTTATCTTCTTTTGCTTCGTTTCTTTAAGTAGACCTCAAAGCCCTCTTTCGTTTGTTCTTCTTAGCCACAAGATCATTCCTTATCTTCAACATGACATCCGTTGATTCCTCCATTGTTGCCTTTCGGTCTTCCTCAAAGTTCCAAAGCTCTAAAATCACATAGCTACCGCTTGCATTGTAATCCTCTATCTCTAGCCTTGCTC
The DNA here is from genome assembly GCA_020283515.1 of Alliaria petiolata. Taxonomy (NCBI): domain Eukaryota; kingdom Viridiplantae; phylum Streptophyta; class Magnoliopsida; order Brassicales; family Brassicaceae; genus Alliaria; species Alliaria petiolata. The sequence goes on from JAHZTW010000001.1 coordinate 281,462,740, forward strand.
TCACCACTTCCTTGTAAACTTCCTCACCATAGTTATTCTTCAGCTTAAGCAGCTTCTCATCCTTTTTGTCCACCACTCTCTGCAAGTTCACATTTGAAAAATCTTAAGAGATATTTTATAAAAAGGAAAGATCCCACCTTCGCGATTTAAGAGTAGAGTCCTAAAGTTCAAACCTTTGCGGTTCCATCAGATTCGTCGACTTTAAATGGATGCCATTGCACATCTCCTATTTGTCCTTCCCACATTGAACACAACTCCATAGCTTTCTCCTCGGCTTTTCCTTTTGAACCTCTATGTTTCCTCTTCACTGCTGCCAAAAACAGCGCGGGGTTTAGTTGCCCCATTCTCTTCACTCTAATCTTCTCTTCACCCACCAAATCTTCGTTCCTATTCCAAAACTTCTCATCAAAGTAATATCAGAAGGTAGAAGGACATAGACTTTCCCTAAACTCAAAGCACAACTGTTTGGAAAAAAAAAAACAGATTTAGAATGTTATTGTTTCGTACCAGAATCATCTCTTTACGAACGTCTTGATACTCGTCGTTGGTCACACGTTCTTTCTGTGTCAAAGTCATCATTTTTTCGTGTAGAGCCGTTTCTCTAGCCTCGAGCTCTATCTGAGCCTTGGCCATCTCCATGTACGTTGCATCTCCAACACTCCCCACCATATGCTTCTTTACGTTGGTGTTACGTTTCAGCTTCTCTATCTCCAACTCCAACTCTTGCGTTTCATTTAGCTTTGCTTCCATTTCCATTATCCTTTCATGAAGCTTCTCCTTCTCTTTCTGCGAAAGTTTTCATGTTTCAGAAACTCAAAAGATGAGAGAAAGCTATAATTTTGGATTTGTTCATGAATATACACATACGGTCCAACTAAAGAACTACTTGCCTGGTGCTTTTCTGCAAGCTTCATAGCTTCCTTATTCGCTTCATTCTGCTCCCACATAGCCTTTTGATTCTACAAAAAACATAAAAGGTATCAGATTTTAGTGTCTTATGATCGTTTTTTGCTCTAATTTATAAGGAAAGCATCATAATCACCATTTCTCTTTCAAGTCTGGATTTTTCCATCTCAGCTACATTTTTGTGGATCTGTCTTGCACGCTCCTCCAGCTCCTCCCTCTTTATCTCCAGGTCGGACATAGATTTTTAATGTCCTAGCAGAATGTGCTTATACAGGTCTTGCAAGTTCATCTGCATCTTCTCAACCTCTTCTCATCAAGAGGACACAGCCAAAGAACTATGTCAACAACAAAACAAATAGACTCTGTTTTAAAACTAATTCAAGTGTTAAGTTTAAAACAAGTGTCCTTTACCTTCTTTGTAGGTTTGGTTCAAATGATCGTTATGCAATTCCAAACTCAATTCCAAACTCTTCAAAACACTAGAAGTCTCATCGACTTTGCGTTCGAGCTCTTGCTTGCTTATCTTCTTCATCTCAATCGACTGAGACATGTTTTCAACAAGCTGGCTCATTTTCCTCTCATCTTCCTCTTGAATCTGTGAAACACTTTTCAGATCTCGCTTCTTCCTAACATTCTTGCCAACGATACAGCTGCGATTGTAATCATCCTCTCTTGCAACCCATCCATAGGGCTTATCGTCCCTCAAGTGAATACCTTTTCAAAGAAAGAGAATTCAGTGACAAGAAAACAAAATGAGCCTAGAGTCGAAATACTTGAAAACTCAGAAACAGCCTTTACCACTCTCCCAATCTTTCTTCCCATGGCGGTCTGATAAATAGCTCCTTTCGAATTTCATGGCGTTCTCGAACCCTTTAAAATCTTTGGTGAACTCCACCAAAGCAAAACCAGAGTGTCCCTTGAAACTCCAAACGGGCTGGACTCTTGTTGGATTAAACCCTCTCTGGATTAGCTCGTCACGTAGCGTTGAACCGCTTTTGCCCACTCGCCGACCAGATTTCTCAAACTCCGTTGGTATGTTGGCTAAAACACCAACCCAGGGCCACACAAATTTTTCCTCGTTTTTCTTCATCTCTGAAGTCTCCGCAGGCGAATCTTTGACTGGAGGTTTGTGCTTCTGTTCATTCTCCATCTTAGAGCTTCAATTAAAAAAAGAGATTCGTAAATGAGTTTTCATTTCCACAATTCAAACGGCACGAAACAGGATAAATTTGCAAGAACTAGTCAAAAATCACGTAATTAGAGCAACCAATACAAAATGGAAAACAACCTTTTTGGGTTTTATTAGAAAAAAGCTTGCAGAGACAGATGAGTTATGGATCTAACTAGTCAAAAATCACGTCTTTAGAGCAACCAATACAAACTGGAAAACAACCTTTTTGGGTTTCATCAGAACATAAAATATGGAGAAATGTATATGATTCGCAGTCTTCACATTAAGAAATCATGAATCAAACTCTAAAGAACTTCTATTCTCTCTGCAACTTCAGAGAATCCAGAAAAAAACCCATTTTTCTAGGTTTTAGCAGGCTAAAAAAAACAAACTTGCAGGATGGAGAATAGTTCATAGCTTTCATTAGTGAAAAAATTACTTCTTTATAACATTCAGATACTAGAAACCTACAGCCAAAAAAAAAGAAAGAAGGTTTTGTTACCCAGACAGCTGAAGAATCGGAGAAAAAAAAAAAAAAAAAATTCTCCTTTTTCAAATCTTTGCAAGCAAAATGAATCAGACTCAGACCATCCACATTTCCAAAAACAAAAGAGAGAGATAGAGAGAGTAGAAGCCATACTCAATAAAAAGCAGAGACTTTTTTTTTTCTTCTCAGTGTTCTTCTGGTGGGTGTGTCTCACAACTCACAACAATAGCGTGTTAATTTAGTTTTCTTCCTCCCCCAAAATTGCTTTTTGACGAGACAGAGCGTCGTAGATATGACAAGAGGAACGTCAGTGGCAAGCCTGTAAATCTATACAAACAGAGCGGGCAAAAGATAATCAGAAACCAACAAAACGCAAAAACCTTTACTTTTCCCGTTTTCAAAAGCTTGGGTCACAAGACAAAAACGGAAGCCTCTGGCGTACCAAGAAGGTTAGAAGACCAAGAATTTCTAAATGGGGGAACTCTCTCTGTCCTTGTACTAATTTATTGCTACAGCTTTTAAGGTCTAAAAAGTAAAAGTAGAGTACCATAGAAATTTCAATTTAAGCCTACACACTACCAAATTTTGTTGTCACACCCACAAACCCACAATTCGATTTTGGTGAGTTTCTTGCTTAAACAACACCGTTTGTCTAAACAAAAATTGAAAAAAAAAATACAATGCGTCTGCCGGGAGTCGAACCCGGGTCTATTGCTTGGAAGGCAATTATCCTAACCGTTGGACTACAGACGCTTCATGCCGTTCTCCCACGTTTTGTTTTTCATATTTTAAGAAGTATTTTGTTCTTCTACTTATCTTGCTTGCCTTGCCTTTGCGATTGAATTTTCGGGCATTCGTTGTCCAGAGTCGGAGAACACTGACGCTGGTAACATTCTTTTTCCTTATGTTCCAAAACATTAAACTATTTTTGGAGTAAATGTAAATCCTATCTTCTGTGTGTCAAAAACGCAAGAAACAAAATTGTATGGAGGAATCTTGCACATTTGATTGAAGTAAAAAAAAAAAAAAAGGCAAGCAAAACCGTTCTCGTAATTAGTATACCCTAATAGTGTGTATTGCAACTGTTGGATCTCAACACCTATTTCGTTTGTTATTCAACAATAGCTTCATCATCTAGCTCGTTTGCTTCCTCCATCTTCGCCTGCTTTACCTCATCGTTCCATAGCTCGCCAACAGCATAACCTGAATTGGTATCACCTATCTGTACTCTTGCTCGTACCACTTCCCCATGTAAACTTCTTCACCGCACAATTTCTTACAACTTTTGTTCAGAATTCTCTGCATGAAAGTCGAAGAATTGGTATCTTGAGATTTTTAAAAAAAAACCGAGCCTTGTCATGCATTAGTCTTGAAAAAGGGCATTGACATGATGCATAAGGTAAGATATTTTCCTTAACAAAAAGTAAAAGACTTTGGAACAGAGAAAAGTTTCCATGTCCAAGTATCCGAGAAGAAAAGCTTCGTCTCTACACAGTCTTCATTTTTATCAGTCAAACGCAAACACAGATAAGTATATCCCATTATCACATTCCTCCAAAAAAAGCTAAGAGAGTTACAAAACAACTAACTTAAATCACATGAAGACTAAGCAAACATCGCCCAGTTAAATAACTCTACCATCTATGTTTATCTTACAACAGATGCAACCACCCAAAAATCGCCACCTTGTCATCATCGTCTTCACAGGGTCAGTTTACTTGGGTTTTGGGTCGTGATAGCTGTAAAGGCAGTGCACCAATCTCGTCTCACTGAATCTTGAACCTTGTCGTCCCCAACAAAAGGTGTCCAAGCTTCTTCTCCTGTGTTTGGCATACACCAGCTTACCTTCTCTGGTGGATTCTCGAAATCAAAGTTCAGCGCCGGCGCCGGCGGCTGTTTAGCTTTTCTGCTGGCTTTATTGCTTCCTTGGCCTTCAAAATGCTGCAAACCAAAAAACAAGATCCCATATGTATCACGAGTTTGGAAAAACAGCTTTGAAAAGTTTAAAACTTTAAGCAAGTTAAACTCACATCTGAATTGAAATCTGTGTTCTCTGATCTCTTGCTGCCTCTTTTAGAGGTTCCATGTTCCAAGTAGTAGAGTACCTCGGTCCTGGACCGGAACTTACGTCCTGTAATTGGTTCGTAATAGTACTGCAAAATACCGAATAAAGACGATGCTACATATCAGTATCTGCACAAGGCATATTGGCATCGTACGATAAGAAATCACCAAAACTTTCTTCTCCTCGACCACAATATTTACCAAACCAAATCAATTCGATACACAAGATGAATCAAAACTAATGCTAATCACATTCCTAATGCCTGATCCCATTAACACTATCAACATACATCTAAACTCATACCAATCCATGGTCTGCTTTCTAAGCAATTGTATTCTTTCTACTACAACAATAACAAGCTTTACACTACGTAACTGCAAAGAATTTTTCTTATCTAATGACATTGTCAGCAGCGATGAATCACAATACTGAACCAAAGAGAAGAAGCGCAATCAAAGAATCCCCAAATCATGATGCTTCGCAGCTCAAGCAGTATATAGAGCTCTGAGATTTATACCTTATCCACCAAACCAGCTGTAGCACCGGAGGTTCGAACCTTATCTTCAACTCTCCAGCCAGGAGGCAACCAGTCGTCCCCCGGCGGCGCACGCTTCCGCGACTTTGACTCCGCTTGATGAGCCGAGTTATCCGGCGATGGATGCACCTGATCCGTACCTTTCGACATCCGGATGCGTACGCTCTCCCTCGAACCAGTTGCTCCGCTACCTCCCTGAATCGGCCGCCGCTTCGCGCTGCTTCCTAGGGTTCCGTCACCGGCGGTGGTAGTCGAGGAGATGAAGGAACCAGAGGCGAGAAGCGGATCGGGAGGAAAATCTCCGGCGAAAGATCCGGGTTGATTTTCGTTTTCCGATGGTGTGGAAGAAGTTGACATACGAATTAGGGATTCTCGTGAGTCGCCAATGAGATTGCAGATTTTATCGGCAGAGATCTCGATGAAGTAATCTCTGTGACTGATTCTTCGAAATTATTTGTTGCTTTTTCTGTTTCTTGATTTCCAATTCGGTTTAAGGTAAACCGAAACCGAACGTAAAATTATATTTTAGTTAACTATACCGAACGATACTCATAGGAACTCTCCGCTTTCCGCTTCGGAATCGGAATCGCAAGTTTTCAGAATCTTTTGAAATCTCGCTTTCATTATTATTTCAAAAATATCTTTTTAAAACATATTGTAAGCTTACATTTCCGTTTTGGAAGCTTACGTTTCCATATTAAAAACATATGTATACAATATATTTCATCTTTTATCTATAAACAATATTGTTTAAAATTATTATTTTAATCAAGATGAGATATCAGAAATGATAATATTGATAAAATTAATCACATTATCTCAAAAAAGTTGAGTTGTATAATCTTTCTTTCGATAACAAAAAAATTTAAATAATTTTATTTGATGAAATTAAAAAAAATTAAGAATAGAAAGGTGTTTTGATTTTTTATTTTGCTTAAGTTGAATTATGTAAAATATATTAATTAAATTTGAATTATTTATAATCATTTATTAATATAATATAATGTTTAGCTTTATATATATATATATATATGTATGTATATGATTTCAACACGTACCCACTTTTTAATTTTTTTTAAAAAAATACTTCCGCGTTTCCATACGATTTCGCTTCGGTATACTCCGATTCAATGCAAATTAGCTCATTTCACATCAAAGTTTCGTCTCTTGTTCTTACCACACACAGTCACTAACACAAACACCAACATTTAAATTCACCCATTCAGCCGGTTAAACCGGTTAAACTAAACCGGTTAGCACATTGGGTGTGGAATTTTTTTTGAAAGAAGGGTATTCAAAATCAAAGAGAAATAGTATACATAATTAATATATAAAAAATAATGCCTTTCTTTAAGTTCAGTTGCTTCAAATCAAAATTACAAAGAACAATTTGGTTGAAGAATGTGATTAATTGGTAGTAGGCTGTAAAAAATAAACTCAATTTTGTAGAAGTGTTTTTTATCTTTTACTTTTACTTCGGTCTTCCTTTGGTGATATCGTGAACCGTGATTAGAAGCACTTCCTATGCACAATTGATGGCCCAGATTCATCGTACTCTGCTTTCGCAATCCACATCTGTAAAAATTTCAGACACAAAACAATATGTATATCAAAGAGAAAATTTTATAAATGTTTCTTTTAAGATTCTAAGACAAAATGATAACTATGATGTCTTTTCACCTGCTGGAAAGTGCTGAGTGAAGCCAATATAGAGCCACCGATCCAGACACTGTATTTCCTCTCCGGTGGAGCCACGACCTTAATCTTCATACTACTCGGAGCCAAGGCCGTAATCTCTTTGCTCATTCTATCACCAATCCCACCAAACATTGTGGTTCCACCACTTAGCACAATGTTCCCATACAAATCTTTCCTAATATCCACATCACATTTCATGATAGAGTTATATGTGGTTTCATGAATTCCCGGATTATCCATTCCGATCATAGAAGGCTGAAACAGAACCTCCGGGCACCGGAACCGCTCTGCTCCAATGGTTATCACTTGACCGTCGGGAAGCTCGAAGCTTTTCTCCACGGACGAGCTTGTTTGGGAAGTCTCTAGCTCTTGTTCGTAGTCAAGAGCAATGTAAGAGAGCTTCTCTTTCATGTCTCTAACGATCTCACGCTCAGCAGTTGTGGTGAAAGAGTAGCCACGCTCTGTCAGGATTTTCATGAGGTGGTCCGTGAGGTCACGACCAGCAAGGTCAAGACGTAGGATTGCGTGGGGAAGAGCGTAACCCTCGTAGATTGGAACCGTGTGGCTCACACCATCTCCAGAGTCCAAAACAATACCTAACCAACAATATGCAAAAGGCACATGAAATTCCTCAAACCAAAAGCATATCTAGTTTTATTTAAATCTAGTAGTAACAATGTTCTAACCGAACCGAAACAGAGGTTAGTGCAAGCGAATCAAATAAACCACAACAAATTCATTAATAACTAATACTTTTGGCTAAGTATTTATCAAAAATACATTTAGTTATCCTTAAGATATACTATAAATTAATTTAAATAAGAAATTAGTTATATTTATATTATTTTCTATCTTTCTATTCAAACCAAATCCAAAGGACATTTGGTTCTAGCTCATACAAAGTTTTCATGAAACCTAAAAACCAAAGTACACCGAAAATCCGAATGCCTTATTAAGCCTAATACCAATCAATAGTGAATCAGTCGAGCACAAAGCTAATGAACCATTGCGAATGTTCGGAAAAAATAATTAAGTGTGTGGTACTGACCGGTTGTACGGCCACTGGCATAGAGTGAGAGAACAGCTTGAATGGCAACATACATAGCAGGAGTATTGAACGTCTCAAACATGATCTGTGTCATCTTCTCACGGTTAGCTTTCGGATTAAGAGGAGCTTCGGTTAAGAGAACCGGATGTTCTTCAGGGGCAACGCGAAGCTCGTTGTAGAAAGTGTGATGCCAAATCTTCTCCATGTCATCCCAATTATTAACAATGCCATGCTCGATTGGGTACTTGAGAGTCAAAATGCCACGTTTTGACTGAGCCTCGTCTCCAACATAAGCATCCTTTTGTCCCATCCCGACCATCACACCCGTGTGGCGAGGACGGCCTACAATGCTCGGGAAAACCGCTCTTGGTGCATCGTCACCCGCAAATCCAGCCTATAACCCGAGAGAGATATCAGATCTTTACTTTAGTGTTTTATGGTATACTATAGTCATATGACACATAGCATTTTTAGAGAAACTTTACCTTGACCATTCCAGTTCCATTATCACAAACAAGCGGTTGAATGTCTTCACCGTCCGCCATTCTTCAATCTCTATATATTTATTACGAATATAAATCAAAGACCAGTAACAAACAAAAAATTAAAAAATGAACTGTTATGTTGACCAAAAACATATTATAAAAGTTATATATTCTTAAATTCTATAACATTCAATTATCTTAAGTTCTTGGTGATTCATTCATACCATGAAAACCGCAATGCGATATACGATTTTCTATATAAAAAACAAATCATCTAGCGAGCCATATTTAAATGGAAATGCTCTTACACATTCAAACAGGTTATTTTATAATCCACGACAATTAAACAAAAACATATAATAAAAGTTTGTCACCTGGTGAATTGAACGAAGAACAACAAGAGAATCCTGATCCCTGAAACGTCCCGCCCTCAATGGGTTCAAAATTTCTGAAAAAAAGCAAAGGAGCATTCCTTTATATCGCTCGACTGCAAACCAGATCGTGACCGTTACTTCTCCCTGAAGCCTCCTATATCTAAGAGGGTGACGACACGTGTCCACCTATTTTTGGGTAGTGAAGAATAATACAGCCCAACCTGACCGGAAATTACGGGTTTTGGTCCTGGTTAGCCGGAAGACTCGGGTCAGTAAAAACTTGTCATTGGATTTGTGCTTTTAAAAATATGGTTCATTGAGTAGTGCGAGATTTATTTAGACATCTCATCTTAGAATGGTAATGGTGAAATTTTAACAATTAACCACATTCATGAGTCAACGGCCTTTAACTACGAAATACAGCATATAATGACGACGTTTTTTTTTTGTCTCATTAAACAAAAACCTCGTACTCTTTTCTCATTAAACAAAAAATGTGTGCGCGAAAACATATGATTTTGAAACAACTACATTATATCTGGTAATATTAGGATTTAGGACTTTGTTTTTATGTAATTGTCGAAGATTACTTTAAAAAAAAAAAAAAAATTGTGAGTGGCCTTTTTAACCCTACTCCAGAAGAATTATGTCGATTTTTTTTTCTTCTAATAATGAAACCCCGACCCAATCCCCAATGGACTTAAAAATTCAACATAGAGAAAAGGTAAGATTATAAAATTCATATATAACAGAATAAACTACTAATAATTTAGGGGGAGATATGGGTATTTGCTGAAAAAGGTGGACGGGGATTGAGAAAATGGTGTAATGATGATAGGATGTGGGGAAGCAACATAATTAAGCATGAGCATGATATGTAATTATTTGGTATGAGAGTGTCTTCTCTCTTCTGTCTTTCATATTAATATATTGAAAATACATTATACTAATTTTTATTAAAATAACTTACAATTATCAAAAATTACTGATATAGACTTTCCTTTGAGACATAATATATGTTTTTTTTACCAAAACAATAAAATATATAATAATATATAATTATAAAATGAAAAAAAAAACAGTCGGTTCAATTAGAAATGGTAAAAAAATGACACAAATATAATTGATAATACAATAGCGATTTGAATAGTAAAATCAACTAGAAATGTGAATCAATTAAAAATAGATAAATAATATATTTATTTGATAAAATTTTTTTGTAGCTTTCAGTTTTCTTCCAAATATTAATCTTATTTTGTATTTCATTTTTAAAAATAAATAAATAAAGGAACAAAAATTACCCCAAAAATGATATTAATATTTTTGTACTACTATTTGCATCTAGTATCAAAAGGATGCAACTGCTCGAAAATTGTCTTCTAGTTAACAAAAAAAAACCATGCTCTTAATAACAAAAAAAAATGAACAACAGAATAGTTTTCTATTTTTAGCAGTTTAATTGTATTTTGTTTTATGAATTTTCTTTACATGTTTTCGCATCATAAAATGAAAAATATATAGGAGTTCCGGAACAAATTTCAAGAATAAGAAACTTAGGATGCGGTGAAACCCAAGCAATCTCAAATGGGTCCCGCACACCCCAGCGTGGAGACATATTGACATCTTTTGAATTATTATTATTTCCATAAATCGCTTTTTATAACCATAATATTCCATAACTTTTTTTGTTAGCAATATATTTCCATAAACAATATTTTCATCACTTGATTTACAAAAAAATCCAAAATACTAGTTATCTTCAGCTCCAATTTTAATTGCAATTTTTGTTTTTCGTTGGATATTAAGTATTAACGAATTTATATATCAAAATGATCATTGTAAAAAAAAGGACTACTTGTTTGAAAAAATTGTAGCGACGGGTACAATAAAATTTTGCGTACCATATTTGGTATTGGGATACTCTATCTATATTATTTGGTCCGTACAATTTTATAAGTTTAAGATGTTTTATGATAATGTACTAGAATTACCGACATAATACAAAATACATTCATATCAAAAATAATTTTTTGGGTACCCAGTTAAAATGAATGCATTTGGATTACTAATTGTTTTTAATGTATCTCTATGGAAATTCCGGTCCGGACATATGCATAAATATAAACGTAAATGAAAAAAAAAACAATATTATGAAAAATGAGTGCCGACAAAAAAAACAAAGTAAATGACGAAGAAGACGTACCAAATCTACAACCTCTATAAAACCATATCAGTGTCATTGTCAATGAAGGAATCCTAGAATCAGTCTTACGACTTTACAAAAAACCTTAGACTAACCCAAATGCATCGAGTTATGTACACATCCTAACAAATGAAGTAATAATATTATTTATGATAATTATCAATATAATCTGTACGTCATACAATAAGTTACGTACGTTCTTTTTAATATAATCTGTACGTCATACAATAAGTTACGTACGTAACTAAAAGAACGATCGATGCTTGCTATTATTTGAGTGTGAAAATTGTATTAACATGTGATATGTAAACCAAGTGGCGGTGGTCTAATGGTTCCCACTTGAGGAGGAGTTGTCATGTTGGTTTAGATCAGGGATCGATTTCCCTCAAGCGTGAAATTGTTATATCATTTCCACTTGGCCACACGGATATGGGCCTTTCCTTTCGGCTCATTTAAATATCCGGAGAGAGGGTCTATTCATGGACTGTACCTCCTCAAGAATTAATCTGGACCCTTTCATAGGTCTGAGATTTCTTAAGTTAAAAAAAAAAAAAAAAAAAAAAAACATAACATGTGATATGTAAACTTGAATTAATGTTTATAATTATAGTGACATCACGATCACATGAAAGCTTAACTAATTAGTAAGATCGAGGATGGAAAAGTGGAGATAAAGCTAAAAAGATAATAGATTCCACAGAAGATGCATCAGATGTTATATTTTCACGTGACTTGATTTTGATGAAACAAAAGTATGTATACGAAGTCACATGAGCGTTATTGTGAAAAGTTACACCCAAACTATGTGGTGAATATAATTAACAATTTATTTTAAATTATAAAAGCTAAATGGTTTTCAATTAAAATGTAGAAAATTATACAAGTATATGACTTTAATATCATAATTCATATAGTTTGGAAAAGTTTGTTTACGAAAAGTAATAGACAACATACAATTAAGTAGAATTAAAAAAAAAATTACTCCCTTTGTTTTCATTTAATTGTCATTTGGAGAAAATGTATCTGGATGTATTAAACTCAAAACACAACCAGATACATCCAATTATAGTGCAGATACGTTTTTCAGAACAACAATTAAATGAAAACAGAGGGAGTAGTATTTATAAAAAAGAGATATCGACTTTATGGATCCTAGCTAGTAAGGCGACATGCGGTCTTTCAGACGTTTTTCACGTCTATCTAACGTGGTCTATTGCATTTTTTCGATCTTTTGCATAAGTTTGATTAGCCTTTCTTATCAAATCATTTAATAAGATGTATCACCCATTTCATATCCTGTATAATCTTTTGGTTCAAAAGCAGCAAATAATTGTTACCAACACACATTTTTTGCAATGTCTTGTAAGCTAATAAACCTGTTAGGTGGGTAGTAATTGGAACATATACCAAATTTGGAGGAAGATCAAATGACATTGGAGATAGGGGTGGCCACGTATCGAATACTTTGAAATTTCAGAATACTCGAATCTGAATCCAGATCCAAAAAATTATTATCTGAATTCGCTTCAAATAGTTAAAATTAATTAAAATATTATTATTTAACATATCAGGTATCATGATCTTTAAATTTAATTATCTGGATCCGGATCTGAAAATTTTGAATATCCTATTTTTTTATCATATTATATCATAAATCATATCGGATCACAAATCCTAGATATTTGTCCCAGTTGTAATTGGAATTGTGTTGATGGGAGCAAAGTTGTTCAAAGCATTAGTGATGGCAATCTTTGTAGTGTGAGCTTTGTTTAAAGTAAGAATTTTTGAATAAATGTGGTTGGTTGGCGACGAACCAGTAAGAGAAGGTGCAATAGCAATGACTATTGGAATGATTTGTTTCACGTCAATAGATATTAAGATTGTAGTGATTACCCACTTCAAACCACAGTAATATTGTTGTTGCTGAAACAAACTCAACAACAATATTATATTACAACGTAATTTGTGTCATATTTCATTTTTATAAATCAAATAACTATATATATAACATAAAATACGGTGTAATATCTTTTTAATATTAATTTTAATATATAATAATAATATAACATTCAAATGTAATTAGGTGTATATGACAAATTACGTTTTGTCACCCAAGTACATTGTTGTTTTCTCAAATTCGAGTATAATTAAATTATATGTTATGTATATATATATATATATACAGTAACGATCACAAAAAATATTTTTACCTAGGTCATAAATTAAACTAAATAATATTTAAATATATTATTATTATAAAATAAAACAGAAAATACTAAAATTTGTGCAATGAAGGACACTTGATCTCGAATTGGGAGGTTCAAACACTAGAAATTGAACCATCTAAACTATCATTTTTTTATTATTTCAGGTTAAAATTTTTATATTTAATATTTACCATGGGTCAGGTGACCCACCTTTTTTGCATGTGGATCCACCCATGGATATATATATATATACATAAATTACTGTTCTATTCATATATCGTTAGGTATTAGTTATAAGAAAGTTTACTCAGATATCATACAAATTAGGTGAAATGACCAGAAACAAACAAAACTTTTTTTTATTACTATCATATTTCGCCTATATTTTCCATACTCAGCGTGCCTTTGTTACATGTTATAGGAAAAAACGTAATTACAAAGAATGCCATTACTTTTTAATTCCACATTAGAAAAAATGCGCCGCCACGTCAGAAATCGCTAACGTGTATTAATGAACTCAGCCGTAAAGCGCTACAGCGGCAATCACGGCTGAGTTACGGTACGTTGCGGCTGATTTAAGAAAAATGGTTGAGTTATGAGCTAACGGCTGACTTACAAGATAACTCAAACATAAGTTACAGCTGAGTTAACGAAATATGTCTGAGTTATGAGAAAACGGCTGACTTACGAAATAACTCAGCCATAAGTTACGGCTGAGTTATAAACCGATGGTTGATTTGTCAAAATTTGGCTGAGTTATTGTCTCGACACGGCTGAATTAACTTTCTCCGGCTGGCTGAGTTATTGCTTCGTTACGGCTGATTTTCGTGTAAGTGTCATAATTCAGCCGTAATGAGCTGGGTTAACGAAAAACTCTGCCTAATTACGGTTGATTTAGTAGCGAAAGATTAATTACTACAATAGCATGTTTTGACGGCTGACTTATCAAACGATACGGCTGAGCTAAAGATTTTCAGTTGAGTTACGACTGAATTTGGCAGCCGTTTTTTTCGTTTTTTAATTACTGTAATAGTATTCATGTTACGGCTGACTTAAAGTTTTGTTTGATGGCTGGTTTAAGACAGTTGATTTACGTGATCGCTTGGTGGCTTACTTGCCACTTTATCAATTAAAAAATGACGTCGGATGCATATTTCCATGTCATCATCAACAGAGAAATACGAAACATCGTCTTTCTCTTCCTCGTTGTCGTCATCGTATTTCTCGCCGTCGTTGTTCTTCACATCAACAGAGAAATACGAAACGTCGTCTTCGTCTTCCTCGTCGCCGTCATCTGCTTTCTCGTCGTCATTGTTCTTCACCTTGTTCTTCACATCAACAGAGATATACAGAACTTAAATTTTGAACATCCAATTCGTCATCGTCTTCCTCGTTCTTCTTCATTTTCGTTCATCCTTCTCCAATATATGATGGATCTGTTTTCGGTAATTGTGGATTGTTTACGGCTGACTTATGGATTGTTTACGGCTGACTTATAGATTGTTTACGGCTGACTTAAGGATTGTTTACGGCTGAACTATGGATTGGAAACGAAGAGTCCACTCGAGAAATCGAAGAGTCCTCTCGAGAAAACGAAGAGTCCCCACTTCGGTAATTGTGGATTGTTTACGGCTGACTTATGGATTGTTTACGGCTGACTTATGGATTGTTTACGGCTGACTTAAAGATTGTTTACGGCTGACTTATGGATTGGAAATGAAGAGTTCACTCGAGAAAATGAAGAGCCCTCTCGAGAAAACGAAGAATCCCCACTCGAGTTTGTGAAAAATGAGACGAAATGCGACGAATATAAGAGAAGCGGCCGGAAGAGACGCTACGACGACGGCCGGAAGAGACGATACGATGGCCGGAAGAGACGAGGTTTCGCCGAGAGAGAGAGGTTTCGCCGAGAGAGAGAGGTTTCGCCGAGTTAACCTACGCAACCTTTCGTCTTCCATGAAGTATTATAACTCAGCCGTGAAGTGTAATAACTCAGCCGTGAAGTATAATAACTCAGCCGCGAACTTATCGGAGCAAGTTTGTTCGTGAAAATGAGAGATTTTTAGCCGAGAAAACGAAGAGTCCCCACTCGAGTTCGTGAAAAAGGAGACGAAATGCGATGGAGATAAGAGAAGCGGTCGGAAGAGACGATACGACGGTAGAATTAGGGTTCGACTTCGGAATCGCCGAGAGAGAGAGCAATCGCCGGCGAGAGAGAAGTTTTTTTCCCGAAACTGTATTTCATGACGTGTATTTAGTTTTTTTCATGTTAATGAGGTGGATTAGATGTTAATGAGATAGATTAAACTAATTTTTGATTAATTATTTTTAAATTAAAAAAATTGCAAATTAATGAAAGGTGTTTATTGTGATTACACCTTTCATTATCTGAGTAATGTTTTAAAAATGTATAATATTTTAATAGTAAACCAACTTTTGTGTAATATCTGAATAATTCTTTATTAGTTATATCACAAATTAGATTGTTATATTTTATATCCTAGATGTTTGGTGAAGTCAACCACTTATACGAATAGGACTAGAGTCCTATTATAGCACTGTTTTAGATTTCCTGCAATTAAGATGATGTGACATGCATTTTGTTTTTTTTTTTGTTTTTGAGGATATTAATTTTTAAAGGATATTTTACGTCGATAAGTTCACCACAAATACAAAAAAATGGGAAATATATAAAAAATTATTTGATTTTAAATGAGTAATAGTACTAAAACAAAATTGTTAAAGCCTAAAATAAATGATTTAGAAATATTAATTGTGAATATTCGCTACTTTTACGTTGATATACTTATTTTATTTATAAAGATGATAAAAAGTGAAAAAGACATGAATTTGAGTATGGAGTATATTAGTATTATATAAAGGGATAAGAGACAGTGATTAATTATACTGTGTGGCTCGTATGTGAATGCGTAAATGCAGAAAGCTATGCAATGTCTTTGCATTGGATCCCTCGCACAAAGTGCGTTTTCATTTAATTTTTCTGTGTTCAGAGTCAGGACCCACATAATATTATACTGTAGTATAAAACTATACTAATGCTCATATATAAGTTATGATGTATATACATACATAATTTACTCACTGTCTTTTTCTTTTTCTTTTTAAATAATTTACTCATTGTAGAGTGCATTGAACTTGCTTGCTTAAAACAAGATATACAAACCCTGAATCCATCATAGGCTCATAAATTAGTTTTTTTCCTGAATTTATTTTCTACTTTCTAAAAAGCGTTCATTCAAATTATACAAATCCTGGATATATTTCAAATTTGGATTCCAAGATTCGATTATTATTTACACTCAGCAGCTCTCGATCAAGTTATTCAATCTTAAATTTTGATCCTTATAATTCATCCAATGATATATTTACAGAATTGTTTAAATTAAATACTTCTTAAACAGAATTGTTAAGACGGTTTTCTTACAATTTTCTCTGTAACAGGCTGATAAAAACAATCAAAATATTTTTAGAATTTTAAAATGGATTTTTATTGAAAAGAGTATTATAGAGACGATAATATGTCTGGGTGAGTGGGTGTTTTTTTTTTACCTTGTTTTGTTTTGCAATTTTAACAAAAAAAAAAAAACATATTATTAATAGAAGTCCTTCTCTTTTTACGGTCTGCATGCCTCGCTCCCTTGTCGATTTGGAGGTGTCGCACTGTCGCTCTTTGCTATATATCAAGCACACACACAAATATCAAACATACACTCTCGCAAAGATCTTAATTTCAATTTCTTTGCTCCTTATTACAACAACATATATACATATCCAAAGTTCAAAAAAAAAAAAAAAACAATAAACACACTCACACACACGTATACATTAAAGGATATAAATATATCTATATACCAAGGTCTTTTTGCTGCTTCTGTATCATAGTCACTAATTTGTCTTTAAATCTACTCTTCTTATTTTTCTGTTTCTCTTCCTGTTTGTGATAAGATGCCAGACATAAAGATTTTTCAGTTATTGACTGAAGACAAAAATATCGCAGCCATACAACCCGAGAGTCTCCTAGTTCCATCAAAACCTGAGTTTCCATTATCTCCACATCATCAAGAAAATCAATCTAAAAGAGATCGAAACAACCAACAAGAAGATCAACAACAAGCTCAAGATCAAGAAGAAGTACAAGAAAATCCCCAAGATGAATCATCAAGAGGTAAACGAAAATGGGATGAAACTTCTCGTGTAGAGATCCTGGAGACGCCGAGGAATTCCGACGTTAGGTGTTATTGTCCTCCTCGGCCGCCTAGAAAGCCCAAAGCAACTCCGGCAATGAAAGGGAGAGCCATGTGGTTGAAGAGATCGGTGGTTTTCTTGGATGTAGCTAGAGAGGTCGAATCCATGTTTCCACCGTATGTTCTTCGAGACTTTGGTAAAAAGATCAAGAAAGCTAGATCTTAATCAATTTTCTAAACATATCGGTAGTCTTGATTTTTTTGTTTCTATTCTGTTTGTGTTACCTATAATTTATACTCTAATATTATTGTGTTTATATTATAAAAGAAAGTTTAAGGTTTGGTGATTTAATCAAAGTTATATGAAATCAAATTCCGTTCGTTTTTGAAGATTTCGGTAAGAATATTGAGAGACCTAGATCTTGATCAATGTTTTATACGCATATAAATACTAAAATACATAATATGAATGTATTAATTTACGCCTGCATGTGTCCATGTATATATATATATAATATACATTGTTTGCACTTTGCAGTATTCGATTTGGATGATGATGCCTAGCTAATTTTTATTTGACGTTAATATTTAGGATCTAATCGTTCGTTTACGTTTATACTTATTACAGTGACATGTTACTATATTTTATTTTCTGACGTTAAAGTTTATTTAACCAAACGCAAAGTGAACACAAAAAATTTGCATTTACATTTTGCAAACTATTTGACGAAAATTTGTTTAGGTTTTAAAATATTTAAAATAGATATCGTGCTTGTAAATGCAACGTAAACGCAAAGTTTGCGTTTGAAACAATCGCGGTCATGGTTGTCTTAAGTACTGTTTAGATTAATGTTCAGTTGGCTTTGTAGATTAATTGGGCCATTTGCATATAGGGATTTTGTATATCCTCGTCTAGGAATTATTGTCTGGAATGTACATGATACACATATACCATTTAACTACATATATACACGCGTTAACACATAATGCCTTCTTCATTGGATTCCTCATTGATCTTACAAAATAATCTCTGATTAATCTTGTTTCATTATATATCATATATATATATATATATATGTTTAATTAGGACATAAATAAAGAAACTATATACACATGAATTTATTAATTAAAATTGAACCAAAAACATTTGTACGTTGAAAGAAAAAAAAACTCAGTTTTCAAAAATTATATTCTCTTTCTCGTGATTTTAAAATTTTATTTTAATATAAAATGACATTTTACTATTTTATATGCCAAATATTTTTTCCTAGTTTACTTATTTTTCAGCCTTTATAGCACAATTATTTAAACTAAAACAAACAAAAAAAAATCTATAAAACCTATAAATTTCAATTAACACGAAACAGAAGGAGTAAAATCTATGTTTATCTTCTATCCAAGATCTATGTTTGTCCCTCCACGTTTTCTACTTCCCTTTTTTCGTTATAATCGGAGGATCCTAAGCTAATTAATGTCCACCAAACCATGGATATGGTTAATCTATCTCAATCAAGAAGTTGACTTTTGAATGTCTTGAGGGTTAGGGAACTAAGATTGAATCTTGAAATTTTCAGTGTAATTTGACTTTTGTCCCCCCACAAAAGCAAACATGCGTCCGTGTTGATCATCCCCACACTAATTATCTTATTCTTACGAAAATATTCCCTTCTCGAGGTAAGTCGCACTTTATAGCTTATATAATACTTATATCCAAAACCTACTGTATATTGTATATGTATATGTGTATATAAAAAGCTTAACCTGAAGATACATTGTATTGGTATGACACTAGAGGTGAGATACAGAACTGATCATCAACATCAATATTCTTATTTAAACTATAGTTTATTTTCTGACGTAAAATGTTATCACAGAATAACAGACTTATATATAGTACTATCGTTTATTCTTTATTTACTAACAAATCAACAAGATCAGTTGTAATACTAACCCCTGATAATATAATAGGCTCAAAAAAATTCGACGAAAAATCTTGCTCATCAAAGTGAAATGCCAATGATTTGGGTCTCTACTAATAACTAGTACATTTCTCGCCTTTATTTTTCTTAATATACATATCTGGCTTGTAATGAATATATTGTATATAGATGTTTTTTTATAATTTTTCAAGCTGTTCACAATACTAGCTAGACTTAAAAACATTATTTAAGAATGTTTTTTCCAAGGACAGTCTATTATCGTCTTATAATATATATTTTTTCATCCGATTAGTCTTAGGGGTTGTAGTAGGTTCTGACCAAAATCTATAGCTTTCATAACCTATTATTTTAGAGTTTAAACATATAATGTCTTTTTTTTTGCAGGAAAAACAAATAATTACCGATAGTGCTTAGATTGCCTGTACGATTCTAAACAACAGTGATCAATCAAAGACTTAATAACAAGGCTCTGTCCAAAAGTTAAAACTAGTCTATTCTAAACTCAAACGAGAGGAATTGATGTGGAGATCCGAACAGTATCTTGATATATCCAAGTCAAAAGAAAGATCCGTGACTTGAAAACTGGAAGTTAGACCAGGTCCTAGGCAAGGCCCAATACGATGAGCCCAATTCCTTTATAGGGAAACGGCAAGTCCGCAAGTGTTTCGAATGCTATGAGACTCTATTTTTCTTCTAAACTCTATTTTTAGAGTAAAATCATCTCAAATGATATTCTATATCATACTCTAAAAATAGAAATTTTTATTTGTAACTCTAAATTTGGAGTCACAAATAAATATCTCTATTTTCTAGAGTTAAAATTTTTTTATTTACAAAATAATCTTTATATTTTGATTTATTTCTATTTTGTATCTAAATAAAAATTAAATGTTTTATTTTACACTTAAAAAAAATTACAATAGCAATAGCTAGTTATGTAATGAAGTTTTATTTGTGTGGTAAATTTTTAATTTAAATAAAATTATAATTGTATTAATTTTTTATTAAAAATATAAAATAAATGGGTAAAATTTGTATATTTGTAAAGTAAAAAGTTTTAAAATAATAATAATAACTAATTAGAAATGGAAGATACTTGCAATAATTTGTTTTTTAGAGTTGAAGATAAAAGTAACCATTGCAGCAAACTCAATCTCTATTTTTAAAAAACTCTATTTTTATAGTAAAAGATAGAATAAACCATTGAAAATGGTCTTAGGCTGAAAAGTGAAAAAATGGTGTTACATACAGACAGATCGGGCTCATGATCGAAACGGCGAGCAGTTTGGAAAAGGTCAAATTAGGTGAGTGGCAATAAAAAGATTTTTTTTTTTTTATCAACGGCAATAAAGAATATTTTATCTAAAAAATAACAAAACGAAAAGTTATTAGACTAACTTGTTACAAACGCCACAATTGGTTTTACTTGGGGTAATTTTTTTCCTCGTTGGGGGTTAAATTATTCCATCATGATAAGATTTAGTGATATTTGATGTTTTTTTTTTGTCAACAATATGTATTCTACCATATTAAACCTCTAAGTAAGTATTTCTAGTTTATACGCTAATAAATATACCATCTTATCGCTGATGCAACAAAAAAAAAAAAAAAAAAATTAACATCTCATGATTGAAAAGTATAATTCATTCTTTTCTTTCGAGTCCTTTTGTCCTCGTTTGTTATCGTTTGTACTTATTTTGTTGCAAGCAAGATGTTTCACCCTGGCCCATTTAGTGTCTTTGAATGGGCCTACCCGTTCTAAACTCGTAAAAGACACAAAAACGACTTGATTAAAAAAACCAAAATCAACTTGAGAAAATGTTTTCTTTTTAACCTACGTTGTATAATTGTTTATGAATATAGTGAGCAAGCAAACCAAACTTATACTACACTTATAGAAGTAAAACTGTAAAACTAAGCTACTGATGCGGTGACTTAGTTAAGAAAAGAGGACCTAGATCGGGAAGTGAAAGACGGAATTTGCAAGCCACTGTATACTGCGGAAGATAATAACCTTTCTTGGATCTGAGTCTTTTACAATGGCCAAATAAGCTAATCCAACTGAATCTAGACCAAACCACAAAACTACAATGTTTAGTTAGGCTGTCTCGTCGTACATATATACTACCATATAGAGTAATTAATTATAAATTAACTAGTACTGACAGTTCAAATAATCTTATTTGTTTGTTTGTCGGCAACAATTGGTCATTTAAAAATGCAAAACATTAACTAAATACATATATAAATCCTAGTTTAACTGATTAATGCAATTAATATGACATATATATTGTATACTTTAAAGATACTAAAGACTAGTGCAGTATTACATATTAAGAATAAAATTACAAGGGACAACGAGAAAGTAGTTCGTTACTATTCTGTCAAAGATTCATCAAAATAAAGATGTCATGCAATACCCATTAACCCAAAAAAAAAAAGACAAATCATTTTCTATTTACTAGTATTAGTTTTTTGTTCAGGCTAGTTTTATGTGAAGAGAACGTTTGCCTCTTTGATCAAATATGACGACGTAGTCTGATAATGCCAAACAAAAAAAAAGGAGACTAAGTTTCACAATTTTTGAATCTTGATTCTGAATGGTAGTGTATTTTTCAGGTTGGATACGACGAATGGGATTCTAAATGTTTGAAAATTGGATGATAATGTTAACTTGTTGTGATGATGAGTTGAAATTTTGTCTCCAAGTTTCAACGGTGGAGATTAGGCTTGTCTGCATATTTGATTATTAATTATGACTGAACATATTAGAACATACGAAGACGTTATAACACACGATTAGGTGATAACCTGGATAACCTGCGCACTGTGTAGGATGAGAAAATTTATAATTTTTTTGGTAGTAAATTTAAATTTAAAATTAATAACCATACTATATTTTTAATAAATATTATTCTTATTAATAATCTAGAATTCAATTTAAGTGAAATTGAACTTATTTATTATTTAGTTTTGTATAATTGAAAAATTAAACTATAGTAAAATATTTTAGTCCAGTTTTTTGTATAATAAATTGTTATGTTGAAAATATAGTAGGAAAAAGTTTAGAATGTGTATAATATTAAAATCAATGTGTATAAATTATATTTCATTATATAATAAATCATCACATAACATAAATTCGATTTTTAAGAATCTGAAAATTAAAGCATAATTTTCTGATTATATTAAAAGTAGTTAAAAGTAATAAATGGATAAATACATATAATGTAATTAGTGTAATCAAAAAATAAAATTTGTATTAAAATAATGAGAAAATAAATGTGGTGATGACACATCAGCAAAATGACGCTACTGTAAATATTTTAAAAAATAAACTTACTTTTTAAAAATATTTCTCAATTAATATATAGAAGATATGAATATTTATTTTATGACCGACTAGAGGCCCATAATTTTATCAAACAAATCATATGGTATATATTATTCAAGGATTAACAAACAAAACAGAGTTAATTATCCAATCTTTGCCGAAAGATTTTTAGAAAAAAAAAAAAAAAAAAAAAAAAAAAAAAAGAAAGAAAGAATATTTGCTGAAGTTTTTGGGTTTATACACTATCCAAAGCGAGATTTTGAAATGACAATTAATGTGGGGCCCACGATGTCGACGTGTGTTCTCGGACCCCTGCCCTTTTCCTGTCTCGTTGAGTTTCGTTCTTTCACGTGCCGCCATGTTCACATTTGTCATCTAATACGTACATATATACGTATGTATACGTATATGTACATGTATAGGAATGCCCACATTGATACCTTTTTTTCCGAACGCATACGTATATATTTATAGTTTCATGTTTCATACGATTTTTTTTTTTTGCTAAAGACATTTTATAGAATTTTTGATGCACTGTCTAATTCAAATTCTTTTTTTTGAGATATTAAATAACAAAAGTGAAGATTTAAAACCTGATGGACCCAATACGACCATGATCCAGAAGAATTCGTTTGTTTTTATCACTGGCTCACAAATTTTATTTTCTTTGTTTCAAAATAAAAGATTTAAAATATCAGTGTATATATTTAATGTTTTTTAAAAATCATTTCGAATTGAAATAATATACTGTATCTGATTATATTTAAAATAATCAATTACAACTTAGCGAAACTATCACTTACATATTTCATACCCTTAAAAGTGCTTTACTGAGTCGATTTGAATTACAACTAGCAATTTCAAGCATATAAGCATTATTTATGAATACTACTAAAGAGTTGTTGTTGTTGTGACCCTAACAACCGTTGTTGTCATATGATTGAAATATGTAGATTTTCTGACGAATTTTTTTGTCTCAAACTCACCACTAATAAAGTCTTTTGAGCAGTAGTTACATGGTCCAATAAGTCTATTTTGGCACAAACAATAACTTTAATTCAAAAAGTTATTTTGGCACAAACAATAACTTTTTTTTTTTTGTTGCTGTTCGATTTAATGATGATTTTTATACAGAAACTGCAGGAATCATAGCTGAATTAGTCTATATCTTGATTTTTTTTGGTTGCTTGGAAATGTAAGCAAACAAACTTAGGTGTGAGTAGGTTATATTCCTAAAGGAAATTGTGGAAAAAGGCAAAGTGAAATAAAAACAAACCTGTTTCGGCGATACATCGCGTGATGCCATGAATTTTTCTAGTTCAGACAACAGAAAAGGTATTTTTTTTTTTCTCTTACAAATTTTATTATTCATTTCCCAATATATACAACATTGTTATGTTGTCGTTTTACACAGAGAATAGAAAGCATCAAAATTAAGTAATACTTTCACCATTTCACAAAGAGTGTCATTTTGCCTCTTGATTTTTGTTTCACAAAAAGTGTTACTTTATATTTTCAATGCAATTTTTAAAACTAAATCTCAGTTTTATCCCTACTATTTTAACATATTAATTAAAGAGAGAAACTGATTTAGTGTATTAATAAAGGGCATACAAAAGATTTATAAATTTTTCTTAATCTGTGTAAAAAATGTCAGAATGACACTTTTTGTGAAATAGAAGGAGTAATCACAAATGTGAAAAAAAAAAAGAAGATTTTTTTTCATGATATATTGTGCCATAAATTGCGGGCTTAAAAGCACTTATACTAATTATCAAAGAACATTACACTTTTTATCGTTTACTTGAAATAGTAGTATTTTATTCTGACCGGTATTAGATTAAAAAAACTTAAGGAGGCTGAAAAATTCAACTTGTGTGGCGCCGTAAAGATTTGAATTATTAACCCCCAACTTCCAAACCTAACACAAAATTTATTTTTTAAGTTATATTTTCCAAAGCTCTATACAACATATTTTGTATTCTTTTTTTTTTTTTGGGTTAGAGAACAAATTATATAATTCCGTAGCCAATTTCTCAGGCGAAATTTTTAAACAAGCATCTGCAAATTTTTCAGATTGATACTTACAGAGAACTCATTCCCAAATAATAAGAATGAGAGAAAGGAAAGATTATAATTCACACAATAAAATTGAGATTCTTTTAAGAATTTCAACAAAAATAAAAATAAAAATTAAGGAGTAGAAACAGAGATCTAATACTAAACAGCCAGTGTGAATTTCTGGTCTAACGTTCTACGATTTGTACCTCGTGAAGAAGAAGGAGAAAACGACAGCGTTTCATCGGGTTCTTGAACACTCTGTTTCTTCTCTCTGTTCATCGAGGGATTCATGAACTTCAGAAACGAACCCTCTGTCACAGTCGAAAGTTCCGTTTTTTGCTCTCTCCTTTTGGCTTCTTCGATCAGTCTCCTCCTCAGCTTCTCTTCCGCATCTCTCATGAACTTGAATTTCGGCGGAGGAGAAGAAGAAGACGACCTGAAAAACTTGTTAAACTCAAGCTCACCGTCCGATTCGAACAGAGGATTGAATCCATGGTGTGAGTAAGACTCCAAAGGAGATGATGACTTCAGTGTAGTAGGAGAGGCCAATGGAGTGAATCCAGGGGTATTACAGTCGTTTACTCCAACCGGAACATCACTCAGGCTCCTCCTTCTCGATCTCGAACCTAATCTCAACTTCCCATCGTCAGATTCCAAATCCGCTTTCGTCTCCTCCACGATTGTGAAGAGGAACCTCTGGTTATGAAGCTTCATGAGCTCTGCTTCGAACCCTAGATCTCCTCCACCCAAATGTTTCATCAACCCAAGCTCTAAATCTTGATTCCCACCATCTTGATTCCTCGAGATTTCCCCTTCTCTCCCGCCATTGTTGGCCTGTAAAGATTGAGGCTTTTTGAAGCAGAAGAGCTGGATAAGCTCCTTAGCATACCCAATTTGTTCTTCTTCTTCTTTCTCTTCTTCGCTCTCTTGGCTTATGATTTTCTTCTTGTGCTTCTTCCATCTCAGAAGGTAGTAGACTTCTGCAACAAGTGCTAATAGAAGAAACCCAAACACCAAACTCAACCCAATCCCTAACCCACTTATTGTCTTCATCTTTCTCACCCAGAATTCTCACATCACTTGGAAAAATAAAATAAAAAACGCCTCCTTTGTTGTGATATTACAGAGGAATGAAGCAAGATTCGGCGGTTACCCTTTTTCAACGGTGGAGAAAAACCTAAATGTGTGGAAATTTTGGAAATAAGAGATATTTTAGCAGCAATTGATATGGTTGGAGGAGCAGAAGATGGAAACTTGCCTTGATGGTGAGCAGAAATTTAAGATTGAAAGAGATAGATAGATTTTTGTGTGTGATATAGATAGAAAAACTGCTCTATCAAAGCAATTTAGGTTCACAAGTTTGGGTTCCTTGTAATACTTGGCACAAAAGGGCAAAGTCTTGGTGCCTTCAAAGCAACATTTTGAAATAAGAAGAAAAAGAGAAATTCAGGTACACTTTACAGAAATATTATAGAAATTGATGAGAAATTTAAAATGGCACTCAACACTATAAATAAATCAAGGAAATTTCATGATTAACACTTTTATAAAATTACGAACATATACATATACTTAAAAGTAAATAATATTTTTAATACATTTTTAATATTATTTGATATAATATTAAAGAATATTAACAATATATTAAAATTTGCTAAAAAGTTGTTAACAATTTACTGCGAAAATGATACAACATTTCTACTATTAATATCAACATATTTTCACAATATCTTATTTATAACAATAATTTTTCAATTTATAAACCGTTTAACGTTTCATTATTGATTATTTCAGTTTTAATATAGATAATTAGATACATGGTTATTACTCCTATGATCCTCCTATCCATACATAATTCGAGTTCGAGTAATTATACTTTTTTTTTCTGTAATCAAAATTGGTGCTTTGGTTATATTTTCAAATCATTGTACGAACGGTTTATCCTAAAAGTCAGTACTAAATTATATTGCGTATGTAGTTTAATACTATATGGGTACAGTTCTTAAACCGGATGTCACTCCCATCGTCTAGCTAAAGTTAAAAATGGTTTTATAGTTGAGAATAATTGTGATAGGGTGTCAACATTATTATAATATATTTTAATCTTACAAAAGATTTTATGTTATACTTACTGTTTCAGTTTTGATATGGATATAGTTCATTTGGAAAATTGGATGTCATGTCACCACTATCTAAAGTCTGAGCTCGAATGACAATAATTTTTTTCATAGTAGAAATGGTATTTCAGGTTACAATGATTACAAAAGAAATATTGTAAGCAAATATTGAATATATACACGAATTGAACGGTCCACATTTTACTATTTGTATTTGTTTTCCAACTCCACGAATATTTTATAATAAAAATATTTATAAAATATTAAAACTTTCTGATTTTTGTCTCTCGTCGAAATAAACAAAACAAACGACAGCTTCATATAAGTTTCTTGTTAACCCATATACATGCAATATACATCTTCTTTTCTTGTTTTTTTGTTAATGATTAATATGCAATATACCAATAAATATACATCTTACAATAAATGTTTTTTGTTTTTCTTTAATTTATTGCCGTTTGCTAGAGCTTTTTGTGCAACACACATATACTTATTATCTGTATATCACTAAAACATTTATTTTCCGTAACTACATTAAAACCTTTACCAAGTTTCACATTTTCGAACTTTTTTTCAAATAACTACTTTTTAAGGAAAAAACATTTTCTTTATTGGAAGCAAAGAATAGATCTAGATATCTTAAGAAGTATTTTTTGAGCTTATTACATTCAGAAATAGACCGAAGATTCTCATTCGTGTGTTTTCCACAACTTTATGCATTTATATATATACATATGGATATACGTTTAGATTTAAACGTTAAATGTATTTGGGAAATATAATAGCATCATCTTTTCTTTTCTTTTTGAAACAAGGGTTATATAATAGTATCATCTCAAATTCTCAATTAAAGTAAAGCTATGTTATAATTTACTAAAAGACGTTTTCACAAAAATGATCTGAATGTTTATTCAAAATAAATTCTTCAAACGACGTGCCATCGCTAATCATAGCAAACGTTTAGAAAGAAAGTTTTTGATTTAGATAACGATTTAAAACGTTATGCAACTATATGGAAATTGAAAAATAAATAATTAGAGAAGCCACGAGGGGAACCCAAAAAAATATGATTGGATAAGATAATAAATAGACAGAGCTAAAGGTTAGACAACCGTCGCCCACAAACTCATTATAGCTGTGTTTGTTTTCCCCTCTTGTTCCGATTCCATTATCACCGGTGGCTTTTAAACTCTTTACGAATTGTTTTTTTGTTTCTTTTCGTTTTTCCTACAATACCGTTAGAATAAGTTTTGACTATGACTTTGTTTGGATAAAAAATTTGAAATAATCTGCGCTAAAGCCACGGAACAAAAATATATGTTCTATAAAAACACAATGCTTCATTTAAAAAAAAAAATTTGTAATATATCTTTTCATGAGATTCAGTTTTATATAACATATATATACAAAATATAAGTTCTGAAAAATAATTAATGGGTAATTCTAAGATGCTTTCTTCTAATCTTTAAAATGCATGCCTTACATAGAAGGCTACAATATTTTAACTGCAGCAAAAAGATGTTTTACAAGAGTTTATGGCTTAGATGCTGTACTGTTTTTGCATGATTAATTATTTTGTGTTATTCAGCTTGTTTTCTTACAAGAAGTAGATGAGGCAATAAATCGAGAAAGCAAATACTTTTTTTGGTTTATTTTTTCACGACTAAAATATATAGTCTTGTGATTTATAATTTTATATTAAATCAATCGTTATGCCATCTTCCGACGTAATAAAAATATAGTAATTTAAACACTGATTATAACTGTCATATATGACCCTCGATTCTGGAATTATTATTCAAATTTTTTGACTATGTATACGAATCTATATCTCTCGTTAAAAATATATATTTTATAACACTAAATGTAATTTGTCATAAAATTTGTGTTTGATTTCAAAATAGTTTGAGTCAACAAATAAATATAGTGGCCATGTTTCGGATATACAACACAACACGTTCAAACCAATATATTTGGCCCATTAAAACCAATATCTCCAAATGGGCCATACAACATGTTCGGTAAAAGGGTGGATGTTTTGATCTTAGCACAAAATACATATATATGTTACAAAATTTTATTGTTAGCTATAGACCTCCTTAAATCCTAGGACCGGCTTCCCCTCTTCGAAAACCTTTTAAAGTTATTTGATTTCCTGTTCAATTCCTACTCCAGAGTTTATATAATACCTTCGGAAGATATAGGAACAAAGGTCAGGAAAATGTGAACGGGCACGAGTACTTTGGCTGAATGCTAAAAAATAGTAAACATAGCACACGAAGAAAGCAACATGTACGTACAAAAAATGAATACTATACGTGTATAGATGTAGAGTGTGAACTCATACGTACGTGTACAAGTCACGTACGAGTTTAGCTACAAGTGTCTGCCACACCCAACGACACCACACAAAGGAGACAAAATTGCCTTTTCAGGGCAGTTATACATGCATGTACGTCTTTTTGCACATGAACAGTCATACAGCAATTTAGTGGAATCTATTTTGGGAAATCGGCCAATTTCTATCTCAACATTTGCTCACAGTTCTGTTCTGCTCCTATATTCTCGATATTTGTTACCTCAATTCAAATTAAATTTAAATTTAAATTACATATATGAACTATTAAAAAACGGATAATACATATTTTGAAACAGAGCTGTTAAGAAAACTTCACCATATTTTGAATTCATTTTGTTCGCCACCGCCCATTTTCTTTTTTAACCCAAACATCATTTTGTAATATATTTTTTTTTCCAAATTTGTTGGCCAAACAACATCGTCTTACTGGAATGGGTATCCTGGATTTTGATTATATGACTATATTGCCACATCAGACTTTGTAACGGACATGTTATACTTTGGTAACGATTGATTAACGGACTCATTCATGGTGAAAGTATGTATTATCTCGTTTTTAATTGTTCGAGTATGTAATTTAAAGTTAATTTGAGTTAGAAGTTTGTTTTATCATATACCAAGAATTTAGAACTGAAATGGAACCGCGGATAAGTGTTGAGATAGGAATTGACCGATTTTCCATCCATTTTGAGAAGCTATATCATTAAAAACTAATATATACCAGAGAATAGTATAGAGGACTAAATAAACTATTTTTGTAAGGCTTTTCCCAAATAACTTTTCCTTAAAGTTTTGTAAAATTTAGGTATCATTTCTCTCGATATTGTTAATAATTAACGAAAATTTAAGTTTAATAGAAGAAACTCAATATAATTAACACAATAGGTGTAGGATTGAAAAATACAAAAATAAATTCTGTGAAATACTATTTTTGACTTACTACTTTTTCAAAAATAATATTAACTAAGGGAAATTACGTTGTTTTTAAAATACTTTTTCAAAAATAATTTTATCTCATTAATTAATAAATTATAGTAGGGGGAAAGTGAATATTTTATTAAAAGTACAAAAATACGCTCTAAGTTTTTTATAAGTGATGTTTAAGGATTTTTTTGTTTGTTTGAAATAAGTGATGTTTTCACAAATCAATGTAAAAATTAGCACTAAATGACTTATTTTACCTTTATATTTTAATTAATGAATTAAAAATAACTAAACAATAATAAGTAAAGTTATAATGGGTATTATACAAAATCTATTAATTATGGGTATTATACAAAATCTATTAATTTATATGCATAGTTATAAAACATCAACTAATCAACTAAAAAGACGGATGAAAATTTTATTATAAAATGGAGGGAATATTTATTAGATATAATAAGAGTGGAATACTTCTAAAAACTCCCTCCATTCTTAAATTATGCATTTGTATTCTATAGTGTAATAATTTAATTGCTAGTATATTAAATCTTATTTTCATTTTAAACCATTGAATTTAAATTTAAATTAGATATGCCATGGTGATTAAGCGAATCAAATGGCTCAAATTTCATTAAAACATGGAAATTAAAATTAATGAAGAGATTGGGGGAGTGTCATATGTCTCTCTCTTTCTCTCACTCTTTCTCGAGGCAAATCTCTGCTCCTCTAGATTCGTAGGTGCCTAAAAGACTCAAATTGAAGCCATGCATGTCTTTTGCTTTCACAATTTGTCATTCCCCATGCCAACTTCTCACAAAATCTTACAATCTCTCTATATACATATTTGCATAGTATTACACATTTCTAGATCAAAAGTTCGTGGCGTAACACAGTACATTTTCACCTGCTAATTGATAGTTGTACAATGGCATCATTCTGTTAGTCAGAGCTGCGGAAAGTTTAATTCTGACTTTTTCTTTGACTAGTCTAGATTTCAGGTTTGAAATGAAAGATGTACGTAGTGATAAGGCGTATTGTTTTATGTTGTACGGTATAAACTAAACCGAGGATCGTTTTTCGTTTTGTCTTAGTCATCCATATCAATTTGTTCTCTGAAAACAAAAATCTTATTTGAGACCATATTTTATTTTGTTAGTATTACTTATATAAACGAAGGTTCAAAAAGAAAAAAAAATTATATAAACGTTTTTATTATCCATTTTTCTGTTATATATAATATTAAAAAGTTTTTGTGTTTGTTTTTCCTTTAGAAAGAAATCCAGCTGTATTCTTAATAAACGTCCGCGTGCGTTTAGGCGTTTTGCCACTCAACCAATGTAGATGTTAGTATACTATTTTAGAACATTTATTTTTAAGATAAAACTTATGAAAACGTATGTCAATAACATTCCATCTGAAAAGAAGATGACAGGGCCATATTTGAACGCCATTTCGTCTTCACCTTCTATGTAAGCAAAATAAGATCGACATCGGACTTTAAGAAAATGAAACCACGACGCAAAACATCTAAGCCACTAGAGTTTTCTATTTTGACGGTTTACTAAATATGATTAAGATTTTGTTTCTTTGCTCGAACTTTTTAGAAGAAATTTTTTTGATCGTTAAGAAATCGAAGAGCCAAGCGACTCGCGACTTCAAATTGTCGTGTTATATAAATAAAAATAATACTACTAATAATATCCAGATATGTCAATTTCCGAAGCACACTAGATGTATAGGCTTCTCATGACCTACAAAGAACACAATCCAACCAGCTATCTTTTGCCGCCCTATTATATTAACGTTCGTATTTATCCTTACTGTCTCTTTCATTTCCAAGACTTATTATGGGCTCTCCTTCATTTAAACACTTTCAAAAAAAACATCCGTAATCCCCATAAAGAATAAGAAAAATAAGTTAATAAAATCCCATAATCCAACAATTATATCCACTATATATTGAATTTCACGTGGGATAACAAATTTAAGATGTAGTTTACATATATAATTTGACTTGACAAGTACACTGTGTTATCATTTTCTAGTAGTCGCATAATAAAGTATTTAACAATGTTTTTTAATCTTTAAACTAATGATTGATTTTACAAAAAAAAAAGAACCAGAAACATCCAAATTGTTGTATTTTTTTTCTTCTAGTATTTGACTTCTCTTAAAAAAAAGCCTCTTTTTAAACATCTCAGCCGCTCCACGCTATGTTTTCAGAGTCTCCAGCACAAAAAACGACACGCATGTCACACTCTCTCATCTCTCTCTCTTCATTTCATTTGACTCTGTTCCACTCCCTCACTAAATCGTTATATAAATATAAGAGACTCCCCATGAATTTCATGCATCAATCAAACCCTGAAACTCACATGCCAACAAATCTCCTTAAAAACCCTAATCTTCTCACAAACTCTTAGAAGCAGAACAGATAAATGGAAAACGAAGGGAACGCAGGAACGGCAAGCAATTCAAGGTGGAATCCAACGAAAGATCAGATAACGCTGCTCGAGAATCTTTACAAGCAAGGGATACGAACACCGAGCGCGGATCAGATACAGCAGATCACCGGTAGGCTCCGCGCGTACGGCCATATCGAGGGTAAAAACGTCTTTTACTGGTTCCAGAACCATAAGGCAAGACAACGCCAAAAGCAGAAACAGGAACGCATCGCTTACTTCAATCGTCTCCTCCACAAAACCTCCCGTTTCTTCCACCCTCCTCCTTGCTCAAACGGCACGTAGTTCTCCTCCCTATTTTTTTACTTACACGTACTTTCTTCACCACATAATATTATTTTTAATAGAAAAAAAATTCTAGAACACAATCATATATATTCGGTTTCTTGCTGATAACGTTAAGTTTTTTCGTAATTAGGATTGGAGTAATTGTGTCAAATATTCAACACATACTTCAACAAAAATTATAAACATATTTTTTTATTTTTATTTTGGAACTTTATCATAGCAATTAATTCTTGAGGTGTCTATTAGCAAATTGTGGCTGTGGACTTTACGTTTAAGACGTTACTAAATGTAATTGTTTTTTCTTTTCGCTAAAATACTAATTGTAATTGTTATTGCTGTTGTTGTTATGAAGTGGGTTGTGTTAGTCCGTACTATTTACAGCAAGTAAGTGATCATCATAATCAACATGGAGGAAGTGTACACAGACAAGATCTTCTTCGCAGTAACAATGTGATGATTCCAAGTGGTGGCTACGTGAAA
This sequence comes from Alliaria petiolata, assembly GCA_020283515.1. Lineage (NCBI taxonomy): Eukaryota > Viridiplantae > Streptophyta > Magnoliopsida > Brassicales > Brassicaceae > Alliaria > Alliaria petiolata. The sequence goes on from JAHZTW010000001.1 coordinate 281,496,089, forward strand.
CGCGCAATCACAGATCAGAAGAAACAACTTTCAGACATACCAACGACACCAGCAACTAGGATGTCAATGTCTTCGAGGTCACTCAGGTTTGACCGATTTGCCCTTCGTGATCACGGTTATTACGGCGAGGGCATTAACGTCAATTCCCATGGACGGAAGACGCTTCCACTTTTTCCACTTGAGCCGTTGGATGCCACTAGTGACGATGGTGTTGGAAATTCCAGTTTTACCCCTGGTCATGATTCTCCGGTGGCTTTTTTCGGAGATGGCGGCGGACGAGAGCAGCCGTTTATCGATTTCTTCTCTTGTGGTTCTGGTAGGTTCGATAATAGTGGAAATGGGTTGTAACGAAAGGGGCTGAATGAAAATAAACGTTTTCTTTTATCAATTTATTCTTAGTTGCTTTTTTTTTTGTCTTTGAAAAATAAATAGGGANCTGAACCACTGACCATAATGACTTGAAATAACCTCTGAACGAAAGGTAGCTCAATTTACTATGAGTTTTATGAAGATTGCGGAGGCTGAATCGGAATGGAAAGTCTTTGTAGAGTCTGATCTTTAAGTCGCTTTAGGTGGCATGGATTTGAATCGGTTGCAACATCTTGGTACAGCAAGTCAGATGACATCAATTTGCTCTCTACTTGTTCCTAGCTCATCATCTTATGTTTACAGCTTCCACATTGTCGCCAAATCCATAGAATAACCTGAAATGATGCATATATACAAAAGAAAATGCAAATGCAAATGCAAATGTTCTAAATCCTATAAATAATCAAATACTATGATTATACTTAGCTATAAATGAAATATGGATGAAAACTTATTCTAAATGCATGATAAATATGCGAAATAAATGAGTATATCAGTATCTCCAGCGTAAAAAGGTTTCTTCTGTAACCTGTAAGAGCTGTTTATTCATCAATTTAATTTCCCATCATGCAGCAAGTCCATATTAGTCTTCCTCACGGTCCCTCATAATATATTATATTTCTTAAGAAGTGAACTCAACATAGATGATTATTCTTGATAATCTAACTCACTGCATATAGGATGCATGAAGAATATAAATTTAACATTTTAGAAAACCGTTTTCCATATTACTCTATTTTTGTTTCTAACTGAAATGTTGCCATAGTCGCCTTAGGACGGAGACTAATTGTTGATAGTATTGGTAGCGGCTCCACAAACGCTAATAATCTCCATCAAAATGGCACTTAAAAAAAAAAAAAATATATATATATATATATATATATATATATGTGGCACTTTTTTTTTCTAACTTTTTTTATATTAAATTTAAACTGCGGTTACAAAAAAAATCGAGAGCTCGATGCCAAGGAATTTGAGTCACAACTGTTCGAAATTGATACAAATTTGAAATACAAAACCAAATAAAAAATAAGATAGACTTTTACAAAATCGAAAGCATCCGTGAAATGACTAATTCTTCTATTATTAAAGACGAGCGAACAACACCAATAACTCGTGATTTGGCACTTAAGACTCAAATTTGGGTCAGGTGACGGTAAAATAACACTCCTTAAACCGATTGAGTCAACCATTGGTAATATATTCTTTGACAAAAAAAAAGTATATATATATATCCTTCAACATTTTATTTATAATTTTTTTTTCATTTTACTGCAGTACTATAGAAATATAATTAAAGTTATTCATTTTTTTGATACTTTGTTGTTTTTACTTTAATAGCGCCATATATATTCCTTTTTTGTTAACTTTAACGTATACGTACATGAGTACCTTTTTTTTAATATCTCACGTACGGTTTTTAATATCTCATGTTGCCCTAGTAATTAATTTTTTTTGGAACATTAAAAAATTAATATTTTCGACTAGGGAAAAATATTAATTTTTTATAAACTAAAAATCCATTTCCTTTTAAAAAATATATATTTTACTCGCTTATTTTGTTAGCTTTTTTTTTGTTTTGAATTTTTTTTTTGGTTAGCTTTCACGTACAAAAATAACATATACATGCTGCCACACGTATATGTAGTTATTAAATATCTTTGCTTGATAGAAAATTGATATTTGCGATTGGAAAATAAGTAAAAAGAAATTGAAATTTGAAATTCCAATTCACATTTTTTCTGTTATGTAATTTTAGTTTCACTTAAACATAACAATAAACGTAAAATTTAGAATTGTAATCGTGAATTTGTTTTGTCCATAATTTAGAAAACAATGTTAATGATTTAAGAGAAATTGCTTAAAACAGCATCATTAAGTTTTCAATTCAATAATAGCCCCAAAAAATTTGTGATTCATTTCTAGCATTATTGAACTAACAAAAGACTATTCTGCCCTTTTTATAATTAATCATCCTTTTAAAATAAAACTAAACCTTTTTTGGTCGACGATATTCCACGTTGATGGAGGAGATCGGAGATCGACGATGATCTCCATCGAAGATCGACAAATTGGAGATCGATTTCCTTTGGGTCAGTGTTGGTGAAGATCGAAGATCGATTGGGTTTTTTCGGCGATGTCTCCCTTCTCAACCGTGGTTGTGCGGTGGTTTCAATCTCAGACCGTCGATTTAGGTAGTGTCAATTCCTTCGATTTCCTTTGGGTCAGTGCTGGTGAAGAAGCCTTGTGAGTTATTTATGTATGGATCATCAGAGTGGAGTTGTTTTACCAGGTTCTTCTCTCTCGTCATCAATTGGTAATGGAATAATTATTCTCTCGTTTGTCCCTGCTTCCTTTTGGTTCCTCGGTGGCTCAGCCTCTTTTGGTTGTAGCAATATAAAGAGGTTTAGGCTGCATGCTCTCGTTGGTTGGTTTTGGTGATGAAGGGGCGCAACTTCTCTTGAAGCTTTGTTTCCTCGTTTTGGGGATCTGAAAATCGTTGGTTACTCGTGTTGTGCTTATTTGATGCTACTTAGACGGGGTCAGTAGTGTCTTGTGTTTCGTTGAAGCTCCATCTCTAGAAGATTTCTCTCTCAGCGGGGTTTGGTTTGCGAGGTTTAGCGTGTTCTCTTGCAAATTTCAGTATGCTCTTTAGGTTTTACAAGAATTGGTTTCCTTGTCTTTACTTGATGGTTTGTGTTTGTATGCTTTGATTTTTGGGATCGTTTGTTTGTTTTCTGTTTTGTTTATGGGGTATTCTAAACTCGCTTCCCTCTTTTAGGCTTGAACTTCGAGGTTTCAGTGTAAACCGCCGACTTTGTCTCCGGAAGCGTTTATATCTGTGTAACATCAGGCTCATAATTTCAATTAGAGGACATTTTCAACACAAAGATAGAGAATCATCGTTTTCATGTTTTTTAGCCTCAAATCTGACTTGTACCAGATTTACTTATTCGGCTGCAGTCTCCTAACAACATTTAAAACTTATCTAAGTTGCTTTAACAAAGAAAAAAGGTTGTAATTGACACCAAATTTCTTTGTCTATTTTATACATCAATTCAAATTTATGAAGCAGTTGTACGCATTTCAGAAGGTCTTCCTAAAACAAAGGAATGTTTTCCTAAAACAATTAAATGAGAATTTTTATAATTAAGAAGAATGAGGAAGGATTCCTACATGTTTAAGAAGGGCTTCCAAGATATATATTTTTTTAAAGTTTGTCACATGTTTGTTTTCTAAGAATAAAACAAAAATTGATGTCTTTGATGATTCACTTTGATGCAATAGTAGTTCACATAAGCTTCATCAAAGATTTTCTAAAATATTCAAGGAAGCTTTTTTAATTTATGAATGATTCAAACATATTTAGGAATGTCTTCCTAAATTTGTATGAAAGCTTCCTAAAAGTTTACTAATTTTAAATGCACACATTTTTTTATTTATAACACAGACTGTTTTTTACTAATTTTAAATACACACATTTTTTGATTTATAACACAGACTGTTTTTATTAGTATTTGTCCAATATTTGGCCCTTAAGTGTATTTTAGATATTAATCACAATGATAAAAGCAAACGAGTTTTCTAAAACATTAAAAATTTATGAATCCGTTATACACATTTAGGAATGCTTTACTAATACATATAAATACAAACTTTGTGTACCATTTAAACAACAACTTAAATTTATGAAGCCGTTATACATAATTATGAAGGCTTTTCTAGCACGTATAAATGCAAAATTTTATGTATCATTTAGACACAACTCAAATTTAGAAGAGAAATTGCTTAAAACAGCACCATTTTAGATTTTCAGTTCTAAACTTTTAGGATGATTTTATTATAATTTGTATGAATATTTCTTAAATATCTAGAAATATTAAGGAATTTATGAAGCTTTCTTAAATTTTTAGGAAGGATTCTAACAAAATTTAGAAAGTTTTTCTAAACTTTTAGAAAGATCTTCCTAAATCCTTTTGCTAATTTGATTTTGTTAGACAGACCTTCCTAAATCTTTTTTGCTAATTTGATAAATTTTTGCTAATTTGATTTTGTTTAGCTTATAAGCATGAGCTCATTTACGGAGTAAGCCTTAATGACTTAACAATAATATTGTTTGTCATTCTGTGTTTCAATAAACAATTGGGAAGTATCTAGGAAAGACTTTCCAAAATTTAGTAAGGTCTTCCTCAATTGTCTCTTACACAAGATCGATAATCTTTTGAGCATTTTGGTTCGTCTTTAGCACATCACATGATTTCCCAAGTGAATCATCATCATCATCATAAGGTTAACAGTCAAACTTATCTGAGGTGAGTACCTAAAAAGTCAGTTTGTTAATCAATAGCACTGAACTTAGAATTTTTATGTGTATTAATATAACAACTCAAGTTTAAAAAGTTATACAATATATTTAGAAAAGTCTTCCTAAAACATGTAATAGGAACACTTCTGTTTATTTATAAAACAATTCAAATTTAAGAAGTGATTCTACACATTTAGGTTAGCTTTTCTAAACGTATAAATGAGAACTCTCGTTTCTATTTTAAAAACTGCTCAAATTTAAGAAGGTATTCTACACTTTTAGGAAAATTTTCCTAAAATGTATAAATGAGAATTTTTGTATTTATTTATACAACAACTTCAGTTTGATAAGATATATCAACACAATGTGACAACTAAAAATTGTTTTCTGTTTACTTGAATAGTAAGTTTTTGGATGGACACATAATTTATCGTAAAACATATAATGAGAACTTTTGCTTCTATTTATACAATTACAGAATTTAGGAATTTGTCTTATACATTTAGAAAGACCTTCCTAAAACGTATAAATAAGAATTTTTATGTTTTATTTATACAACAATTCAAATTTACGAAGTCACCCTACACATTTTGAAAATCTTTGTAAAACGTGTAAATGAGAATTCTAATTTTTAGGAAGCATTTTTACAAATTTAGGAAAACCATCTTAAACTATATCTTAATTACTATTTTATCAAAAAAAATTTTGGAAGTCTTTGTAAACTTTTAGGAAAACCTTATCAAATTTAATAGAAAATTTAATGTAAACTTTGTAAACTTTTAGGAAGTTTTTTTACAAATTTAGGAAAGTCATCCTAAATTATATGTTAATTACAATTTTATCAAATAAAAATTTGGAAGTCTTTGTAAACTTTTAGGAATGCCTTATCAAAATTTATTAAAAGTTTTTTTAAAGGGTTTATGAATGCTTTCTAAGAGTTTAAAAAGCCACTTAAAACTTTTTAAACATTTAAGTAGCATTTTCAAAGTTTTAGGAATGCATTCCTATATCACAAATTAGAGTTTGGATCCATTCATGTAAATTTCTTCAGATGCAATTCATGTCGTGTTATGTTTTCAATTGTCTTCTTCTCGTTGAGCCAATGAGGCAAAGAAAATTTACATCTCACAAGGTGCAAATATTCATTCAATAATCAGAATAATGTTTAATTTGCTTTGAAATTTTGTGTATGTAGATTCTTCAACATAATTGTCTACTGGAATTGGATGGAATTTACAATACAACCAAGTATTTGAACGACGTGTTAGTAACTTTGTATGACTTTTTAACAAATTCCAAATGTCAAGAAAGTTTGTAACTTTTGTAAACGAGTTCACCACCAACGTCTCTCTACCGCCTTCTGATATATCATGGTTTTTACCCACTTTTGGACCATGATATAAGTGTTTTTATAAAGTCTTTTGTTAGTTTTCGAATCCTATTTGAGTCTTTACAGGATGGAGAGCACTTGGAGCTAAATGGGAGAATCTGAAACTTTTTGGAGCATTTTGGAGAAGCAGCCGAAGTGATGAAGTCGAAAGAGTATATTTACGCACAAGGTGTCGATCGACACCACTTGTGTCGATCGACACCAATCAAGGTCGGCCAAGTATTCGCGACTTCTATCAGAAAAAGGAAAGAGAGCAAGTTTGAAGAAATTACAAGTCTGCCCCTGGACGAAAAATCTCCTTCTATAAATAGATTTCAGGCATTGTTTAGCCACATACCTTTTCATAATTTATTGTTTTTGAGACTTAGAGAGAGAGATCCAGAGCTTTTGGGAAGATAATTCTGTACTCTTCCGAGAAGTTTTTGAACCCCAATATCATTCTCTTTTCTTTAATGCAATTTATTTCAACCATGATTTGTGTTTTCATAATTATGTCTGAGTAGTTTGCTAGTTAGGTTAGGGTGATTTAGGGTTGATGATGAGTTTGTAGAATTATTATTATTGTTAGGAAAATCACTTGGATCTTCATCTTGATTTGTGCTTAACTTGATTTCTGAAATTGATCTCTTAGAAATCAAACCCTAGGTTGTTTAATAGATGCGAGAGCATTATTGATAATCTGACCTAATCATAGATGAACAAAATATCTATTCGCAAAGAGATTTGGTTTAGGTATTTTGTGAACAAAATCGAACCTGAACACTAATGCTTGTCTAAATTGTTTGAACTCGCAAAGAGATTTGGTTTTCTGGAATTTAGGCATAGGTAACTTCTGCAACGAGAGTTGATTAGTTTTAAATTAGCGTTTCGAGTTCTAGACAGTTCTTAATTATTTCCCGACAAAATAATATATGCATTCTCTGATTCATTCTGCCTAGCGTCTTCATCTCCTGAACTTTAATCCGAATTAATCTTATTTACCTATTTCGCCTAGCTTAGTTTACTTTCATATCTATTTGACTTAGCATAATCTGAATTTAAAAACCTTAGCGTAGCATCTACTTCCCTTGGGATTTCGATACCCTTTATACTACGATTGCATTTGTTGTGCACTTGCAGTAGTTTTATTAGGGTAAAACCTGAGTCCTATCACCTTCAGTCCCAAAATTGGGAACTTGAAGCGTCCATGATCTCCGAGCTTCTGCTGAATTGAAGGAGACCCAATGAAGATTCTAGCCAGAGAATTGAAAGCGTGCATTTTCTGTTTGATACAATCGTCATAGATGATGACCCCATTGATGTCCTCAAGCTTCCCGTCGACTAAATCGACGTCTCTTAATGCACGGGTTAGTTTTGTCAGAACTGGAAGTTTCCTGTCGTACCATTCATAAGGCAATGCTTCTTTGTAGGAATCAACCGAAGAATGAAACAAAACCTGGATTGAACGGAAGAAGCGACCTGAATTTTCCCTGAAACAGAATCCAGAGTTTAAATGCCTTTTCATGTGAAGAACAATACCCAACATTTGAAGCAGCTCAGTGAAACACCAATGGGCTAATATTCAGACATCAAGTAATCGAATCGGAATAGAGTCGGACCAGAATCGAACAGAGACAAAGGGAGGAAAAATGTCAAAATTCTCTCTTAGGAATTTCTACAAACAGTTTGCATGCAGCTTTTGTGAACTGAAAAATACAAATGTATGAGGTTCTTAATTCATCCACAGGTATGACTATCTCAGAGGGATCAAACTTGTAATGCAAAAGAATATGTATCATGAAAAGAAGTAGAGCGATTTAGGAGAAGAGAAGGGAAGAAGCTTCAGATGAGAATTGAGGCTGTGTAATCGTCATTAGAAAATGCTAATTCAGAAAAATATTCTAATTTTGTGAGAAAGGGTACAATCGTCATTAGCTATTTAATGAAGGCTATTACTGATCAAAAAGCAGCGTGTGTGCTTTATTTGAATCAAAAACTTGTTTTGTGCTATTTAAGAGAATTGCCCATAATTTAATTTGGAGTCAAAGGTTAAGATGGTTTATGTAATTAGCATGCATTCAATGATTTCGCTCGGCACATAGATAATACTCCCTCTGTTTCTAAAAGAAAGTTGTTTTGCAATTTTTACACATTTTAAGAAAACATATTAAATCTTCACTATAAATGCATCATTTTTTGTAATTAACAATTTCCTATAAATTTAAACCAATAGTAATTCAGAAAATTCAATTAATTCTTTTGAAGTTTACAATTTTTCATCATTAACTAAGAAAAATTGCATTGAAAATTTAAAACAACTATCTTTTTGAAACAAAATAAAATCTAAAAATACTTTTTTTTAGGAACAGAGGGAGTAGCTATTATTAGACCATGTTCAATGCAAGTTTCTTAGCAAAGCTTCTTAACAAAAAAAATAATAAAATAAGAAAAAATAGGAAAGAGGAGTAAGAAGTGGTTCTTATTTAAAAACCAATTCTTAACTTTAAAAAAACACATTTATTCTGTGTCATCTTTTGATTGGTTTAGATTTTTTCATTATTTAAAAATTATTATTTTATTTTTTAAAATACTCTCAAAAGACTTTTGCATTGAACATGCTCTTATATCTTTATAATTACGATACAACATACGAAACGCACAAGATTACAAAGTAACAAGACAAACTACGGCATTCTGAGATAAGAAAGTACATGCGTAGACGTTTTTTTTATTTAACTTATGCTAAACCATACTCTAGCCACACGATGATGGGAGTTCCCACTTCACTTGACGCTGCAAGGATACAAACGACCAAGAGTATAAGTTTGGCTCATTAAAATCAAATAAATCATGGTCTCTAGATCGAGTAATTAATCAACTAACAAAAGAAAACAAAAGAATGTAAACTTTGCACACAAAAAAAAACATACTTGTCGCAGTTGGTGCTCATGGAGATGGGATAGGGAATGCTAACGCCGCACTTCCCTGGAAGGCCAGAGGCTAGGCTTGGGTTGACACTCCTTGCAGCGGCCTTTAGGCATTTGCATGCTTGTTGGCGGTCCGGTGTGGTTTGAGCCATACCATTCAAGGTTTTGACTCCCGCACAGCACGGAGCCGGCACAACCCCGCCTTTTGACAGGTAGGTGGCACATGGGGCCAAGCTACTTGCCACTGTGCCACATGTGATTGCTGCATCTACTGATGCAACAATGAACACCGTCAAAACAAGGCATGTGAAGAACCTTAGAGCAAAAGCCATTGTGTTTTGATTTTCTTTTTTTGGTTGTTGTGATAAGAAAGTAGGGAGATTCAGTTGAATTTTGTGTTTCTAAGCTTGTGTTTTGCTGTTTGATGTGAGAAAAGTGTGAGGTGGTGATGGGTTTATATAGGGATTTTAGATGGGGAAAATGATGACGACGAAGTAGAGTTTGTTAGTAGTTGATTTTGCATTTACTTCATTCAACACTTCTAGCTTCTTCCACTAATTTCTTCAGTCATATGTAAACAATAGTATCATATTTATTAGAATGTACGAAGACTGAAAACGTCAATGTATCTCTATACGGTTTAGAAAATAAAAATTTATGTTGTCTTTTATACTTGGTTATTTTAAAATATCATGTTTTGATTGATGTTATAAGATATTAATATAAAAAAAAAATCTAAACATCATCTTCTTTCATTAATTGGAAACAATGTGATCCTCTTCCAAATTTTTAGGGTTGAAGATATTCTTAGCTTAGTTTTTCAAATATTGATTAGTCTTCACTGTACATAGAGTCTCTTGAAAAGTTAACAGTTAAAAGGTAGGAGATAGTTATTAACAGTCGAATCACTTAGATAGCCGTACTATGTGGATTACATTTCAATACCAATTAATGCAATTTGTAATTGAGGGACACGTGTATCCAACATCATCCAACATCAAACATCACAACTCTCCCAACTAGCTCTTAATCACATTCTCCGATTCCATTGGACCACCTTTTATATTTTTATGAACGCATGCATTATCTGCGTTTTACTACTATCATTATTGCTATAAACCATTATCAATGTCTAAATGTCCAAAATTATTGGCCTAGCGAAGGAAGCCAAAATAATGTCGTTTGTATGAAATTTGGTTAAGTCATAGTTCTTGCATCCTATGAAAGAGAAAATGAGCATATAATTAAAGAAGTTGATTATTTATTGGATCAATTCAATTTGAAATGTTGACGTAGTTTGTAGTTGTTAACCTGCCGTTTTCTTGTTTGTTTTCCTCTTGATCATAGTTTTTTTTAACATATTTTTCATATTTACGGGTAATTATTAAAAAAAATGGATTTCAAAATGATATGCAGCATCAAAAAACTGTATTAACGTAAAACTCTCGTAAACAGAAAACCAATTTTTTTTTCAAAAAAATATAAATATAAATTTACATTTTCTTATAGTTTAGCATTTTTATTAATTACACCATATTGTAATTTTTAATATAGTTATAATTGGTTTGGTTTATTTTAGAAATATCATAAACTAAAACTCTTATTAATCCCCATGTTTGCTAAATATTACTCTCGGTATGAAAATTCGAACATACTCATTCCATATGATGGTTTTTCGTTTCATCTAGAACCGATTTTCACTCTAGACAATAAATCATATTTGGGTACTCAAATTTGTTCATCAAATTAGGTTGTGGGATCAGTTTCATGGATTTTCAATTTAAAACTAATCAACAATGTCGGGATTTTTGTTTATATATATATATATATATATATATATATATTTCATATAATTACTTTAGATCCCACAAGAATTTCGATGCAACGAAGGAATCCTAACATGTTAAAAAACGAAAGTGATATTTCATATCAGAATTGATATGGATGATTTTTACAGAACTAAATGTTGAGTTGATATAAACCTTATGACCATTAATAACGTGAAATAATATGTTTACTCTGTCGGCGGGGGTTTGTGTAGTGAAAGTGCGACATTTTTTTTTTGGTATGAAAGTGCGACTTTCATACGTAGTATACATATGGGCAGATTTATCAATCTTGTACGATGGTTCTTGTCCGATAGTATCAACACCATACATCAACCCTTGACGGTTCTTGTCCGATAGTATCAACACCTTACATCAACCCTTCACACCGAAAGCTCTTTTCACATCGGAGAAGCTCATCACATGCATGCCTAGAAAAGGAAAAAGAAAAATTTACAGAATTGTGTAAATATATGTGTAATTATGAGCAATGCATGAGACAGCCTAATGGTAGTGGTTGGTGGTAATTGAATGGAAATAAGGCGTAAACTCGTTTTTCTCTTAGTTTGATTTCCGTTTAAAACACTTTTGATGTTGTTGCTATGATGCACTTTCAAGCACCAATACGAATCGCGAGAAAAGCCTCCGATCCATCTATTTCGCTTATCTTAAAAATCATTTGCATCCTATCCTTTGAGTATTTGAAAAAATGTGAATTCTGCTAATTTATTTTTGTTTATCAACAAAAATTTACAGTACAGATTTAAATATAGATCGTAACACAATAATTATATTTAAATAAACCACTAAACTATCTATTTTCCTAGAAATTTACTAAATCTAATATTTAATGGCCATACTTCATACAATCCATAGACCATAATTAATTAATGCGATGGGGGCTCGTTGGGAGAGTTGTGATGTTTGGTGTGTTGGATACATCATACACGTGTCTCTCAGTTACACATCGCGTTTAATTGGACGGTATTTACAATCATTACATAGTACTGTACGACTGGCTAATTTGCTGATATTTTATTAATTTAGTTTTTCTTTTAACCAAAATATTTTGTTTGATTATGTACAGCGAAAATCCTATTATTCCATAACGATCTATATATATATATATATATATTTTTTTTTTCTATGTTTAGCAGTCACTTTAAAATATCATGTTTTGCAATCAGGCGGCTAATAGACTTGTTAAAGAGATTCATCCAATTTTAACCTTTGTACCGTACTTTTATGTTCCATCTTGTCTTTTAACTCATGCTTCCATGAGGATCACGTTGTTTCAAATTAATGAAAGAAGATGATGTTTTAACAAAATTATTAATATCTTATAACATCAATCAAAACATGATATTTTAAAATAACCAAGTATAAATTAAAAGACAAAATAAATTTTTATTTTCTAAACAGTATAGAGATACATTGACGTTTGATGCATAGTCAATATGATACTATATATTGTTTACATATGACTAAAGAAATTAGTGGAAGAAGCTAGAAGTACTGAATGAAGTAAATGCAAATCCAACTACTAACAAACTCTACTTAGTCATCATTTAATTTCCCCATCTAAAATCCCTATATAAACCCATCACCACCTCACACTTTTCTCACATCAAACAGCAAAACACAAGCTTAGAAACACAAAATTCAACTGAATCTCCCTACTTTCTTATCACAACAGCCAAAACAAAAAAATCAAAACACAATGGCTTTTGCTCTAAGGTTCTTCACATGCCTTGTTTTGACGGTGTTCATTGTTGCATCAGTAGATGCAGCAATCACATGTGGCACAGTGGCAAGTAGCTTGGCCCCATGTGCCACCTACCTGTCAAAAGGCGGGGTTGTGCCAGCTCCGTGCTGTGCGGGAGTCAAAAACTTGAATGGTATGGCTCAAACCACACCGGACCGCCAACAAGCATGCAAATGCCTAAAGGCCGCAGCAAAAAGCATCAACCCAAGTCTAGCCTCTGGCCTTCCAGGAAAGTGCGGTGTTAGCATTCCCTATCCCATCTCCATGAGCACCAACTGCGACAAGTAAGCTCTTTCTTCTCTTTTTGTGAAGTGCAAGGTTACATTCTCTTTTATTTTTTTATTTTCTTTACTTGGTTATTTACTCTTGATCGTTTGTATTGTTGCAGCGTCAAGTGAAATGGGAGTTTATGCCATCATTTGCGTGAAGTGTATGGTTTAGTATAAGATAATAAAAGACGGCAATATATCTGAGCTGATATCTCCATGCTCTTGTCTTGCTGCTTTGTAATATTTTCTTTCTTGTGCTGTATCTCAATATGTTTAAGATATGATAATAGTACACCTTATTAATCATCTTCTTCTTATATCTTTCTCCGAAGCTCTCGTACTATACTAATAGCAACAATTATGGATACTATTTTGTCTGAGATTGGTACCAAAAACCAAACCAAAATCAGTTTTTCATTTTTAATTTTTTTTTTAAAACTGGCATATACTAAATTATACTACAGTTTACGAAAATATATTTAAAATTCTGAATCAAAGAAAACGTATTAACCGAGGGAACTCAAATTAACTGAATTTATACTTTTTAACCGAATTTGAAATAGAAAGTCATAAGCCCAAAACACACTTACAATATTTCGATAGTGGATTTAAATGATGACTGTGCAATAATTTTAATTAGTGTTAACAAAAAAAAAAGAACTAATCGCTTGTAAACAATATTTGAATCACATCACATTCTAATAATATGTACTGGTGTGACTCTCCGACTAAAGTCACCACACCGGAACCGAACCGCATTGTCTGAGCCTAAGCTGCTGGTTTATCTATTAATTTGTAGACAATTGAGGTCGTAATAGCAAACAATAATACTTGTAATATAATCTGGACAATGAGTTAATAGAAATTTAAAAAGGGTGGTCCAATATATTTCGAGGATGTGCCTATGCTAGTTTGGAGATTTGTGATGTTTGATGTTGGATACACGTGTCCCTCAGTGACAAATTGCATCTCTTATTTGGACGGTATTAAAATTTAGTTAACATAATATACGGCTAATAGTTGACAAGTGATTGACTACCACGGCAACCACCATCTCCTACCTTTTTAACTGTTAACAATAACATTAAGAGAATCTATGCACGATAAAGACCTCTCTTTTTTTGCACTTACAGAATAAAGACCTTGCGTTAAAAATATATATATTCAAAAAATAAAGATAAACGATAAAGAAATGTCTTTACATAGTATGATAGTATACATAACCCCTGCCTGATAAATAGATCAATTTACATAACCCCTGACTGATAACTATTGATTATGTCCCTTAGTTACATATTGCATTGAAATGAACGGTGAAGTATCTCCTTCATAAGTCGATCTTGTGCTTCATTTAGAGTCTTTTTTTGTGTGGTTATAATCTGATTATTATTATGGTCATATTTGCACTGGTTTAGCTTTAGGCGTTTTAGTTCTGTATTTCTTGAAATTAGCAGAAGGTTTGTGATATGGGTCAAATTTATCCTAAAGCAACTCTCTCAAATTAAGAGATCAGTTATAGTACTTAGGGATCGAATCCACAGAGAAAGGATAGTCACACAGTAGTTTTCTAATTTCGAATTAAGCTAAAAAATAAGATGGAAATAAAAGACAGAAAGCAATTAAAAACGATGTAAATTCAGGAGACGAAACGCTAGGTTCAGGAAAATTCTCAGGTGATCTAAATTGTAGGTCTAGACAGGATGTTAGGAATTATTAAGAACCGTTCTTAAACTTGAAACACTAATATAAAATCAACTAACTCTCGTTGCGAAGATTATCTATGTCTAAACCCTAGAATTCCAAATCTCTTTGCAAATTCAAATAATTCAAACAAGCATTAATTTCAAGTTCAATTGTTCACAAAATCCTAAACCAAAACTCTTTGCGAATAGGTATTTTGCTCATCTAACATTAATTCAGGCAATTAATAATACTCTCGCATATATTAATTAACCTAAGATCAGATTCTAGGTCATGAAACTAAAATCAGCATTAAACACAAATCCAGATGAAGAACTCTAATGATTTTATCCTAACAATTTTAATTCGACCTAACAATTCATTAATCACCTTTGAAAAACCCTAAACCTAACTAGCAAACTACTCAGACATGGTGAATAAAACAAACATCATGAATAAAGAAGAATGCATAAAAGAAATCAATAGAAATAAAGGAGTTCCAAATTTGCTCTGAGACAAATTCTTCTCTCTAAAATTTCTCTAAAAATCTCTCTCTAAAATATTGTGTAGCCTAAACAATGGCTGAAAAACTATATTTATAGGCAAACTCGCGTCAGGGGCAAACTTGTAAATACTTGAATCTTTTTGTGATTTCCTTTTTCTGATAGAAGTCGGAACAATGCGTCGGTCTCGTCTGGTGTCGATCGACACTGATGGTGTCGATCGACACCCTGTGCGTAATTCCACTTTTCTGACTTCATCACTTCGCAGCTTCTTGCAGAATGCTCCAAAAAGCTTCAGAATCTCCAATTATGCTCCAAACGTAGTCCCACCTATAAAGACTCAGAAAGGACTCGAAAACTAACAAAAGACTCTATAAAAACACTTATATCATGGTATAAAAATGGGTAGAACCCATGATATATCAGTTTGACAATTGATATATTCAGAAATGGAGAAATTGACTCAAATGTAAGCTGATTTTAATGTTCTTGTAGTGGCAGGAGTATGTTGAAGATCTTACATGGTCACTATTGAACGTTGAGGAACAAGAAACATTTCAAATATGCTTTATGCCACAATTGACATAAAATCTATCCCAAACAATAGTAATGTAATCTTTTATCTCTTCAATCTCAACTTGTTATTGTGTTTTGGTTTCTTTCATTAATTTAGATAGAAGAAAGTGGTGAAGATGTTTTGGTTGCTTAGAACATAATAACCGCACAATAAGACACCATATATATCTGTTATCTTCATCCACTCTTCTATGATATTTATTTTCATGATATAGTTTATCAGAGTAGATATGTTTCACACACATTGGATCTGTAACTTTAGGTACTCTATCTGTTATCTTCATCCACTTTGTTGCAACAGTTTGTGCTGTTATTGACTCAGGGTTTGGCCGGTGGGTGACGGTTTCCTGTAGGGTTAGGTCCGGACGGGTGCTTATGCCACATTTTCTCTTCGACCTGATGTCATAAGAAAGTAATAATTTATGCTCTCTGTTCACTAATGGTTACAGGCAAACTTTTGATCTCCTTACCCAAGTTGGCATCACTCTCTCGTGATTCTGTTTTGTGCTGATCTTTGAAGGTCCAATCTTGAAATGGGCTGAAACAGGCAAAAGACAGATGTTACCTAGTATGTAAGTGCGCCAAAGAATCATGCCTCAGTTTTTAACACATAATGATTATCATCTCTCAGCGGTAATCCAAGCAAAACTAAACACGCACGCAGAGAACGAGAATGAGAGATGAGATTACCTTCTTGGCATTCCCGAGTCATGATTCTGCCGAGAAAGAGGCAGATGAGAAGGAGAAGCTTGGTGATGATAACATGTCGTCTCATATTTTTAAGGTAGAGAAAGCTTATTGTTTTCATATAGGATCATCAAATATATATTGCGTAACAAGCACGATATACAACAATATTGTCACATCTAATTGGTACTCTCCTTGGAGAACCGTAATGATTACTTAGCTTGAACAAAACCAGGTAAGGCTCTCTTGGTAAATGTCATTTCTTGGAATCCTATGCAATCACATTTCCACTTAGGAATTAGAATGTCTGTAGAAATATTTCTTATTTGTTCTGTTCTATTCAGACTAGCTTGTATGCTTCCTTCTTTTGGCTTACATGACAACTCGATATTCGGTTCATGTATGTTTCCAACCGGAAATACCGATAGATATTACTTGTAGGTCGGTTCGGGTTGAGTAGTTCTTAGTCCACACTTTCTTGGTACGTATCTCTATAGCAGCTAATCATCAATCGATCTTGCCTATTACTGACTGAATGAGTCTCATTGACTCATTTCATATCAACATGTGCACCAAGAAAAACCAAACCAAACCAAACCGGGCAGTTAAACCTGGTTTAATCTTATGTGTTATGTCATGGATAGCAAACTTGGTGTAGCTACTAACTTGAGAACATTAACACACACTAAATTATACGTCGGCCAAATACTGCGGCCTTCATTTCAATTTCAGTTTTTTTTCTTCTATGTCATCATTTAGGTCTCATCATTATAACCACCACGATATCTGAAAAAAAAAGCAGTAAAAAAAAAAACACCACGAGATATCTATCATATATAGTTGTATATATATGTACCCTCTTTTCTTGATTTTTCTTTTTCCACTATCGCCTCATTCATATTTGTCTCTTATGCTTTTTGTTTTTTCACCTGTGAAGCTTGTCGGTCCCGTGATTGTTTAGAACTAATTACGATGTCACATAAGCTTGCTAATTAATTTTGATACAAGTGTGATTGACATATAAAACGGAAAAGCTTGGCGTCCTGGTCCGAATTACGAAACCATTTCTTAAAAATGTTTCTTAGTTCCTCTCAGAACTTTCGACCTCGATCAATAAAAATAAAAATTATTGGTTTTAAACCCCCTGATTTAGTATGATGATATATATTTGATTTTTGGGCATATATAATATGTAAGACTATTGTCAATTAATTGTGTTGTGGCTGTCTTGTGATTGAATTGCACTATGTCGACGCGACGATTCTTAATTATATTTGTATTATGATGATTTTGTAATTTAATGGTGACGACAATATTGAAAATGATTAACGTCTCTTTAGTCATGGACCCTTATACATAAAGTCTGGATCATTCATGATGGCAACTTGATTTGGCCTCAATAATTATCAAAATGGATCAAAGTTTATAAAAAATAATATCTCGATGGCTTATGTTAAGAAAAACTGTAAACCTTAAAGCAATACAAATTTATATATATTGAAAGGATCCCGATCCATATATAAACTATAAACTAGACATTCGATTTTGAAATAGATGCACCCAATTATAACATAATCTATTTTTGGTCTAGTTTAATTCGATTTGAGATAATTTTCTATTCTGATTCGGTTGAACTTAAGTAAAAAATATTATAATAATGAATAGGTTTCTTAAAAACTTCAAAAACTCACTTTTATAATTATAATATTTTTTATTTGTTTATTATATGTTAAAAAAACTCTTCTCATACCTAAGATGCTCTAATATAAATAAAATGTTGCACAATCATGTCTCCAGTTTTAGATAAGTATGTGTGCATTTTCATTTATGCTTTGCATTGATTTGGTTGCCTTTCTTCCAAACGAAGCCGAACCGAAAATCTATCAAAACCAAATCATAACCGGTTTAACCAGAATTTAGAAACTTAACGGAAAGTCTCCTTAAACCCTATTGGTTAGAATGGTAAAGTATAGAATGGAATGTTCCGTAGCTGATCAAAGCTCCTTCCATGTGTTCTCATGATGGAACATCGGTTCCCGAGAATCCCCCTGTTCGGTTTTCAGAACCTTCTATCGATATAAAATCTCTCTCTCTCTCTCTCATCTCTCAAATCTCTCGAGTTTCCCAGCTCGATTCTCCATCATCAGCCATGGCCTCGCAAGCTAGCCTTCTCCTTCAGAAACAACTCAAAGGCACGCAGAACAAAAAACCCTAATCAATCTTCTTACGGTTCGCCGATTACTTTTTGTTTGTTTTTGTGTGTTTCTTCTCAATTCGATTTTTGTCTCTTGTTTCAGATCTCTGTAAGCATCCTGTTGATGGATTCTCTGCTGGACTCGTTGATGAGAAGAATATATTCGAATGGAGCGTCACCATTATCGGTCCTCCAGATACTCTCTAGTACGCTCTTAACTTTCTTCACATGATTTCATAGGAGATTTTTAGCTTTTATTCATTGGTTACTCTGGAATATTGCTTTTTTCCGTCTTGGATTCGCGTTCTTATTGCCCAAATATCGAACATTGTAGACCACATAATTGTGGGATTGAACATTGTAAATCACATAACTGTTTGTGAAAGTGTTCATTTTTTTGGATTTGATTCTTAGTTTAGGTTTGTTCTTGTGTTGTTCAAACAATGATATCTCATGATGTTTGTAATCAAAATTGCTTCCACTTTGTTAGAAGAGAATGAAATTGCTCTGTCCTTGTCTCAATGCTCTTAGTTGCCAAAGGTTCTTGTGGATGTGGTTTAAGAACTTGGTAAATTTGCAGTGAAGGAGGGTTCTTTAACGCCGTTATGTCCTTCCCGCAAAACTACCCTAATAGCCCACCAACAGTGAGGTTTACTTCAGATATGTGGCATCCTAATGGTTAGTTTTGTCTCTTATCGGTTTTGATTGGAGAAAAATGGATTCAAAGACAAATATTTCCATCTTTTCTCAGTCCTTCGCTCGAATGCTTTTCCTTACATCTCCTGCAGTTTATTCTGATGGCCGTGTTTGCATATCTATCCTTCATCCTCCCGGTGATGATCCAAGCGGTTATGAGCTTGCAAGCGAGCGCTGGACCCCTGTTCATACAGTATGTTAAATTGATTTGAGATCGTTAGTCTTTGTCTGCGTAAATATCTCAAATGTTTCGAAGCAGATTCTACGATTAGAGTTACCATACTTCACACACTCTTAAATAGAGCCTTGGGTGATTTTTTAATGTCCCTCATTCTCAAACTGTGCTGTTTCAGGTTGAAAGTATTATGTTGAGTATTATATCGATGCTATCTGGTCCCAACGACGAGTCTCCAGCAAATGTTGAAGCTGCTGTGAGTGTTTCAATTGATTACCTCTCGTCAGATTCACTGCATATAGCTTTCTTTGCAATTATCTTGCTCATGAGTTTTTTTTTTTTTGTGTGTGTGTGTGGTCTCTTGCGCAGAAAGAATGGCGAGAGAAGAGAGATGAGTTCAAGAAGAAAGTGAGCCGCTGTGTCAGAAAGTCTCAAGAAATGTTGTGATCAACTTTCAAACTTCACACTTCTTGAGATGATCTCTGGAGTTTCATCAAAGTTCTTCATATTCCCTATCTGAAGCCGCCCTTCAAAACTGTCCAAACACAACTTGTTATAACCCGGTTTAGATCTTTTTTTTTTGTGGCGTTCGTGAACCAGAGCGTTCTGAAAAAGTGTTTGGTTGACAAATGTGTTGTTCTTGAGAAAACTGGTTATTTAAATGAATAATTTGATTTCATTGGTTGAGAATGCTTATATGCTCACAACTTCAATATCAGGAATGCTTCAAGATGATAATTTTGCTCCGCAAGTTGAACTATGTGTCGTTTTATGATCTGCTCTAGACGACATCGTTTCTTTTTTGTGTGTGGCTTCTTGTGTCTCGTGACTCGCAAAGCAGATGCCATCACACGCCGTGCCGGTTAGTCCAATTAATCCCGGCGTGCAGTTCCGATTCGAAGTATGAAAACAGCGTGAAAAATGGGTGTAGAACTAAAGCTATGTGACAACTGTTTTCTGATTTATAAGAGAAACATTTAACCAAGAGGTTTCAGTCAATAGCGCCGATTGTGGGTTGTAAAAATTGAAAAATCATCACATGCTTTGTGTGTGATTTTGTGTTGGTAAAACGTAAGTCATACTCTAGTTTGGTTGGTGTTAACAAAAAGTAAGTCTTACTCAATTGAACAATGAGTTTGTGGGAGGTAGATGATACATCTCTTAATAAAATAAAATTATGGGATTTGTATTTACAATTTGCAAAAATCTTTTTTAAAAAGACATTCGCTTTGATTGGTAACCAAAAGCTTTACCGTAAACTGCGGTATATGTTATACCGTTTTAATAGTTAACCATCATAAAGCAGTACAAAAACGTTATCAACAGTATTACACTCAGTTTTTTTGTACCATTTTAACGTACAACTCTTTTTTATAGTTTTCAAATATTTTATAACCACTTTATCACTCTAATTTACCGCTAAAAATCTACGGTTACCAATCTAACCCATTAAAATGTTTGTTGTTTTCGTTTGAAGCAAAACAGTATTCTAACATGTAGACATAGATGTAATAGTAAACGCAAACGGAAAACAATCAAGGATGATTAAAGATTTAATTAGTTTTGCACGTTTGTATGTATGCATATTGCATTGTTTACTATCGATATATAGATGTGGATTGTTTCAAACATAATTGCATTTGCATTTACTACATTATTTTCTTTATTTCATTATGTCAAGGCGACTCCATGTCATGTAATTTATCTCTTGTAATCCTCTGTGATAGATAAGATAGGTGACAAAAATAAAAATTAGCTGGATGCAACCGCGTTAGGTCAAACGTTGTCGTGATTAGTTGACGTTATTTGTTATTTCTGCATTTCGTGTTTTTGAAGTCTCTCTTTTCTTTCTAAAGTTTAGTATTAATCATTCTAACAAAATTATAAACTATAATATACGGAATTTAATTAAATTGACCAAAAGAAAAAAAAACCTCAGTTTCGATATTTGGTAGAACAAGTTCAGACACCTGGGACTATAAGTAGACGATCTCTCACGGTGCCTTCCTCTTCTTCTCATCAGATCAGAAGATTTGGCTCAGGGCTCTCTTTTTAAACCTTCATCTTATTCGATTCCGAAGCTTCCGGTAAAATTATCTTCATCTCCTTGATCGAAATTCCCAGTTCTCCTCTTTTTTGGCAAATTTTCAATTTTTGATGCGTTTTCTAAAAACCCAGGATTGAGATCTCAGCAATGGCGGGGACAAGTGAGAAACAGAACGGCACAAAGCCTCCACCTTCGCCTTCTCCTCTGCGCAATTCCAAGTTTTGTCAGGTAAATTTTTTCTAATTTTTCTATTTTGAGTGATTTCTCGTGAATTCGATTCAATTCTGTTGATACCCATTTGAGATTAAGATGCGATCCGTGGCCGTTTATCTGATGACGGTGTGAATCCTTTGTTGGTCCAATGCATTGATTAGCTTGGTGAATGGATCGGTTGTGTCACGAGGATCTTATGTGATCACTTGATCTCTTTGGCATTGTGTAATCTCGGTCTGTAGATCCCTTTTACCATTGAAATCGAATCCTTGTCATGCCACTTAGATCTGACCTTAATCACAATCTGAATGGCTGTGATTGAAGTGTTCTGATGTTCGTTTGCTTGAGTTCAAAGGTGCTTACTTTTGCTGTTTGTGTAGTCCAACATGAGGATCTTGATTTCGGGAGGAGCTGGCTTCATCGGCTCTCACTTGGTTGATAAGCTGATGGAAAACGAGAAGAATGAGGTCTGTGTACTATTAACGCTCGTCGATATTGAGATGCAGATGCTCCAAGTTGTCAATTTGTAATGCTCATTTGATTCTCCAGGTGATTGTTGCTGATAACTATTTCACTGGATCGAAAGAAAACCTCAAGAAGTGGATCGGACACCCGAGATTTGAGCTCATTCGTCACGGTAATGAGATCGAGACTCTTAAGTTTGTTGTTAAAGAATGGAATATATATATAGTCTTCATATCTTTATTTGGTTTTGGGGACTTAAATAGATGTTACGGAGCCTTTGTTGATCGAAGTTGATCGGATTTACCATCTTGCTTGTCCTGCCTCTCCTATCTTCTACAAGTACAACCCTGTTAAGGTTTGTGCAAGGATATATGTTCTTGTATCACCTTAACATCATCAGAAGCGTTGGTTTTCTAATGTCTTACCTGTTTCTGCAGACAATCAAGACCAATGTGATTGGGACACTGAACATGCTCGGTCTTGCCAAGCGTGTTGGAGCAAGGTTCGAGATTTCTTAACCACATCCTTATTCTAGATGGTCGTCTTTGAAACTAACATTTGCTCTTCTCTGAACAGAATTTTGCTCACCTCAACCTCAGAAGTGTATGGAGATCCTCTGATCCATCCTCAACCCGAGAGCTACTGGGGAAATGTCAACCCGATCGGTAGGTTTCATGTGTTCTTCATCTTAATAATGAAATCTCTCTTGCGTTTTCAGCTGTTACACCTTTGTTAACCGGAACATGGTTGCTATTTATAAAAAAAGGGGTTCGGAGTTGCTATGACGAAGGCAAGCGTGTAGCTGAGACATTGATGTTTGACTACCACAGGCAACACGGCATTGGTCAGTTTGTGTTTCCCCCCTCCAAACTCGCCAGCATCACATTTTTTCGTTTTCGATTAAGATCCTCATAGTGTCCGTTTCGCTGTTTGTAGAAATCCGTATCGCTAGAATCTTCAACACGTATGGTCCTCGAATGAACATCGATGATGGGCGTGTCGTGAGCAACTTCATAGCTCAGGCACTCCGAGGTGAGGCATTGACGGTTCAGAAACCGGGGACACAGACCCGCAGCTTCTGCTATGTCTCCGACATGGTGGATGGACTTATCCGTCTCATGGAAGGCGACGATACTGGCCCTATCAACATCGGTAACCCAGGTCGGCCTTCTCATTCCAACGTTTACCTTAAAACCATATTAGAAACCAAGTGAATTCAAATGAAACTGGATCAAATTTATTTATCTATCTCATCATTTTAGTCTTATATGTCTGAATTGCTCTGTTTCTCAGGTGAATTCACAATGGTGGAACTGGCTGAGACGGTTAAGGAGGTTAGATTCGGTTTTCTTTTTTAAACTCTGAACGACATGAGAAATCCCGAGTTTGGTTCGTGTTTTGGTTCTTAATTAATGCGTATGTTAAATGCAGCTTATTAACCCGAGCATAGAGATAAATATGGTGGAGAACACACCGGACGATCCAAGACAGAGAAAACCAGACATAAGCAAGGCCAAACAAGTGTTGGGTTGGGAGCCAAAGGTGAAGCTCAGAGAAGGACTTCCTCTCATGGAAGAAGATTTCCGGCTAAGACTTAACGTCCCCCAAAACTAAAAAATACGCAAACGCACAGGCAAAACGCACACGCGTTTTTTTATTTTACGAGTTGTCGACTTTTGGGCTATATTACAAAGTGGGTGGTTTGGTTTCCTGTGTTATTGATATTGCTTTTGTTCGTAGAGAAATAAATGGTTTTTTTCTTTCTTTTTTTTTTACGAGGAAACGTCTTTTTCTTTTTCTGTTTCCAATATATTGTGGTACGGTTATTGTTTTGCGGCGCTATGGATATTCTGATGTTTCTTTCGACCAATAAAAGATTTTTGTTCTAGACGTGTTGAGAATGTATATTTCTTATAAAATATTATTTCATCAAAGCATTGTTTATATGTCATTAATTTTACAAATAAACTTTTACGATAATAAAAAATAAAGTAAAAAGGAAACTGTGGCAGATGTTGTTAGATATATATTCTTTTCAGGATAATAACCTGACTTTTGTTTTAAAAAACTAAATAACTAAATACTAATATATACGAATCATATTCTTGTTTTTGTTTTTTTGGGTAAAAAGATCATTAATTTACACAAATTAACTAATATAATAATAAAATAGGGGTAAAAAGGAAACTGTACCGATGCTGTTAGATATATATTCATTTCAGGAGAATAATAACCTGATTTTTGTTATAAAAAAACTAAAGTAATTCTAATCAAAAATATACACGGTAATAGATATTTCTCTTTTCTTTGAGATTTTTTTATAAAAAAAATGAATAATGAATAAACTTTCCTATTCCCTTTTAGAAAAGAATTCCAAATCGGTAAGAACTATAAAAACAATGCAATTGCTTTGTGTTGTGTCATAAACCCCAAGAAAGTTAACACTAAGAAGCAAGAGATCGAAGATGGCGAACTATTACGTCGATAACGAAGAGATGATTTATTTTGAACCCTACGACGACGAACTCATCAACAAGTATCTAATTCCCAAGTTAAAAGGTACGCCCAACGGAAACTTCATAGTGGACATGAACGTTTACGCCAAGGAGCCATGGTTGCTGGACCATACCGAGGATCCTTTTTTCAAGAAGGACGAGTGGTATTACTTCGTGAAAAGGACTCAAGTCTCCGAGAAGAACATCGGTTGTGGTAAGAATGCAAAGCGAAAGATCATCGGAGACAACGATTACGGGAGTTGGAAGGCGAACGCGAAAGAAGATATCATCGACGAAGAAACAAGAAAGATCATTGGGGTAAAGCAAACCCTAACTTTCACCAAAAGCAACAGGAATAACAAGAAGAAGAAGAGGGGAGACGGTGCTTCTAGTTCTTGTGCTATTGTCCCACTCAGCAACAGCAGCTGGATTATGACAGAGTATATGCTTCCGGAAGGAGATAAGTTTCAAGAACTGGTCCTGTGCAAGATTCACGAGATCAAGAAGTCCAAGAATAAGGACGATCATCATGAAGCTTCAACTTGTCATCATCATCGTCTTGAGTCTTTTTTCTCGGAGCAACAGCCGATCAATATTGATCATGAGACTTTTCTAGCTCCTTCTTTAGAGCAGCAGCAACCATTATCATGCGGTGGTAATGGTCCGGAGATTCCGCACGTGGGATTTCTGACTTCTTTAACTTTCTCTGCTACGGAAACGAAGAGAAACATGGATCATGGAGACGGAAACATGGTTCATCAAATAGATGCACTCCCAGTGATCGAGACGTTTCCAGGAACATCATCAGAGAAGGATGCACAAGCTGAAGCCACAGAGTTGGAAGATTGGATTGGAGATCTCATGGAAAAATACACAAGCAAGGGATTAGAAGCTGTTCTCAATGACGATGCTCAACAAATACCAGAAAAAGATGATCAACAACGACCACCAATCTCCGCTCTTTCTCAAACTAGTGCTCCTCCAGCTCGTCTTGGCGATAAATCTCTACCAATAGAATTGGATGACGAAGATGAAGAGCTTCCGGAAGGAGATGATAAGTTTCAAGAACTGGTTCTGTGCAAGATTCATGAGGTCAAGTCCAAGAAGAAGGACGATCATCATGAAGCTTCTACTTATCATCATCAAATAGATGCACTCTCTATGATGAAGACGGTTCCAGAAAAATCATCGGAGAAGGATACACAAGCTAAAGCCATGGAGGTGACACAAGAAGTAGAAGAAGATTGGATTGGAGATCTCATGGACAAATACACAACCAAAGAGTTGGAAGCTATTCTCATGACCAACAACGAGGATCAACAAGAATTACCAATATTGGCTCCTTCACACATGAATGTTGTTTCCCCTGCTCGTCTTGGACTCAAATCTCTACCAGTAGAATTGGATGAAAACTCTAACGAATATGATGAGTTGTATGCTGCGTTATCGGCTTTGACACGAGCGGAAGAAGATGCCCCCAATATGCAATGGATGGATCAAGATCATCTTCTTAATATTTGATGGATGAGAAACACATGCATTGAAGAAGCATGAGTACTATTGAAGAAAGATCTTCTTAATCATGCTCAGTAATTATTATTATTGTAGTTAGAGTTATCGTTAATACTTAATAGTTGCCAATTAGTTATGTACTCAATTTTTTAATCAATTTTTTCATATGCATTTGAGTTCTTCTACTTTTTTTTCTTTTTTGTTCTGGTCCTGAAAGAAAATTGTCTAAAAATCAATAGTCCACGAACACAAATCACCAAACAGAGTTTTAAATCTTGACCAATCAATCAAAGGGTTGATAGACTTTGAGTTGCTTGGAACAGAAGCTAACAGTACACTATATAGGAAATCTATGAAGTCAAAGGCATAAGACCTCGAAGACTTCTTGAAGGTTTCACATTATTAAGATTCAAGTGGAATGGTCGGTGCTTCTAGAAGCTAGACTGGAAGGAGAGTACGTCTGCTTGAAAATTCTGTTTACTAGTATTTTTATCAGCGTTAACAAAATATTTTCTTAAGGACAATTTCGAAATTTGCTAATCTTCAAAATTGAAAGGAGCAAAAATTTGGATCAGAAAAAAAGTAATGAAGTCTCAGCTAGGATTAGCCGAAATGTAGAGAAAAAATAGAAAAGGTAGTCTGGTTGGTAGAACACGGGTCTATCCGTCTATGTGTTGGAACAATATACAATAATTCTAGATTAATTAAGGTTAATTCTTTGTATAGATATGTAATTTTAAAAAAATAAATTATCCCTCCCAACGGCTTAATCAATCTGAATATATTGTTACAAAAAAATAACGTAATAAGGAAACTCTGTATATGGTATAAAAGGAAAAAAGGAAAATCCAGCAACGTCGGCAGATAAATTTCCTTTTCCGAAAACGTATTAATCTGATTTGTGTTGTAACTAGGAAAACAAAAAACCTATAAATACGCATCATTATTCCACAAATCTGAGTACTTCCTCTTTCTCCAAAAACTTTCTTTGTATAAACGTAATATCTCATACAATGGCAAACGCCGATCCCTTTTCAATGTCAACAATGCTTGATTCTTTACAACATCTCCGATTTGCCGCCGCAACAGAACCCACGAATCAGGCGGTTGCTCCTCCTCCACATGGCATCCCCATCGCCATCCCTCCTCCGCAATTCAACCAACCTTTAGTCGATTCATGCGGATGCCCCTACGGATTCTGCGCCGCCTTAACTCCTCAAGAACTGGAGATGCGTTTGCAACGGGTGTTCAACTTGATGACTAACAGCGAAGAAGAGGATGATGCGGCTCCGTTTAAAGAGATGATCTCAAGGCTAGAGAAAAGAGAGCTTCAGGGGATGGCGTCGTTGCTTACGTCAGACTCCGACTACTTCTTGGAGATCGCAAGAAACAAGAACGGCTCCAAACGCCTACAGAAACTCCTCGGGAAATCAGACGACGTGGACGCCTTCTTCGCCAACGCTATCTTGCGCCGCTTCCTCCACGTCATGACCGACAGGCACGCGTCCTACGTGGCGACACGGGGGTTGCGAGTTTTCGACGAGGAGAAGAAAGAAGCAATGTACGACTACACGCTCCACCACGCGATTCACTTGGCGCGTGACCGATACGGCTGCATCGCGCTCAACGAAATCATAACCGACTTGGACCATCCTTTCTACAGGAACCAGCTGCTGGACATAGTCGCGCACAACGCTCTCTGGCTAAGCGACGACGCCTCAGGGAACTTTGTGGTCCAACACGTGCTTAAACTGAATGACTTGCGTTGCACCTATAACATCGCCGTAAATCTGTATGGCCACTGTGTTGATCTTTCGTTCAAGAAGTATGGAAGCTACATCGTGGAGAAGCTTCTGGAGACGGAGGAGTCAATGTCTGTGGTGATGGTGGAGCTTTTGGAGTGCGATGGAGACAGGCTGATGAGGCTGACGAGGAGTGAGTTTGGGAATTTCGTGGTTGGCAAGGCACTGAGAGTCACGCAGAAGGAGATTACTAGGGCTCATCTGTTTCGGGGTTTGGTTAATAAGCTCATGCCTTTCCTCCATTTCTTTCATAGGTCTCGTGGAAGCAACATTGCAGCGATCTTGGAGTCGATTCGTAAAATTTAAGTACTTTAGATTGTCTCAAAGACTCAAACTAGTTAATGAAGTCTAGTAGAAATTTGTCAATTAGTTCTTTGTATAAATGATCTGAATTCGATTCAAACAAATTACGAAATTCTCGATTCATTGCATAGCTAACGCATTCCGCAATCAAGTTATTTACATTATCAATTATCTAAATGAGATAAACAAAAGGAGCCAAAATCTGCATAAGGCTAAGATTAGGTTATATCAGATTGCATTTTCAGTTTTACTTTAATACCTCTCTCCCAATCGGAGAAACAGAGCACCGGTACCACAATTGTGATCTACAGCATATTCAGCTCGTACCCGACCGAGTTTCACACCCAAACCGTACGATGAACCATGTCCCATTCTCCTGTAAACCGCGGTCGGGTTCCCTTTCACATCCTTTGCGCTTCCCAAATCGCTTCCATGCTCAGCAAAGGCATACACATGTGTGTTCTTCACAGGTATTCTAATCTCAGCACCAAGCTATACAAAATGCAACAGCACAAACACCATCAGAATTTAACGAAAGACAAAAATGATTTATGTATTGAGTTTCATTAATATTGCTTACCTCGAGAATGTTTCTAGCTGCACCAAGCTCTCCCATGGTGTAGCCTCGAACAGAGTAAGGCCCACCAAGAACAAAAGCATCATAGCTTGGAAGATCGCCTACGCAGCCACCGTAATGGCCATGGAGGACTAGAACTGGTGGTTGTGGATTACCGGATCCTTCTTCTACATGCTTCAGCTGAATGAATCTTGTCAAAGTTAGTTGGTGGCGGTTGAATAGCGGGAATTTGCTTCCTATACCCAATCCTTGATCCACCTGCGGTTTATACATTATTGCATTTGCGTTAAAAAAAGATGCTCTAGTTTAGAACACCAACACGAAGGGATTTATACAAGACCTGAAAGACAGTCCTCTCTCCAACAATAGCTCCATTCACTGACTTGGTGTTGTCTCTGGTTATGTTGGCTTGTAGAAAGGCTACGCGATCGATACCGGTACCGCTTAGAGTTGTTGGAGGTCCATCAACACTGATTCCTCCGCTAGGCAGTAACCTCAGCCCATTTGCAGAGATTTTACTGTTTTCATCTCGAGTTGTTATCTCTTCCAGCACAAGTCCATATGTGAATTTACTCTGACGGGTGAAGTTCTGCACGAAAAAGCCGGGATTATTAATTAATTAAGGTGCTCGTAGGAGAAGAAAACAAGTTGACCATGGGGACTTAGTTACCTCGGTTATATTAGATTTTAAACCAACTCGATCCACCAACATTGGAGGCACTACTTCCTCAAAGCCAGGTCCCCCCGTGAATACTGGGCTAAGTTTGCTGCTGTTGAAGAAGCTCGTTTTGAAGATACGGTTTCTAGGATTGTACACACCGTCCAGATATGGGTGTACATACTCAAACTTAAACGAAAGATCATCCTGAGAGAAAACCGAGTGTAAATATGGATCCCATCAAACTACAAACCAGATAGGTATCAGAAGTGTATAGAAACCGAATGTACCTCTGGACTCAAGAGGTTGCTAGTTGTTACTGAACCCATGAGAGACCGGTGAAGACCATGGATGTTTCGATGTTCGAAAGCAACAGACCCGCCTGGCTGGAAGGAAGCCTAATAAACAATGGACGTACCAAATTTCGGTGGAAATTAAAAGCTTATAAAGTTCCAAGTTTGCATGACAATGAACCTATACAGTGCATACCAGTTGTTGGTTTTGTGTCTTGAGATTTGACCATGTGGGCTAAATACAAGACTTTGGGCTTTATGTCTTGCTAAGCCCAAATTGTGTCAAAAGCAAAAGTGTGGTTCTCTTTCTTCATAACGTGAGTATGGTTAGTGAGAAAAAAAAACCCTATCCACACATCTTATCTTCTTCTTCAAGAAGGGAGAGAGAAATATGATCTAGACCTAAGAGTAGAAAGTTCTAGATCAAGTGAAGAGAGAAAGAGAAGAGCTTTGGGAGTTAGGAGAAGGGTGGAGCCGCAAGGCTCTTCCCCTTGAAGCTTTCTTGCTCTTTCTTGTTTGAGTTTGTTTGTGGATAGACAAGAAATGTCCAAGGATGAAACAATCAAACGGTGGCTCCTGGTTAATGATGCAAAGGAGAGGAAGACGCTATAAAGCTCTTCTTTTGTGAGCATCATTGGGTTTCTCAGTTGTTGAAGAAGCTTTGTGGAGACATGAGTGTCTCGGTGGAACAGAAGCTATATCTCTTTGGTGAACCACGAATCTGAGAAGGAAAGGAGTTGTAAGACTCATTTCGGCCAGCTATGAAGCATCTCACTCATGGCAACTACAAGAACAAGAAGAACCAGATCTGAAGCAGTTTCTGAGATAGTCTCTGAGGCAGTTTGTTGAGACAGACGTGGTAAAGTCTTGATAGTGTTCACAGGTTATCAGCATGATCCTTAGTGACACTAACAACATGTTCTTGAGTTGCTTAAGTAGTGTGTATCACTTGTATAACTCCTAGTTATTTCATGTAACTGAGGGAGAGAGTGAGATGTTAACTATCATGTACATTGTTTATGATGATTCATAGTGGATGCAGTTGAGGGACAGCGTTTCCCTCCCCTGAGATGTAGCCAATTTGGTGAACTCAGGGTGAACAAATGTTTGGTGTCATTTCTATTACTTGCTTATGTCGTTTGTTAAATTCATGAATCACGTGAATGGGAGAGTGTTCGGGTAAACGAAACTCAACAGATTGGTATCAGAGCGAAGGTTCAAAGATTCATGGATTTAATGGCGAATGAATGAGCTAGAGGAAAGAGGGGATAGTGGTTGTTCGTGGATGAAGTTGTACAAGTTGAAGGAGGAATGATTCACAACAGAAGTTTGAATCGTTTGGGGTGATTTCAAGGTTATAAAATCAGGTTGTCTCCAAGTCCTTCAAGGGTACAAGAATCTGCATCATTGTGAGAAGGATCTCAGATTACTCACAAGGTGAAGTGGTGCAAGCACAAGAAAGAAAGGTTTAGAGACTGAACGGAGAACAGTTGGCGTAAGTGGTTGTTCTTGGCTTGCAGTTGTAGAAACCGATTAGAGTTGGTGTAAGCTGAAAGTCTTTCATTAGTATCAGCTGGTTTATGATTCTGGAAAGCATGAGTACAAGTTCTGTGACTCTAAGGTGAAATCAGAATCAAAACATCAACTTCAAGACTCAAGTTTTGGGAGACATAAAGTCTGATTCCGCTGCAATCACAAAGTATTTGTGATGTTCTGTGTTGAAGTTTCAGGTTTTGCTCAAGTGCTGCATATTTAATGGAATTAAAAGATTGTTGGAACACAAGGGTTGTGTGCTGATGTTGCAAGGGATTCACCAAGATTCAGCGATGGGTTTCAGGTTGTTTTTTGGGTCAGATCATTTTGGCAAAGTCAGATTCACGTGGTGTTCAAGCTTTGTTGGTATTCGAGCCTTGGTAACTCATAAAATTCATGGAACTAAGGGACGCCTTAGAACCTTGAATCTTATGTGTGTTTTATGGCTGTTTGAGTATGGGTATTTCTATTCAGTCTAAAGGGAGTTGCAGGATGCCATGAAGCAAATCAAGTATTCTGTTTGGTCAAAGACAGAAGCGGTTCTGAAATCTTCAGTGGTCTAACTGAGTTTTGAAAGGGTTTTCTGCTGCAGGTTTTGTCTCTGTGGGTAGCTATCAGTTCATGTGAATATGCATCTACAGTTGGTGGATTTTTGGAGAACAAGAAGCTACAAGGCTGCTATTTTCAGAGGGAATGCAGCGAAGTTTGCAAGTTTGTTGCTTGGTGTAAGCTGGGCAATGTATGAGTTAGTGTTTCAAGAAGTGTAAGCTCTTGACAACGTGGCAGTAGCCGAGATTCATGTTTTGTGCAGATTTGTGTTGAGTATAACACATGGAGTTTGTGCTGGAATGAATCTTGTCTCAAGTGGAGCAGTGTTTTCTTAGAGAATATCTTATCTCGTATTGTCATATTTTCACGTAGTGAAGGAATCTGATGGTCTAAAAGCTAAAGGCATTAAAGACGTCATGTTTATGAGGAATGTCTCTCAATGTCACAATGCAATGGGATATACTATGATCATGGATCGAAAGTCTTCCTAGCCAAGGGAGTTAGGCGGCGTGTTCTGTTTATTTTGACAGCGGTACATGATAAGTATGGATTGTGTTTTGGCTACAAGAGAAGTACAAGGTTTCATGATCTCTGGGATTGAGGAATGATTTGATGGTGTATCAGCCTATGTTGTAGCATCATCATAACATGATAAATGCTCTATGTAAAGAGAGGTCAAGGCTGCTGAAATAAAGAAAGGTTCTTGGTGATTCTTTGGGTACAAGTGGATCAGTAGGAGTGACTACATGAAGAATGAAGTATGTGTCTCGTTTTGACACATTTTCTCAAGCAAGAAGGCATGGTGGCACACTCTGATTAATAAGAGCGTGTGAATGGACCAGAGGTACAGTGAAGAGTGCTTTAACTCTAAATGGTGAAGCTGAGATTATGGAGACAAGGTACATCCAAAAAGGTTCTGGCTTCAGGTGGAGTATTGTTGCTACAAGAAGAGCAATGCATACCTAAACGGGTATTTTTTCTATTCTGGTGGAGCTACGTTTTCTTGGAGATTGTCTCAGGCTTTTGGCTGTAAAAGAAGGAGTTAAAAAGGCTGCATAACTCACGGTTGTATCAGGTTCATGGTAGTTCTGTGTACTAAGAAGATAACAAGTCAAGAACAGGTGGTTATCAACATGGATTCAGCTCAGAGAGGGTTAAAATCTGATGGTAAAAAGGCAAATTGCAGATTTGGTTTTGCAGCTGATTGTTGGTGATGAACTGCAGGTTTTCTGAGAAAAAGTTGCAGGTTTTTCCTGGTATTTTTCAGAGAAAACACGAGGGTCTGAATTGAGATGAGGATATTGAAGTGATTCCAACGGATTCTATGAAGAAAAAACTAAAAGAGACAAGTGCTTGTGATACTGGCTTTGTCTCAAGGTTGTTCACTTCAAGACTGTGAAACCGTTGCATATCTAGCGTGATAAAGCAACTCATCTCAAAGATGGTGTTAGCCTGTTAGGAACTGAAAAAGAATCCTAGAAAAGATCAAATGCAGAAAATAAAATTGCATTTGGAAGACAGCAACTAAGGAGGATCAAGTTGTTCTGTTTTGCATCAAGAGGAGTTTAGATAAGTATCTACTCAAGAGAAGTCACTTGCAGGACAATTAAGTGATGGTTCATCAATTCCAGAGACATGTCAAGGAAGAATTGATGATAGAGGAAGCGATTCTGATTCATAATCAGAGATTCTTAATGATGCAAGACCAAATTCGTTTTGGTGGAGTATGCACACAAGTAAATGTGTAGCAGGTGGTTGTTACAGCTAAAGGAGACATCAAGGGTTCTAGAGTTGATGTGCAAGTTGCTGTAAGGAGTTGTCTCAGGGGTATCACATGTTGTGTGGTTATGAGACACATGTTAAAGGTTGATAGTAGTGTTTAAATCTGCTGGTGCCATTCTGTTTTAACAAGATGGTTGAGCAAGGGTGTTGTTCAAGATTGGGTTGTTTAAACAGGTTATTGTAAAGGTAATCTCAGGAAGCAGTGGTTTCTTATCAGGTTGTTGGGATTGTTTACAAGGTTAATCAAAGTATTTCTGGTTTTGAAACAAAGGTGGTTCGATTTTTTCTGCAAGTGATTCAAACGTCAGTTCTTATCTCAGTGCACATGAGTTTGAACTTGAAGGCTAGCAAGAGAATCAGGTTTTGCAGAAGTATAAATGTTAATCAGTCACTGTAACATGTATTATGGCATTGTCAAGACCATAAGAGAACATTTGTGACTGAAAGAGAGTTCATGAGCTGAACCATACTAGTTAAAGGTGAAAGCTATGAGTTTTTTTTTGTGATTGAAAGGTTCAAGACTATAAAGTCATGAAGATGGTCAATTGGAGTTGAGTTGAAGCGCAAGTCTGTGTCTGAAACTAAGTATAACTCAAGTGGACAGGAAATGGATAATGGAGATGAAGTGTCAAGATTAGAGCCGGGAATCAAGGGTTCTAAAGACATCGCACAAGCAAGGTATCAAGCTTGTATCTTCTGTTCTGTTTTGAAAGCAACATGGAGGTGTTTAGATGATGCTGAATCTCAAGCCAAGGTGGAGATTGTTGGTTTTGTGTCTTGAGATTTGACCATGTGGGCTAAATACAAGACTTTGGGCTTTATGTCTTGCTAAGCCCAAATTGTGTCAAAAGTAAAAATGTGCTTCTCTTTCTTCATAACGTGAGTATGGTTAGTGAGAAAAAAAAACCCTATCCACACATCTTATCTTCTTCTTCAAGAAGGGAGAGAGAAATATGATCTAGACCTAAGAGTAGAAAGTTCTAGATCAAGCGAAGAGAGAAAGAGAAGAGCTTTGGGAGTTAGGAGAAGGGTGGAGCCGCAAGGCTCTTCCCCTTGAAGCTTTCTTGCTCTTTCTTGTTTGAGTTTGTTTGTGGATAGACAAGAAATGTCCAAGGATGAAACAATCAAACGGTGGCTCCTGGTTAATGATGCAAAGGAGAGGAAGACGCTATAAAGCTCTTCTTTTGTGAGCATCATTGGGTTTCTCAGTTGTTGAAGAAGCTTTGTGGAGACATGAGTGTCTCGGTGGAACAGAAGCTATATCTCTTTGGTGAACCACGAATCTGAGAAGGAAAGGAGTTGTAAGACTCATTTCGGCCAGCTATGAAGCATCTCACTCATGGCAACTACAAGAACAAGAAGAACCAGATCTGAAGCAGTTTCTGAGATAGTCTCTGAAGCAGTTTGTTGAGACAGACGTGGTAAAGTCTTGATAGTGTTCACAGGTTATCAGCATGATCCTTAGTGACACTAACAACATGTTCTTGAGTTGCTTAAGTAGTGTGTATCACTTGTATAACTCCTAGTTATTTCATGTAACTGAGGGAGAGAGTGAGATGTTAACTATCATGTACATTGTTTATGATGATTCATAGTGGATGCAGTTGAGGGACAGCGTTTCCCTCCCCTGAGATGTAGCCAATTTGGTGAACTCAGGGTGAACAAATGTTTGGTGTCATTTCTATTACTTGCTTATGTCGTTTGTTAAATTCATGAATCACGTGAATGGGAGAGTGTTCGGGTAAATGAAACTCAACACCAGTGAAGGAAATCCTCCGCGCCCAGGAACAATACTCCACTCTGTACTGACTTCCGCTGATTTCAGATCTGCCTCAGTGAGCTTGATCTCAACAATAACACCTCCTTCGTTTTTCTCATCCGTACGTGGCAAGATGTCGATGTTAGAGAACAATCCTAAAGAGTGAATGTTCTTCAATGCTTGGTTCGCAGCTTTCATGTTGAGCACATAACCTGGACGAAGCTGTCAACCAAACAAACGCAAGACGCAAGATGTACTATTAAGTTATTAACCAACAAAAAAACTAGCGACAACAGATAAATTTTTCAAAAGTCGATACATTTCTCTAAATTCGTTATAGCAAGTTCTTGACTTCAACTCATGATCCAGAAGGATAAACTCTACATATTTGGAAATGGTCAAGAATTGAACGAAGACGCATGTACCTGTTTGGGAATTTCCCTGTGCACGATTGGAATCTGTGTGTTACTTTCAATCACATTGCCAAGCTTATCTTGAAACTGGATAACCAGCTGCGTAATGTCTCCTTCCACAACTTCAAAGACAACTTCCTTATTGTTCAAGCTCCCATAACTCACAACGTGAGCAAGTGCGTACCCATTTTCTTGGTACCATCTATTGACACGATCCCCAATCCTCCGCAGAAGCCTCGCGCCTACTTTCCTCTGGTCCCTAAGCATAAGCATCATCTCTCTCTGAACCGGTCCGGGCAACAAACACGGCCTCGCCTTCTCGACCCTCCGCTTGTAATCCTTCTCTTGATTCCTCATGTACTCAATCATCTCTTTCTCTGTCATGTCCGAATCAATCGCTACCGGCTTCGATTCCGCCATTAGCCCGACGTTGATGCACCGCAATCTCTCGGCGGATTGCCACATTCTCTCCACGAAGGAGACTGTGACGCCTAGTGTTCCGTCAGGCTTCGTCTTCCCTACCAAATCGACTTTATCGAACATCCCACTGGTCTCTAGGGTTTCTAGCTCCTTCTGCAATTGGGCTTTTGTGTAGGCTTGCCCTGGCTAAATCGACACCGTCTCGAAGAAGGAATCTTCCGCGGAGACGGTGGATTGGCTCCGCCGGTCGAAGAAGAGGATCTCTGAGATTTTATACTTTTTGAAACCACTAAGCTTGTTCAGCTGAATCACAATGTTTGCCGGCAATCCGTGAGAATCCCAGTCCGGTGACTGTTCCTCGTCCGCGACGGCCTCTGGAACTTCCAGAGAAAACAAATCCCTCCAGAATCCACCATCGCCTCCGCCTCCGCCTCCACCACAGCCACCGAAATTCCCGTCGCCTCCTCCTCCGCCGCTAAAAATCGACGAGAATCGAGGAATAATTAGGGACGCCGCAGACGAAACGGAGGCGAAGACGAGAGATTTCCCCAGTGATTTAAGGAGATTATCGTTTGACGAGGTCTCCTTCTTCCGATTAGGTGAGCTGAAGCAGCATTTAAGAGATGGGAAGCGAAGGGGAGGTGCGTTGAAGCGGAGTTCGTGAGAGGAAGAAGGGGCAGAATATTTACGGCGACTGGAGAGATAAGAGGCAGTGTTGGAAACTGCCGGCACCGTGGTAAGCTGCCCGCTGATGCCGAGTGTTGCCATGGCGGAGAGGAAGTTTTTGACTTGGGGGGAAAGCTATATAGAGAGACCCTTTGGGTTTAATGGTGTAAGCCGAAACAATTGAATTTTATTTTTGTATGTAATATTTTGTTGGCAATATTTTGGATGAAACAGAAAAATATTTGGGTCATGACTTTTTAACAAATGGGTCTGGGTAAAGCCCAATAAAGACATGGTTTTTATTATTAATTATTAATATTTTGTGTACTTTATATATAAGACATTTATATATAAGACTAGTATTTTGTTGTTGTTAACAATTTTTAAATATATTTTTTAAATAAATTTAATTAAAAAATATATATATTTTAATAATTTTCCATCATCCATTATGTGTGCGTTCTTGACCCAAAAAAGTATTAATTTAGACATTGGTTTAAAACATAAGACACACACTTAACCATTCTTTTATTCAGTTTTTTTTATTATTAAAAACAATTATTTAGACACCTAAAATTCACTACTGGGTTAGTCATATTGTCTTTAGACTTTTTTCGCTAAAATATATTATATATATTAGGGAAATTGCAAAATCTCCCAACCAATAGTCTGACAATTAACCGACCAAAAAGCAACAAATCTGACACCAACTATTCATAATAAAAATACAGTTTTACCTTTACAAATTTTGTTTACAAAATTTAACATATCAAGATGCTAACAACGCGCACCAAATGCTAACAACGTGGACTAGATGCTAACAACTCACACTACATGCTAACAACACGTATAAAATGCTAACAACGCGAACCACATGCTAACAATACGACATGTTACCAAAGTGTATTACACGCTAACAATGCGAAACATATGCTAACAATGCGCACAACACGTTAACATATTGTTAGCGTGGTAATCAAATTGTTAGCGTGTGATTTGCACAAAATAAATATAAGGATAAAATAGTCATAATTTTCGTGTGTAATATATATCAATTTAATTTTCAATTATTATACACAACTTTTTTAATTTTCATATTATTTGTAGGTTTTATTTAAAATCACCCTATATATTAATTGAAAAGTACATTTATCAAGTTTGATGAACTTCTCTCTCTACTCCACCAAAAGCTTTTTTACTAATTTCATGGAAAAACAGAAGAAGCGTGAGCATGTTGAAGATTTTCTTAATCTTGTTCAATATTATTCTTTTTAAAGTTATTGTTTAGAAATAGTTCTGCTGATTTGTATTATTTTCATCTCTTAGTTTAGTTCTTTTTAAAAAAACCTTCCTTCTGATTAAAGAATCAGAACTTATTTTCATTTTCATTTTAATTCCATTTACTTTTCATGTTATATGTCTACAAAAATTGTTGTATATAAACTATAAATTGGTGTCCAGAAGTAGTAAATTGATATATTCAGCTTTCACCATTTAATCATATACTAACCAGAAGAAAACAAAAATCATAGCAATCTCTCCTCCTCACACTCATTCACGTGAACCTTGAGAACAATCCACACAAAAATCAAGAAGACTACAACCTCTCCTCTGGAATACAAGTATAAAACATAATACAGTATATCGTCATCAATAAGCACCATCTGAGGCAGGAAGATCGTCAGTTTTACAGTCACCGGAGCTATTCCGGAAAGTTCGGCTTCCAAAAACCATGAAACCGATGGCATGACCGGCGATGGCAGCAACAAGCACGCCGGCGTTGAATGACATGACAGCGAGCATGACTAGATAAGCGAGACCGATACGGATGGTGTACACGGCGGTTTGGATTAGCCCGGCGGCGAGATTAACCGAATCTCCGGTGGTGACACGGAGAAGAGAGGAGTGAGAAAGCCATTCGGTGATGACGGCGAGGAAGTAGACAAAGACGAGACAAAGATCATACATGCCGGAGCTTGTTCCCGGCCAGCCGGAGAAGAGAACCTCCGTGTTCTTGCCCCAAAAGAAAGTCATGTGCAACTGGTGATGTCCTCCTCCTCCGTTCATGGATCCATTGTTCATCATGGACGATGGCATGGCATGCATGTGACCTTGATCCTTGCTTTTTCTTTGTTCTTGGATCTAGTGTGTTTTTTTGGGAGTAGAAAAAAATATGATGGGATATGGTTGTTTGGTTTTGGTATTTAACTATTTATTGGCATTTATTTCAGAAATTTCGTTTAAATTATTTTTGGGCTTTGTGTGGAGATAAGAGTATCGATATTAAGTCTAGTACAGCACACTACTACACTAGTTATTGGACTTGTCAAACTTTGTGTACAAAGAAGGCAAAATTTAGACAATTAAAAAGCCAAGACATGTGTGGTTTCTCTTCATTGCACATGAAAGAATCTGATTATTGTAGACCGAAGAATGGTAAACCAATACAGTTGGATTTTCATTTCTAGTTAAAACTGTATTAACTCTTTTTTTAATAGTTAATGTAAAACTATATTAACTCTCTTTTTTAATAGTATAATATTGTTAACAATTGTGTTGTATATAATTTTTTGTAGTCAAAATAATAAGATAAGAAAGTTGTATATGAATTATGAGAGAAAACAAATTGGTGTCCAAAATTAATAAATTGACATATCCAGCTTTCACCATTAATTATATATCCATATTAACCAGAAGAAACAAAAATCATAAAGCAAAACAAATAGAAAATAGAAAATATTCCTCCTCATCAAGCTAACAACACACATGTGAACCTCAAGAACAATACACAAAACAATCAAGAAAACTACAACCCCTAGATCTGCAATTAGAGACACTATTAAGTATGGATCAATCGATTCATGTATCATAATCAACAAGCACAACCTGAGGCAGGAAGATCGTTAGTTTTCCGGTCACCGGAGGGATTCCGGAAAGTTCGGCTTCCGAACAACATGAAACCGATGGCATGACCAGCGAGGGCGAAGATAAACACGCCGGCGTTGAATGACATGACGGCGAGCATGACTAGATAAGCGAGACCGGTACGGAGGGTGTACACGGCGGTTTGGACGAGTCCGGATACGGGATTAGCCGAATCTCCGGTGGTGCCACGGAGGAGAGAGGAGTGAGCAAGCCATTCGGTGAGGACGGAGAGGAAGAAAACGAAGATGAGACAGAGAGCATACATGCCGGAGCTTGTTCCCGGCCAACCGGAGAAGAGAACCTCCGTGTTCGTCCCCCAAAAGAAAGTCATGTGCATCATCATCATCTTGTGATGTCCCTCTCCTCCTCCGTTCATGGATCCATTGTTCATCATGGATGATGATGGTGGAGGCATGTCATGCATGTGATCATGATCCATGCTTTCTTTGTTCTTGGGTCTCTTGTGTGTTGTTTGGGAGGAGAAGAAAGATGTATGTTAAAATAGGGTTGTTTGGTATCTATCGGTATTTATTGGCATTTATTTGAGTTGTCTCTTTTTTTAATTTTGGTTTTTGGGTTTGTGTGGAGATAAATAAGAGTAACGATATTATTGTAGTACAGTACAACTTGTTTTTTTGACTTAAACTGTGTCGTACAAAAAACGCAATATTTAGAAAATAAAAAAGAGATTTATGTACTCCTAAATTTATAATTTTAATGAATTACTATATTAGGTTGTCAAATTACTATTGCTGTATAATTTAATGAATTACTATATTAGGTTCTCAAATTACAAGTGCTGTATAATAGTTTTTTGGGGAAAAAATCACCATTCACGGAATTCTCAGAATTTGCTAAATCAACTTTATGATTCAGATAGTGTGTAACAGGTATTAACAAATTGGAATATAAGAAATCAATCAAATAAATTTTGGCTGGTAATCATAAATTGGAATATAAGGAATAAATTGAAAATTTTTATGAGAAATTGATTCAAATAGCCTCATTTTAAGTTGTCAGTTAAATAATAGACTTAAAAAATTTGTTAATCACTTTTAGCATTATTAGGATGGTGTTAGACACATGTAGAAAGACTGTAATAACTTAATTTAGGAAGTTGTTAGACACATTTAGTAAGGTTTTCCTAACTTTAAAATTTAGGAAGCTGTAAGAAAGACACTATACATATTTAGGAAGGTTTTCCTAACTTTAATGAAGACTATTTATGAACAAACGAGTTTCTAATGTTATTTTTGAAAAATAAACTTTATTTTGTGCTTTTTAAGAAAATTACCCTAAATTTATATGGAATTAAAAAAAATGGAATGGAATAAAAATTGGATTCCATTTATTCCTTACCATTTTTGAAATGGAATAATTTTTCAAAAGAATTTGTTTTTTTTCTTTATGGAATGAATGAAATAAATGGAATAATTTTTCATTTTTTTCTTTATAACTGATAACAATTTTATGAAATTTTATGCAATACTCGATTCCACAAAAATTTATTGCATAAATTGTACATCTGGTTGCAGCATTAGATGGAATAAAAAAAAAATAGAATTTGTTTTTTCTCTATGTAATAAATGGAATAGTTTTTTTTTTTTTATAACTGATAACAATTTGATAAAATTTCATGAAATACTCAATTTCACATGATTTTATTTCTAAAAATTATAATCCGTAAACATTAATGGTAAACATTAATGCAGTAGTGTATAGGTAACTCCATTAATGCATTGTAAACATTACGTTGACGAAACTCACTGAGTACAATGACGTCCAAATATCGTTTCGGTGTTATTACTACCTAATTGGATTTTCGAGAAAGCTACTATTACTACTAGTTAGTAAAATACATTGAATATTTTAACAAAAACAAAAAATGTATTGAATATATATTGGAATTATTAGTGAGCTTAGACCTTAACCATCCTCTTGCTATTAATTGAAACGTAAAATTAGTGAAAAATAAAGTGTCACTTTCACATTTAATTTAATTGATGACATAAACATTTAATATGATATTTTTTTCCTTTAAAAAAAGAAATATTTTGATTGGTTGTATTAAGATTCATCCCAACAAATATAATTTTTTTTCAATCATAATACTAATATTAACAAAATTGAATCAAGGAAAAGTGATAAGTATTATGATTTCACAAATTTTACAAATATATATAATAGATTATATAAAATATGATTTCATAAATTTTACAACAAATATATACTATAATTTCATATAGAACAAAATTAATATTATATTAGTCAATGGGTAATAAAACTCTATAAATTAATAATATTTGGACTGTAATATTTTATTAATTTATAGAATTGTTAATTTATGAAAATATTTTAAAATAGCAAAACAAGTTTTGAATAAAAACATTATAAAATAATAGAAACCATGATAAAATAATTTACTGAATACAAAGGGATAAAAATAATTAAAAAAATTAATAGTTTGAAACATAATAGAATTTGAAATAAAAATTTCTCTTTAAACATCACTTGCTATGTCAAATGAATGATATATATACTAATTATTATTTTATGATATTAATGAGACCATATCTTTATATAAGATTTTTAAAACTTTATTATATTATGATCTTATGAAATTTTCGAAGTTTCTGTTACCAACTCATCTGGTCCCATTTTTAAACAAGAACAAAAGTTTATATCAATGCATTCCCATTATAGAGCGAGAATTCGAGGTCGAAAATGAAAACAAAAAATAACCTGATGGAAAAATAAACGATAATAAAAATAAAATAAATATATAAATAAGAAGTAGAAGTCAAAGAAGATGAAAATAAAATAGAAAAGAAATAATAATCATTTTGTTTGGTTTTCTGTTTGTTTTTGAAATATTAGATAATATTATCTTACACCTATTAATTCTTTATGCATAAATGTTTTTCAACATATTAAAACATTATATCACGAATCAATTTTTTTTATACGTTGTTATCCATTATTTATATTTATATTTTATATTAAAACAAATATCAAAGTTAGAAATCAACAATCTTAAATTTTATTAATTATGTAAAATTAATTTGTGTTTATATATTATTAGACTGTGTATCAAACACATATTTTATTATAAACTAGGTGTTTTCCCACGCCTTGCGCGGGATAAAATTTTAAAAATAATTTACATGATTTAAGTAATAGTTTTAAATTTTATTAAATATATATACAATAACAACGTATGTGAAAAAACAATTTAAAATTTTTGAGTGTTGAATTATTAATTATTGATTTTATATAAATTTTAAAATTAGTAACATCATATTAAAGAACCAAAAAAAATTCATATGTACCTATTTCAAAAACTAAAATGTATGGTAATGATTTCTTCATCCATTTGTATTTCAAATTTTTAATTAATTTTCAGTTTTTTTTCTTCTACTTCATCTTACAGTTTTAGCCATCTTCTTTCGATTTTACTTTTTCTTCTCCAACTTACTGATCTTCTTCTCTTTATTCTTTCTCTTTTCTTTCTTTATTCTCTTCTTTTCTTATATTAGACCCGTTAAAGCCCACGGGCATCAAACCCGTATTAACATCACTAATCATCATGTTATTCATCTTTTTTTTTTTTTTAATTCTTCTTCTTCATTGTCTTTTTCTTCTTCTTTCTCTTACTCGCATTTTCATTCTCATTCTTCTTACTCGGTTCCTCATTCTTCTTCTTCTAACTCGTCTAATCATTATTTTTCTCCATTTCGTCTCCTCCCCCTACCCCTTATAGCATCTCCAACCCTACTCCATTTTCCACTCCAAATGCTATTTTGAAGTAATTTTCTCTCTAACCTTACTCCATTTCCTACTGCAAAATGGAGTAAAAAAATGAGATTGTTGCATATTTGGAGTAAACCTATATTTGACTCTATTTCGGAGTTAAACTTTTATTTATTTATAAACTGGTCATTTAAATATTAAATATTATTATTTCATACCATTTAACATTTATAAACAATATAAAACAGTTAATTATAAATAATTGAACACTATAGTTTTTATTCGAAAAGATTGCAAAGTAAAATAAATTTTAAAATACATAACAAATGTTGAAATTAAGATATCTAACAAAATAAATGGGTTAATTTGTAAATTTTAGAAATAAAAGGTATTATTAATAAAAAAAGAAATAGAATCTATTTACAATATTCTGTTTTGGAATATAAAATGAAGATATACATTGGAGCAAAACTCAACTCTATTTTAGAGTAAAAAATGGAGATATACATTTGAGATGATCTTAGTGATTTTTTTCTCTTTTTTCTTTCTCTTTTTTTCTTCATCGTTATCATATTATCCATCTTTTTTTTTCCAGTTTCATTCTTCTTCATCATTGTCTTTTCTAACTTCTTCTTCATTGTCTTTTCTAACTTCTTCTTCATTGTTTTATTATTCTTCTTCCTTTTACTCGTATTTTCATTCTTTTTATTTGTACTCGTATTCTCATTCTTCTTACTCGTCTTTTTATTCTTTTTCTTCTTACTCGTCTTCTCATTTTTCTTCTCCTTCACCTTCGTCTCCTCCCCCTCCCCCTTAGTGATCTTCTTCTCTCTCTTCTTTTTCTTCATCATCATCATATTATCCATTTTTTTCCAGTTTCA
Source organism: Alliaria petiolata (assembly GCA_020283515.1). Lineage (NCBI taxonomy): Eukaryota > Viridiplantae > Streptophyta > Magnoliopsida > Brassicales > Brassicaceae > Alliaria > Alliaria petiolata. The sequence goes on from JAHZTW010000001.1 coordinate 281,540,474, forward strand.
TTCTTCTTCTTCATTGTCTTTTCAAACTTCTTTTTCATCGTCTTATTTTTTTTCTTTCTCTTACTCATCTTTCAATTCTTTATTTTTCGTATTCGTTTTCTTATTCTTCTTACTCGTCTGTTCATTCTTTTTCTCCATCATCTTCGTCTCCTCCCCGTCCCCTTTACTGATCTTCTTCTCTTTCTTCTTTATCTTCTTTTTCTTCATCATCATCGTATTATCCGTCTTTTTTGTTCAGTTTCATTTTTCTTCTTAATCGTCTTTTCCAACTTCTTCTTCCTCTTACTCATCTTTTCATTCTTTTTTTCTTACTCGTTTTCTCATTACTAACTCGATCTAGTTATTCTTGAACATTTTATCTTTTCCAGTTTCATTATTTATTTTTTTTATCTTCTTTTACTATTTTATTGATTTCATTCTATCTATCTTTTTGGGTTTTTATTTAGCTATATATTCATATTCTTTCTCATCTTTTCCAACTTCTTCATTATCAGCTTCACTTTCTTCTTTATCTTTTGGTTTTTTTTTTTCTTTTTCATCTTCTCATTATTCTTCTTCTTCATGATCTTCATCTCCTCTCGCTTCCTTTTTTCTCCTGTTTTTATTCTTCCCTCTCCTTTTTTATTTTCTTCATTTTCTTTGACATCATACGCTTCCGGTTTCTTCTACTTCCATCTTTTCATGCTCTAGCTTCCTTCTTCGTTTTCTGGTTTTTTTCTTCTTCTCCAACTTTCTTATGTTCTTTATTGTATTCCTCATTCGTATTTTTAATTTTCTTTCGTTTTTTTGTGTTTTTCCTATATCGTCTTCCTCGTCTTTTCTAACTTTTTCTTCATCGGCCTCTTCTTATTCTTCTTTTTTCTTTCTTTATTTTTATTTTTAGATACGTTTTGGTTTTTTTTAGACTAAAAGTTTTTTTCTTTTTAGTTTTTGTATTTTAGAATATTTACTTCTTCAACGAATATTTATTTGATACAATCAATTTCCATGGTCTTTTGTTAATCTTAGGGTGCAAATGGTTGACACAATAAATGAATAAAATTGGGTGAAAATTGTTATTCCTTTGCATTCTTCCAAAAAATTAGCATTTAACATTTATTACCATTCCTCTCAACTATGTGGGTTCCACTTTAAAGTTAAAAAAAATAAGTCTCATTCCTCTAATTTTGTTACTATGAAAAATAGGAGAGTAATGAGTTGAAAAAAATTTGGAGGAAAAAAATTTATTCCACTCATTTTTTTTTCTTTTTTTACCATCTTCGTCTCCTCTGACTTTTTCTTATTATTTTTCGAGTTTTTGTTTTCCCTCTACTCCTTTATTTCCTTTTATTTCTCCGACATTTTACCCTTCAAATTATTGTTCTCGTCTTCTCCTTTCTCTACTGTTATCTTCTTCATGCTACAATTTTCTTCCAGTTTTTTTCTTCTTCTTCATCGTCTCTCCCTCGTTGTTTTCATTCATTTTCTTAATTTTTGTCGTTTTTATTTGTTTTTATTTATTTTTATTTATCTTCTTTCTCGAAAGCAAATAAAATCCTATTTTGCTATGACCTACCAAAACAATCATCTAAAAACCTCAAAATGCAGAATAATACAAAACCGTGATGATTAAGTAAAGAGATTCAACAATAAGTTATATTGATATCATAAGTTACTAGAAACGAAGCAACCAATTAGGACTTCTTTTACATTAAGTAAAGGAACGTTAGCCTTCTCTACCACTATAGCCACATGTGCCTTAATCTTTTGAAAGTCCCCAACAATTCCAAAAAGATTACAACAGAATATCAACAATCAACATATTTTTACATAATTTTGTTTTTCAGATGTTTGCAAAACTGATATTGTCCTCATGTACATCAATCTGGCACATAAATTAATAACAAATGATACTAAATCAGAGATTTTCTTTGAAGAAAACAAAAAAGATAATTTAATAGCAAATGATACAAAGAACTTCATCAGACCATGTCTTGATATCACTGAGTCTCGACTCTCTTGCTTACACTTTGACCTTTGGTGTTTACGAAAGTGATAACTAACCTCTTTCTTATGAGTGATAACCGTTTATATAGTTTATTCCCCTTTTTAATTTATAGGAAGAACAAACCAATTGGATTTGCAAATAAGAGAAAATTTAGTATGAGTATCTGGCTGATTCCGAGAAAAAGTATGCTAGAGATTCAAAACAATAAATGGCATGTGTCTAATCAAGACTTAGTCTCTGAATCAGACAAAGACTCGTCCTAAATAATCACTCGTATGTGACATGAAAAATTCAATCGCAGAGATTCATTTTTCATATTGATCCAAACAAAAGTGTTCATTCATCATGGTAGTCAGATTAGGCAAAGGAACATGCCCTTACTCTTGCCTTTATATTTTTGTCGTTGAATAGATATGCGTGAATTGGGAAATAATTAGAAATCAACAAAAACTGTTATAAACTAAATGCTGTGAATGTTCCATCTAGAACTAAAAAAAAAAAACCAACCAAACCATAAGAAACCTAATTTTTGACCGTCAACAGTATCTTCAATCGTTGATTCGATTTCCGAGTTTTTGACTACTTTTTGTCATTTCCATGCTTAAATTCAAAAAATTCTTCTTACCCTTTTTAATATTCTTTTATAGCGTGTCCATTCTTGTTATCATTCACCACAAAATCAAACTTAAAATCATATAAAATCGAATTAAGTTTCCGTTGTATTTTACTCCACCCACAAATCATCATTTGGTTCGACAACCGTATCTCCAAAAATATCCGATGATGTCTAATGGATCTTCCAACATTCTACCTATTGTTCCATCTTCTCCATCATCATCAGAACCAAAACCAAATGCTTTTTTCCACAATAGTTCCAGTATTTACCGTTTTGCCATTTGCCTTAGTAACATCGTCCAAAGACGCCGTCCAAGGAGGTAGAAGCAAATCGTTCGATGGTTAGGTTGAGTGTACTTCCTTCTCTTTACTTGAACCACACGGCTTGGTTAAATCAACTTTCTTCTCTTCCAGTTTATTTGAGCCACAAGGATTGGTTAAATCTACCTCGATTGCTTCCTGTTTAATTTACAATACCCAATTGTTATTCAGACTTGCACTTTTGTTTTTCTGGTAAGCCTCTTCGGTTGTATTAAACGTTCCAAGCCACTCTCCTTTTCTGAAAGGGATCTCTTATCTCCGCCGCGTAACTCCCACATGGTGGCCGCCGTACGCCTTTGAATCCAGATGAAGAATTCCGATTTCCGTTTACTTTTTATGAATTTGAATTCGGCAGTTGGATTAACGTTGGGACAGAGATATGTGAGACATAGCAGAGATATTTGAGACATAACGCTACGGTCGTTTTGGTTTGATCGGATGGCGAGGGTTATTGCTAGATATGGCTTCATTTTCGCTTGAGGATTCGGTGGCGTATGGATCATTACAGATAACACGGACTGATATAAATTCTTTGTGGGGTTTTCTTTTGTGTTACCGAACGTCGGTCTCTCTTTGATTAAGCTCCGACATAAAAACTCCGGGAGAAAAATATTATAAAATAAATAGAGAAAAATATAAAAACCTAAAACTGAGTGAGATTTGATTTTGTGGCTGAGAGACAGAAAGCAAATGAACCGAAATTCACAATCTAACATCCATTCAACAATCTTGAATTGACGTGAGTAGCTGCCAAAAGTAAAAGAAAAAAAAACGCATAAGTTCGCATCAATTTCAAGCCAACGAAAGGAACCTAAAAATAAAAGACTCGATTATGGCGTAATGTGCTACATTTTGTTAACGATGCTGATTCACCATAATAACGGTTATTCACATTTGAAAGGAAATGAATACTCATAAATGTTCCCCAAGTTCATCTCCCAAGCAGAGGCTTCATTCAACCAGCCGTAAACACAAAAACGTGAATTAAGCATAAAGGTACATTTTTCGATCCCCCCCACAAATTATATTTTCATAAACATAAGCGTGGGAACTTTTATTTGATCTTTGAAGTTATCTCCGGAAAAATCAAGCTAAGTTCGAATTTAACAAAAACAAAGATGCGGTGGAATGCAAACGCCATCGCTGGAACCATCAATAACATGAATCTCTGAAAAACAGGATTACGTTCATCCCAAGCAAAAAAATAAAATAATATCCAAAACAAACATAAAAAAAGATCAAAGCATTGTATGAGAGTTACATTTTCTTCTTTTTATTATTACCTTCATCCGAAGCACAAACAAAAGTAAAAGTGCTGAAAAAACTATAAAATATATCAAACGATTAGAAAAACACAAGAATTACCTTCGCATCTTTTATCTTCTTCTTCGAGTTCATGTTATATGTGGTCTTCTTCTTCCTTAAAGATAAAAAAAAACATATTTTTGAAAATTAAGAAACAGTTAGATGATGCTGGTGAATTATAAATCCAGATAACTAACTGAACATTAATAGTTAAGCTGAACAACATAAAAAATAGATCAAAATACGAATAATTACTCTTTCTATTCTTTTTGGATTTATCCAAAAATATAAAACAACATTAGAAAAAGTATATAAATAACAGTAAATATCATAATTATCAACTTACAACCAGTATCGAGTCTATTAGGGTTTCATCGACTTCCACTTTTTCAAAATCATTATTATCAAAACAAACCAAAAATTTACCGGGATAGCGAGCCAAATATTGCTTTAATTTGCTTTCGTCGTCTAAAGAAACAGATGTTGATCGGCTTCAATTATCTAGAACTTGGAAATATTGGAATCACCTTTTGAGAACCACGTTAGATCCATCCAAGCCTCCATCTCTTATCCAAGCATGTATTATTAGCTCCTACATAGGATTAAACATAAATTTGAAAAATTAGATCTGATTTGGACGGAAATATAAACACATCACAATCAAAAACCTAAAACCTAGTGACATCAAAAACATAAAAAAAAGCGGCCGAAACTGGATGGAAAAGAAGCACCGAGTAATATAGACCAAAGCATTAAAAGAAAAAAGAGAAGGTGTAAACTATAACCTAAACAACCAAAAAAAGAAAACTTAGGCATCTAGTAAAGATTCAGAATTCTGAGACGCATGTCAAGTTTATATAGCATACAATCTAGGGTTTTTCACCAAATTACCGACCTAGATAACCAACATGAATATCGCGAACCAGCATCCGTCAACAATAACCAGTATTACGGTTAACATTTTCTAAATAGGATATTGACCAACCGGATTGGTAATGATTATCGGTAGTACGATGAAATTAAACAAACCAAATAACTAAACTCAAGTTATTCATTAAGGGTAGAACGGAAAAAACATCCGTGAGAGCGAACGTGGGAGCGACACGTAGGATTTCTACTTCGCAAATAATAGTATAGATGATATATTAAATATTACAATTAGTTTATTTTTATTAAAAATTCATGTTCCAACCAGCTAATTAATAATTAACAGGAAATCCAGGTTATTTTCAAATCATCTTTCTATTTCTTTTTACATCTTGGCCCACTTAGGACCATTTTCAATGGGCTTAAAAGAATTGTCAATTCAGTACTCTTTGTTTGAGTTGTTTCTTTTATTCGCAGGCTCTCTCAGCCCATCATATATATATTTTAGTTTATTACCAATGTTTCAAAGAAAATCAAAGCCATATAGGCTCAACTTTATGTTTGAATTTTTGAGTTGTAATCCACCATCCTCCATTGTTTATAATGAAAGAGATTTATATATTTTTTCCAAAATATAAATCAGTGTCTCAAGATCATGGAGATTATTAGTTACATATGTAAAATACCACCTTATATATGATAAATAAAAAAATATAAAAAACGCAATTATACCATGGTGTATAAATATTATGAAATGGTTTTCGTAATTATATAATTTTACGGTTTGTATTATTCAAAAATTCTACACACTTAAAATTTTGTTAACAAATTATCTGCTTTAACGGTAAAGCTAGAAACCAGACGAAATGCCTCAAGTCTCAAAGACAATATAGATTTCCCCATCTTTGGATTTTACTTCTTCAAAAAAAAATTCTTAGACTTGAAAAAAAAAAAGAAGAAGAATATAATCTCAACTAAAGATCTTTTTCTTTTTTGACTTCATCTCAACTAAATATCTTTAAAGTACAATTTTAAACTCAGAATATAAACACAATTATCGCATTATTGTTGTAAAAATGTACATTGTACTACACACCAAACTCCAACCCAAATACAAAACCCTTATAATTACCCCACACGCACACACACACAACAACGAAATCCTCACATCTCAAGTTAAGAAGATCTCTTAAAAAATGAACGGCATGAGTGGATCTTCTCCGGCGGCTCCGGCACCTTCACCGTCGGCGTTCTTCCAACATCCCCGCCGTCATCACGGTGGCATGATGCACATGACTTTCTTTTGGGGAAGAAAGACGGAGGTTCTATTCGACGGCTGGCCAGGGAACAGCCTGACCATGTATTGGGTTTGCCTCGCCGCCATATTCTTCTTATCCGCTGCCTCGGAGTGGTTTTTGCGGTTGCGGTGGATGAAAGCCGGTCCGGCTAGCTTTGGCCCCGGGCTAGTCCAGACGGGGGTTTACACCGTGAGGACTGGTATGTCTTATTTGGTTATGTTGGCTGTGATGTCATTCAATGGAGGAGTCTTCATTGCTGCAATGGCTGGTTTTGGACTAGGGTTTATGATTTTTGGAAGTAGGGCTTTCAAGGACACTGGTAGCGATAACAATCACACCGAGTTTCAATCACATTGTTGATTCTTTTTTTGTTTTTACACCAATTATGATGTTTGTGGGATTTATCGTTTTATGTTTGTTTCCCGTTGAAATAATAATTATAATGAAAATAAGACATATTTCTCTATTTATGGATTTCGTTTTGAGTATGATGAGATTCCTGGAAGTTCTTTTATTCTCATATTATTTTCTTTGTTTTGTTCTCTAATATTGTGTACGGTCAGGTCAGTTGAATCAAAATAGTAGATATATCCGATCCGCATAATTATATCAGTTAGGTGGATCCGCATAATTACTTTCTGGATTTATATAATGTTTTATTAGAAAATGTTGTTTTCCTAACTGATGAATTAAGAGTTTGAGGAAGAAGTTGCGATTTGTAAGGAAGGGCTCAAGCTTGATGCCACTCAGCCACTCTTTGAATGAAAATTAATTAAATACTGCTTCCTCTTTATCATCAAAATATATTAAGCAAATATTTACGCTAAAATGTAACACTAAAATGGAAAAAGGAAAAAACAGAAAAACTCAATATCATTAGAGCAATTGTTTACTGTTTTTATATATGTAACACTAAAATGGAAAAACAATAATATGAAAAAGATAAACTAATAAAAAAAAATGCGTTTTTAATTTCCTATCAACATAAAACAAAATTTTCCCATTTAAGGTATTGGTATTGCTTATAAATAAGCACATCAGTGAAATTTAATAGGTCATACAACTTGCTAAAGAATTCTTAAAGAGATAGAGAAAAGTTATTGAAACAATGACTGTGTCAGACGCTTCTTCTTACGCTAAATCAATTAATGAAACTCTATAATAGAAAAGAAAAATTGAAATCCAAAACTTTATAATTGAACCTTCAGCTAACCGAATAGGTTCCTATGAGCCAAACCTCAAGGCCGATGTTGTCTACAAGATTAAAAAATTTCTGGTCATTGATAACAAAACCAGCTCTGGGTGTCTACTCACAAGTTTCTAATCTAATTCACTCAGCAAACAGAGTTGATTAAGTACGATCAGCATGACCATACTATCGAGAGGCAAACATTTAGGATCCGTTCTTATTATGACGAGTTTAAAAAAGCAGTTGATTAACCAGGCGCTTGTGGCCCGGTGGTATAGGGCTCACATATGTGATGTACCTCCACCTGGGTTCGAGTTCTGGCCACAGAGGGATTCACATGGCGCATCTTCGGTCCTCCAG
>JAHZTW010000001.1:281562738-281938095 GCA_020283515.1 Alliaria petiolata
AAATACTAAATATTAGTTTAACCTCATCAAATATTTACTGTGAAATACCAAATTCAAAATCCAGATATAAAGCTATCTTAATACAAAGCAAAATTGAACACTATGGGAACAAATTAATCTTTCATGTCATTCAAGTAAAGATATAGCTAAAATGTATAATAAACACATCAAAAATAGTGTATTGGCAGTTTATATGCAGCAAAAAAAGTAAGTATTATTTGAAAACACTACACAAGTAACAATCCACTTAAAACACAACAAGTAGAAAAGTCTAATTTTATATAAATCGATATTTGAACCCACACAAACAACACATGAGTAACAGATTCTAAAATGCCATTTAAATAATAAAGTATAGCAGTGTTATGAATCAAACACAAATTGACAAACCTAGGCAGGCTACTCAAAATCAAAACGTGAAGAAAACATATAGAAGTTAATCAATGATAAATCATTCAAAGACTACACACCATCCTAAAGGTTTGGAAAAAAATAATCTAATAGCATGTTGCAAATAAAACTCACAAGAATGATAAAAATGAAGAAAAATATAAGATAAAACTTGTTGAAGACCTGATGGAGAAACAAGAAGCTGTCTTGCACGATCATTGCAACTTCCCAACAAAGTTATAGGCAGTCTTTTGTTATTCGCGATATCTCACTCCCTTTCTTTAATTGTCTCAAATACATTTGTACAAAGCTCAGTCGGCATATTAGCAACTGAATGATCAGTCATCTGCATGTTGTCGGAGTTATCCGGGTTTTAACAAAAAAATATTAAATTTATGAAAAAGATGTTGAAAGATACGATATAAACAGTAATTTCTTTTTTTTCGAGTTTTCTAAAATGTCAAACAACTCTTCTTCTAATCTTATTTATACACACATGACATATAACTGAAACATGTTGAAAAAAAATATTAGTATTTTAGATAAATTAGTTATTTAATTAGGTAAAAATAAATTGAATATATCTTATAAAAAAATATAAGTTGGAGAAAAGGACACATCATCTTTTAAATACATTTTTATATAAAAAATTCTTTAAATCCATTATGCGTTTGACAATTTTAAAATTACTAACCAAAACAAGATTAAACCAAAATTATTAACACATATCCGCACGTAGCGCAGATAAAAGACCTAGTAGGAATATATAATGGTTTGGGTCAATTGCTATAGAAGTGTGCAATACTTTTTATAAGATGAAAAATATATTATTAAGGTAATATAACAATGTATGCAATTTCTTTGACTTTGAATTTTGTGTGGTTAAATGCGCTTATAAGGACACCAAGACGTTCATATTGGTTACTAGTCCCACTTGGAAATCTTCTCTAATGGTTTCATAGTCGAAAAGCTCTGGTTCTTCTAATTTGTTCAAAACCGATATTTGTTTTTCATTCTTCTATCTGTTTTTGACCTTTTTCCCATTTTGGGGAAAATTGGGAGAAATTACCAAAAATCATATTATAATTGAGTAAGTAATAATAACCTCATCGTTGGTTGGGTTCAATCGAGTCTCTTTAATATCTCTTTGTAGTTGTCTATTTGAGAAGTTTAAAATTTGTCAAAGCAACCTGGAAGGCTTGATGAAACATCCTCTATAAGATGGTCACTAGCAACCTTGTTAATAACTTAAATACTTACTGCCGTTGTTTTGGCAAACTGTATAGATTTTTAGCAAACTCTGGATGCATATGCATGGTGAAGACGAGGCAAAAAATTGTACATTATATGGATTTGGTGAAGATGAGGTCTAACATGGTACACTTGGAAAATATGATGAATACGAGGCACATAATTTTATCTTTGATAAATTTGATGAAAATAATCAATGTTGTGGTTCTATGAGATTGAAAAGCAAATGGTTGGTGGCTTATAACAACAAAAATGAAATTTAGGCAAATCAAAGTTAAAATATTTATTGAAAATAATCAAATTAATTAATGTTGAAAAGACGACGATTGAACCCAAATTTTACCCTTAAACTTGTCTATCCAAAGAAAGACAAAGCGGGAGAAAAATATTGTAGATGGATCACAATCAAAAGGGTGTAAGCGAAGGAAGGAGATGCATGGTAATTATCTACAGTAACAAAAGCGAGAGTTTCTAATGCAGATGTTAAAAAGTTAACAGAAAGTCATCGGTGAAAAAAACCAAGTTAAAATCATTTATAGTTTTTTTTGTTATTGTGGTTTGATTTATGATAACAGATAATAGGCTAAATTAGATAATATTTAGTCCAATATTGATTATGCATTTTAATAAAAAAAATATGATTTTATCAATTTTATAATTTTAAGAATGATAATTATTTGGTAAAGTGGATTTAAAGTTAACTTTATTTTAAAAAAAAATATTAATGAAAAACTGAAGTACAAAATAAGTTATTTTAGTAATAAAAATAAAAATGAATTATTTAGCTACTTTAATATTATTTGGATTATCTTAGGTAATTTTATCTTTTTAAAATGTGTTCCATACCGTTTTCCACGTTTGTTGCATACGTATCAGACTTTACAATATCATACATGGAGTTTGGAGTTTCAACTTTACAAAGAGATAATATAAAACCCATGTGTGGTGGTATGGGCGTTGACAATTCATGGAGATTTCGTATTTGATTCTCTGTTCAACAACCGAATTGTGTGTCAGTGTGTGGGTGGTGGGACGGACACTTCGAGTTTCAGGTTTGGATCCAGGTTATTTAACATGATGGCCGGTAAAGCGAAGTGGCTTGCTTATCTATTAAATTAGTTAGACTAAACAACAGATGGTTATAATCATCTAATAAGGGAATTATGTTTCCTCGTATGTTTTAACGCCATCTTTTGTTTTGGTTCCAATAAGGATAAGAAGAAGAATCATGTTTCCTCGATGGTTGTTGTTGTTGTTGTCCCCTCATGTTAGGATGGGTCCTACTTGGGCTATGATCAGGACTCCATGATTCAAATCCTGGATCTTACTACTCATGTACTGGTCATTCCCTTGGAAAGAAGAAGCCGATGCAATCCCGTTTGCTTGATGTGAGTAGTAACTATTCTGACTCTGCTGGGATCTCCATGAAGCCGAAGTAGCTGTGCCCATTTGTCCTACTGACTCCCTAACCGCGTACGAGTTTGTCGGCATTGGTTGTTGTTGAAGATGTTGACTCTGATGAAGTCTTGGTTGCATAGGTGGTGGTTGTTGTCTTTCTGTGTGAGGCAATGTGAGTGAGTTATATGCTGATGGAGCATGTCGAAGGATGGATTGTTCGTTTGATGATTGCCATTGCATCTGTTGTATCTGGAAAAAAGATAATACAACAGATGGTTATAATCATCTAATAAGGGAATTATGTTTGTTACTCTGTTTGTAAAACAGAAGAACTGAAACCTGCAACCTTTTACCTATACCTTAACCTAAGTATGTCTATTTTGGGTATCGGAATGAGAAGTAGCGGGTAAAAGTCGGAAATTGATAATTTGGATGGTGAAAAACATTATCTGAAGTATTCTTGATAAAAAAAAATGGACAAGAATTTTGGATAATGGAATGGATTCGATAAATTCAAGTTAAAATAACTTTCTGAACTCTCAAATTAATTTGGATGATATTTTTAATAATTTCAAAAAAAGGAATTTTGGAAAAAATTTAAAATAGATATTTTTATTAATTTTCAATGTATTAAATACTTAAATGAGTAATTCGAATACCCCGTTCCATACTCTTACCCGTTGGATTAAATTAAACATCTTCAAACGATTAATTTTCTAAAAAAATAATGGGTAGGGAACAAAAAGTTCAGAAAGGGTATGGACATATTTCATATCCCGAAATAGACACCCTTAACAAAGCTGATAACCAAAATTCTAAAAATCAACAAACTTAACATAGTCTAACACGATTACAACACTAGTAGACATTACAAGATTATATAAAGTTCAATGGAAAGGCAAAGGAGACAAGATTACTAGATTAGTTAGACATTACTAGATTACTAGAAATCGAAGAGTACTTGGAACAGAGGATGTGTTTCAATGGAAAGGCAAAGAAGACAAGTTCAAATCTGTGTTTATAACACGCGATACGTGGAACCATACTCGCACAACGACAAGTAAGGTTAATTGGTATAAGGGGTTTGGTTCACGCATGCGACCCCTAAATACTCTTTCTGCACTTGATTGATTTGCGATACGAAATCGTCTATCGACGGAGGATCGTATGAGTACTTGGACTATAGGACCTAGCCCACTTTGCGTCCTCTGTTCGAAACTCATGGAAACGAGATATCACCTCTTCTTTTTGTGTCGATACTCTTCTGACATCTGGTCGAAACTTGTTCAGAAACTGCTCAGCACTCGATATACGACGGATTGGCTAGCAATAGTCAATTACATCAACGACAAGACACTACACCGTATCCAGAGCTTCTTTGCACGATATGTTTTCCAAGCTACTATACATACAATTTGGAAGGAACGAAATGTCCGAAAGCATGGCGAAACACCAACTCCGTCCAGCCATGCTATCAAATTCATCGACAAACAAGTGAGGAACCAGCTCATATCGATCCGGAGTGGAGGCGACAAATGATACGAAGAAGGACTCTAAGCTTGTTTTGCTATTTCTACTTAAATTCAAAAATGTTTTTCATTTCTACAACTCAAAATTAAGAAGCATCTGATGTACAAAAGTATATTTTCTTTGAACTAATTTAACATATAATTCCAAAAAAAAAAGTTCACTATAAAGTTCGGTCGAAAATTTAATATTCGTATTTCAATCATAGTCCGTTCTATTAACTAGTGCAATATCATTTTAGTTTGATTATGATAAGTTTCGCTGTAGCACGAAGATATGTGTTAACCTAAAAATCCATATATAACTTGTCGGTGTAAGCAAACGAACAAAGAAAAAAAGAAAAGACAAAAGAAAAGAAAGAGAAGTCACATGAGAAGAGTGGAGCAATGTACTACGTAGTATGTACACCATCACTCTGGCTCACAATTAAAATGAATAATGACAAAACGTGAGTGCACATGAACCTTATAAAGCGAAAGAGCGAAGAATAAGTCAAAGAATATTTTTGCACAGTACGATAAGTCGGCGGATTTAAGACCACCCACGAGGCCACGAGCATGTCATATCTTCTCTTATTTACATTACATTTAAACGAGTTCTTATTCCAAAAACCATGACTATAATTCTATAAGCGTAATTTTGCAAATAAGAGAGTTGGCATACGCAGTAGATAGACCACAGACGTAAGAACTAAGACGTAATTATCAAATCAAGTCTTCTTTCTTTTGATTACACTGCCGAGATGCATAATGCTTTTATTACAAGAAATCTTACATAAAAACAACCCATCCCTTTTATTTTATTACAATAGACATGCAATATATCATATATATGCATATTTTATTGTTCTTTTATCACAAGAATTATTGATTTTACTTGAACCAGCTTATGGAACACCAATAATAAAAGAACAGATTCACCACCTATTAAAATCTATATATTTCCAATAAAAAAAAATAATGGTTTTTGAAAGCTTTTTATTTTTCTTTTATATTTTAACCCCACTATAAAATATTCAATCCGAAAAGACACTACCTTTTGAAAACCTATCATTTCAGCAACCAAGAAGAGCATGTGCCAATGTTTGATCAGTACGTCCATTCCTGTGGCAAATCCGCCGGTGGCTCTTGGTGGCTATCGGCCGACGTCTCCGCCATGTACGGTGGTCGACTTTGTGCCCGAGTTGATGAACTACTGTTGTTACTTTTGTTGTTTTTGTTCTTCATAGACACCAACAAAGCATCTATATGGCTGTCTCTTATACACATCTAGATGTGTATAAGAGACAGATTTTACTGTTTATATGTATATGTATTTTGTTTTTTTTTTTTTTTGAACATCTTATATATGCATTATGTATATATAACTAATTCTTCTAATTCATAACGTCTTTACACAAAAGAATAAAAGAACAAGAAAATTGAAAAAGGAAACAGATGGGTGGGTTGGTACCATGAAAAGGAGGGATATCAGAAGAGAATGTAGAAGGAACACCCAATTTGTCAAAATGAACTTTCAAGGCTTCAACGACTCTTGCTGGTATTATTACTGTTGAACATCCTGCAACCAATATTTTTTCAGACACAAAAGTCAAAACCAAACCAAATCCACAACTAAACCAAACTAAACCGGTCTGGTACTTATTTCGGAGTATTAACTTCAGAAAACTTTTTTGTTGAGACATCAGTTTCATGGAACGACAACAAATCTTAATACCAACAGTACAATAAATAGTAAATTGTCACCACCTCCCACCAATATCAAGCCACATCAAATCATATGATGTCAAAAAAAATATATATTTTTTATAAAAAAAGGTAGATGATATTTGTTGACAAACCCACCGACTCCTAGCTAGATTGGGTAACGGTTAAGAGTTGACAATAAAATATTCAGAAAATCTTAATGTTGAGATGTTATTTTTTTTGCTACCTGAGTTACTACTTAAAGCATGAGAAAGAAATTTTTACAAAGCCATGTTGAGATGTTATGTACTGTATAATTCTGTGTTTAAAGAACAGAGAAAAAAAATCTTGGTTAGTGTTACATATGTGGGTATCAGTTTTTTAAGTGTCTATCTAATTCCGAATTCGAATATAATACTATCTTTAGAAAGAAAGAAAGTTTTCACTAACCCTTGCTGCAACCAAAAAAAATATATATATAGTTTTCACTATGTGGTTCGGTTATAGCCTTGGGTATTATTGTCAATGATCGAACGGTGACAAAAGAAAGAATCACAAGATGAATAAATATCTAAGGTGTGTTATCTTAGATTATAATCCACTTATTGAATGAAACAAGTGGGGTCTTAAGAAAGAAAATAATGATAACGATTTTTGAACCTAAATGGTTTATTTTTGTTGAAAGAGAAATGGAGTTAACCATGGGGACCAACAAGTTGAGGCAAGATTCTAATTAAGGAGGGCATATCTGTCAGACCCACATCCACACAAAATCTTAAAAAAAAAAAAAAAAAAGAGATTAATTAGTGAGAAGGAATCTTCGGAATCTACTGAGTCAAACAATGTAATAATGCAAGAGAAAGATTCTTATTATATATTTGTCCTAAATAATTGAGTTTGAGCCGAGATGATGGGATACTCTGTACTCAATCAGCTAAATTAACCCAACCCAAAACTTAACTCAACTAATAACTGTTTTGAGTAAATGATAAAATGGAATTTGTGCAACATCAAAAGACGTTTATGAAATCTTATCCACCTCGTAGACCACAGAAAAAAATACACACTCGAAATTTAAACATAACATTTATGTAGAAGTCGAACAACTTAATCTAGAAGATGAACTCTAAATCAAATATTTTCAGTGGTTTATTTGTATCAGGATAAAATTTATGAAATTATCTTAGGACATATCTTAATAAGTGATATACAAGACTGAAGATTCTCACTTTGTCAACCCCCCCCAAAAAAAAAAAACAAAGTGGAATCTCAAAGTATATATTGATAAATACGTTAGAAGACGTCATCCGATCTTTATTTTTTTGTCCTTTATAATACGTAACCTTTATGAAAACCACTAAAATAAATTTAAAACCCCAAAAAACGAAGTTTTATAACGGAAGAAAGAAGAGAAAGAGAAAGAGTAATTAATGGTAATAATGTATGAAATTACTACTAATTATTGGCCCTAACCTGATTTCTTGCGTGACTCCACAACAGTACCATGACCACGTGGCAAGAACACTCCAGTTCCACCCGACCCGGTTTTCGAACCCGACCTGTCAACGAACACGGCCTTCACGCCCGACCTTGGTCTCTGGTGGTGGTGGTGGTTCCTTGCTTTGTGTCCCGAAACGTCATCGCTACGTAGCTTCTCTTTCTCCTTTCTGATCTTATGGAACTATATATTAAAAAAAAAAAAGATGATCAATGCATCCCACGGTGGTAACGAAACTCTGTTTTCGTCAAGATTTCATCCGGACTGTCCGTTTTATAACCGACGGAATTTTTTATTTCAAAAAAGATTCTGAGTAATTAATAAATGATAAAACATTGAAGCTCACGTTAGCTTGAATAGATCGGATCTGGTCATCGATGAGAGCTTGTTTTGATTGAAAAGGGATTATTACAGGTTTCGTATCGATCTTCGTCATGGTTTTCTCCACCGCCGTCGCCGGAGTTAGCGGCGGAGATGGTTCACGGGAAGGCCCGATTGGGCTGCTGTAACCGGAAGCGAATGGCGACCAAAGAGTCGATTGCGGCGAGCCAGAGCCACCACCACAAGACTGAATCAAAAAAGAGAAAAAAAGAAGAAGAAGAAGAAGAAAGATTAGCAAGAACTTGAGATTTGACAAAAAAAAATAAAAAGAGAATCGAATCTGATGGGTTTTTAAAAAGTTGGTACCTTTTGAAGCTTTTCATCGTCTTGAAGCATATAGTTAGTCATCTGGCGAGTCAATTCGGTGACATACTCGTCTCCGTCTTCGTTTTGTGGCTTTGGTGAATCCGGGTCTTCGGATACGGAGTCGGATCGGAGCGAGCTTGTGGTTGGAGTGAAGAAAGTTGGTATTGGGTGCTCGGAAAAAGAGCTAAAGAAATCTATGTCTTGTAGTTCAGTAGATTCCATTTGATGATTCTTGTCTAGAAAAACAGAGAAAAATCTTTGGATAGATACAGACAGAACAAACAAAACTTAACCAGAGAGAGAGAGAGAGAGAGAATCTAGAACAGAGAAAAACAGAGGAAAGCAAGCACAGAGAGAAGAGAGAGAGAGAGAGAAGTCTGTGCTAAGATATATAAAGAAGGAAGAAGAAGACCGTACAGATGGACAGCTTTAGCTGAAGGCGTTACGACAATTTCACCTGCCAATTGTTGCGAGTTTGCGACTCACGAGAGATTTAGGATTAAGGATTAAGGAAGCTATATAAAAAGAAAATGTTTACATATGTATTTTTCCTTGTTTTTTTTTTTTTTTTTTTGAATATGAAATGCATTTATTTATGCGAACCCTTTTTAGGGAAGTGAATGTTTTTGAAAACTCCTCTTGAAACAATGTATTTAACCTAAAATTGATTTCTCTACCATTTATAGTTTACTAGGTGCTCATGCTGCGGGCTATAAAATATCTTATACGTTCAATATAAAATTAATATTATATATTTAAATTGATCTATTTATACATAATTAATTATGTATTAATAATAACATTATATAAATATTTAATAATAAAAAATGACTATAAATCAATTGAAAAATGTTATAGATTTCAATAAAAATTGAAGATAAAAAGTCTTTAACCAAAATTTTAAAATACTTTCTTAGATAAAAAGTGTAAATATGATAAATAAATAAACTGAAAATATTAAAACATATAATAATTTATTTAATTTTTATGGTTGGAACGCACGCATGTGCACGTAAATATTTTTTTAGACATAAATAGTTGTAATATTGAATTATTGATTAATTTTTTATATATTATGTAAATAGTTGTAATAAGTCATGGCTTCAATTTGGCTCTAGGTGAAAAATTTAGATTTTTTTTTGTTTTATATTTATCTTTATCTTAAATGATCAGTTGGGAGGATTCATAGGTTTTTCACTCTTTTAGTTCCATTTTAAAAAAAAATTATAAATTAACCGAAGGATTATATGGAAATATCACTTGATTGTTAAAATAAATAAAAAACAATAACTTACATCGTATTGATGATTAGAGAAGTATGTGAGACTAAAAAACCTTTTTAAAAAGGTAAGTTTTTATACATATACAATTTTAGTGTTTAACAACAATCATACAAACGTTTCATATCGTTTTGTGTCTTTTGAAACTGATTTTTTTTACCGTTTACAATGACATATATTTGCAAATGTAAAATTTATATTAAATAATAATTAAATTTTTATAATATGTTTGAATATTATCTATACTATGCTTTATTTTCTCCTCGCACAATATAATCTTTCCAATATATATATTTAAAGTATATATTTTTCATTTACCTATTGCTAACTAAATCAAAATGGATTTTACAATCTTTATTTATCCTAAGAGCGGATAGATGGTTGGCCCGCACATTCGTGCGTACCAATCACCTCACCGCTCTTAGGACATATAAAGATTTTTTTTTAAATTGTTTAATAACTAAAATTAAAATTGGACTGTAATCGAGGTTAACAAAATGCATGGAAGACAAGTTCGCATGCGACTTTGACTTTTGCATAATTAATATTTATATCCACACGTATATTTGTGGAAAAATTGAAATACGTCTTTTATGTGTTAAAAAAAACAAAGAATATGTTTTGTAATATATATTTTTATAATGTATGGTTGAATTTTAAAAAGAAATAAATATGTATATTTATGTATGTAAGTATGAGATAAAAATATGTGAATTGTAATATTTAGGTGTTGGTTAGTTTTTCTAATATTTTTTGCAAACGTTATGTTTTTACATGATGCAGTTTTTGCCGTTTAAAAACAATCGCAAAAACATTTTCTATCGTTTTTTATTTAATCAAATTTTCTTATTTTTCAGCATTTTATGATATATGGATTCAAATTAAAATTTATATTTTAAATATTAACAAAAATTACAAAGAATTTTTTAATAATTTAAAATATAATATTTGAATTTATCATGAAATTAAATATAGTACATTGGATAATCTATTAGTAATTTTCCTTTTCAATAAAAATTATTTGTTATAAAACTTGTGAAATCATATTTTATCAAATTCTACGGTAGCTCTCCGCTCACCTCTTCATCCAATATTGAGGAAATTGTTTGATGAAAAACAAAAATTCTTATGGTTGGCATGCACGCATGTGTTCAATTTGCTTCTCGAGATTTTTAAATGACTCCGTAAAATAAAGTACGGAAGTGTTACGGAAAAACAAAACTGTGGAGATTTATTTTTATTTTTACATCTACTTCTTAGTCATATTTGTTTTATCTTATTATAATTTATTTTTTCATCTGGTTACATTTTATTTTATTTCTTATCTCAAATTATCGATTTACAATGAGACTGTATATGAGTATGATATAAACTTTTCATTTATTTAAAAAAGAATAAGAGATAAAAATGGTATAGCGTATTTACTATCCTATTTGATAGTATAATATTATTTTTATATTAAAATATAATATATATTGGTTGTAAAATTTTCGTAATTATATTTTATGGAATTTATTATGAATATATGTAAAAACAAATTGAAATCATAGTATTTATTATTTTCTGTTAATTTAAATTTATTAGTTTTAGTGTTATAATCTAGTGTATTCATGTTTTAATTTTATAATTTATTTAATTTTAACTCAACCAATCAAAACATTTCGTTTATTTTAGGAAATTTGACATGTCACATTTACATGTCATCATTAGAATGCACTAACTTTTATTGTGGAAGTTACAAGTAAGCTTTTTTAACTAATTGAGATTCTCAAATAATATGTAGTAGGATATAACTAATGGATCTTGATTGGTAATCTAAAACGGTATGAGATTTTTAGCGGTAGGCTTGATCTTTTAGCGGTAAACTGAAGTTGATAAGTGCTTATAAAATAGTTAAAAGCTGTAAAAAAAACTGTAAAAAAAAGCGGTACAAAAAAGCGGTACAAAAAAGCTGAGTACAATAATGTTAGTAACATTTTCTTTACAACTTTTGTGATTGATAACTATTAAAACGGTATAAGTCGTATCGCAGCTGTTTAGTAATATGTGACAGTTTTGGAAAGTAATTACAATATTATTTAGTATTTACTGATCATGACCTGTATATTAACTTTTTGTAATTTTTAATTTTATCTAGCAGTGTTTAAGTCACGTTATTTTCGTTTTTCTACCGTTTTACTATTGCGTTTTGTCATCTCATCTTGCTAATAAAGCTTGTTGTTTCTTGATATAGAGTCTACGTGTTATTTTTTTGTTATCTATCTATATACTCCCTCTGTTCCATTTTAAGTGATTTTCTAGCTAAAAGTACAAAGATTAAGAAAATTACTTTTTTAAAAAAATTATCATTTAATATAAATTGAAAACATTAAAAATAATAAAAAAGTTAGCAAACTCTTCAACTTTTCAACCAAAATCTTTTTTAGGTTAATGTATTAGATTAAAATAAATTAAAATTTTGCATAGATAAGTGAGAAAATCACTTAAAATGGGACAAAATAAAAATCCTTAAAAATCACTTATAATGGGACAGAGGGAGTATTAATATACAAGTATACATATATACTGTATATTAATACACAATTTAGAAAAATATTTTTATTTATGTTTTTTATAAATTCAAACAAAAAATGCTTTATAAAATTTAGATAGTGAAGCTATCTATGTACAGTATGTAAGAAACTAGAGTTATTTATGTACACTGAGTATCTCTGATGCTATAATAGATAAAAAAACGTGTTTCATAAAATAGTAATACCATTGAGTAGGATTTTAAAACATGCTATTTAATTATCGGGAGCCGTCACGGTTCCCACAACACTGTTAACAAAAAAAGTCGCAAATATCCCTATGCGCTTTCTCTCAACCTACTAAAGATTTTTAGTTCGTAGGGTTCTTATGGGACCCACAAAAATTGTAGAACAGAAACCGATATTTTAAATCATTTTACAGGTGCTTATCTGACGTATGGTGAGAGAATATAGGATACTCGTGTGTACTAGAGAAAAAAGTAGGTAGATTCAACGAAAACTATGAAAATAATCTAATCATACGCAACTAAAATACGCAACTAAGTTAACAGAAATCAGAATACGCATTTAAACAAGTTAAATGACAACTCACTTACCCGTCTAATAGCCACGTAAAATGATGAGTGCTGATCAGACACAAAACTAAATCAGGATGATCTGGTACAACCACTGAGAGTTTATGCATGAACCATGTCCACGAGTTGTATTTAGGCCCACATCAGTCGAGTAACATGCAGCTAAGGATGTACGCAATTATCAGTATATAACGATAATCATGTTAGCGTTTGTAAGGTAAAGATATAACGACGTTATCAGTCAATAACGATAACAATGTTATCTTCATAACCCGCCTCCATGGTACGACCCTGCTAAATTTTCTGTATCCCAAAAACGTAGGTCCAAGCCCATCCCAATAAGACCTGGTCTAAGTCGCATTCATGTCAGATAGCAACATATGCCAGCAATTGTCATTATGCTGATGGTTGTCACCGATACAATATATATAATGCAGTTATTAGCCCTTAACGATAACAATGATGCCTTGTTAACTCAGTTTCGTAGGATAACGTTAACATCGTTAGCATACCGGAAGTAAGTTTGTAAGCCCAATTACAAAATACACGAACTGTATGAGTAGGACGGAAAAAGTGACGAGATAGCCATAAATATCATACATGTACGAACGTATTCAATGCTAACAAAACACTTGCACTTTGTTCTCACAAACCCAGTTTATTGTAATGGTTATTAAATTTCTTCACAAGTAACTTTGTTTTCAAAGTCTTGGTTATTTAATGTCAAAACGAGATATCATCACAGTTACCGATGTCAATTTCGTGAGCAAACAAAGTTAACAACTTGTTTTTTTACTGAACGGTTGAGAATCATTGCAGGAATAACGCAAGATTTCGTAGAATTTGTAAAAATATATCAACTTATTTCTATCATATTTGTTCATTAAATGCAATGTCGGAGTTCTCTCTCCTCATTAAATGCAAGCGCTTCTCTCTCGGTATGGGCTTTATCGACTGAAAATGGTAACAAAATTATCACGTTCCTAATATTGAATATTTTTTTCTCATTTACTTAATTTATTGGTCAACTGGGTATATATACTCAACTCACCCTTCATAAAAACCAATCAATTATCAAATCTTACGTAGAGTTAAAATCTTTCTGACTGTATTTTTGTTGTTGTTTTTATACCTACTTTATTTTTGAAATTGGGACTATATTAACTACTAATACAATGATAAAAATTTGTAAATTTCAAGAGAATTAATTGAATTTTTTGAATTATTATTGGTTTAAATTTATAGGAAATAATTAATTACAAAAAAATGATGCATTTATAGTCAAATTTTAATATGTTTTTTTAATATGTGTAAAAACTGTAAAACAACTTTCTTTTAGGAACAGTGAAAATATAATTTTATATATATAGTCTTTTTAGGCCATATGTATAACCTACAAATGATATTGTTTAAAATCGGCTAAAAACAATATCATCTTCGTTTCACTAAACAATAACTATTTAATTGTAAGGAAAACTACAACAATATAAGAATATAGATGAAACCAACTAAGAAACATTGGAAACACTTATCATGATCAGATAGATTGTAATTATATACATTAAGATAATTGTTTTCTAATGAAATTAAATTAATTTCAAAATATAATTTCGCAATATAACTTCTAATATAAGCTATGTGTTGTGTATGCAATATGCCTCAAATTCTGGTAGCTAAAAACATAAAATATGCTTCTTCTTCTAACTTCTAACTAATGAAGAGCTGCTAACCATTACCAGATCAAAACCAAATTAACTAAGATTCCAGTACCAACCATTATAAATACATATTTTTCTTATGATTGTAAAGGTTAAACCAATATACGATTTGGTATCTAAGACCTGTTTTTAAAACTATTTGTAGTGTAAATTTCGCTCTGAAAAATATTTAAATAGAAAAGGAAACTCGATTTATAATATATGTTTCTTAAGAGCTAGCACCATACGGAGTTACAAATAATATATTGGTTTAGGTTATTTATACGTGATTAATGTGGATTAAGTCAACAAATGCAGCTTCAAATGATTGATTCGGAGACGAACATATAAGTTTCTTCTTTCTATTAGATATTCTGAAGTAACAAATGTTAAGAGTGAAGGTTAGGTTAACCTTTTTAAGATCTGACCAAACATAAGTGTGCACACTTTTTCTTGTATAACCATATAAATACTATAAATAGTTCCTACCAGGCTACCACTAGCTAATTGCTTTTAGAATTCAAATTCTATATGAGAAGAACAAATTTTGGTTTCTTTTTTTGAAATTGCAACGTTTTAGTCACCGTTAATTGTTTTTATTACAAGAAAGTAGGTTTCATATCCCTTTATGGTAAAGCCTTTATCCAACAACCATTAACCATAATATATAGGACTTTTGACTATGGGATAATCAAACTTCTAACGCTGACATATTTTTATATATATGGATGAAATTGAAAAAATATTTTTTAGGCACTGCCATAGGATAACACATGAACTGAATGTGAAGTTCAATACTTCAATCTAGTTATTAACATATGTTGCACGTTATGGAAATTACAAAAAAAATGTGTTGTTCAATCTCGTTATCAAGTTATATTGCGCGTTATGGAAATTACAACCAAAAATGTCGTTGTAGTATAGTGGTAAGTATTCCCGCCTGTCACGCGGGTGACCCGGGTTCGATCCCCGGCAACGGCGTATGTTTTTCACTCTTTTCTTTCAACAAAACGTCGTCGTTTGGACAAAACCTAACAAGGTCAACGACTCGGCGTTTTTCCTCGCTTGAGACGGCACGCAGTCCAATTCTCTCTGAAATCAATCATCGGCGCCATCGAATTTCTTCTCCTGCACGATGCATGCTAATCAGTTTCGCCGCCAATTTCTAATATCTCTTTTTTTTTTTTTCAACTTCTCAATTTCTCCGCCGCCCCATTACGGAGGCGCGTGGGCCTTAGTCGCGTGACTTTACTGCGATGATTCAGTGAACCTTAGGCAGAGCATGTGCATGTGACTTAAAGAACACGACTTTAATCTAATCTAATCTAAATCAGGTTTCTTGGTCAAAGTTTTCTCCAGATTCAATCCACTGACAATTAATCAATTCTTCTCTGTTTTAACTCTTAAGCGATTAAATTTGGAGTTTCCAGTTCCAGATTCGATCTATCAGTTTCCATGGCCAGAGGAAACCCATTGATGAGCTTCTCCTTCAGTTTCAGATATCTCTGTCACTTTACTCTCCTCCTCTCTCTCCTCTCCTTCGTCTCTTTTCTCTTCAGGCACAACACCACACTCTGCTCTTGTCCGTACGATCACAGTCCCAACGCTCACACATTCGATCACCACCATAGCAACGAAACAATCGATCTGCTTCGATTCTCTCCCGCTTGGAACCATTTAGCTTTCTTCACGTCTAAACCGAAGAAGATCCTCAAGATCGCTGTGGTGGTTAAGAAATGGCCGCAGAAATCGCAAGCTGGTGGGCTCGAGCGACACGCGCTTACGCTGCACCTCGCTCTAGCCAATCGCGGTCACGATGTTCATGTTTTCACAGCCGCTTCTCCGTCGTTCCCTGAATATCGTCTGAAAAATCTCCGGTTCCATCTCTCTGAGCCAACCGCCGGTGGGTATCTCGATCAAGCCTCCGTCTCGCAAGAGCTTCAGGTAAACAGATTGCACCGCGTCGCTGGTTTGGACGCCGCTAATTTGCGTTTCCCCCAGTTTGCGTTTACGTGCAGTATTTATATCAGATTTAAGTATTTAACTACACTTTTAAATTCCAATATGTTTGGTTAGTCTGTATCATTTAGTACCATTTTTCCATTTCTATATAATCGTTTATGAATATTTCATAAACACAAGAATTATTCTATTTTATTTTATAAAAATCAGTTGATTCTTGAAATTTTGTTATATTTTATATTTTTATTAATTTAACTAAATATATTTATAAAAAAGCATTTTCTAAATTTTTTGTTCTAATAAAGCATTTTATAATTATATAATCATTTATTGTAGTAATTACTAATTAGTAGGTACAAATTTTGTTTGTTCAAATAAAGCATTTTAGTCAACCGCTGACCAACGACTTTTATGCAAAAGCGCACTAATTAGTCAACATTCAATAGTCAATGTACTCAGTATGTCTGAACTAAAGTCAAAGAATAGAAATATAACTAAAGCGATTTTTTTTTCCCGGAAATCGTAGAGGCAGAACGCGAGTGGAAGACCATTTGACGTGGTTCACACAGAGAGCGTCGGGCTTCTCCACACAAGAGCCAAAAACCTCCGAAACGTGGTCGCGTCGTGGCATGGAATCGCTTACGAGACTTTTCACTCCGACATCATCCAGGAGCTCCTCCGTCAAGCAGACGTCGCCGCTGCCGCCGCTTCTTCCGGAGCCGAAGAAGAACAGCCACCGCCTTCCTCTCCAGCTCTGACGGAGCGAGCGAAGCGAGTCATCGAAGAAGTCAAATTCTTCCAACGGTATGCTCACCACGTGGCAACTAGCGATCACTGCGGCGACGTACTCAAGAGGATCTACATGATTCCCGAGGAACGCGTCCACATCATCCTGAATGGTGTCGACGAGAGCGTTTTCAAACCGGACGTTACAAAACGCGAGAGCTTCAGAGAGGAATTCGGCGTTAGAAAGGGCAAGAACAAAAAAAATACTCTGGTTCTTGGAATCGCAGGGAGGCTAGTGAAGGATAAAGGTCATCCTTTGATGTTCTCAGCTTTGAAACGAATGTTCGAAGAAAACAAGACAGCGCGAGAAAACGTCATCGTTTTAGTAGCTGGAGATGGTCCATGGGAAAACAGATAAAAAGACCTGGGGTCTAATAACGTGATCGTTCTTGGACCGTTGGATCAAGAAAAGTTAGCGGGATTCTACAATGCGATCGATGTGTTTGTGAACCCAACGCTCCGAGCTCAAGGGCTCGATCATACACTCTTGGAAGCCATGGTTTCAGGCAAACCGGTCTTAGCCACGAGGCTAGCGAGCATCACGGGCTCCGTGGTCGTCGGTCCACATTTGGGGTACACTTTCTCGCCGAGCGTTGAGTCTCTCACAGAGGCGATTTCACGAGTTGTTAGTGACGGAACAGAGGAATTGCAGAGGAAAGGCAAGGAGGCGCGTGAACGGTCGTTGAGGCTTTTCACGGCGTCTAAAATGGCTGATGCGTATGAAAGGTTGTTTCTTTGCATTTCTGATAAGAGCTATTGTACGATAAAAACTTCCTCAGCTTGAGATTTTTAGTAATACTAATAGAGTTTAAATAACAAATTAATTTTAGTCCAGCGTTGGTAGTTTAATTGTTGTACTAGGATAGTCTCTAAAGGAAGAGCTTCTCGAGGTCACAAGTTCGAGGCTAAATTAACATGTTTTAAATCCCCGGTTTAAATAGATTACAGGCCAAACATCAGAAGCTTCTTAGCAGTCCAGTAAAATAATTGTTTTTAAGGGTTTATTCCTCTGTAAAGATGTCTGGTTTGGGTCGCTTGCGTTTGCGTTTGGTAAAACGCTAAAGGTTTCATCTTTTTGTTGAACATGAGACACAGAAAAAGCAGAGTAAATATATTGATACAATTGATTAGAACAAGTACTAGACAAATCTATTCAAGATCTTTAACAAAAAAAATCTATCCAAGACAAGACAAATCTATTCAAGACACACTTACTAGGAGATCTCTATTGATGTTGTCTCTTAATCTTCAAAATCTCCTCCTAATAAACTTTTCTTTATCCGCTAAAACTTATTTATACAAAGTCTTGGTTCGGTAGATATTATTTAGTACTTCGCTTTGAGCTTCATGGGTTTCTGGTAAGATTTACAGAGAAACTAAAGGAAGTGGGTTTTTTAGTAATAAAGAGAACCTTGCCACCAGTTTCCTCTTGAAACATCTTGCGAGTTCTGTCCGTTAGCATCGTCTTCTCCGGTTCTTCTTTTAACCTGAAAAATGTTCTTCTTATCAGTCAAGTCCTCTGTTTTTATTTTCTTTTTCGAATGATATACATAAATTAAGAAGACGCACTGTAGGGTAAGTTTGGTTGGTGGTGGACTGAGAGTATACGTCTTGACCACCGTAGTAAAGAGAAGAGCTTAGATGACATGGCTCAACTCTGTCTTCTTGCGCAGTTGAAGATTCTCTACGTTGAGCTGTGTAAGAAACTATCTTCATTAGAAAAACAGAGCCATTCTTGATTCAAGAAAAGCAGAGTATTTTTTAGACTAAGTGAGCAAAGAAAGAAGAAGGAATTGTTTTTTTCTCACTAACCTTGTGACCCATGTTTGGAGCTTTGACCATCTCTTGCAACGCCCTGAGAAGCCAAATCAAGAAACCGAAATAAGCCTCAAGAATCAATCAGGCCACTCAAGAAACAAAATCTGAAGAAAAGGAAGGTGACAGGACCTTGGAGGGATGGGGGAAAATGGAAGAAAAGATTCCGGAGGAAGAAGATGGCGGCGAAGGATCTTTGGAGCCGAAGAGTTCGGCGGTGAAAGAAGAAGAAGAAGAAGTTGATGATCCGACTCGTCCTTTACCCTTCATTAATAAGTGTTAAAGCTTATGTTCTAATCACTTTGAAACAGATTCTCTTTTGTGATTCTTCTTATGTAAGAGAAGTAAAAATGAAGAAGAGGACAGTTCTGTAAGGTTTGAGTAATTACAAGAAGATCTCAATGGGGCTATATATACATAATGCTACAAGGGATTAGGTTATGGAGATAGTGGAGCCATCATGATCATGATCATCATCCGTCAAGAAAAAGAAGCTTAATATGGGTATGTTCTCTCTTCTTGATGCTGAAAAGACTATTGCTTCTTTTTCTTTATAAATTATTTCAATTTTATTTTCCTTGTTAGAGAAATTTAGAAGCTTCGCTATCTTTCTTTTTTGCCATTCTTATTGGTTAAGCTTTTTTTTTTTTTTTTTTTTTTTAAACTTGTAACGATTTATTTCAGTTTTTTCTCTATATTTTTTTTTTTGTAGTAAGCCTATCGACAAATTTGGATTCTTTATCTCTTCCGGATAGAGACACAAACAGTGAGATTCTTCAAATACTTCTCAATGTTCAATGTTCTCTTGTAATAATAACCAAAAGAGATATCTTAAGGAGGATAAGTCCGGCGCCGGATCTCAGGTCGGACCAAGGATCTGTTGCCACGTGTCATTCCGAGGATAAGTTGCCGACCTTTCTTGATCACATAGGGCCAAAGTGGAAAAGAGAACAGAAGAAGAAGAAATTGATCCGTTAAATCGCACGCATGTTCTCATATGATCCGTTTTTTTAGATCTGAAATAGTTGCCCTTTAAAAGAAATATAATAAAAAAGAAAGTAATATGCCCAAAACAATACTATTATATTGGTTAATATATACTATATAACTTTATATCTATAATAATTACAATTTTTTTTAAGAAAAAGAACATATGATCAAAGAGGAGAAGATGAGGTCCACAAAAATTCTCCACTTGATGAAGTCTATTCGTTTTCTTCTTCTTTATCTTGAAGGCTCACAAATCAATCATTAATTCTTGAGAAAGAAAAAAATATCTTGAAAGCTTTGTTAACAACTTTTGTGATCGTCCTTGGTAGATCAACCCAAAAAGCCTATGACATAACGAAGCGTCGGATTCAACAACATGTTTAATTCGGATAAACCAAAATGACTTACTTTATCCGAAACAAGCGGACTTATAAACTGTTTTTAGCTTCTATCTGATTCAGTTAATTATAATCATTCTATGTATAAACACTTGGAATAGAAGCCGAAACAATCTAAATGTATAGCCAAATTTTAGTCTTAGATAATCATTGAGCTGAACTGTATATCGTAATAATAAAAAAAACAAATTCAAACAAAAATAGTAAAAAATCGTTTCAAATTAATTTTGATTTTAATTGGTTCATATAGGTCCTAGAATAAGAATAAACAAATTCAAATAAATAAATAAATCAAACTAGAGACTAACCCTTCCCCAACTTATGAAAAGGACCATATATAGGGTGAATAAGATCTCTACATAATACTCCTGAAAAATGATGAAAACTTAATTTCACTAAAGAATACATTTTCTTTTATCAATAAATATAGAACATTCGTATAGTATATAACTATATATATATAGCGTAAAATGTGAAAACTTGATAATTATTATGAGGGATAGAAAAATAGCCGAATAACTTTTCTAAAACGTAAAAAGTGATATCGTTCATTATCATAAACAAAAGTTTAACCAATACAAATGATCTATAGCTCATGATGCTCATCATAAACATAGATTAACTTTTCGTCAAAAAAAAACATAGATTAACCAATAAGTATTGATAAATATACATAATTAGCCACTACAAATGATATAATCCTTAATAGATTAATATTCAATATATATGACGAGTAATTCAAAATACATTTTTTGGATACAAAATACATTTTTTTGGATACAAAATACATTTTTCGTTTTATTTTCTATTATAACGTAATGGAAACAAAAATCACGTGAACAAAAATTCTTGAGCTAGTTCTCATTTCTCAATAACAAAACATACAAAAATAATGTTTTTTTTTTACTAGATATGGATGTCTTTCTTACTCGCAAAGTATCACGTGATGATGATACACGTTGTTTACACGTTGTTGGGAAGATAGATTCGGTTCCGGGGAATAAGACTCAAAACGAGATCTCATCATATAATATTCAAATCGGAGACCAAAAATTCTAGCTGCCTTTAAAAATTGGTACATATATGGTCGGTCCTTCCGCGTATGTTCCAGAAGTGTAGATTAATAATATATACATACATTTACCCAAATATTCGTGTATATATACAGAAACAAGTATTTGACATTTGTAAATTTATATTCGCAGAGTACGAATACCTAAAAGCTTGTAAAGACCGAGAACTGGTTGCCCATTTTGGATAAGAGAGAGATTCTTCTCATGTAAGATATATTCTTCTCACTGGTCCCTATTTTACTTCCGAACAGAAGTCAATAACATATATGTATTTATATATATGTGTGTTTGTGCATCATGTGCATGTGCATATGTGTAGTTGTGTTTTTGTTGACGTATATATCTGTCTTTTTGATGTAATTTCCAGGATAAAAAGTTACCGTTTCTAATTTTCAACAAATACTCAAAATTTCTCTTCATGAGATTTCAAAGACTTTGACATGTTAATCACATTTGCATTATAATTTAGAGTCAATTTGGTATCTAACCCCTTTGACCGACAAAATATGTTAAAACGACGTTTTACATAATTGAACTAAGAAACTACCCTTTTGACTATGTATATTTATGCTTTACCCCTCATTCAGATTTTTGTTAATGACAATTACATGACTAGTTAACTATGTTGACAGACTTACTTTATCTTCTTCTCTCCGACGTTACTTTATCTTTTTCTCTTCTTCTCTCCTCTTTCTCTGGTTTTTTGTTCTTTATTAATATTTCTTTCTCTTTCCTCTCTCTTTCTCCTCTCTCGTTTTTCTCTCACTTTTTCCTTCCCTCTTCCCTCTTCCCTCTTACTAATCTCAAATCCAATTTCTATTTCTCCATCAAATATTTGAGATCTATGATATCAAAAAACCAAATTTAGATTTTGTTTAAACCAAATCTGGATTTTTTAAACCAAACAAAAAATCTTGGTTTTGCTTTGTGAAGAATAAGATATGCATGTACACATATGTGAACCAAGATTTTAAGAAAAATAAAATTAGATGTGAAAAAAAATATTTCATCTCAAACAAAAAATCTTGGTTTTACTTTGTGAAGAAGAAAATACACACATGTGTATATATATATATTTCATAATTTAATTTTATTAATTAGTTTGGGTTCACCAATCTTTAGGGAAGAGATTTAGGGTTTATATTTTAAAGTATAAAGAAAGATTTAGGATTATAATTTTAGGGTTTAGGGAAAGAAAATTAGATGACAAAAAAAATATTTCATCTCAAACGAAAAAGATGAACAGTATTTTAACAGGGTTAACATATGAAAATTTATATCAACATATAAAATTTTACACTAATCTGTTTGGGTTCACCAATCCTTTGGGTGGGGGTTTAGGGTATAGATTTTTGGGTTTAGGGAAGGGTTTGGGTTCATCCATCTTCAGTTTGGGTTCACCTATCCACGGTTAGGATATATATATAAGAGTTTAAAGTTTAATTATTTTTTATATAGTGTTTATAATTATATTTTTATTGACGATGTTTTTGGTGGTTTTATCGTCCAAAGTGTTAATGTCTCCGTTAAAATCATAAGTATGTGTACGTTACTATTCCGAAAAAGCTAACTTTTGTTAGCATAAAGACAAAATCGTCCTAAAAAACTATTTTCTTAATGTATTATTGAAAAACGCTATTTTAACGTATTTATGACGTTAGTTCGCCAGCTCACCCTATAATTTATTTGTAAAAAGAATGATTCTAGCCAAAATATTGGATCAAAGAAAGATGCTAAAGTTTGATACTTGATTGGGATTACACATTAAGCGTTAGGGATAAATTCTTAATATTGCTACTATTTAGTCAAATAGGTTGAAGAAGAAAAGAGTGATATCTTTTGTTTTGGTAAACAAAGGAATGATATCTTATGAATAGATTGGAAAATATTCTCTTAACTTTACTGATTTGTTTGACAACTTTATTGTGTAGATTAAGCTGCCAATATTAAACATGTTTATTTCCATTTATGCGAGAACAAGAATTTGTCAAATACTCCCTTTTTTGGTTTACCTTGCTTGCATCTTCTTTTGAGTTTTATAGTATGATCTTTGGGCATTAATTACATTTAATTGATAGTTGGCAAAATTTTTTGGGGAAATTGAAAAAAAAGAACATTTTCACTATGAGTTTGTGAAATTATACCTTTTAATTTTTTGTCCATATTTTGACTGAATTAGCCTTAACCAATTAACTAAAATATTTTAAAAAAAATATTTTAAGAACAAAAAAATATAGAAAACTCAAAAACACCATAGTAAAAAATTTCTAACTTTTAGTTTTTCAAAAAAACATTAAAAATAAATATTTTTGTTCTGTTCAATAAACTTTAGAATACGTCTTCTAAACTTTAATCTGTTTTTTGAAGTTTAGAATACGTATTCTATACTTTGTACATGTTCTACGAAGTTTAGAATACATATTCTTCATTTTGTACATGTTATACAAAGTTTAGAATACGTATTCTAAACTTCAAGTGTGTTCTACGAAGTTTAGAATATGTATTCTACACTTTGTACACGTTCTAAAAAGTTTAGAATATGCATTTTACAAAATTTAGAATTTTGTGTATCATAAATGGAAATAAAAATCTCATAAAAATCTCTGAAAGTTATAAATGGAAAAAGATATTTTTATTATATATTTTTGCAAAACATATTGCAAAATAGATGTTTAGCTTAAAACCAATATCAAATTTTTTTTTCTTGATGAACATATTTTTATTATATATTTTCGTTTTTTAATTTATTTTTCACTTTCAAATAAGCCTTGTTAATGAAAAAAATACTACAAAACATAATTCTATTTAATTTTTAAGATATTTTTTAGTTTTGTTTTGAGAAGATAGATTATAATGTTAGATGTATAGTTTGATCTATTGGAGTATATACTAATTGTATATGTTGTTTTTGTAAATTATACAAAATTTAAATAAATCGATAAAAATAAATTTTTATAAAATATCAAACAAAGTCATTAGTCTTATCATAATATTAGAAGTAGAAGAATGGGAGAAATAAAAATAAACTTTTATCTAAAATTTTTATATGAATTAGAAGTTTGTTATTATTAATGAGAAAAAATCATTATTTGAAAATTTATATATAAATTAGAAGTTTGTCAATTAATACAAAACTAAATTATTATTTATATATATTTTAATTGAATTTTCTATTGAATTATTAAGGGCAAATTAGGATTAACATTAATCTAAAATATAATTTTTCAATATTTTGAGCCAAAGATATAGTTTTCCAAACCTATAGTGTCCTTTTATTTTAATTTTCTCTTTTTTTTTTAATTTAATTGATATTATGGTGGGACTCGATCCTTTTATTTAATTGGTATTTAATGATTAGTTAGGAGGACAAATGTGAGTTGGATTTGGAGCTAAATATGGAGCCAAATATTAGCCCACTAATTCTGTTATTATTTCTCATTTCCAAACAATTACGATTTGCAGGGTACAGAAAATTTAAATTTGGTGGAATTTTGTCTTGGTGAATACTATTTGAGTTAAAAACGACTTTCACGTGTAAGGTAATCATGTAACATATATAGTTTAGAAGAATCGTATAACGTTTAAAAAAAAAGGGTAATTCGAATCTTTTGCTTAGCCTGTTTGTTTTCCGGACTGAGCATAAATGTGTTATCAAGTTTTTTTTTCTTCTTGTTTTATCCTAGATCATCAAGTTATTACTAATATATAGTACTCTATATATAGTATTAATATCGGTTATGTGATAGAAAATATACCACAGTTATCGAGCCGAATTCGAAACAAATAATAGTGTCGAACTATGTTACGGTAAAAAAGTGTTGTATATCTCTGATCGATTTTTTTTTTTAACAAAAAAAAAAAAAGACAATTATTTTCGTACCATTACATTTGAAGATGTGTGTATATATAATCTTACATTATTATAAAGGTGATAAAACATCCGCGATGATCTTAAATTTGCGAAGTTACGATACTAAAACTAAAGTTAAGTAACTAGATGTTTTTAGAAAAATGAAAGTTTATCCTCCGGCGACATTACGGAGCAATGAGAAATGGTGACGTTTAATAGTGAAGTAGTCGCTGTTTGACGACAAACAAATTAATCAACATGTAATGTATCCCGACATAGTAAACTTATTCATTGTTTCTGTGCGTTTTTCTTCCCGTAGTTAATTATAAATTCAAAGTGAGTGGTCTTAATATAGGAGAAAACAAAACGTACGCAACGGATAGTATTTATGTATTGGCGTTTGGCTAATGAATATAATAAAATAAGTAGAGATTTGAAGGCATTCAGGTTATATTTGGCTTTTTATTACAACACTATTTTTATTGTTTCATTTAGCCGTAAAGGCAAACACAAACAAAGATATATCTTTAATTAATTGGTCACATCAGATCAGCTCCTAGCATAAACGACTATGGGGCTTCTCACATTATTACTGCCATTAGACCAAATTAGATTTGCAGACGCAGGTTGTTCTATTCCGAGAGAAAGGCCTGAAACAGTCACCGTAAAAGACTGCTTCTCATTCACAGACTTCATAGACAGAACACTAGGCGACACTTGGATGGAGAGTTTAGATCCAGGACTTTTGACTACCTTTGCTTTGTACGTAGAGTTTGGTGCACCAACATTTGTCACAGTTCTTTTGAAAGTTATGTTGAACGATCCCGTTCCGGACACTTTAGCCGACATAGTTGGATAGTTGAGGTTTCTTGGTAATGTCTTGGAAAGTTCTTCCGTGCAAGTAATGTTGTCTCCAGTGATGAATCTTAAGTTCTTGCTGGTGTAGTTTAAACCGCAGAGAAGGGCAATGTGATCAGCTTTAACAGATTCATAGACGAGTCCAGGATTAACAGCAGCTACTGGGTCCACATGGCCAGCTCCATAAGCAAACTCGGTTGACACAAATCCAGTACCAGAAGCATTCATCGGCGAAGCTGCAAAAATTAAGAGAGCATCGATGGGTTTCTTGCGATACAAGTAAGATTGTTTTCCATGGTAAAACTTGTATCTAAATTTTTTCTTACCGGTTGTCATGATGGCAGATTGGATCATGGAAGGAGACCATACAGGGTTAAAGGTCTTGACATAGGCGGCGACGCCTGCAACATGTGGACAAGCCATTGAAGTTCCAGACATAACAGAGAACTTTACACGTCTACTGTCAAACTGGCTTTCATCAGATGGTGAAGTGTCTGGTGAATAGGAAGCGAGGATCTCCACTCCTGGTGCTGTTATATCCGGCTGCATTTTCAATACATTATTGTCTCTCAGAGCTAGAAACAAAAGAGACTAGTAAACATCACTAAGATCAACTAAATAGTTACCTTGAGAATATCTGAGACGATGGTGCTTGGACCGCGAGAAGAGAAAGAAACAGCGAGAGGAGCTCTCTGATTAGAAATTTCCTCACTTTTCAGAACAGTCGCTTTTGGTTCTCTGCACATAACACACACACACGAAAAAAAATCAATAATTAAAAGGTTTGAGAATTTGAAGTATGTAGCGTATAGAACATAGATTAAACCGTTACTTTGTCGAGTTCATGTAAGTGAGAACCGATTTGTAGTCATCATCGGATAAAAAAGAGACCGGGAAAGAGCGGAGAAAAGCGTGGTCTGGTTCAGGGTTCTTAACAATGGATCCAACAGCTCCCAATTTTTGAGCTTCTATTGGACCGTCGGAAGATTCACACAGCACAATCTTTCCTTTCACGAGTTTTTTGTCCAAACACTTTGGCTCGCATAACCTGGACGAAGAAAAAAAAATTAAAATCTCATCACAAATTAGAATTCCGCGACCCAAAAAAAAAAGAACTGAGGATTTCTTGGACAGGAAGTTACTTAGCCTTATCCTCGTTACATGTACTCAAAGCAGCAGATTTCCCGGAAACCAGATGATATTTTTGTCCATTAAGATCGTATGTATTCACTGACCTTCCCTGTTTCACAAGAACATAAGAGCCAATTGGTTAAACAGACAAAGATACTATTACAATAGAGATTAGACTGTTTCTTGATACGCACGACAAGGGTTTTGCCGTCTCCAAGAACAACTTTAGCCATAAACGCACGGTTCGTGATGCTGGCGGCAACGCTAAAAACCCACGGTGCTGTGCTCGTGACCGTGCTGATTTTCGGACCTTCGTTACCGGCTGAGTTAACAGTGAGAATTCCTTTAGCCAGAGCGTGAAATGCCCCAATCGCTATAGGATCCTCATTGAACGGTGGAATGTTATCGAGCACGATGGAGATAGTTATAATGTCCACACCATCAGCGGCTGCGTCGTCAAACGCAGACATAATTGCTTCTCCGTCGCAACCTTCACCATCGCAGACTTTGTAAACGGCAATTCGTGCGGCTGGGACGCCACCTCTCGCAGTTCCATTTCCGAGCCCATAGAAGTTTGTGTCTGTCACAGGGTTTCCGGCGGCCGTCGACGCCGTGTGTGTGCCGTGTCCCGTGTAATCCCTAGCCGTCTCTTTTCGTTTAGATTCGGCTGTGTAGTCTCTTGCCCCAATGATTTTGCTGCAAATATTGAGAGATTGTGGTTTAAAGATTAAAAGGTGCAAATAAGTTTGTTCGGCGAAATTCACTAGTGAAGGTGTAAAAGTGTGTTTACTTGTTGCAGGTGAAGTTTTTTCCTCCGGCACAACTGCCCTTCCATTTCTTAGGAGAAGGACCAAAGCCATGGTCGGAGAAGCTGGCCGATTCGGGCCAGATCCCACTGTCGATGACTCCGATGATGGTATCGCTCTCAATGCTAGGGTTCCGCTTCGTCTTGCTGCCTTCTTTAAGACCAATGAAGCTCCAAGACGACGTCGTTTGGAGTTTCATTTTTCTGCTTGGGAACACAGACACAACTCTCTCCATTCCTAAGACGAACATTACATAATAATGTAAAGAGATGGAAAATACAATAACAATATACATAAACGCGCAAATAACTATTTTCTTAATTTTGATACAAAATTTTAGATTATTTTCACTAATTATCCCTATTCTTGTTATTGTGGTTGAAAACCAAACGCATCCCCGATCTAGTCTCTCTCTTATATATTTTTCTCTCTATTAAATATTTCTGTATAGAGATTAATAAAAACCCTATATATATGAAAGCACTCACCGGCTATTCTTTTTCGTTCGGACTCGGTGAGTCGTGCTGCAAACCCGTTGAAACTTCTTTTGTAGCTTCTCACCAAGCGTTTCTCGATCGAACTAGAATATAAATATCACTTTTTAGAATTATCGTAACGTTTTATCTATATATAATATTAGAACAATAGATCAATAAGACCTCTCGCCGGTGACTTCGTGAAGAATACTCATGTGATCAGACATCGGTGTGTAATCCTGTCGGGAAGGAAGTGCTCCCAAGTATACGATATATACCTGCATGGATTATCATCACCATCACTATCATCATGTATGATGGAATATGATATGAATGGTCATATATACGGACCTCATAGTGAGAAACAAGGTACCATGAAAATAATTTTACAAGAAAACGATTTTGATAATCAATGACTATAGTAATACCTGTTGATCTTCATCATCATCCTTGATTGCTGAGATTGAACTCATAAACAAGACAAGGAGACATGAGAAGAGGCAATAGAATGTTGTAGCTTTCGCCATTTCCAATCAACTAAATTAAAAGCACTCTTATTTTTTTCTTTATAAAATTTGCAAGACATGAATATAGATAGGGAGTATATATATATAGAGGTGAGATACGTCCGGTATTCAAACAAGGCCAATCAATCTCCTCTGATTGTTATTATAGTAAAATCTAGGAATTACCTTGTTTGAATAGAAAATATAATCTAATGATTAGCTTATTATGTCAATAAAAAATTTAGGTTATTAATTAATTATGATAGATACCATTGATTAGAGTCAAACATAATAATAAGTATATGATATCAATTTTTTGGTGAAGAACAATGCAAAATAATATCTTTCCCAGTTTTCTTTTGAATTATAATATCAATATTTAGAAAATAAGTATATTTGCCAATTTTCCAAATTTTTAGAAAAGAAGTATGAAATCAATTTTTTTTGTGAAGAATAATGAAAAATTATATGTTGTCTAAATATGATTTTTAGCTTTCAAATATATTAATTTTTGATTGATTTAAAAAAAAATATGATTGTGTAAATACTAAAATGTTATAAAAAGTGTAGATATATGTTTAAACTTAAAGTGTAACTATTTGAATTTTAGATTTGGGTAACAAACCGGGTTGATAGCCTGTGGTTATCCGTTTTTTTTTTAAATATCCATTTTTCGAATAGAATATGAATATTTAACAATTACCGTCCATAAAAATTGGGTCAAATAAAGGTCATTCTGAAATCCAAAGATACTCGCTTTATACTTACCCCCTTACACATACATCTGAACTTACAAATGTCTTTTTTTTTTTTTTTGGCGAAAGGGTTAACTTACAAATGTTTCTGAAACTGTCAAAAACAAATTATGAGACTTTTGAAAAGCCTTTACAATTTTCTGTACATCAATTTGCTTTTAAATATTTTTCAAATTGCAAAAAGAAATCATTCGAGTTGAACCACTATGATTTTGCACGGTTTATTTAAAATTGTACGTCAATTTGATTTTAAACTTTGTTCAATTTGCAAAAGAAATCATTTGAGCTGCACCACTTTGATTTCGCACGGTTTATTTATTCCACTTTTTCGTTATTTTTCAAGCAGATACAAATATTTGATCACATTATTTCATTTTAGGTGCATACTTATCTAGGACAACAACAACATCCGACGTTAGGAGAACAAAAGCCTCTAGCATACCCCCTCTTTCTTCTACAAAACACAGTGCAGCCTCTATCCCCTCCGCGTTCACACGGATTGAATTTCATACACTTACACTCATCCTGTTTTATTCCAAAACCTATTTATAATAATAATCATTATATCGAAATATACATTCGTAAAAACATAAAAATATGCTCATAACTACAAAATGGGAAATATAATAATAAAACAATACCAGGAAGGCTAGTAGATGTCACATGACAATGAATAGAAGATATGATGAAGAGAAAAGTTAGAACATACGTGACTAACATTTTCTTGGTGATAGCCATTTTTATGATATTCTTTGATTTTTTTTTTCCTTTTTAGGTTTTTTATATTGGATGATTATATATATATATATATATATATATATATATATATAAATAAATATACATAAAATGTAAATTTTCTGGTCAAAGATGAAGAATCTTCCAATTTAGTTCTGTAAATTTCTAGTCAAAAGATAGTAAAGAAAATAGTATTTCTTTCT
This sequence comes from Alliaria petiolata, assembly GCA_020283515.1. Taxonomy (NCBI): domain Eukaryota; kingdom Viridiplantae; phylum Streptophyta; class Magnoliopsida; order Brassicales; family Brassicaceae; genus Alliaria; species Alliaria petiolata. The sequence continues at coordinate 281,593,602 of JAHZTW010000001.1, forward strand.
TTTATAATAACAAAAGTTACACAATATAAGCAACCCATTATTATCATTATATTTTTGGGGTAAAAAAACAAATCGCACAATAAATATGAGATGTAAATTTATGTTAGACCGGAGCAGCCCCATCTAGTAAAATTTGATACGTGTGGAAGAAACAAAAGATTGGTCAAATAACCACTTTAATTGCTTTTTAAATATACATTTTCCCACTAGAAATTTTAAAGTTTAATATAGTGAACTAAATTACTTTTTCGTTAAAATGAGGCTATTTGCGGCAATTTTCTTTGTTAATTATTCTATATATATTTCAATTTAACTCATATATTTATTTTCAATTATTCATAGTATAATTGAAATATATGTCCCATCCACTTTAATTGCTCTTATCAGTAAGCACCATCAGTATAAACAACAATGGGGCTTCTCACATTATTGGTGCCATCAGACCAGATTAGATTTGCTGATGAAGGAAGTTTTGGGAAGCGATCACTGCCTGTAATAGTCACCGTGAAAGACTTCTTCTCACTTACCTTATTAAAAGAGAGCACACTAGGCGAGACCTTGACGCTGAGCTTGGATCCGTTATTTAAGACCACCTTTGATTTGTATGTTGAGTTGGGCGTACCGACATTAGTGACGGTTCTGTTGAAAGTCACGGAGAAGGAGCTACTAGATCCCTGCAATTGAGCCGACATGGATGGATAGTTGAGGTTTCTTGGTGCGATTTTGTTTTCTTTAGTGCAAGAAAATGTTCCACCGGATAGGGATTTAAGGAATTTCGCAGAGGCGTTCAAGCCGCAGAGAAAAGCGAGGTGGTCCGCTTTGTTAAATTCATAGACAAGTCCAGGATTTACAGCGGCTATTGGGTCAATATGGCCAGCTCCATAAGCAAACTCCGTTGATGCAAAGTCAGTTCCAGCAGCATTCATTGGCCAAGCTACGAGATTAGGAGATCAAGGAAAACAAAGAATTACATAAGTCAGTCAATGGTTTCTTGCTGGAGAAGAAATCCCCTTTAGGGTTTCTTGTTGAGCCAAAAAAATTTATAACTATATAAAGGATATAATTTCGCTTACCGGTCGTCATGATGGCAGATTGGATCATGGAAGGAGACCATTTGGGATGAAAACTCTTAACGTACGCGGCCACGCCTGCAACATGTGGACAAGACATCGAAGTTCCAGAGAGAATAGAGTATTTCACACGTCTGATGTCACTCTTCCTTTGAGACGGTGAAACATTAGGTGAAAAAGCAGCGAGGATCTCCACTCCTGGTGCTGTTATATCCGGCTACAACTCATACACCATGGTCTCAACCTCAGACCGGGAAAAAAAAGAGAACCAATATCATAACAAGTTATGTATATACCTTGAGAAGATCAACAGCTATAGTGTTTGGACCACGAGAAGAGAAGGAAGCGACTTTAGGAGCTGTCTGATTAAAGACTGCTTCAGTTTTTAGAATAGTCGCTTTCGGGGACCTGAGAAAACAAACATAGAGATAAAGAGAATCTAGAGCACATGTAAAGAGGAATTAGTTAAGAAACAGAGAGAAGGTTGTTTCTTACTTTGTAGAGTTAATGTAAGAGACGAGAGAGTCAAAGTCATATTGTGAGAGAACAGAGACGGGCAAAGATTTGACCAAGGCACAGTCATTTTTAGGGTTCATAAGAATGACTGCAACAGCTCCATTTGATTGAACTTCGTCTATATTAAAGTCTTCCGGTTGACGACACAATAGGATCTTCCCCTTCACGAGGGATTGATCTAAACACCCTTTCCCACATGCCCTTAAATACAAGTCCCATCACCAACTATAAGTTAGAAAGTATTTCCATGTTATTCGCACTAAAAACGGTGTTTCTTGGGAAGGAAGGAACTTACTTGGCGGATTCCTCCTCGCAAGTAGATAAACCTGCTGATTTTCCATACACCAGAGGGTATTTCTTTCCTTTCAGATCGAAAGTGTTCACTGACTTCCCCTGTAGAGAACCGTCATTGGTAACTAAAGTGACAAAAGATTACTAGGATCATGGAAATAAGAACGTTTCTTGCTACTTACGACAAGTGTCTTGCCATCTCCGAGAACAACTTTGGTGACAAACCCACGGTTTGTGGTGCTGGCTGCAACGGTTAACATCCACGGCGCTACGGATTGGACCGTACCCGCTTTTGGACCACTATTACCGGCTGCATTCACGGTGAGAATCCCCTTGGCCATAGCGTGAAAAGCTCCGATTGCGATCGGGTCCTGTCTGTACAGCACTGGGGTACCAGGCGCGAGAGAGATGGTGATGATATCCACACCATCGGCGATTGCGTCATCAAACCCAGACAATACATCTGCCGAACTACATAAGCCGGGGCAGACATTATAAGCGGCGATTCTAGAGGCCGGAACACCACCTCTTACTGTTCCATTGCCGAGTCCAAAGAAGCTTATGTCCTCAACTGCGTTTCCAGCCGCCGTGGACGCAGTGTGTGTACCGTGGGCATCATGACCCCTAGCACCTTTTCCTGTGTAGCCTCTTGCCCCAATCAACTTGCTGAAAAATAATGGAGAGAGCAGATTTTATCTAAAACAAGTTTTTTTTTTTAAGAGAGAAACTATGGTTTAGAATATTTCAAACTTATTTAAAAATTTTAGTAATAAAAAGAAAGAATTCAAATTTATTTCAATAGAAAACTTTTTTTGTTTTTTTCATATATTTATTTTGTAAAGTGTAAACGCAAACTGAGTTTCTTTTTCCGTTGTGGTTAACAAGTGACAATTTTCTTTTTAAAAAGAGAAACATTTCTAGTTGGGAGTCTATTTGTCAATATACACATCAAAATATAAACGTATACGCAAACACAAACATAAACAAACAATATAGGACAAAGATATTTTACTTGTTGCAAGTGAAGTTTTTGCCTCCGGAACAAACACCTTTCCATTTCTTTGGAGGTGGACCAAAGCCTTTGTCGGAGAAGCTTTCGGATTCCGGTGTGATCCCATTATCGATGACCCCAATAATGGTATCGCTCTCCACGGTCGGGTTCCGCTTCGTCCTCTTTCCTTCCTTTAGCCCCATGAAATCCCAAGACGTCGTCGTTTGGAGTTTAAATTTTTTGTTCGGGAACACGGACACAACTCCCTCCATTTCTAAGTATCAATGGAACACCATGAAGGTATATAAGAGCATGAACAATGGTGTATCGTAACTTACATTCTTAAGTAATTAAAGCTCAAAAATAAATAAAAATTTGAGTTTTATTAGAAAATTGGATCTTAAAGAAAAATTTTAAGTCATGTTTAAGATATGTATCTTAGTGACACGTGTTTGAAGGAGAGTCGATCGGTAAAATAAAACTTTTTTTTATGTTTCAATAAATCAAATAAATTTTTCATAAAATAAAAAAAAATCACAATTTTTTTTATTAAAGACCTCATCAAAAGTTTTACCATTGGAAGAGAAAAAATAAATTAGAAATTATTAAATCCACAATAAAAAATTGCTAAGAAACTTACATGAGATTTACCATTGTACATGCTCTAAAGTTCTAAAAATAATTAGTTTATCTATATGTTCACGGTTGTCACTAATTTTGACTCCAGTGACATTTAGCATTAATGTGATTTGCCTAATTTTATTATTTTCTCTTTTCACTAAGATAATTACATACAAGCTTCCCTGATATACAAATGTAAATATGATGTCACAAATCATATTCTAACTCACATACTTATAATCAAAACGATTCATTTCATTGTATATTTGTATTATAAGATTAATCAGGTCGAAGAACACTCACTAGCTACTCTTTCTCGTTCTGAATCGGTTAGCCTGGCCGCGAACCCGTTGAAACTCCTTTTATAACTTCTCACCAATCGATCCTCAGTCGAACTAGAATATATAACGACCGAGCCATTATTGTAAGTGTTAGAATCTTTGTAACGATTTTTTACATTAATTATAACTACTTGATATGATTAGAAGATAATTAAATCATACCTCTTTCCAGTTACCTCTTGAAGAATATTCATGTGAACAGACATTGGTGTGTAGTCTCCACTAGACGGAAGTGATCCCATGTAGACGACATATACCTTTTAATAAATTATCAACATCATGTATGATGGATCAATGATCATAGATATATATATATACAACTAATCGATTAACTACAATAAATTACCTGTTGGTCTTGTGGATCATTTGTGACTCCTGAGACTGAACTCAAGAACAAGGCAAGGAGGCAAGAGAAAACTACTCGTTTACCCATTTTTCTATATTATCTAAAGTTAATTCTCTAATTTCGATGGAGATCAATATGAAAGGATGTATATACATATATAGTAGAGAGTTAGATCATGCATGAACCGTGACACTGTGTAAAGATTCTTACAAAATCTATATAGAAACAACTCTAGTATTGCATTGACTAAAAAATCTAATTTGATAGTATATCTAATGATACCATTGTATTTTTACACTTTTAGGAAACAAATCTAGGTTTTTTTGGATAAAAATAATAATGTCTCCTTTTAAAACACCAATAAAGCTGTCAATTATAAGTGCCATCCAGACCAGATTAGATTTGGAGACGAGCCAGATAATTAAGTCTACCACACGACATTCTCACTCACTTTTATAAACAACAATGGGGCTTCTCACATTATGGGTGCCATCAGACCAGATTAGATTTGCTGATGAAGGAAGTTTTGGGAAGCGATCACTGCCTTTAGTGTCTGTCTCTTATACACATCTAGATGTGTATAAGAGACAGATTCGGGCCAGATCCCACTGTCGATGACTCCGATGATGGTATCGCTCTCAATGCTAGGGTTCCGCTTCGTCTTGCTGCCTTCTTTAAGACCAACGAAGCTCCAAGACGACGTCGTTTGGAGTTTCATTTTTTTGCTTGGGAACACAGACACAACTCTCTCCATTCCTAAGACGAACATTACATACTAATGTAAAGAGATGGAAAATACAATAACAATATAATACATAAACGCGCAAATAACTATTTTCTTAATTTTGATACAAAACTTCGATTATTTTCACTAATTATTCCTATATTCTTGTTATTGTGGTTGAAAACCAAACGCATCCCGATCTAGTCTCTCTTTTATTTATTTTTCTTTCTAATAAATATTTCTGTATAGAGATTAATAAAATTAAAAACCTATATATATATATGAAAGCACTCACCAGCTATTCTTTTTCGTTCGGACTCGGTGAGTCGTGCTGCAAACCCGTTGAAACTCCTTTTGTAGCTTCTCACCAAGCGTTTCTCGATCGAACTAGAATATAAATATCACTTTTTAGAATTATCGTAACGTTTTATCTATATATATAATGTTAGAACAATAGATCAATAAGACCTCTCGCCGGTGACTTCGTGAAGAATACTCATGTGATCAGACATCGGTGTGTAATCCTGTCGGGAAGGAAGTGCTCCCAAGTATACGATATATACCTTCATGGATTATCATCAGCATCAGTATCATCATGTAATGATGGAATATGGATGGTCATATATGGACCTCACAGTGAGAAACAAGGTATCATGAAAATAATTCTACAAGAAAACTACCGATTTTGATAAACAATGACTATAGTAANTAAAGATTGCCTCAGTTCTTAGAATAGTAGCTACCGGAGAACTGAGGAAAAACTCTTCGTTTGAGTTTAAAATTTGCAAAAATATTTTGTGAAAAACTAAAACATGTTTAATTATTCAAAAATTTGTAATTTGTAATTTTTGTTTCTTCTTTCTCATGCAAACGTAAACGCAGACATTGTATATGAAACAACTGAATCCTAAATAAGAAGAATCCAAAGCACATAGCCTGAGAACAGAGAATAGGATGTAACCTTTCGGACTTAATGTAAGAAATGAGAGAGTTAAAGTCTTCTTGTGATAAAGTAGAGAGGGGCAAAGAGGTGACGAGGGCAGTGTCTGGTGTAAGGTTGATAGAAATTCCTGCAACAGCTCCATTTACTAGAGCTTCATGTGAATCCGTGGAATTGCACACCACCACTTTTCCTTTCACGAGAGATTCTTGAAGACACCCTTCTTCACATCGCCTGAAAAAAAAAAGTCTCAATCATCATCAATTTTGACATATGAATCTCTTTCTAGGTCATATGCATGAAAATGATGTTTCCTGTTGAGGAAGTTACTCGGCCGATTCCACGCTGCAAACAGACGAATTGGAAGCGGATTTTCCGTACACCAGAGGATACACTGTTCCATTTAGTTCAAACGTGTTCACTGATTTTCCCTGTTTCATATAAAGAAAATGAAAAGAAGAGACAAAGACAAGATGATAGAGAGAAACAAGAAAAAGTTTTCTTGATACGTACGACAAGTGTTTTGACATCACCCAGAACAACTTTGGTGACAAATGCACGATTGGTGTTGCTGGCGGCAACCGTGAATACCCATGGAGCTACGCTCTCTAGCGTTCTCGCTTCCGGACCGCTGTTACCGGCTGAATGCACAGTGAGAATCCCTTTGGCCATAGCGTGAAAAGCCCCGATAGCGATCGGGTCCTCTTCAAAAGGTGAGGCGTATCCTAATCCCATGGAGATGCTGATGATGTCAACACCATCCGCAATCGCATCATCAAACGCGGACAAAATACTATCGGAGCTACACCCTAACCAGGTGCAAACTTTGTAAGTGGCAATTTTTGAGGCCGGAACGCCACCTCTCACGGTTCCATTGCCAAGTCCATAAAAGCTCGTGTCCGCGACAGCGTTTCCAGCCACCGTGGACGCTGTATGTGTACCATGGCCTGTAGAGTCCCTAGATCCTTCGCTTGTGTAGTCCCTTGCACCTATCAACTTGCTGCAATATAACAAAACAGATCATTTTTAGAGTGTATGTGAATTCTGTAGTGGTAAATGAACAAAGAACGGGAATCAATCATTTGGTTCATTAAAGAAGTTAGTTACTTGTTGCAGGTGAAGTTTTTGCCGCCGGAGCAAACACCAATCCATTTCTTTGGAGGAGGACCAAAGCCTTTGTCGGAAAAGCTTTCGGATTCCGGCGTGATCCCACTGTCGATGATTCCGATGATAGTATCACTCTCCACGGCCAGGTTCCGATTCGTCTTATTTCCTTCCTTTAACCCCATGAAGTCCCAAGAGTTCGTTGTTTGGAGTTGTAGATTCTTGTTAGGGAATACAGACACAACTCCTTCCATATCTAAGAAAAAAACATAAAGGGACTAACCTTAGAAAATAAATCATTATATATCTTTTAACTACAACAATTAAAAATAAATAAACTGTTGCAATTTTTATCTTTAGAACAATGATATTTATAAAGGGAACGAAAGGCAAACCAGAAAATCTTAATGATGGTCGATCCAGTTCGACTACGGATCAATTGGATTTTAAAGCATTTCAAGTGTAAAGAACTTGATCCGAGAACCGGTCGGATCGTGAGTTTTTTTCCGGGTCGTGTGTTTTACCAGGTTGAAAAGGGTCAAATAAGCCAGGGTAAAGTATATAACTGGACCAGATTATGGACCGGGTTGCGGATTTACCGGTCCCGGCCGTGTTCGAAAACACTGCTTTAGAGTTTACTCTATCTCGTAGGACACTCACTGGCTATTCTTTCTCGCTCTGACTGAGTGAGTCGGGCCGCGAATCCATTGAAACTCCTCCTGTAACTTCTTACCAAGCGACCTTCGTTCGAACTAGAGGTATTAGATGTTTCACTTGTTAGAGTATTCATACCGATAACTCTATTTAAGTATTATAACTATGACTAGAGAATGATGTAATTAATATATACCTCTCCCCGGTGATTCCTTGAAGAATATTCATGTGATCGGACATTGGTGTGTAGACCTCTCTAGACGGAAGTGCACCCATGTAGACGACATACACCTTCATTGATTATGATGGTCATCATCATTATCATGATGTATGATATTGGTTGATCATATGGCAAGAAACAAAATATGATGATAGGACTGTAATTATACCTGTTGGTCTTGATTATTATCTATGACTGCTGAGACTGAACACAAGAACAAGACAATGAGACAGGAGAAGAGGCTAAAGAAAGCTGGTAGATTCTCCATTTTTTCTAGAAAAACAATTAAAATTCAATGTAAGACTTAAACTTTTTATGTAGATATAAATCAACACGAAATTTTATATACTGTATTAGGATCATGCAAAAACCATGCCAAAAAACTGAACAAAAAATTCGTATAAAAAAAGTCATTTGGTCAAGCAAGCAAAAATGGAAACAAAACTCATTAAATAAAAAATATTATCAACAACATTCCTCTTTCTGCCCAAGAAAATAAAAAATCATTGATATCACGTTCCATGACCTACGTCACGTACCACAAATACTGTGCCACAACCCCACACGACGAGGCAACAAAGGAAATTAATTATTCTGCTATGTCTGTGTAAGGATTCCACAATTGATTTTTTTTGTTAAAATAATAATAATACGACTGCATAATTCAATCTTATTTATAATAAGATTTTAATTTTTAAACATCCAAAGTGACTAATTAGCATGATCATGACACATGACAATTTAATCGACCAAATTTTGAAATGTGTCATGATTTAATTTTATTTTAAAATAAAATTTTAGTTTATGAAATCTTACAATAAAATACTATTTCTAAACAAATAAGGAATAATTTAAAAAATAAAACAAAAACAAAAGTAAATAAAAAAAATTTTGAACTTAGAAGCAGTTAGTAAATTGAAATTATAAGAGAAGTTAATAAACAGAGAAAACCACAAAACTAAAAAAAACTTTACCTATTATGTTTTGATAATGAAAATTAGACTTTAAAAACAATTTATAATACGATTTTAATTTTTTAAAATTTGTTAAAACATAAATATCATCAACGAAACAATGGGGGCTTATTGGATTATGAATTTGAATTTATTGTTAATGATTTTAGATTTGGTTGGATTTTGATAAAATTTATAGATTTTGTGTGATTTTAGTAATTTCTTAAAAGTAATTAAAAATCTAAAACTAAGATTTGGAAAGACTTTTAAGAGAAATTTTAATGTATTTTGTATGACAAAAAAAAAATAGAAACAAAAAAATAGCATAAACGTGATTTTAGTGATACTAGTCACATTCATGGTCATCACTTTCATCACCATTAAAAAAAAAAGTTCATCACCATGGAAAATAAAATGTTTGTGTTGAGACAAGCCAATAATAGCTTTCTCCAACTTGAAAAACAAAATCGTAGATGAATAAACTAGCATGGTAAAACATCACTTTCCACATGTCTCATGGCTGATACCCATCGTCATTAGCATGTGCCCACATATTAGCAGCAATATTAACAGAGAAAATTTTAAAAATTAATGGCAGTGGTACCTGGTTTTTTTTTAGTTTTTTTAGTGTTTTCACATGAGATGCATATATATAAATAAACGTATCTAAACCTACTTCAACAAAAAATGAGATAAATCATAAAAAAAAAAATCTTTTGAAATTATCACCTATGTAGATGAGATTTGTTGATCTAGTTTTATAACTAAAAACTTGTAGTCAAATACTTTGAAATCTTTTCAGATTTAATTTGTTTTAATATTGAAAATGATCCAATAACCCCAGATTTTTTATGATTTTGTGAAATTATCAATTGAATAATGGTGGATTGTGAATTGTTTTGAATAACTTGGGAAGAATTCTATATCTAATAACATAGGATTTTAGAAAACATTTAAGAATTTCACATCCAATAACACTGGATTTTAGAAAAAATTGAAGTCTCTCAAAATCTTTGATCCAATAAGCCCCCCAATAAGTTTAAGAGTATAAATTAACAAGAACAATTATTTTAAAATACAAGTCTTTTGAAAATAAAAGACAAATAAAGAAAATTATTAATTTTATTTGTAAAAATTATCTATATATTTTAGTTATAGACTAAACTAAAAATACAAACCCAAAACATGTGTATCTATCTTATTATATAAATTTGGATGCATCAAAATTAGGTTTTTAACACGTGTCAAGTTAATCGATTAAATTTTGACATGTGTCAAGTTAATTGATTAGATTTTGACACGTGTTAAAAAAATTTAACCAATTAGACTTTAACATAATGTTTACATAAATCTAAAAATTAGTTTTAAAAACAAAAAAAGAAATTAAATTTCTTTTATGTTTTTCAAATAGATTAAGGATATTGTATAATCGATTACTAATACTAAAATAAATAAAAAATCAAAATGTTAAATATGGAAATTAAGAAAAAAAAAATAAGTTTCTTTTATATTTTTCATTTAAGTTAAGGAAATTGTATGATAAATTATTAGTACTAAAACAAAAACAAAAAGTCAAAAAGATAAATAAGAAAGTCAAGAAAAATAATTTTTTTAAATGTTTTTCAATGTTAGAATAGATTTAATCATTTTAATTATCTGTTTGATTTGCTACGGTTCACACTTCGAATTTACCATAAATTAACATTATTATTTGAGATTGAAAACACAATCATGATATTTTTATTATGAGTAAAATATATTACTAGTAGATAAAACTTTATATTAAAAAATTATGCAATCAAATAATAACCTAAAAAGAATATGATTAAAATAAAATAAAAAATTTTAAAAATAATAAACTTCAATGGAAATCTAAAATAAAAACAAAAGTAAATAAAATTAACTTTAATTTAGAAAAATATACAATCTTATTATATAAAGTTTGATGTTTAAAAATTGCTAATTAACATGATTGGGATACGTGTTAAAGTATATCGATCAATATTTGACATTATTGAATAAATTTTGTTTGAGAATTTAGAATTTCTATTTGTAATTTTTAAGACAAAATAAATATTATTTTATTTTATGAAACCCCTATCTGGGAATAGTAATAAATTTTTTAATTACAAAATATGAAAATAAAAATAAATAAATAAATTTTATGTTTATTTTTACATTTTACTTTTCTTCACAAGTGATCGGATTTCATTTTCAAATAATGTTTAACCGGTTTATAATATATGCGGGTACTGTTCTAATTGTATATAATTTTTTTAGCGTAGCATGTACATGATTTGCTAGGATAAGATTTTTTAGTTTTTTTTTTGTCAACAGACATAAGAAAAAAATTATATCGTAATCATATATTTAAAAGTAGACCAATTGTCTCTATTCCCAATATAAAACCCTAATAAAATCAGATATGGGTTTATATAATATGAAAATAACATTTTGAATATTCAAACATGTATATATATGTACCATATAATATGGTTAACAAATAGTTTTTGCATCCAATGTCTTATATCAAAAACTATTTGTTAACCATATTATATGGTACAAATAATATGGAACAGGTTAACAGAGAGAAGAACCAAATTGCAGATCTATTAGCTAAATAAGCTCATGATATAAGTGAAAAGCTCTCTTGAATAACATTACAAAAAACGAGGCTTTTAACGTCACTTGTTCTATGGGTTAACGTTAACGTCATTAACAAACAGAACCTAGCAATATGGCGTCAGTTTGCTAACTGACTTATTATGGGGCGACGCAAACTAACAGACGCCAAGCCGCTTCTTACTTATCTAACAACGTTAAAAAGGGGACGTCTTCTAACGTATCTCTTGTGGTGTGTAACCTATTGAAGAATAACCATGTGTCAGAGATATTAAAATAGTGGAGTTACGGAAGTATCATGAGAGATCAATGCCTTGATTTAAGGGATTTTGAATGCTTTAAGAAAATTTTGGTATAGAATCACGAAGAAGATTTAGAGTCGCGTGCATCCAATTTCTAGTTATCGTTGGGGGAAGAAATGAAGATGGGCCAGCAACACTCTTTATCGTTGGATCTCTCGCTATGTTAGGATACAATCTAGCTTTGATTAGACATCCATATTGTTAGAATTCTACCAAGTTTAGACTTCATAATCTTTATCGGAAAACTTGTAACTATAGATATATTTTCAATTAATGGTATCACTTTAAAAAAATTTAGAAATGAAGTGTGGTATATCAGAGTTCTAGGATTTGCGTAAGTTCGCATCAAATTACATATTTCTATCTATTTGCGAGAAAAGTATGAAGAATCTTGAATTCTTAACTCAACAATCAAATTTATAATAAGCGAAGAGGCACATATCTTTTTTATACTAAAGTGAAATCCAACTTAACAGCCTAATCCATGTCAAGTCGTCAACCTAAGCGGCTGAAATTGTTTTTTGTTAAACCTCCAATCGTAATCGTTTTTTTTTGTTTTCATAGTAATTTGTAATCGTATTTATCGTTTCATTCACTTGTGTATACCGTTTTGATTTGATATTTTAAAGAACTCAGGTTGATTTGAACAAAAAATAAAGAAAAGAACACAATTAATATCTGGATTATCTCATTTGCATGTCCTAATACATCAAGTCATCAACATACAGACGAAGCCAAGACATCATAGAGCACTATAATAGAACTAAAACATAGAATAAAGAAATATAAAAACAACAATAATGATTTATATATGATGATGGTTAACTGATGATGCCTCATTAGTGATGATAACTCGCTTTTTAGCAGGTTAAACAAAGCCTAAAGCATAGTTTTATGTCATTGCAATACTTCAGGTTATCAATCCAAATTGGGTAGTGAAAGGTACCAAGAATACAAGAGCCTATAGTAAAGCTAAGCAGATTCGGATAAATGGGGGAACAATTCTGTGAAAACTATTTAGGGTCATTAAACAGACACAAAAACTATTTTAAAATCCCTACTGAAGGGTTATACAACTAGTAGACGACTTCTAAGCAATTAAACAACCACTCTACTAATTTTACAAATTCAAAACCTAAAACCGGATTATTTGNGTGATCGGATTTCATTTTCAAATAATGTTTAACCGGTTTATAATATATGCGGGTACTGTTCTAATTGTATATAATTTTTTTAGCGTAGCATGTACATGATTTGCTAGGATAAGATTTTTTAGTTTTTTTTTTGTCAACAGACATAAGAAAAAAATTATATCGTAATCATATATTTAAAAGTAGACCAATTGTCTCTATTCCCAATATAAAACCCTAATAAAATCAGATATGGGTTTATATAATATGAAAATAACATTTTGAATATTCAAACATGTATATATATGTACCATATAATATGGTTAACAAATAGTTTTTGCATCCAATGTCTTATATCAAAAACTATTTGTTAACCATATTATATGGTACAAATAATATGGAACAGGTTAACAGAGAGAAGAACCAAATTGCAGATCTATTAGCTAAATAAGCTCATGATATAAGTGAAAAGCTCTCTTGAATAACATTACAAAAAACGAGGCTTTTAACGTCACTTGTTCTATGGGTTAACGTTAACGTCATTAACAAACAGAACCTAGCAATATGGCGTCAGTTTGCTAACTGACTTATTATGGGGCGACGCAAACTAACAGACGCCAAGCCGCTTCTTACTTATCTAACAACGTTAAAAAGGGGACGTCTTCTAACGTATCTCTTGTGGTGTGTAACCTATTGAAGAATAACCATGTGTCAGAGATATTAAAATAGTGGAGTTACGGAAGTATCATGAGAGATCAATGCCTTGATTTAAGGGATTTTGAATGCTTTAAGAAAATTTTGGTATAGAATCACGAAGAAGATTTAGAGTCGCGTGCATCCAATTTCTAGTTATCGTTGGGGGAAGAAATGAAGATGGGCCAGCAACACTCTTTATCGTTGGATCTCTCGCTATGTTAGGATACAATCTAGCTTTGATTAGACATCCATATTGTTAGAATTCTACCAAGTTTAGACTTCATAATCTTTATCGGAAAACTTGTAACTATAGATATATTTTCAATTAATGGTATCACTTTAAAAAAATTTAGAAATGAAGTGTGGTATATCAGAGTTCTAGGATTTGCGTAAGTTCGCATCAAATTACATATTTCTATCTATTTGCGAGAAAAGTATGAAGAATCTTGAATTCTTAACTCAACAATCAAATTTATAATAAGCGAAGAGGCACATATCTTTTTTATACTAAAGTGAAATCCAACTTAACAGCCTAATCCATGTCAAGTCGTCAACCTAAGCGGCTGAAATTGTTTTTTGTTAAACCTCCAATCGTAATCGTTTTTTTTTGTTTTCATAGTAATTTGTAATCGTATTTATCGTTTCATTCACTTGTGTATACCGTTTTGATTTGATATTTTAAAGAACTCAGGTTGATTTGAACAAAAAATAAAGAAAAGAACACAATTAATATCTGGATTATCTCATTTGCATGTCCTAATACATCAAGTCATCAACATACAGACGAAGCCAAGACATAATAGAGCACTATAATAGAACTAAAACATAGAATAAAGAAATATAAAAACAACAATAATGATTTATATATGATGATGGTTAACTGATGATGCCTCATTAGTGACCATCAAGTATAAACAACAATGGGACTTCTGACATTATGAGTCCCATCAGACCAGATTAGATTTGCAGACGAAGGCAGTTCAGAGTCGAGATCCCTTCCTGTAACAGTTACCTTGAACGATTGCTTCTCGTTGACCGTCTTAAAAGACAGAACACTAGGCGTGACCATGACGCTGAACTTAGATCCGTGACCCGCCACTACCTTTGATGTGTATGTAGACTTCGGTGTACCAACATTGGTGACGGTTCTGTTGAAAGTTACAGTGAAGGAATTGTTAGAACTTGACAATTGAGCCGACAATGAAGGATAGTTGAGGTTTCTTGGTAAGATTTCTTTTTCTTCGGAACAAGTGACTCTTTCACCGGAGATGATTTTAAGGACATTTGAAGTGTAGTTCAAGCCGCAGAGAAAGGCGATGTGGTCTGCTTTGTCCAATTCATAGACGAGTCCGGGATTTAACGCGGCTATTGGGTCGACATGTCCAGCTCCATATGCAAACTCAGTCGATGAAATGCCAGCTCCAGTAGCATTTACCGGCCAAGCTGCAAAGATTAGTTAGGAAACCATATAAGAATAGAGTGTCAACAACGGTTACTTGTGGGACAAGAAAGGAAAAAATGAGATATCGGTTTTCCTTACCGGTTGTCATGATGGCAGATTGAATCATGGAAGGAGACCATTTAGGGTAAAACGTTTTGACGTATGCAGCCACACCTGCAACGTGCGGACAAGACATGGAAGTTCCAGAGAGAACAGAGTACTTCACATGTCTAGGGTCATTTGCAGATGGTTCACCATCAGGTGAATATGCAGCGAGTATCTCCACTCCCGGTGCTGTTATATCCGGCTGAAATTCATCCACCATTGTCTCTCAGATCGGAGAAATAAACAGAACCAAAATCATAAATGTTTTGTATATAAGTATATATACCTTGAGAATATCAACAGCGATGGTGTTTGGACCGCGAGAAGAGAAGGAACCAATAACGGGAGATGTCCGATTGAAGATTGCTTCAGTTTTTAGAACAGCCGCTTGTGGAGAACTGAGAAAAACAAAAACTCATTTCAGGATAAAGATGGAGCATCTTGGAGCAGATGTATAAGGTTATAGAAGATGGTTGTTTACTCTGCGGACTCAATGTAAGAGACGAGAGAGTCAAAGTCGTTTTCTTGTAAAGCAGAAGCAGGTAAATGGTCAATAAAGGCGACGTCTGGCTTAAGGGATTTGTAAATTATTGCAATAGCTCCAACTGATTCAGCTATTTTCAAACCACCCGGACTACCACACACTAAGATCTTTCCCTTCACAAGTGATTCTTCTAGACACCCTGTCCTACAAAGCCTGAAAATATATTGATCTAATCACATTAGAAATGTGAAAGAAACAAAAAAAAGTTTAGGTCATGAGTATTAAGATAGTGTTTCTTGGGGAGGAAGTTACTCTGCGGATTCTGCGCTGCAACCAGACGAAGCAGCAGATTTTCCGTACATCAATGGGTACTTCTTTCCTTTCATATCGAAAGCATTCACTGATTTCCCCTGTTAAGAACATTCATTGGTAGTTAAAAACGGACAAAGACACTATGAGGATAGAAATGAGAGTGTTACTTGGTACTTACGTCAAGTGTCTTGCCGTTTCCCAGAACAACTTTGGTGACAAATCCACGGTTCGTGGTACTGGCTCCAGCGGTTAACATCCACGGAGCTACAGCGGAGACTGTGCTATCTTTCGGACCGCTGTTACCAGCAGAAACAACAGTGAGAATTCCTTTGGTCATAGCGTGGAAAGCTCCGATCGCGATCGGGTCATTTTCGAACATGACCGCTTTTTTATCCCCAATAGAGATGCTGATGAGGTCCACACCATCAGAAATAGCGTCATCGAACGCAGACAAGAGAGCTTCCGAGCTACACCCTGTCGGGTCACAAACTTTGTAAGCGGCGATTCTAGAGGCCGGAACGCCTCCTCTTACCGTTCCATTGCCGAGTCCAAAGAAGCTAGTGTCCACGACTGCGTTTCCAGCCGCAGTGGACGCCGTGTGTGTACCGTGGCCATCATAATCCCTAGCACCGTCGCTTGTGTAGTCTCTTGCCCCAATCAACTTACTGAAAGGTAATAAACAGATCAACAATATTAACATTTATTTTTGTAATCATAAGAATGAATGTCGAAATTCAAACTAATTTCTAGGTGTTTCTCCAAAATACATCTCTAGCCTCGACTAATAGTAAAAGATTAGTTTTAAGAGACTTACTTGTTACAGGTGAAATTTGCGCCACCGGAACAAACACCTTTCCATTTCTTAGGAGGAGGACCAAAGCCTCTGTCGGAAAAGCTTTCGGATTCCGGCAAGATCCCAAAGTCGAAGACTCCGATAATGGTATCACTTTCCACAATCAAGTTCCTTTTCGTCCTCGTGCCTTCCTTTAAACCCATGAAGTCCCAAGACGCAGTCGTTTGGAGTTGTAACTTCTTGTTCGGGAACACAGACACAACTCCCTCCGTTTCTAAGGAAAACATAAAAATGGGTTTAGTTAACTTTTCAAAACATAACCGGTCGTATAAATTTGTCTCGGTCGAAGAACACTCACTGGCTATTCGGTCTCTTTCTGACGCAGTGAGTCGAGCAGCGAAACCGTTGAAACTCTTCTTGTAACTTCTCACCAAACGACCCTCGATCGAACTAGAGTATACATCACTTGTTAGAATCTTCATAACAATATTTAAATTGATTATAACTAATCATGATTAGATAATTAACTAACTAAAGAGAAATCACACCTTTCTCCAATGACCTCTTGAAGAATACTCATGTGATCAGACATTGGTGTGTAGTCCACTCGAGAAGGAAGTGAACCCATGTAGACGATATACACCTTCATCGATATAATAATCACCATTGTCATCATGACATATCATGTGTAAGGGACGGTCATACGGAGAAACAAGAGATCATGATAATACCTGTCTATCTTCAGGATCATCTGTGACTGCTGAAACTGAACTCAAGAACAGGACTAGGAGACAAGAAAGGAGGCAAGAGGAAGCTGCTCGTGATTTCGCCATTTTCTTATAAAATGAATTACAGGTTACTGCAACTTTCTTATAATTTATTTGGAGATTGACATGATGAAAAGATGTATATATACGAGAGATCATACATGCACCTCGTCAAATTAAAAGAATCTAAATTCCATTCCTCTGATTTTTTGTCTTTATTGTTATAAATAAAATCAACTTTTACCATACTTGATTCTATTGGTATCTGTATCAATTAAATTGTGACATTGTGTTCACATTTTTAGGATAGGGATCTAACAGCTAATTGAACTCAATTTCTCTTCTTTTTTTTGGTATCAAATCTCAATTTCTCTTTGGTTTTCGATTTTCTTACTGAAAAAAAAAATGAAATGGAGAAAGATTAAAAAAAAAAGAATTACAACTGATTTTTTTTTCTAGTTTCATTTAAATTACTGAACATTTAGTTTTCTAAAACGTTCTTGGTGGAAAAAAATATGAATGAAAGATCCCACTGAATTGAATTGGATCCATGAATCTAAGAAATAGTGAGAATTCTTGATCTCTCTCACTATTTCTCTTAATTCGAAAATCCAGGAGTGAGACTATACATATTATTTACTACGTGGTAAAAGTATTGGAGTTTATTTATTAAGGTAGTTTAATTGGCTGATACGGTGAATGAACGTTACATATCGTCACATGAAAGTTATGTTATTTATTACGTTTTATTTCAGTCAATGACTCAATGTATTGAACCTTGTTTCAGGTGTAATTAACCGTAATGAATATGATACATAATAACTACTCCCTCCGTTTCACAAAGAATGTCGTTTTAAGTTTTGATTTCTATTTCACAAAGAGTGTCGTTTTGTATTTTCAATGCAAAACTATAAACAAAAATCCAATTTTAACCTTATTATATTAGTGTATTAATTAGAAAAAGAAATTTATTTAGTGTATTAATAAGGGATAGAATAGACTTTCTATTAGATTTCTTAATATGTGTGAAAATGAATAGAATGACACTCTTTGTGAAACAGAAAGAGTAACTAGTTTTTTAACACAAAAAGACAGTGATAAGTGATAACTAATAAGTTAACCAAGTGGTGGTGGTCTAGTAGTTCCCACTTGAGGAGGAGTTGTCTGGATCGATTCTCCTCAAGCGTGGAATTGTTAAATCATTTCCATTTAGCCACACGGATATGAGCATTTGTTTTCGGCCCATTTGAATATCCGGAGAGAAGGTCTATCCATGGGATGCACCTCCCCCAGGGATTAGTCTGGACCCTTTCATAAATCTAGGATTTCCTGAGTTATATATATATAAAAAAAAAGATAACTAATAAGTTAACAATTCATAAGGAACCGTGAGAAATGTGTCTCAAACTTGTAGGAATTGGTAGATGGGATTTTAAGATTGTTAAAATTTTATATTTTATTGTTGTTAGTTAATAAATTCTGACAATTTTAACAAACTTTATTTTTATAAGTTTATAGATTCTAACATTTTTAATAAAATTCATTGCTACAAATCTAATAATTTTCAAATTCTATTCAACATCTTTGTTATATAAAATGTTCGATTTTCATTAATTCTCTAAACACAACTTTCAAAATACTATGTCTATCCTATAATTTTTTTTTTTCAAATTCAAAATTTTAAAATTGTTATAATATAAATTTTTTTGATAGTATTTTTAAAATACACAAACTTTTTTTTTAAATACACAAACTTTTATGCAAATTGAACACATCTTTCAACTCTTAAAGTCAATAAACTCTATTTAAATATAACTTCCACACTAAGACCACCTTGGGGTCTTTCATGAATAAAAAAAAATGAAAAAAGAGAAAAAGGAAGAGAGAGAAGTAACCTAATTTTCTTCAAAAAAAAAAAAAAGGCTCATCAGTCTAGCGAAGACGTGAAGACGGAAAAAAATCCGTCATGGTGGCAAGTGGCTCTGAAAGGTGAGAAATTTTGGAGTGTGTCAATGCTACGGATCGCCTCTCTTATCTAAAACTATAGCATTCTCATTTGGATCACCTTTCAGAGCCCATGTTTTCCAGTTTGTCTATTTTTATTGATTCATCTTTGTGACAGATTCTTCTGATGTTTTCATTAGGGAGAATAATAACGAAGCTGATATGATATTTTTAGGGTTTCCTATCACTCGTCACGTGTGATATGCGACTTACTTGACAATTCCAACATCGAAAAGACAATGAGAGGATTGAGGAACATGCATGTCCAATGAGAAACACAACAGTTTAACTATATCAGTCGATGTCCTAATATATAGGAAGTCGAGAAAACATAGAGCAATAGTATAACTAAAACATTGAATGTTATAACAACAAATACTAAGAACTTATGATGGCCATGTGGTGGTAATCATGACGACGGCTATGGTGATAATGATGTGAAGATACCAGCATAAACAACAATGGGGCTTCTCACATTATGAGTCCCATCAGACCAGATTAGATTTGCAGACAAAGGCAGCTTTAGGTCGAGACCGCTGCCTGAAACAGTCACCGTGAAAGACTGCTTTTCGTTCACAGACTTCATATATAGAGCACTAGGCAACACCTTGACGTTGAGTTTAGATCCGTGATTTAAGACAACTTTTGATTTATATGTAGAGTTGGGGCCACCGACGTTAGTGGCGGTTCTTTTGAAAGTGACGGTGAAGGAGCTATTAGATACCGACAATTTAGCTGACATTGATGGATAGTTGAGGTTTCTAGGTAAGAATTCTTCAGTGCAAGTGACGGCTTCGCCGGAGATGAGTTTCACGGTAGTCGAATTGTAGTTCATGCCACAGAGGAAGCCAATGTAGTCTGCGTTGGTTATATCATAGACGAGTCCAGGATTAGTAGCAGCTATTGGGTCTACATGGCCTGCTCCGTAAGCAAACTCAGTTGATGCATAGCCAGTTTGAGAATCATTCATCGACCACGCTGCGAGATTGATTAAAAACCAAAGAAGAACAGAGCATGAACAAAAAAATTTTGATGGATTTCTTGTAGGTCAAGAAAGTA
The DNA here is from genome assembly GCA_020283515.1 of Alliaria petiolata. Lineage (NCBI taxonomy): Eukaryota > Viridiplantae > Streptophyta > Magnoliopsida > Brassicales > Brassicaceae > Alliaria > Alliaria petiolata. Next base: position 281,614,088 of record JAHZTW010000001.1, read on the forward strand.
TGTTTTATTACTTAAGATCAATTTTTTTCTTTACCTGTTGTCATAATGGCAGATTTGATCATGGAAGGGGACCAATTAGGATGAAACGTCTTGACGTAGGCGGCTACGCCAGCAGCGTGTGGACAAGACATTGAAGTTCCGGATTCAACAGTGTATTTCACATGCGTGGTGTCATAAAACGGTGACGCCTTAAGTGAATTTGCAGCCAAAATCTCCAGTCCTGGTGCTGTTATATCCCTGTCTCTTATACACATCTAGATGTGTATAAGAGACAGCGTGTGGACAAGACATTGAAGTTCCGGATTCAACAGTGTATTTCACATGCGTGGTGTCATAAAACGGTGACGCCTTAAGTGAATTTGCAGCCAAAATCTCCAGTCCTGGTGCTGTTATATCCGGCTGCATTTTCATTCACCACAATTTCTCAGATCGGAAAACAAAAAAAATAGATTAATCTAATTAGCATAGCTAATATCTATATATCATATATACCTTGAGAATATCAGCAACGGCGATGTTTGGACCACGAGAAGAGAAGGAAAGAACTTTAGGAGCTGTCTGATTAAAGATTGCCTCACTTTTAAGGACAGTCGCTTCTGGGGAACTAAAGAATCAAACCCAAGAATATAAGAATACAGAGAAGCATATAATATACACAACAAAGCGTATGATTCAATAGAGAAAAGATGACTTTACTTTGCGGAGTTAAAGTAAGAGAGGAAAGACTCAAAGTCATCTTCTTGTAAGCCAGAGGAAGGTATTCCCTCGATTTGGGACCAGTCTGAATCATCTTCAAAAATAGCTGCAACGGCACCCTTTTTATAGGCCACGTAGGGAAAAGCTCTCTTGCAAACCAAGATCTTTCCCTTCACCAGGGATGCGTCAAGACAATCTGGCGTGCAATCCCTGAAAATATTTAGAAAGAAACAAATCTCATCATCAGCAATCAGAAATTTAAAAGTACTTATAGGTCATACGCTTTGTACACATGGTGTTTCTTGGGGAAGAAGTTACTCTGCGCATTTCGCTTGAGAGGCAGACAAAGCAGCAGATTTTCCGTACACCAGAGGGAACTTCTTTCCTTTCATATCGAAACCATTCACTGATTTTCCCTATTAGGACAAAATTAACATAAGAGTAATTGGTTTAAAGGCAAAGATACTATGATGACAGAAATGAGTGTGTTACTTGACACTTACGACAAGTGTCTTGCCATCGCCGAGAACCACTTTGGTGACAAACACACGGTTCGTGGTGCTGGCTGCAACCGTTAACAACCACGGTGCTAAGCTCGTGACCGAGGCCACATTCGGACCAGTGTTACCAGCCGCGTTCACAGTGAGGATCCCTTTGGACATAGCGTGAAAAGCTCCAATTGCGATCGTGTCTTTCTCGAACGGCAACACATCAATACTACCTATAGAGATTGTGATGATGTCAACACCGTCAGCAATCGCGTCATCAAACGCAGACAGCATTTTATCATCTCTACACTCTCCGGCGCAAACTCTGTAAGCAGCGATTCTCGAGGCTGGAACGGCACCTCTCACCGTTCCATTGCCGAGCCCAAAGAAGCTGGCGCTCGCGACTGCGTTTCCAGCAGCAATAGACGCCGTGTGTGTACCGTGGCCAGTAGAGTCCCTAGCGTCTCCGGGTGAGTAGTGTCTTGCCCCAATCAGCTTGCTGTAAAATGACTAACAAGATCAATCTCTGCCCCAAAAAAAAAAATCCAAGACTTTTGATTCAAACCTCTAAAGTCAAAGCCTCTGACTCGGATAGAGTCTTACCTAGACTAAACATAGGCCTTGTTGTCAGAAGATATGGCATATTTTACGTTTAACAAATTATTTTTTCTTAAAATGTTTAAAACTGTGAGCTCAAAATATAAAACTAGTAAAACGCAAATCAAGGTGAAGTTTTGATCAACTTCCAACATCTATAGAGTTTAAAGAGATAAAAAAAAATGTATTTACTTATTGCAGGTGAAGTTTTCGCCGCCGGCACAAATGCCCTTCCATTTCTTTGGAGGAGGGCCAAAGCCTTTGTCGGAAAAGCTTTCGGATTCCGGCCAGATTCCACCGTCGAAGACTCCGATAATTGTATCACTCTCCACAGACGGATTCCGCTTCGTCCCTTTTCCTTCCTTTAGCCCCATAAAGTCCCAAGACACCGTCGTTTGGAGTTTTAATTTCTTGCTTGGAAACACAGACACAACTCCCTCCATACCTAACAATAGCACAAAGGTTTTTAGGCTTGATTGTGTCAATTTGTTGGTTCGCGTTACATGTGAAAACAAAAAAATTCAAAAAGAATGTACATTTTTAATATACAAAAGAGTTTCAGTTTTTCATAAACTATATAGTTTTGCAAGACGCAAATGCAAATACTTGCTTCCGTTTGCGTATGACATTTACGTTAAAAATCAACATATAAATTTGACTTTAGATGATAAAGGTTATGGTTATGGATTACACACTAAATGTAAACACAAACAAAATATAACCAATCGAGGCCGTAGTTATATATATATATATTTTATCAAAACTAAAGACTAATTGAAGAGCAAATCATTTGACTGTATCCTTAGAGAATATTCGGGTCTAGAAGAACACTCACCGGCCACTCGTTCTCGTTCTGACTCAGTGAGTCGGGCTGCAAACCCATTAAAACTCCTCTTGTAACTTCTCACCAAACGACCTTCGATGGAACTAGAGTAGTTATATATGTCATTGTTAGAATCCTCATAATTTAAGGAGATAATGATTAGAGAATGATATAATCAACTTCACACCTCTCTCCGGCGACCTCTTGAAGAATACTCATGTGATGGGACCTTGGTGTGTAGTCCGATCGAGAAGGAAGTGAACCCATGTAGACGATATACACCTTAATTTAACGATGATCATCATGTATAATGGATATGCATTAATGCATATGTAGCTGGAAACAAGAGATTTTGATCATTTATACAAAATAATTAATATACCTGTTTATCTTGATGATCATGTGTAGCTGCTAAGACTGAACTCAAAAACAAGACAAGGAGACATGAGAGGAGGCTAGAGATAGCTCCTCGTTGCGCCATCTATAGAATTGGTTAAATTAGTTGGTTTATAATTTCTATGGAGATCAAGAGGGGATGTTTATATAGTAGATATCATACACGAACCAAGTCAAGAGAAAATATAAATAAATTTATCTGATTATGTTTATTAACTTGTTATGATAAAATCTAGTCTAAGATTGTAAAACAAACGCAATGAGAGATAAAATTTTGTCCAATTATCCATCAAAGGGAATGAAGCAAATTCCTCTTATAGATTTTCTTAATGCTATTTTTAATATATTTTTCTAACTTGAATCGAATTTGTGACCTCCAAGATCCCTACATTTTCGATAATTAAGGGACTTAACCACTATGTCAACTCATTGTTGGCCTTTATAAAAAAAAGTTTCATTCTAATAAGAATATGTTTTATATATAATACAGTATATACAGTGATTACAATATTAATTATTTATATATACAAATAGAAATAGTTTTAAACTTACATTTATCATTTATGACATCTTAAATTGAGAAGCCATACATATTAAATTTTTATGACACCATTTTCAAATTTAGCATCAATTTAAAAATATAAGCAAGCTTTCTTATTCCAAAATCGAGAAAGAGCTCTAGAAGTTCAGTCGGTGTTCTCTCATCTCTTAATTAAGATATTTCGAAATCGAGAATCTGTCTCTTATACACATCTAGATGTGTATAAGAGACAGACACAAACCAATCCTTTTACACAGTCCTTCTTATTCCGAAATCGAAAAAGAGCTCTAGAAGTTCAGTCGGTGTTCTCTCACATTTTCAATTGTAACTAGTTCAATTATGTCTAAATCATACATATGAAATCTTTTTTTTTTTTTGTCGACAGCCTCAATCCCTAGAACGATTCAGAGATCCAAACCGGTGGAATTGAATTTACATAAATAATAGAATAAAGGTAGTCGCGGACACTGCGTGCCAATTTGTCTGCCTTTTCATTTTGAGCGCGTGGGATATGCGAGATTGAGAAAGTCACAAACTCCTCCTTGCTTCTCTCGTACTCCTTCAGAGGTGTTGCGAAAGCCGGCTATTCTTCTGGTTTAGACATCATCTTCACCAATTCCGAACAGTCTGTAACGAAAGCCACCGCATAGCGTCGAGCATCAAGCATGCAATGCATGGCCCAAATCAATGCTTTCAGTTCTGAGTGTAATGGGGAAATGCTTCGTCGGACATTTGGTGCTTCGTCGGACAAATGAAACCTTTTAAGTGTCATTTTGGAGTTTTTTTTTTGTTTCAATATCGTTTTAAATTCTAATCACGAATACAAAACCTAGCTTACCCCTAATCAAAATTAATTATAAATATGAAACAGAACATAATTTCATAACAGCAAACCTGTTTCAAAAAAAAAAAACATAATTTCATAACACACTGTTTTCGGGAAGACGTTATATATATATTTTTTTTTTTACTTGCGTGAAAACTGTTGAAACGATAGTTACCTTTTTGTGTAACCATAGTCAAATAGAATACAGTTTGTCTACAGGAGACAAATATATTTCTTTTCAGGATGTCGTAAGCCATCTAATTTATGGAAGCTCTAACGACATTAACATGTTGCGAGTTCCAATTAAAAATCTCAAAGGAAAAAAACAAACCGAAACCAAGGTGTAGGATTGATGTTTGTGGCATGCGAAGGGTCGTTACTCGTTAGGATTGAGAGAGGAGTGGTCCATTAGTTTGGAGCCACGATAGTTTAGAGCCAATTTGGAGGCAGAAGCAACAGCCTCGTCTTGGAAAATGTGCCTAGACAACCTTGGTTTTGAAAATGTGATAACTTAAAGTGATGCAAGTGTTCTGACTCGGGCAGTTTAAGATGAACCAAGCTGGGCCCTGTCTGCAGATCTTTACACGTGACATCTTAGGCAAAGGCAAAAGACATTTTCGACCCTCGTTTGCAGAAGACAACGAGCCAGCATGTGTGTTGATTTCAGTGCTAAAAGAGCACTTTCCTTTGTGTATCATGCCGGTTTAGGATAAGTGTACTCCCTACTGACTTCCACCAATTGTTGTAATGGATAGTCGCACAATATAATCGATCCTAAACCGAAATACCCACTCACACGGTCACACCTACAAGTACAACAACGGTCGAGGCAAACACTTGTTTAAAGACAAAAGAGAGAGTTTTCAAGTGATTCGGCACCAAACCAATAATTATTAGGACTTAATGTTTGTTGCTTATTTCAAAGCTTGCTAAGCTGTTTAAATATTAGCAAACTAGTAACGCCACAAGAACATTGATGTTGCAATCAAGAGTCAAAACTAAAAACTAAGAAAAGAGGTACACGACTTTCCCTGGGAGCTATTCAATAGTTCTTCATAAACACAATGCAGATTTTTGTCAAATAAACTTATGAATTAACACAAGTGCTCCAGGGATTCAAATTTTATGGCCAGACCTAACGATACTATACTACTCATCATTTTAACTCTTCAAGTGTGAAGATAATTAGCAGCCATCATCAGCTCCAGAGTCAGTTCAGGCTCGATGTGGAACTCGGTCTCTTTGCCTCTGTAACAGAAAGGACAACTATAATAAGAAAAAAGATTGAGACAGCCAAGAACTGAAAGAGGTAACCCGATTCGCGTTTTTTCATCCGTCAGCTGGAAAACGGTAACGCTTAAGATAATGCTATGTTCTCAAAGCAGGATTTTAAAAAATATTACTTTCCCTAATACCGCAACCACAACAGACTCCTGATGATAAAACTTTCCTGAGAATTGAATCAGTATGCGAGAGGGTAAAGATCTTGCAGTGAAACTTTTATTCTTCCCGAATTATCCACTAAGTGAAACTTAGACAACGATTAGAATTCTGACAAAAGACTAGGAGAGGCTGCAATGCCATGCCCTAGAGATCAAAGTAGAGAGAGAGTTGAAAAGTGAGATAGATAAAGGAACTATTCCTCTAGAGGTTGTTTATCCTTACCGAACTATCCACTAAGTGAAACTTAGATAGCTAAAAATGGTGATTACATTCTAACAATGTTAAACAGCCTACGAGATGCTATACAATGCCATGTTCTAGGGATCAATTAGCGCAAGTAAGATAGATAAAGGACCTGGAGTATTGAAGAGACCAATAAAAGTACTGGCAGATCTTCTCTAGAATTGTGGTGCTGATGTCAGGGAAAGTCACGACGCCATCTTTTGATTCCGAAAAACCACCTGACACATTAAAAGCAACAGACTTTCTTCCTCAGATCTCCATAACTTCTGCATCTAAAACAGAGATTCTTGAAACCTCTTTCGACATCTAAATGTGGTAAACGCTGAATGCACTACTGCGAGATCATTCCTTTTCCATGCCCTAAGGGGGACTTAGTGACTTACAGGTCGATATCTAAACACTAGTAGTTTCTCAAGGATTCACCAGGTGAATTTGAGAATGATCTCATAAAAAACGAAAGACCCTATGACTTTCGGTTAAAATCGGAAGATTCAATTACCCAATTGAATTTCTGATTGAGCATAACCTCTCTCGAGATTTCGCAAATTGATGCAGATTCATAGCCAATTCAGATGAATTTGACAGAACACATCAAAATCAAGCAAGGTCACAATAACGGGATCGGGACCACGATCACTAACCCAACAACCGCATAAAAGAGAAAGGGAATAAAGAAAACGAAATCAGAGAAAAGAGAAGAAAAAACCTGGAGAAGTGAGCATGCTTCGGATAGTCTGGGAAACCATGGCGGCTTCCCTGTCGATGACGAACTCGAAACCCTCCATGCTTATCAACTTCACCGTCTCTCTCATCTCTCTCTCTCTCTCTGTCTCTCTCCCCCTGCGTCGGCTTTGGCTTCCTCTGTTCTCAACCGCGCGTGATTTTTTTAACACGCAGAGAGATATCCTAAACTTATTGGGCTGAATTTGTAAAGAGGCCCATTATGATATATAATTTTGTTTTCGGCCCATTAAAAATACCCCTGTTCGGCCTTTTTGCTTTGCTGCAACAAGTATTATAAAATTAAAATATTGCTTACCAAACTATGCCTAAGCAAATATGGAATATTCAACAAAAGAATCCTAAATTAATCGGGGGAATAGTACTATTCCATATTTGAGAATTTAAAACTGAATCAAATTAAAAGTATTTAAAAAAATCGAGTTAAAATCAACATCCTATTATAAAGGGGACTCTCTATAGTCTATAGAGTGCCACATGAAGTGATATACATCACTTCTCTATTATTATCACGTCGATATGGTCACTATCACAAACTAGGACAAAATAAGATCAATATGGTGTGCGAAACTACATTCAGTTTTTTTTTTTCTTTTAGTCGATAATTAGTTAAAAAGAAAAAGAAATTCAAGCAAAATCCATTAATAATTGGTTATGTTCTGTCTATCACATACATAATGCATTAGTTCAACAATTGAAACATGTTTAAACAGATTTCGCTTTGTTTTAAGCATGTGATTGATAATTGCTTTCAGTTTTTTTCTCCGTTATTGCTGAAATGAAAAATTATAAACTCAGCGATAGAAAAAAAACAAAGAGATTCGGCGATGCGAGTGACAAAAAAAAAAATACAGCAACACCCCTCCCCTCCTCTCCTCTCTCTCACTTCTACGGCAAATCTCTCTCTCTCCTGCGGCAGATAATCAGCCACTTGCTTTCTCTTTTTTCCTTTTTCTCTTTAAATTTTGTGTCGCTGGTTGTTATCGCAGCGTTTATCAAAAAAACAGAACTATAGTAGAGTTGCAGTTAGAATTTTTGATGTATGTAACAGTTTGCTAAACATGAAAACTTTAAGCTATCAGAACTCACACATTCATATCATGATAATGTTTGGTAGGCATGGACTAAAACTATTTCATTGGCCTATATTTAGTTTAATTTTGTCTATTACAATACTCTAATTATCGAATGGTCGTTAATCAACAGAGCATCGCCAACACATGACAGAATGTAAATTTTACAAAACTAGTAGATTCCAAATTACTTTGCATACGTGTCTCTTAGTAATTGGTTGGTAACCATGTGATAGTAACTTAACTCATAAATCCTATAATACCCCTGAAACATCCTCTTACTTTTGTCAGCCTGCTAATGAATCCTAAGCTGACACCTCAGCCCTTTTGTCATTTTCTTTAATACGTCGTCGTTTGTTTGTCGTATCAACTCGATATATTATAATATACGAATATCACACATACGTATATACGTATTTGTTGTAAGAAGGGAAAAAACTTTTAAAAAAAGGAAAACAGTTCCTCAGAATTTCCTCAATTGGTTGAAAATTTTCAGAATCGGAGAGTGTTTCCTTCAAAGAGAAATTTCATCCTTAAGCAGATCTGAAGAGGGTGAAATTCGCTTTTCACGATCCATCCGCAATATTTTCCCAGGGAGATAAAAAAAAAAGGGGTAATGTTCATTTCGTTTCTGATTTGCTTGGGCTCGGGTTAATTTCGACTGATCCGTCGACTTTTTTTATGATGATATCGATGTGGTTTTGTGAAGATCACTTGTTGATTTCGGGGATGTTTATGTATAGGTTGTTTTTATCTTCTTCTTCTGTGAGATCGAAGAGATGGCGCATAGAGTAGAACAGGATTACGATTATCTGTTCAAGATCGTGCTGATCGGTGATTCTGGTGTCGGGAAATCAAACATCTTGTCTAGATTTACCAGGAATGAGTTTTGCTTGGAATCCAAGTCCACCATTGGCGTTGAATTCGCCACGAGAACTCTTCAGGTGATTCCAGTTTCCTCTCTTTTTGTCCTGCTTATTTTATGTCTTAAAGCGGAATGAACTTTGGGAAAACGAACACATGGATAGTATAATCCACGAGAGGTGATGGTATCATGTTTCTCTGGATGCGTCGTCTTGTGATCTTTCTATGTGTCCATTTCTAGCTCTATTTTCATTTTTCACGTGATCTCTATGTGGTTTATGTGTTAGGGATCTGCGATTTGTGGTGGTTTTTTAGTCTTCTCTGTCTCTTGTTTAGCCCTAAACTTCCTCAATTTAGCCTCTTGATTTGCTATCAGCTTCGTGGTCTCATCATTAAGTTGTAGAAACCCGGGTCAATGGTAAGTCCATTTGATGCGGTTGTGTTCTAATTTTACTCTGTTTGCTTTCTGAATCTTTTGAAGTTGCATCCTTTACAATCCTTTTTTGGTCAGTCCAAGGAACTTGCTGCGTGGTGGGTAACACAGAAGTGAAAGGTCCTGTGGTTTCCTTAATATCTGAATAGTTTAACGTTTGGGACTATTTGGTGCATTGTTCTCTCAGCTGTTTGATTTTACTTTTGTTGTCTGAGAGAGAATCTTACATGTGCTGGCCATGAGTCATCATGATTAATTCTCTTTTTTTTTTCTGTTAAATTTTTTTATGTCTGAATGAATGAATGGTGGAGAGAGCCAATGGGCAAAAAGCCTACCGCACAACTTGTCCCCAAATAATTATTTTTCTTAATAAGTCAACCCTCCATCCCTCAAAAAGTCAACCCATAGAATATTAATTTCTAGAAAGAGTTACGATGTAATAGTAGTTCCATACAATCAGCAAATCTGAAAGCTTGAAACAAGACTGAATAATAAACTATCTTCTGAGATCTAACCAGTTGCTAGTGATTGTCCTGTGGTTTGTACAGGTTGAAGGAAAGACTGTTAAGGCCCAGATCTGGGACACTGCAGGTCAAGAGCGGTACAGAGCCATCACAAGCGCTTATTACAGAGGCGCAGTAGGTGCACTTCTTGTCTATGACATCACCAAAAGACAGACCTTTGACAATGTCCTAAGGTGGCTACGCGAGCTTAGAGACCATGCGGATTCCAACATTGTGATCATGATGGCTGGGAACAAATCCGATCTAAACCACTTGAGATCAGTCGCTGAGGAAGACGGTCAGACTCTAGCTGAGACAGAAGGCCTCTCTTTCTTGGAGACATCCGCTCTTGAAGCCACTAATGTCGAGAAAGCATTTCAAAGCGTGTTAACAGAGATTTACCAAATCATCAGCAAGAAAGCTTTGGCTGCTCAAGAAGCAGCGGCTGCTAATTCCGCGATTCCCGGTCAAGGAACAACGATTAACGTTGATGACACATCTGGAGCCGCCAAAAGAGGTTGCTGCTCTACTTAATTTAAAAACGTTTCAAGCTTTTTCCTCCTCTCCAAAGCTTTTAAACTTTCGTTTTCTTTTACTTAAAATTTTCTCTTATTCTTTCCTCTTTTCTTTTCGATTTTTTTGGCTGATGAAATACAACTATGCAAAAGACCATGTAGAATACTTTCTCTTCATTTACTCTTGTCTAACCATCCATCTTCGACTGGTTTGTGTTCAGAAAAAGAAAACTTAAAAAAAAAGGGGGAAGAAAAGCTTGTTTGTATACTTCTCTTCTTTGTGTCTCTCTTGAATTGGTATGTTCAGGTTAGTTCTGGTTTACAATTTCTTCATTCTTTTTTCCACCTCCCTTGTTTATGTTGCTGTGCTTTTCTCCATGATTAGAAATCACAGTTTGATGAATATAGAAACCACAAAGACACGAGTTTCATTAGTAAATTTCCAATTACAAATTAATGTTTTGACCATTGTTTTTTTTTTGGAGTGTATTCTGTTTTTGAAATCACGGTTGCATTTTTTTTTAAGTTGAGAATAGAATTACAAAACCGTGTTATCTTGAAGGGTTTCAGATATGTCTAAGAATTTAATAATCGTAACTACGTTCAGGGGAAAACGACACAAAGCTATTTCCAACTACTGTGTGCTGATAATGAACTAAGGACAAACGTGTGTGTCGTATCTAAATTCTTTACCATATTTATGTAAAGGTAAAAAAACCGAAAAAACAGACCATACCAACAACTCTCTTCCCCAAACATCTAAAATAAATTTACAATAAGGATAAAAATGTAATGAAGTAACGTTTTCTATTTTTGCGCCAAAATTTCTCGTATTGGATCATCATATTCACTCACGCCGTTGGGCGGTAAAGAGAAAAATGCTGGTCTAATTTTAGCTAAAAGTGTGTTGGTTTAACCAAAGACTTGCTTCTTAGTTCTCATCGCCTAAGTAATTATGGAAGGCAATGATCTTAAGCGGATATAAGATTCAGCTAATCCACCTTTCTCAAATTTAGAATGAACCAATTTGTTGATCATAATGATGATTAAACTTTTTTTCCGAAATTGAAGACATCAAGACAATAAAATACTTCAATCTCTTACTAACAAAAAAATATCGAAAACATAAAACATGAATCAAATTCTAACTGAAACTGGATTTAAAATACGTGTAGGTATAGAATATATTTTTTTCTTTTAAAATAACATACGTGTAGGTGGTATAGAATATTATATACGTGTAGATTCATATTTTGAAGCTAAAAACCAATGAAAATTACTTAAAATCTCCAAATTTTGGTAAATATTTTCGAATAAAACTAGATATTAAGTTTTTAACTTTACAAAAATTAAAATAAAACATAAAGTGATCATCGAATTTCAAATTAAATTCAAATTTTTAATCTAAAAAACTCGTGAGTTCATTTTATTCAATATATTTCTGAGAAAATGAGAATGAATTGGCAAAGAAAACTTGGTCATATTAAATCAAACATTGAACATTACTATACTACATCACAATTAAAAAAGAAAGGACTAGTGTGTATATCAAAATAATTACTTATAGAAAAAAATGAATACTATTATTAAAATAATCATAAGTGATGTGCTAATAGTGGGGACCAGCAAATCCATCCAAAATGGAGGAACACGGAGAGATGATTAACATTATGCAGAGAGTTGCATTAGGCTATTATTATTGGACAATTATTTTAATTTTGAAATACATTTAAAAATGGCAATACAATATACAATGTAATAAATAAATAAATAAATAACCAAAGGAAGAGAAACCCACTAACCTTCGATAAACTCACCCATCACAGAAATTCGTTGGAAACAAAAAAAAAAAAAAAAAAAATTGGGGAAACAAAAAAGGCGAAAACTTTTTGGTCCAAAGATCGAGAGAAAGAGTTTCGAAATAAATTTTTGGTTTTCTGGGGCGATCGATTATTGTCCGAAAGATTGAAACTTTCGTAGACAAAATCGATTGGTGTTGATCGATCGTGGGTCTTGTTGAATGGCGCAACAAGGGCAGGGAAGCATGGACCCTGCCGTTCTCGATGACATCATTCGTCGTTTGTTGGATTACAGAAACCCTAAGCCTGGAACGAAGCAGGTGATGCTCAACGAGTCTGAGATCCGACAGCTTTGCATCGTCTCCAGAGAGATTTTCCTTCAACAGCCTAACCTCCTCGAGCTCGAAGCTCCAATCAAGATCTGCGGTAATCAAACTCTTTTCCGATTTCTAAGTCTCCTTTTTGACTTCTGGGTTGTTTCGTTTTGGGATCTGAAGTATATATCATGATGATTGTCTTTGTAGCCTTCAGCTTCGTTCGCGTTTTTCTTAGATCAGCTCCCAAAAAAATTGGTTTTTTTTTTGTTTCTTCTTGTTTTACTTGTCTTGAGTAAGTTTTGTTGTGAAACGTGAATTGGTTTAGGCAGAGATGTGTTTGGTCAAGTTAGCTTAAGAGAGATAGAGATGTTTAATCCATCATCTGATTGCAGCAGCTGATCTCGAAACAAAGAGAAGTTAAAGGACACATAAAGATCATTGGATTGCTCTTAAAATTTGGGCGAGACCTCGTGAAAGGTTACAATCATTGACATCGTTTTTTCCGTTGAAGCTAAATGAGCTTAACCTTTTTGCGTTACAAAGATTAGCTGAATAGGATGGAATTGTTTGTTTTGGATGAAATATGTTTCTTGGAGGTTCGATTTATGTAAAACTCCTCCTATGTTGTGATGTGTCTCATTTGTGTATAAAATTCACACGGATTTGTAATGGTTTCGTTCGGTTTTTTTCAGGTGATATTCATGGACAGTACTCAGATCTGTTGAGGCTGTTTGAATATGGAGGCTTCCCTCCTACAGCTAACTATTTATTCTTAGGAGATTACGTGGACCGCGGGAAGCAGAGTTTGGAGACGATCTGTCTTCTGCTTGCCTACAAAATCAAATACCCCGAGAACTTTTTTCTTCTAAGAGGAAACCACGAGTGTGCTTCAATTAACAGAATCTACGGGTTCTACGATGAATGTAAACGCCGATTCAGTGTGAGACTATGGAAAGTATTTACAGATTCTTTCAACTGACTCCCCGTGGCTGCTGTAATAGACGACAAGATATTGTGAATGCACGGTGGCCTCTCTCCCGATTTGACCAATGTGGAACAGATTAAGAACATCAAGCGGCCTACCGATGTTCCAGACTCTGGTATGCTCTGTGATCTGCTCTGGTCTGATCCAAGCAAAGATGTCAAAGGTTGGGGGATGAACGACCGTGGAGTCTCTTACACGTTTGGGCCTGACAAGGTCGCTGAGTTTCTAATAAAGAACGATATGGATCTCATCTGCCGTGCCCACCAGGTTGGTCTACTCAATGTTCATGTTTCTCTTTTACCAAAACAAAAAGTTGCGGGATTTTTCTAACGAAAACTGTTTTGTTTCTCTTTCTCCCTGCAGGTTGTAGAGGATGGCTATGAGTTCTTCGCGGATAGACAGCTTGTTACTATATTTTCTGCTCCAAACTACTGTGGTGAATTCGACAATGCTGGTGCAATGATGAGTGTTGATGAAAGTTTAATGTGCTCTTTCCAAATTCTTAAGCCTGCGGATCGGAGGCCCCGGTTCTTATGAAGAGATGAGGTTAGTTCAAGTTACCTTTTAAACTGTTTCACTTTCTTGGTTCGGTCTTCAGATTCTCATCTTCATCTGAAATAACCTAGTAAAGCTCGTACATCTCATATACTAACTGATGACCATTTCTTTACAATTTGCTTAGCTTATGACTCTAGCTCTCATCTTTTGCGTACATCAATTGTTCAAGATTGATTATAACGGAACTGTTTTCGTCTGTGTTGCTAATGTTTTGACATTTATGGACATGAGCTCTGAGTTTGGATCTCAGATTCAGTCACTTACAGAAGGATTCTTCCATTTTGCAGTTAGAACCTCCTCGGCAAAGGTGAGGAAAATGGCTTACATGAAAGTGGGAGAGACATTTGAAGCTCCCTGAGAATTTGTCCGGAGGCCTTCGCAAAAAGGCCAAAACAAAAACACATTTTACATGTTCTTATGATCTTCTTATTTGAACTCTTGCCTTTTCTTTTCTTAAAACTTTATGTTCTTATGATCTTCTTCTCTGACTCATATATTAGACAGTAAAAAAAAAGTCTGCAAATTTTTATTCTTTCATCAACCGAATTCCTCAGTGGTTACACTACTATATTCTCTCACACATACACTCAGGGGATCTTTGGTTTCATGGATTCTTCACCATTCAAAGCCTTGCTGAAAAACATATTCTCTGCTTAGTTGTGCTTGTAGCTGCAAATATCTTGACCATTGGTGAGATTCTGCAGAACTGAAATGTGAATACAAGCTAATTGCTTGATTGCCCTAAAAGTTAAAACCCTACACTCTTGAGAAACTCTTGTTTCAAATAGGTTTCTCTAGGTCCATTTTGAAACTGTCAAATTTTGCTGATGAATGGATCCAAAAGCTTCTCTGTCACTTATCTTCCTGGATTTAGGGTTTTAAAACCAGCTGTGAGCTTATAATGCAATGTGGCAATTTCACTGCAATGTGTAGTAGTAGAGTCTTGAGTCCTCTATTCAATTTAAAACCTCCGTTTGTTTTAGTTCTTTGCTATTCACAACAACAACAACAACAAAAAATGGAGTCTTTAGCAGTTGCGTTAGCTCTGGTGTTGTTAGTAACACAAGGAAGCATTGTTCGTTTCTCTTTGGCCTCTCCTCCTCCTAATCATTTATGTAAATGGTTTGGCTGCTCTTGGCAGAAGCCTCCGTTTACATGGCGACCATTTCCGAAATTTCCTTATTCGCCACCCTCACCACCTCCGACCATAACGTATCCTCCGCCGGTGGAGCTTCCTCCTCCGGTACAGCATCAACCTCCACCGACCAAAACATATCCTCCGCCAGTGGAGCTTCCTCCTCCGGTACAGCATCAACCTCCCCCGACCAAAACGTATCCTCCGCCGGTGGAACTTCCTCCTCCGGTACAGCATCAACCTCCACCGACCAAAACGTATCCTCCGCCGGTGGAGCTTCCTCCTCCGGTACAGCATCAACCTCCACCGACCAAAACATGTCCTCCGCCGGTGGAGCTTCCTCCTCCGGTACAGCATCAACCTCCACCGACCAAAACATGTCCTCCGCCGGTGGAGCTTCCTCCTCCGGTACAGCATCAACCTCCACCGACCATAACGTATCCTCCGCCGGTGGAGCTTCCTCCTCCGGTACAGCATCAACCTCCACCGACCAAAACATATCCTCCGCCGGTGGAGTATCCTCCTCCGACGCACAAGACTTACCCTCATCCGCCACACAAGACTTACCCTCATCCGCCGCACAAGACTCACCCTCATCCACCAGTGAAGTATCAACCGCCGCCAACCAAGACGTATCCTCCGCCGGTTCAGTATCCATCGCCGTCACACTACCTAACACCCCCACCTTACGGCGGATATCCTCCGGTTGATCCATAGTTAGTTATTCATAATTAAACAAAGACTTTGTTCGTCTCTATAAGTATCTCTGTCTCAATTAAAATCTGTTCTGTTTGTTTTTTTGCTTATAATGATCAAATAAAGAACAAACCGTTCTGTTTTTTTTTTTTTTTAATGATTTCATTTTTTTTTTTCGCATTCGAGAGACAATTGTCTCCGTCGTATTATTAATAAAAAGAAAGAACCGAACTAATGGATTACATTGCGAGCCTGAGTAACTCCTAAAGCGTCATCGGACAGAATCGACATAATCACCTCAGGGGCCTCGGCGAAAGAATAAAAGTCAAGAGGCAAAGAGAAAGCAAGGTTAGCTAACCCGTCCGCAAGACGATTAGCTTCCCTATAAACATGAGATATTCGGACTAACCAGTCTCTTGATAAAAAGCCAAAGCACAGATGTGCTAGGAAGGATAGTAGATGCGACTCATTTATCCCCTTTGTTAAGAATCTCACCACTATTTCAGAATCCACTTCTATTTCTAACCGCGAAACACGACGATCTCAGGCCATGTAGAGTCCGTAGTACACACCCCATAACTCTGCTAGGGGAGCCGAGCAAATCCCAATATTGAAGGAGAAGTCACTACACCAATTCTCCCTTGCATCTCTCAAAACTCTTCCTACCGTAGTCAGATCAGGGTTCCCATGTGAAGGGCCGTCCGTATTCAACTTCACACACTCTCCCGTTGGTGGCGACTACGAGATCTGTCTCTCGACTCTTTCCCTCGCATTTCCGTGGCTTTTCACGCAGAAATGAGTCAGTAAGATTTCCTTTGCCAACTCTCGAACAAAACGTGCTCGATCACGACACTTTCCTGTCTCGCCAAACACATTATCACAACGCTATTTCCACCCCCACCATAAGACTAAATATTCGAATGATTTCATTACAGCGACACAAAGCCAAACATAACCAAATTCATGGTAAATATTCGAATTGGCAATGGGGGGAGTGCAAAGTGCAACAACGACCTATTTCTTACAGTGTTAAAAAATCAATTTATAAAGTTGAAAAAAAAAATTTTAAAACAAATCATTTTATCAGGGAATAATTTCCAGTTTCCACCAAAAAACACCTATTAGGGAAAAAAAAGGAAATACTTAATTTCAATCTGGACCGTTCATCCTATTCGGAATCTGACGGTTGATAGAGATCTCCCTTTGAGCAGGTTTTATTTAACAAGCGGCTTGATTAATGTTCCGGTCCAACTGATTTCATAATAAGAAAATTAACTTAGCCCCCTCAGTGTCAAAGCGAGCGAGAGCGAAAGAGCGAAAGATGTTCTTCCACATAGTTTTGGAGCGGAACATGCAGTTGCATCCTAGATTCTTTGGTCGAAACCTTCGTGAAAATCTCGTCTCTAAGCTCATGAAGGATGTCGAGGGCACTTGCAGGTTTCTTACCCAAACCTTTTTCTTCACTACTCGTAGAAATCAAACAATTCGGGGTGCTTCTTCTTTTTGTTGAATGATTCATGAAATTAGAATTCGGAAACCCTTTTCCTCAATCGTCCATCTTGTTTCTAGGTCTCGGCTTCGTTTTCTTACACAAAACCTTCAATTTTCAATTGCATCTTTTTTGTCGAAACCCTAAACTCCGTCTCGTTCAATTGGTTGGGTTTGAGCGTAATCAATTCTAAGAAAATCGTTCCTTTAGCTCAATTGGAGTCTTGTCTTCTCCTTCTTTGTTGAAAGTCTGTTTTTTTTTCAGCTAGTTGTGTAAACAGAGTCATTCGCCGAATTTGTTTTTTGAGGTCTCAAGTTAGTCTCTTTCTTAGGATTAAGATAGAAATTACATCCGTCGCAGCTCACTTAGATGCCTGCTTGCCAATCTCAGATCCAGTATCTTGTTCTTTGTATTTGATACCAAAATTGAAATCTTTTTTCTTGAGTATAGTTTGTTTTAGGTTTTTGGTTTGGTAAGGAAAACTGCTTATGAGCTTAAGTAAGCAGATGAAATCGATTGATTGAATGTAGAATGTTCTGTAGTGTAGAACGAAACCAATCAGTAAGATTGTGTTTTAGCAACTAGTTATATTTGTATCTAGAAAGACTTGTTTTTGAGGCCTCTATCTAGTCCTTGCTTTGGATTTAAGATGTGCAATGTTTATATTGATGCTAACTGCAACTTTTTTGCCTTTTTGGTTGTGTTGGTTTGGACAGTGGCCGACATGGGTTTGTAGTGGCGATAACTGGAATAGAAAGCATAGGAAAAGGATTGATCCGAGATGGGACTGGTTTCGTCACCTTCCCGGTTAAATACCAATGCGTCGTTTTCAGACCTTTCAAAGGCGAGATTTTGGAAGCTGTTGTCACTTTGGTCAACAAGGTATATACTTATTAGGTCAATAATGTCTGTCTTTAGTGACAAATCAGTCTACAAAGTTATGGAAAATCTCCTAATCTATCACAGATGGGATTCTTCGCCGAAGCTGGCCCTGTTCAGATCTTTGTGTCCAAGCATGTAAGCTTATGATCTTACATCATGATTTTCCCCTCTACCTCTTTTTTTGGTTTCTTATGTGTTTATAATATTTACTCTTTCTTCTCTCCTCTTTTACAGTTGATTCCAGATGATATGGAGTTTCAGGCTGGAGACATGCCTAATTATACGACATCAGATGGATCAGTGTGTTTCTTTTCTCTATTTCTTGCTCTTTTTCTCACCAGTATCATCGGTGTTTCATCTATCTTCAAGAAACCTAATCCTACAATGCTTCCTGCAGGTTAAGATCCAGAAAGAGTGTGAAGTGAGACTAAAGATTATTGGAACAAGAGTCGATGCCACCGAGATCGTACGCATCATCTCCATATTAGTCTATTTCACCATGCAACTTGATTGTGGTTGGCTTTTTTTAATCTTTCGTCTTTGAATTTTTGCAGTTTTGTGTGGGTACCATCAAAGACGATTTTTTGGGAGTCATAAACGATCCTGCAGCAGCATAGAAGAAGTTTCACGCTGGTTTCGATTTTGGTCTTCGTTCTTTTACAGAGAGAATGTCCTGTGATAAAGTTGTATTATTTTTTATAGTCCCATAAAAGTTGAGTTCTGGATCTGTTTGTCCGGAACAGTTGGAACTGGATCGGGGTACAAATGCTTGTGGGCTTTAGCTAATTCGAGTTTTAGTCAACTTTTATGATCTAGTCTTCCTCTTGTATTCTTAATTGGTATACATTAATACAAACTATTTAGTGTACATTTGATAGATTTTTTGGAAAACACATTAAAACGAAAAATCATCAATTGCTTCTACCATCCATTATTTTTCCTAATAGGATTTGTTTTTTGGTCAAGACCTCTTTTGACTGTTGAGGTCATTGCTATATCAACTTTGGAAGATTTTAATGCATGACCACTATTTGTGTGAAATATTGACCCTCGATAGGGAAAACAAAAATTAGATTTTTAGCCAAAATTGACTAATTAAGTTAAATTCCAATTTAAAAGTTTTGTTTTTGTTTTTTGACTAGAGATTTAAACAAACCTCTTAACTTTCATATTGTTCATGACAATGAAGATATGGTGATTATAAAACCCGTAACACATTCCTCCTCTCAATCACAATCCCCAATTTGTTCTCTCTTATTTAGAATTACACAAAAATGGCCAAGTTTTTTACATGTCTTTCCTTAATCTGTTTTGCATTCATGTTCATCAGAGATGTGTTTGCAGATGATAATAGACAGGCAAGTTCAAGTTTCTGCTCTGTTTTTGTGAGATGCCCCCATATGAACAAAACACCTTATAGTAACTCTCTCTCTCTATCTCTCTCTCTCTATAATACAGGTGTATATTGTGTATTTGGGAACACTTCCTGAGAATGGATACTCACCTCCATCTCACCATCTCAAAATGCTCCAAAAACTTATTGGCTCTAAGTAAGATTCAACCTCTTTCAGTTTACATATGTACTTTATGTAACAGAATAAATATCATTTCAAGGATCTCTTTGTTTCTTGTTCTTCCTTCAGCTCTGCATCGAGTTTGTTAATTAGAAGCTACACAAGGAGCTTCGATGGCTTCGCTGCCAATCTAACCCAATCGGAGAGTCAGGAACTGGAAAGTGAGTACTTCACAAATCTTAATTTCTTAATAAAAAAATTCAGAAACTTTGGAAAGTTCTTCCCCAAAATTAAGACATAACCTTTGCTGCGGTTTGTTATTATTGTGCAGAGATGGAAGAGGTAGTTTCTGTGTTTCCAAGCAAGACTTATGAACTGACGACAACAAGATCATGGGACTTTGCCGGATTTAGCGAGAGTGCGAAACGAGACAGTGTGAAAGAAAGTGATGTTATTGTGGGAGTGTTTGACAGCGGAATCTGGCCAGAATCTGAGAGCTTCGACGACAAAGGTTTTGGTCCGCCTCCAAATAAATGGAAAGGTTCTTGTAGTGGTGGACCGAACTTCACTTGCAACAAGTAAAATTATATATTCTAACCTACATGAGCTACTTATATTTCTATTGCTTATAATGATAATCAAACAATTTATATACTTGTATCTTCTAATTATATGTATGATTTTTTTCCCTCTCGTGTATAACTATACACTTGTATATATCTCTTTCTTTCGTGATTAACGTTTCCCGTATATGGTTATCTATCTACTAACGTTCGTGTTATCTTTCTTGGGCCACAAGTAAACTCATCGGAGCTAGGTTTTACAACAAAGCTTCCGCGTCAGCAAGAGACGACGAAGGCCATGGGACCCACACGGCGTCAACGGTTGCCGGTAACGCGGTTCAAGGGGGCAGTTTTTACGGCCTGGCTCAAGGCACGGCTCGTGGTGGAGCTCCCTCGGCGAGAATCGCCGCCTATAAAGTCTGCATCAAGGGGACCGGCTGCAGCGACGTAGATATCCTCTCGGCGTTTGATGATGCCATCGCAGACGGAGTTGACGTCATCTCGATCTCGATCTCAACCATTTTTGTCTCCACTTTGCTGAGCAATTCTAAAGCCATTGGTTCGTTTCACGCAATGTCTAGAGGGATTGTTACGGTGGGTTCCGCCGGGAACGATGGTCCCGACCAAGGGACGGTGGCAAATGTATCGCCGTGGATGATAACCGTCGCGGCCAGCGCCACGGACCGGCGTTTCGTCGACAGAGTCGTTCTTGGTAACGGGAAAGCTTTAACGGTACGTTACGTAATTCTACGAATAATCTTATGTCACCAATATTATGGGGCCTAGCCTTTTGAGAATCTTCTCATTTTTTTATTTTTTTTATAGATTTTTAGATTATGAGTGGAATCAGTTAAGATTTATCTGGATTGTACTTAAGATTTAGTGACAAAGTACAAGAGGAGTCGTTGATACTATTTCTTAAACAGGGTTTGTCAGTTAATCCAGTCAATTTCAATGGGACAAAGTTCCCGATCGTTTACGGCCAAAACGTTTCAAGAAACTGTCCCGAGTTCCAAGCCGGGTGAGTAAGAAATTTCTTCTTCTTAATTGTTCCACGTTCAAATCTGAATCTTGAATCGAAAGACACTGATGCTGATAATGATCATTGCCGTCGACAGTTTTTGCGATAGTGCGTGTGTGGACAGAGACCTGGTCAAAGGGAAGATCGTCCTCTGCGACGACTTCCTAGGAAACAAAGAGGCTTACTTAGCCGGAGCCACTGGAGCCATTGTTCAAAACACGTTGGTTCAAGACGTCGCCTTCGTGCTACCATTTCCTGCCTCTTCTCTGAGCTTGGAGGACTGTGAATCTATCAAATCATACATCAAGTCTGCAGAGTAAGTAAAGTAAAATGAAGGACAGGGCTGAACCGCAACAGTTTTTGTTTTACGGTCTTGATGTGTTAAAAGAGTGAATCTGCAGGAACCCACAAGCGGAGATACTGAGAACCGAAGAGATAGTTGACAGAGAAGCTCCTTATGTTCCGTCCTTCTCTTCTCGCGGGCCAAGTTTCATTATCCAGAACCTCTTGAAGGTAATGAAACCGGAAACAAATATGACATTAAGCTTGCGTTGGTTCTATAACCGAATTGTTTTGGAACACATCAAATGTTGATTTTGCAGCCAGACGTAAGCGCACCTGGAGTAGAGATTTTGGCTGCATTTTCTCCGGTAGCTTCTCCTTCAAACAACCCTGAGGACAAGAGAAGTGTCAAGTTCAGTGTAATAAGTGGCACATCCATGGCTTGCCCTCATGTGGCAGGTGTAGCGGCTTATGTCAAGTCGTTTCACCCCGACTGGTCTCCCTCGGCAATCAAATCCGCAATCATGACGACCGGTAACGTTCGGAAACCAAAAATCTTGCTTCTGATTTTCTTACTTTTGGAGGGATACAAAAAAACAGAGTATTGTCATGGTATATTGCAGCTACGCCCATGGACCTTAAGAAAAATCCGGAGCAAGAATTTGCATATGGTTCGGGCCAAATTAACCCGACCAAAGCCACCGACCCGGGACTTGTGTATGAAGTAGAGACGGAAGATTACCTCAAAATGCTATGTGCAGAGGGTTTGAAATCAGGGTTGCTCACAAGAATCTCAGGACAAAACGTCAATTGTTCAGATAGAACAGAAGTCAAGGATCTGAATTACCCAACAATGACTTCGTTTTTCTCTGCTCTTGTTCCATTCAATATCACGTTTAGAAGAACTGTTACTAACGTCGGATTTCCAAACTCTACGTACAAGGCGAGTGTGGTTCCTCTTCGACCGGAGATTCAGGTTAGCGTAGAACCGGAGCTTCTGACATTCGGTTCCCTGAAGGAGAAGAAATCGTTTGTTGTGAACATCTCTGGTAAAGGACTGAAGGATGGAAGTGTCGTAAGTTCATCTTTGGTTTGGTCTGATGGGAGCCACAGTGTCAGAAGTCCAATCGTAGCTTACTCAATCAAGCTTTATGACTAGTTTTCCTTTCTTCTTTTTTTCATCACCATTCATCAAAAACAGAGAGAAGAAGAGACAAAGTTTTGAGGAACTAAGACATACTTGCCTGAGAACAATGTGTATCTGTCACTATAGATCATTGATATCTGGTTCATTCTCTTTGGATCTAAGAATCCGATTCAGTTCTTGTAATCTCTGATAAATTGCTTCTTTCTCAGGGTGTGCTATATCACACACAAGGAACTCATGTATCTGGCTGTCCACTTCGATGGTACTGCAACCTGGTTCCTTGTAAATGCCTGATTCTCTCATGCTTCCTCTGATTTCAGTAGATTCTTTCCATTTCCCTGATGAAGCATAGATATTCGATAAGAGAACATACGTCCCAGAATCTGGACTCTCAGATTCGAGCAGTCTCATGGCGATCTTTTCACCTAATTCCATGTTTCCATGGATCTTACAAGCACTCAAAAGAGCTCCCAACATGATATGATCCGGTTCTATCGGCATGTTTTGTATGAATCTGTAGGCTTCCTCTACTCTCCCGACTCGACCAAGAAGGTCGACAATACATCCGTAATGCTCAATCTGCGGTTCAACACCGAAAACTCTCCACATGGAAGTAAAAACGTCAAGCCCTATATCCAGCAAACCTCCGTGGCTACATGCGTTTAAAAGAGCAACCAAAGTCACCTGATTCGGCCTAAATCCTCTGTTCACCATATCCCGAAACTCCTTGATGGCTTCAAAGCTTTCCCCGTGCATTGCTAATCCAGAAATCATCGTGTTATACGAAACGACATCTTTGCCCCGCATCACCCTGAAAACCCGCTTCGCCTCATCGATATCACCGCACCTTGAGTACATATTGATCAGAGCATTGCCTAGGAAACTACCAAGCTCCATCTTTTCGTTCTCAACAAACGAATGTACCCAGCGCCCGAGCTCCAACGCACCCGAATCCGAGCAGGCAGACAAAACACAGACAGCTGTGAACTCATTGGGAACAACACTCTCCATCTGCATCTCCCTGAAAAGCTCCAACGCTTTGTTCATCTCCCTGTTTCTGACCAACCCATCAATCATCGCGGTCCAGCAAACCGTATCTTTGATCTTGACATCTCGGAACAATTCTAACGCCTCCTTAATCAATCCACACTCAGAATAACAGTTTATCATGACTGTTGCCGCAACCTGATCTCTGTCAGGCATTTCATCGAACACCTTCTTTGCGTCAACCGAATTCTCAGATTTGCCGTAGATTTCCATCAGTTTTAGCCCCACCGATCTGCTAGACCCGAACCCTAGTTTCAAAACCTGGGCATGAACCTCTCTGCATTCCTCCAACCCGCAAGCTTTCAGAACTGAGGTGATCACGTAGTTATCGGGCGGAACCGAATCGTGAATCATCCGGCGATACAACGCAACTCCAGCAGCGGAACGACCTGACGACACGAATCCATCGATCATGGCGGTGTATAGATAGACGTTAGGGCTGGTTACGTAACGAAACACGTCGTAGGCGTAGTCGACGGAATCGAGAGTGGAGCAGATACGGATGAGTTCGAAAACAACGAAAGCATCTTGTCCATGGAAGCTCCGAATGATCTTGGCGTGAATCGATGGAACTTGGGAAATGCTCTTACAGTTTCGTAATAAGGAAATGAAAGTTTTCCTGCGTGATAGCCTGAGAGTGTTTGAATCGAGATCTCGCCGGAAAGCTGATGGCCCTCCGGTCGCCGCCAAGGAAGAAATCATTTCCCGCTCACAAAAGCAGAAGATTCTATCAAACCCGAGCCGTACCGATATTTTTAAAAATCCGGTTAAATTATTCACCACAATAAACCGATCTGTATGTGTTCTTTTCAAAACCAATCTGATTCGACTTGGTTCATCCTAGTTTCCCTTAAATCTTTCAATTCCCTTTCTGATCCTCTTAAGATCCAAAACACACACCAAATAACCGATATAACCAAACTGAACGAGAGATCAAAAATCAGACGTTAAGGTCAAGGAAAACGAATCGGAAATTTCAATAAACCTACCGAACCGAATTTCGATTCTACTCAGTACTCACCAACAAACTATTAACCAAACCAAATGTCGGAAAAAAAAAACAATATCGACCCAAAAGACAATGTCCCCCAAGCCCAACTTGACTCCATCATATTGTTTAGTACAGAAAGGCTTAAATGCGTTTAGTTTCTTTTCACGGTTTCTTTAGTTCCACAAATAGGCGTTTGTTGTATACAATTTTCTATTCAATATTGACAAGTGTGCCCTTGATTCACTGGGCCACTGTAACCGATCCATCTTGCTTCAGCTTGATTAAGCTGCTCTCAATGTTTCTAAGCACAGGTTTGTAGCTGCAACAAAACGCAAACGAAAAATCAACAAGGCGAAAAAATCTCGAAGGATTGAAGAAAGACCCATGTGAAACTTACACGCGGACAAGCCCATTGTAAGCTTGTGTCGTTTGCTGGAGTTGAGCTGAGAGTTGAAGAACTTGAGCAGATAACGATTCAGCTCTGCTCTGTTCTTTCGCAAGTTCGCCCTGAAAAAGAGGTAATGCGGAATTTTTAATCACACAAGTTTTTTTTTTTAATCACACAAGTTTAGTTCTATTATATGATACTTAGATCTGCTGAAGACCAAAACCTTGAGGGACAGAGTTTCGGTTCCATGTGACCCATTTCCCTGAACTTCTGAAGATACACGTGAAAGAGCACCAGCTTGTTCTGTTCTCAACTTGTCCAAACCTTCACGGAGTTCTACATTTTGCTTTAGACATTCTTTCACCTATATGGTTTGCTACAAATCAACATAAATTCCAAGAAAATGTTTCTCACTCAAAAGTAATTGTGAGACGCTTACTTGATTCTCCCACTGCTTTGATATGTTGATTGATTCTTGATGCGAAGCCGAGAGGTTCGAGTTTTCCTCAAAAAGCTTCTCTATTTCAGATGATTGATTGTCAATCTGTAATTAATGCACAAAATTGATATCCCAAATCAAGCCCCTTGAATATTGTATATACTAACTGCAGAAAGCTAAGACATTACCTCCATGAGAAGCTTCTGCCTACTACTCTCCAATCTTTCAAGTGCAACAGCCATATCATGCAACTGCTTCTCGAGTATTTCCTTATCTTCCTACATAAAAACCATCAAACCTAAAACTAAGGGATTCCATAAAGAGTTGAAGAAGGCATATATGCTGGCATATAAGTGGCAATAATGGGTTAGCAACATTTTCTTACCACTGACAATACTTTTTGACTTAATTCTGATACTTCTGCATAACAAATACCACGGGAACAGAGTTATTGATACATATCCAACAATTCACATTCAATCAAACGATTACCGAATGACTCAAAAAGCAAATTACACATCAGCTAACGCATACAAACACCCAATGATTGTAACAGCTGATAAGGACTAGTTTTGAAACAAAGAGACTTGCGTAACATCACATATTACCTGAGGCACCGCTGGATAAAACGGAAATTTTCTGTTCTAGTTCCTGCTTTTCAGACATTAGAGAAGCAACTCGGGTTTGTTCTTCAGCCAAACGCTGTTGTTCTTGCTGCCTCAACATTGATTCTTTCTGTGAATGTTAAGAACATTATTATCGTAGAAACAAAGACCATTTCATATTATCTGTCTGAAACGCACTCGAACCTGTAATTCTAATTTTAGGTTGGCCATCTCCTTCTCTAATACTTGGTCTGGGGAAACTCCAACAAATGAAGTACCCATTGCTTGCTGTTGCATCGAGTTAAGCTCTGCTCTGAGAGATGCTGCATCTTCCTCAGCCTATCAACAATGAGTAATAGTAAGTTTCGAAAACAAAGAAAAGGAAACTTAATATCTGGAAGGCATAAGATAGTCTGCATACTCGATATTGTTCTTCCTCTGCCTCTTTAACACGTTTCTTAAGAGTCCTAACTTGAGCTGAGAGATCCTCCTATAAGCAACACCCAGACCAATCAAAATGCAATGAAGGGGGAGGTTACTTTGACACCATTATAACTAAAACAGGAGTAATCCCTACTCGTGAAACAACAGCAGCATCTTTCTCCATTGCAATTTCCTTGAGGGCTTTTCTCAGAGATGGCACTGTGTTTTGTTCCTGTTATCCACATCCACAAGAGCATATGTCAAGTTGTTTGCCGAATGGACTGGGCATAGATTCATATTCCATGGCAAGCCTCACAAAAAAAAATTGGACGCGAACAATACAGAAACTACAGCCGACCAGGAATGGTTAAGATCACAAACAAAAGTTAACTTGTTAGTTACCAGCACATTCAACCGAGTCTCAAGTGATTCGTTCTCGGCTTCCTTTGTCTGAAGCTGAAGCCCGTGGACAAAAAAAAAACATCATCAATACAGTTTCTTCAAAAGAAAATCTGATTTCCTGCAAGTGAAGGAAGTAACAAATCTTAGCCAAAATACCATCGAGGACAGTGTCTTGTTGCGCTGCTCCATTTCTGCATTTGTCTTCTGCAGCTGTTTGAGCTGGGCATATAAAGCACCAACATCTGTCTGTGGAAGCAATTCAGAACAAACCATTACCAGCAAGATCAATCATTGTAGTGAGCAAAATTGGATGAGCCCATCCTCGGACAAAAATGCAATATCGAAATCAAGCATTCTCATTATCACGATCATCTCAATTCTCAAGGGATCCAGTTAGATCAACTTGGGTTCAATATTGATAATGATAAGCTCCAGAAGCAAGAAGCAGGATTCATATCAGAAATGTTACCTCGGAGAGTAGATTTCCGCTCTCAGATTTTCTGATCCCTGGGAAATCTGCAACGCATTAAAATTGAAACAACAAAGTAATTACCCAATAAAAAAATCTGAATGCTCCAAAAAAAAATTGCAAAGCGAGGTTCAAGATAAAGGAGATGAAGTTACCGGCGGGATTCGGAATTTCGCTAAGATCTGGCCCTGAAGAAGCTTTGCTAAGCCTTTGAGCGGCTCTCTTCTGACGAATCTCCTCCAACTACAAGATCAAAGAAAAACAAAAACCGATGTAAAACACCCTCAGACGAAGATGGAGACGAAGACGGCGACGACGGAAATCCTTACAGTCCGGCGTCCTAAGGACGCGTGGTGCGAGTCCATGGTAAGATTCCAACAACGTCCGCACCAGATGATCTACTCCCGCCTCTCGGCCCTCTCCTCTCCTCGGAAATTCGAACGTCGATTTAAGTTAACGGTGAAGGAGACGCCGGCGACAAAATGGAATATGTCCAATTTGGGCTTACAGGAGAGGAGATTGGCCCATGGATTTATATTCATAATAACTATGACCTTAACAAATAAAAACAATTACAATACTGTTTCTTCCAAAAAGGGAACCAAATTATGCAATAATCCGATGAATTTGCTTATGTTATTTATATTTTCTGTAAAACAAAGTACTGTATCAATTGTTTAAACAAAATTGTGTGGAATAAAATAAATGTTATTTTTTTGGGTAAAAATAAAATTAATGATAGTGTTCATTTTTTTTAATTGATAATTTTTATATTGAACAATCTAATACAGTAAACTTCAAATTTTGTTTTCAAGTTTCTGATGTCGGCCGGGGCTGGGGCATACGGTTCTTTCGGTTCAATTGATTTCGGCTTCTTCGTTCTTCGGATTTTAAATTTTCAGTAGATTTGAACAAAACTAAAATTTGGTTCGGTGACGATCATAAATTTCGGTTCATATTTTGATGTTAATAATATTGCTGAATTGAACCGAGTTCAGTTTTGGTGATAAATTTTCTTATTTCCTCGGTTATTTTCAGATTTTTTTATTAATATTTCTTTGTGCGATTAAAGAACTTAGGATTGAGCAAAGTGGTGGTGGCCTAGTGGTAGTGCAAGGGGTTGGTTTCATTATGCAACGGGTTCAAACCTTTTTTGGGACGGAGATATATTCTTTAAATAGGAATATAGAAAAGACTAACTCCGAATACTGGGAGAAATTACGCGTCAAAGACGCAGAACTTCCACATGTAATAAAAAAAAAAAAAATTTAGGATTGTATAAGTAGATAATGAACTCAAAAATTATCAATGTAGTCAACCAATAACATATACTCCTTCTGTTTCATAATAAGTGTCATTTGGAGAAAATGTATCTGCAATGTATATGGATGTATTAAACTCAAAACACATCCAGATACATCCAGTTACATTATCGATACATTTTGTCTAAATGACACTTATTATAAAACGGATGGAGTAATACACAAAGATTCTAAAAAAACTGTATTGTAATTTTATTAACATCAGAAACTTCCTACAATGTTTTTTACCCAAAAAAAAAAAAAATAACACTTCCTAATATGGTTCATCAGCATATTCTCTGTTTTGGTAATAAATTTTTCGATTTGCCCCGTTATTTTCGGTTTTTCGGATCAATTCGGTTTACTCGGTTCCATACGTTGCATTGAAAATGTGAGCCTCACATTAAGACCCGGACCAAATAAATATCCCAAACCCAAACAACAAAATTTTTACAAACCCAGTAAGAGAAACAACGGAAACTGCAAGTCAACGATGAGTCGATGACTCGACGGAAACCGCTAGACAACAGTGGCAGAAAAACCAAAACAAAAAGGAGAAACAACACGCAAAACTAAATCTATATAAACTATGCATATATAATCTTATAATCTTAGTTTCCTTTCAGCTCACGCGAGTACCCCCATTGTTCAAAACTATCTTTGGGTTCACTAGTCTCTCTAAGAAAATATGTTGATGAGTGATCACAAAGAGTCTCTTTACTCTCAGTTGGTTTCTCATTCCTGTATGGCGTGTTAACCAATCCGTGCGCTGATTATTAGTAACAATGGACCATGTCTTGTTGTATGTAATCATGTTCTCATAAAGTTTCTTGATCTACCAACATTTATGTAACTCAATTCATTTCAATTGGTACATTTGACATATGGGTTTTCGATCCTTTCATGGAATGAACTAGTCATGAATGATATGTTTGACTGTTATCTTCACAAGGTTACAATTTCTACTAATATACTTCACCCTCATTCTTTGTTTTGATACAAATATAGGTAAAGTGCCACCTTTGTTTGTTTTCCTCCATCTCCTACACTACATCATAATCATCTTAATGTTTTCGAAATATTTTTTAATTTGTGTATTCCATAATAGTTTAAGTTATATCAAAGGCAATGCATACAACAAGGAACGTCGCCCATGGCAAAAATTCGATCACCACGCATCTCCTTCCCCTAAGCTGTAAATCTCTTTTGTCAAAAAATCTGATCACAATAGCTATTATTCTCTTTTGTCGAGTAATCATCATCCTCGCTAGTTATTGATTCAGGAATCGTATTGATCTTGTGTCCACGTGTTGTAGATCTACTGAATTCGGGACATATTCTCTTTTTTTCAATCCTTGATATACTAGATCACGGGGAGTTATTCTTTACATGCTAAAGATGAATCATGAGTTGTCCTTCTAAGCTCATGGCTTAGCTAGAGATGCTAAAAATACGATAGATAATATATATAGCTCACAATATTTTCAGGATCACTTTAAATATTTGAGTGGACGGTTGTTGAAAATTTGCAACGCTAACCATGTTTGTGTTGAGAATGTGACTGATTATCCGAACTATATTAAGAAAATTGTTTTTTCCCATTACTAGACGAAAAAAATCAACGTTCTGCGTTACTACAGAGATGCTGTATCGTCGTTTTGGTTCTCCACAGTACACGTACTTTAAAGTTAAAACAAAAACTCAAACTTCAGGTCTACAGGGTAGGGTTCTTCTGACACATCACATGAGCGTGTGTGAACCACACGCGTTTCTATCCTTGTATTGTATTGGCCACATTATTGATCACAATCAATAATACTTATTGATCTTTTTATACATATATAATATATAATAAAAAGCTGTTATAAAAGGTAAGGAAGAGATTGCACCCCAAAAAAAAAAAAAAGAGGTAAAGAACAGTAACGTTAAATTAATCAAAACAAACATATACACTGTAACTATTAATAATTTGAGTTTTCTTTAGAACATTAGTGTTAACATTTCGAATAATTGCATAAATGGTACTAACAGAAATCATAAATCACTAAAAAAATTTTGTCGAATTCGGTAACACAGTAATGATACTAGTACAAACAATTGATTTTATAATTTTTATAAACATATTATTAATAAATAAAATGGCATGAAACAATATATCTATCAACGTTGATTTAATCAACTGATTCGATATCATATTTTGATTCATATGTGTCTTAAAGATTCCGATATGATACTATGATAGGATACCATTTAGTAAAGATACTACAGTAAAAAGACTCGGAAACCGAACTTCTTTGAGCACATATCAAAAGGTTCACGGCTTTTTACCGTTTCACTACCGGTGAAAATCTTTGAAGATCTAAACCGCTATTCACTTACACAGTGACATACCAAATGTCGAGCTAAAATTAAAACCCTTCGCCTTAACACCGAAGAGCAAAAAAAGGTTAAAGAAAAGCCCAAAAGTCGATGATGACTCAGGACAAAAAAACAAACATTACGATAGAGAGAGAGAGACAAGAAAC
This sequence comes from Alliaria petiolata, assembly GCA_020283515.1. Taxonomy (NCBI): domain Eukaryota; kingdom Viridiplantae; phylum Streptophyta; class Magnoliopsida; order Brassicales; family Brassicaceae; genus Alliaria; species Alliaria petiolata. The sequence goes on from JAHZTW010000001.1 coordinate 281,645,248, forward strand.
AATTACGTGTCTCTTCGAAGATCAACCACCACAACACTTACGTTGTCAGAACTCTGTCTAGCCAATGCAAGCCTCGTCAGCAAAATCGACGCTTCCTCGCACGCTTTATCCGATATCTCTCCTCCTCCGAACACCACATTTCCGGCGCCGGAAACATCCCTTTCCGGTGAAGATGACAGTTGGCTGTTGACTTTTCCTTTTAAACACATTCGAACGACATTACATGCGGTTTCGTTTGAGACAACGTCCCAAAGACCGTCGCTTGCTAGTATAAGGAAATCGTCTTCGCTGACCCGGTCCGTTACGGTTACTTCCGGTTTGCTGATAACGTAAGGCTTCAGATAATTATCGCCTGGGAAAAAACAAAATTCCGCGGCGAAACGAGTTTTAATTATTGAAAGTACGGAAACTTTTGTACAAACACTAGGACAGGGACAGAGTGTTTTGCGTCAAGTGTAATCAATTTCACTGACCTATGGCTCGTGACATTGCAAGTACTCCAAGGACACGTGGGCCATCCCAGTAGATAACCCGACCACCCGCTGCTTGAATCCGGTCTAGCTCGTCCGGACGGTCCGGCTGATCAAACAAGAGAGAGAGAAAAAGAGTCATATAAACAAGACAAACCTAAAAGGCATTGAAAACAGTGACACTACGGATTAAAGAACCTAGAAACTCAGAAACTTTATCAGATCTTCTCATCTTAAAAGTCATTTACATTCTTTACCATTGTCCAGATGTTGCATGCCCATTAAACAAAATCGAATTTTTTTATCTTTCGGAAAATAATAATACTACGAAGATACCAACAATTAAAGGTTGCATTAAACAACGAGAAAATTGATGGCTAAGCTTTAGATGCGATGCGACACACGTAACGAAATTCTCGTTTCCATTTACAGTGAACCATAACCGTAGATCTAAGATAAAATTCTGACAGTGACAAGAACATTTACACAATTAATGGAAAAAAAAAACAATTAAACAAAAGAAGAGAGATTTTAACGACGAAAAACAACCTTATGATCGGAAGACAAAGGAATGGGTTTCCCGTTACGGCAGAGAACGGCGCGGGAGTCGCCGCAGTTCGCCACGACGATTTTCTCCGGCGTGAGGACGGACACAACCACGGTGGACCCCACGGCATCGCAGTCCGGCCTCTGAAGCTCGCACCGGCAGTTCGCCGACCCACCGGCATTCAAAGCCACGGCCTCCGAGTCCATGCGCGTGAAGCTACGCGCCATTGACTTTTCCCAGTCAGCGTCGGCCTCAAACTCCTCCCGCACTAGCTCGTGTAGCCTTTCTCTACATCTCATCGCTACCTAAACAGATTTCAACAAAAAACGACGTTGTAACGGCCATTAAGCTTAATTCTTTTCTTCTATAAAGTAAAACGGCGTCGTACATGGGAACAGCCATGGCCATCGTAAACGCCGCAGTAGTGAAATCCGGTGGAGGAGGAATATTCCGTTTGCTGACGGAAAAAAAACGGATGCACCGTGACGGCGTCTTCCATTTCCAGTCTTCTTCCGCAGACCGAAGCGACGCCGTATTTAGGATAAGCCTCCGGATCAGGCAATGCCATCACCGTAGAACTCAGAGACTCGCATAAAACGACAACCTCCTTCGCCGTTTCAGACTTCGCCAGCTCATAGAGAACGGAGGATGCGGAGGCTGCCGCGAAGGCTGATTCTCGTCTCCTCCGCTTCTGTACCTCTCCGTCGACGAAGACGGCGTCTTGTTCGCCGGAGACAAACTTAAACCGTCGGATCTCCATTCTCCGTCTCCTCACTGCTTGAGAAGAGCTCCGTTCTCGCCTCTTAGTCGTCGCCGTCGTCTTCTTAACCACCGGGGACGTCGTTTTCATCATCACTGGCTCGTTCTCGTAACAAATCTCAGCCATGCGATCGTTCGAATTGTTCAGCATTCAAACTCCATCACTCTCCCCCTTTATAAAAAAACAGAGAACTAGTAAAAGAGAGACACAGGAGAGAGAAGGAGAGAAGCTTAAACGAGGTTGGCCATGGAAGCCTTATATAATAGAGAAGATGAAAATAAAATTTTCCTCTTTATTTACGGGCAGCTGCCCGAGGCTCTAACGGGCAGATCAAAAACTCTAATGAAGGAAGAAGAGAGCTTGTTGAATGGCGTGACGTATCGCTCCTCTATCTGGAAGAAGAAATCTTGACCGTTGATTCAAACCACGTGTACACGTACTTCTCCTGAATCGCGATACGAAAGACTTACGTGCGCCAATCAGATTCTAACACCACCCACGCCAAAAGTGAAAAGAACCTTTGATGACACGCATGCTATCTCTACATCTCTTTTTTAAAGATTTTTACCAAATTTTTCCAAGGAAATTTTCAATACCAATTCCATTGTTTTTCTATAAACTACAACTTACTAACTTTATTTAGATATGGGAATCAACAAATAATTCAGTAAAATAGGTGGAAATAATTCATTTTTTTTTTTACTATTTGATAAATTGATAAACAAACGGTGTAAATTACTCTATAACAAAATTATTTTAATAGTTATCGATATAATTTTACATAGTCATGATAAATTAACAAAGTTAGTTAACTAATAACTCATATTTTCTATTATATAACAAATCGTATTAACACAATAAATTTATATCTTTATATTTTTAATTTTTTTATAATTTGATAAGTTGATAAATATGATAATTTATGATATGATAACTAGTGTAATATGACAATTATATTTTTTATTAAATTATAATTAGTTTGACACAATATTTTTTATAATATATTAACTGATTTAATACGTTAATTGCATAATAATAGTGTTTGAAGCGATTTAAGGTTGAATGAACAGTTTTATTGGTGGTTGATGAACAGTATTATGGGGATTTTACGTCGGCAGCTAAAATTTTCAGATCAATGTCATTTTATGTAATTAAATTAAATAAAAAACTTTTTGAATTAAAATTTATTTTTCTATGCTAATTACCTAATTTTTAGTTATCCATTGTCAATTATCTAATTATCAAATTATCTATATATATTCATTAAAATCACCCTTAAAAAAGATATTCATTTATTTCTTTGAAAAAAGTGAGAAAAAGTGATTTAAAATTGTTAGTTAGAAAATCATTTTAATTCGTTATTTCAATACTTGTTATGTATCGTTTGTTTTACTCGCCTCGACTTTTATTTTTGTTGCATTTATTCTATTGGTATCATCCGTTTTGTTTGTAAATTACGTTGCAAACATTTGGAGCTTGAAAATAAATATCCGTTTAGACATAATATGGTATGAATTAATATTCAAGGATTTCTTTAAAAAAAAAATAGATTTTAAGGATTTGTTACCTAGTTTGACAATTGACATGATGATAATGAATTTAAAGGCTTATTCATTGGTTTTGAGCATATCCAATTTTTTTTGATGATTTATAAACGTGCAATTTTCGGAGATATAAATGAAAACATGAAAATTCAGTGGACATTCGTATTACCGGATCGGATCAGATCGAGTATTTCGGGTTTCGCATATTACGTGAATATAGTTTTTAGTACCGATCGGATATTATTAGATTTTTGATCGGATTCGGTTCGGTATCATCCGGGTTCGGATATCATATTTCAGATCCTGTTCTTTTCGAGTTAGTTTCGAGTTCAAGTATTTTTATCCGAAAAATAACCAAATAAAAAAATATATTCTAAAATAACCGAAAATCTAAACATGAAAATACAAAAGTAAGTAAAGTAATATAGATTATAAATCCAACTAAACATTAAAAATTCAACACCAAAATAAACATTTAAGTTTCAACTTTAAATTGTCACAAAAGAAAAGAAATACAAAGAACATAACCAAAAAAAATTCATTACATAAAAATAAAATAAAATAAGTTCAAAGATAATTTATGTACTTACATAAAACCAAACTATAAATATATATGTATTTTTTGTTATATTTTATTTATATACAACTAAAAAGATAATTTCATAAGTGAAGCTGATTTTTTTACGTTTCATAAGAAAGAGAAATTACGAAGAAACGATTAAGAATTTACAGATTTTTTGATTTGGGAATGATATTTTTTATATTTTGTGGCTTGGAAACATGGATATAGCGAAGTGCAATCGATGAGAAATAAAGAAAGAAAAAAGTTAGAAATAGTATCTTAGAAATACAATAATTCAGATACTTTTTCGGATATTTTTCGGATATTTTTTGAATATCGGATCGTATATTACCGGATATCCGAACTACGTGAAGATTACTCCCATTTGGATATTTTGATGAATTCGAATCGGTTCGAATTGGGTATTTTCATATCAATACCGCATCAGATTTTCAGATTTTGGTAAAATGTCCACCCCTACTTTATACGGCTGAAAAGAAAAAAAATATCCCTATTTCACATATCATAACTTTCTTAGTTGGAACGTTATTAGTTAATAACTTAATACTGTGAATGAAAAGAAATTTAGTCTCGCTATGGTTTGATTGTTAATTAAATTAGAAAAATGGTAACAATTTATTTATGATGATTTATAGTAAAACATAATTTTGTTAGTATATAATTAATAAGACTATAACATTTTGTGATGATTAAAAGCCTTGGTTAATACTCCTTTGCGGTAAATTGATTATAGTATTACGTTTTATGATATAGAAAAAAATATCATTCTATTGTAAAAACCTAATTACTTTTTAATATATATAGTAAATATAAGATTAGTGAGAAATTAAAAATATCTATAGACGAATAAAAGTATTAATTTATTAATCAAAACCACCCCAAACAACGTGGAAGCTATTCATAAAAAAAAAAAATGGGTGGACCAAAGCAAATTCAAAGGAGGTTCAACCAAAGTTGGAAAAAAGCAAATTTTCCTATTATGGTTCTATTAAATTTTAAATTGCATCGGTTTTAGAATACATTTTATTTGAAAATAAATAAATAAATAAATACAAAAATTTATTAAGAGTTAGTAACCTAGTACAAATAGTCTAATGGTTTGTATTTTGTACTAATTACTAAAATAATATCCCGTATTGCGCATAGCAAGATGATTATTAAATAAAATTTTGTATATTTTTAGTTAAATTTAAAATTTTGTTACTTTCAAATCTGATATACATATATATATATTGTATTTTATTTATTTTAATTGAATATATTTTTATTTAGATTTACTGTTAAAAATTAGTTACTTTAAATAGTTTTTGATAATTAGTTTTAAAGTAGATTAGAAAATAAAATATTTGACAATTAGTTTAGTTTAATAATTTAAATAAATTTAGAAAAATAAAAACCAAACTAAAAAAATTGTGGTGTTGACACATCAATAAAAAAAATATTAACAAGGTGAATATTTCTTTTCAGCAAAAAATATTTTGTTTGTATCATCAAAAATACCATTTTTCTTTTGATAGTTCATATTAGATAAAAATAAATATGTTTTCCATAAAATGTATATATTTTCAGTTTTTGTTTGTATTAAATATAGGAAACTAAATATCCGTAAATATTTGTAAATTTTTTGATATCCGAACATTCGAATATCCAATTTTTTTTGGAGAAAAATAAATTATAAAATTAAATATACGATAAAATTAAACTTTTAGATATCCCGTTCCACGTCAGTTCTTTCAAATTTTAGTAAACTTTACTACTTCTTAATTCTTACGTTTTTTAATAATTATCGTTTTGAATTTATTTTTTTGTTTTAAAATAATTTTTTTTTATTTTTTAATACAGATTTGTGACAAAATTTGTAATTTTTTTCTTATTTTATTTAATTTATTAGTTATTCATATCAAATAAAATAATATATTAATTAAAAATAAAACTGAAAATTAATATATTTTTTTAATTTGTGTGAATTCGAGTAAGACCATAAAAAACGGAGGAGTAATACTTAAATATAAATATTAAATATTAAATAAATAATTCGCAAATGGCGTCCAATGAGATACAGGTACGTAGATGGGTTTTGGTTCTATTGGTCATCTGGGGACCACTTTCCTTTTAACATTTGTTCATTTAACAACGTTGACCCACCCCTCTCACTAACATGTCTGACCTTTTTTCTTCATCGATACTCTTGACACGTGTTTAGATCTTCGACTTATGTCTTGACCCAAGATTTTTTTGGTCTCATTTACTAGATGAACATAATTTACATATTTTCTATTTTATATTAAAGGCATAGTTATTTAGTTACTACAAATTTATTCTTCATCAATTAAAATGTATGAATCTAAGAATTTAGAAGTAATATTGAAAGATGTAAATGATTAAATTTAATAAAATTCTGCCACAACAAAAAAATTATACACTGTCTCTTCTTTTGTTTGTCAGCTAAATTTATGTTCTTTTTCAAACTTTGAAAATATAATCAATTTTTAAGTTATGGTACTCTATTTTTTTCTTTCAGCTATATTTTTATTTTTGTTATAACATCGATTTGATTGAATTTCTGTCTATCTTTTAAAATAAATACGTACTGTTAAAAGGCATTTTAGGTTTACAAAAGCAAATGTGACAAATTATGGTCTTTTGTTGTACATCACTTTTTAGGATTATACTTGTTTCCAAGTTTTAATTAAAATTCGAAATTTTGAAGAAAAAAAATCAAGAAGAAATTATTATATATTAGTGCAGAATTTTGGTCATTAATTATTATTATGCGTTTACTCCTCTACATTTTGAGGAGCATTGAGAAATAAATAAACATATACAATAAAATAATATGGAATCATTGATATGTGATGTTTTTTTAATAACATGTAACGCTCAAATCAGTAGTATAAATATGCGGGTGTTTATGTGTTTTAGGTGTGCTATATGAAGTATTGTTCTTTGAAATTGGATTTTGTTATGAGTTTCTTTTATGAAGTGTAGAATGCTGATTTATATAATAGATTTATCTTTACCATGTTCGAATAAGGAGTCACCAATTTGTCGTTTTGTCGGTCTTCTGTGGGAGTCAAGTAGTAATATGTTATATATTACTTGCATTCTGATAAATATATAGATTAGCGTACACAGAATTATATAAAAATAATCATAACCAAAAAAAAATATGTGAAAATGTACCAAACAAAGAAAACCAAGATATTAACAATGGTATAAAATCCCGTTTAAAAAAAAAAAACAATGGTATAAATGAACACGTTTCAAAATCTCTGTATTCGATATGTATTCGAACGGATATTAATTAATACTTGTACATGGGTTGGAATAATTTAGATATTCTAGTTTTAGATACTCGTATTTTAACTACAAATTCACTAAAAGATAACATGATCAATGATTTGAATTTCGACGAAAACATACATATATAGAAAGTCTTGTGGAAAAAAACTCTATACTTTTGGTCTGTACATACTAAAACGAATATTAATGCCCAAAGAAAATGTGAAGTTCTAAAACACTTTTGAAACGAAGTTTGAATTAACAAAATACACAATTATGGTGTATAGTATTGCGGTAGTAAAATGCGACTCAAACGAAAATCAAATCTTTTACTTTTAGACACCACATATTATGGTAGAACCATATAACCATCGATCAATACAGATTTATCATTGTGACTACATTAGATAATATCGTTTTCTTTTTATAGTATTAATGTTAAAATAAAATAGAAAGTTTCTTTTAAATTCTTAAACTATAAAATAATATATTTAAAATCTACAACTCATTGCAATGGTATGGACAAAGTTTTCATATCGGATATCTTGATCGAGTTTCGTAAAACCATGTCCATCATGTATGGAAATAAAGCAATAACGAGATAATAACATAGACAAAAAAAAAGGAGAAAGATTTCCTGAAGCGTGAAATTGTTAAATCATTTTACTTGACCACACGGATATAAGTTTTTGTTTTCGGCTCATTTGAATATCCGGAGAGAGTATCTATCTATGGAATGCACCTTTTCAGGAAGTAGTCTGGATCCTTCGTAGGTCTGGGATTCTCTGAATTATAAAAAAAAAAAACATAAAAAAAAAGGGAGAAAGATGAGACTATAATGAATAGAATCAAACTTACGATGCGTGAACACTAATCAGACTAGATTAAGACTAAGATTATGTTCCATCAATTTATATAAGACTCGAGATTTTTGATGGAAACTCATGACGACGCACGCAACACTCCCGATTCTTACAAAACATTTATGATTTATGTCTAGAGCGTACTAAGTAATAAAGTTTACTAATGCAGTCTCCAAACTCTATCAAAACAAAATCCAGACTGAAGCTAGTTTAACCTAAAATCCGAAGTCAAAAACCATTACTACTTTTACTAATTCAGTCTCCAAACTAGCCATCAAAACAAAATCCAGACTGAAGCTAGTTTAACCTAAAATCCGAAACTGAATGAAAACCTAAATTTCATCTCTCTCTATATATATATATATATATATACAAATTAAAAGATGTATTATATTGGATGCAAAGATGTAAAAAAAGACATTCAAATTTAGTTGAGTAAATGATAAAAAACTATTAATATCAATTATCGAAGATAACAAAAAGAAAATTTAGAAGACGTTATATGAGGCAAAATACTAGAAACTATAATATATTTTTCTCGGATGTCTTCGAAGGGACAAACTCGTCTTGTAACTTTTGACAGATTAATGGAAATTAAAAATATTCAATTGTTGTTTTTCCTTTTTTTTAGGGTCAAATCAATTGTTATTCTTCCAAAATAACCAATTGAGAGAAAAGTTTTTAAAAAATTAAGCTCATCTTTTGCGGGAAAATTGTGGCGGCAAACAATAGGTTGACGTGTGAGCCTGATGTTAAAGATAGCATCCGATGATTTTTATGGGTCCTACTCCTACATTTACTGATTTACTACAAAACACAATAAAAAGCTGAGATAATTTAAAAAAAGAAAAACGAAGCGCGTGTGTTACTGTTGCCACGTGTCCGCTAAAGCTGGATAGCTGTTGCCAGGTACTTGAAGTTGACAGTAGGCAAATACATTGCGCCACGTGAAAGGTTTTTCTTTTCTCTATCAATATAAATTAGTAATATCATACTCAAGCAAAAAGAAAAAAAAAGATTATTATTATATTATATACTTTGTGTTTAGAAACCATTTTTCCTTACATTCGTCGAGTTTCTATACCAACCATCACTTTCAAATCTAATAAAAAATACCAAAAAATTATATCAATTTTAACAAACAAACACAGAAAATTCGTTACAAAAATCTCAAGTTTCCAACTATAATTGACTGCTAGTCAAAATTTAGAGTTTGTTGTTTTTTTTTTTTGGGTAATAAGTATAATATAATGTTGTGTTGGTAAACTATCATCGATGGTAATAAGAAAAAGAGTAACTGAAACATGGCTAGTTACTCTAGTAGTTGGTTGTAGACCTTTCGGTAAGGAGACAATGGTTCTAGCAAGCTATTTTTATTAATTATCCCATCTTTTTTTTTTGTAACTTTAAATTGAAAGCTTACCAATTTCTCGTTGGAATTTCCACATCAAACATTATTGTAGTTTGATAAAACACTGTTCATTATAATGATCGATGCCCGATCTGATTAATGTTTCAGTTTGATGCTGGTTAGTTACATATATCTTACTATATGTCTAATGGATTTGTTTAAAAAAAAAAAAAAAGTGTAAGCGCCAAATCCAATATATGATTTATGGAAAGCTTGTATGAATTTATATATAAAGAAAACTACTGCTTCAAGAATTTTAATATCCAATGTCTATGGCATGTGAATATATATGTCAGGTCTGTTGTTTTTAGTTATTAATTAACCATTTTTATTTTAAATAATTTTTAATTATCAAAGTATTCAGAAATGTATATTTTATACAACTTGCAAATGGCGTGTTTAGTCAAAAAAAATAAATATATAGTATTACACTTATATGGAGTTAACAAATATTTCCTCTGTTTTCTATTAAGTGTTGTTTTGATCTTATTTTTCTGTTCTAAAATAATTATCGTTTTCATTTTTCAATGTAGATTTGTGACAAAATTTCCAGTTTTATCCCTATTTTTTTAGCTTATTAATTACTCATATCAAATAAAATACTATATTAATTAGGGGTAAAATAGAAAATTCAATATTTTTCTTAATTTGTGTGAAATCATATAAAACGACACTTAATAAAAGACGGAGGGAATATTAATTAAGATAATTGGAATTATTATTATTAAGTATATTAAACAAAAATAAAATCGACAATATTTCTCGATTAACATGACATTTATATGATATCGTCTGATTATTATACATGTGGGATCCTTGTTCGGTGAACTATGTAGCTTCTGTAAGATTTCATATTAGAGATGCGCAACGAGAAAAAATCTACTATTTGTTCAAATTCACGTTCTACATATAAAGCGCGAGTTGAACATGAAATATTCAAAACTCGAAATTGAGATCCAAGCACGTTCGCTTTTAAAACCACTATATATATATGTAAAAGCTTAAATATTCAATTTCATTTTGGTCAAAAAAAAAAAATTCAATTTAAAACACACATTTTTTTGAAAGAAAGGTTTGGCAATAACGAGGAACTAACGACGTGTCACATGTCCGTAACTCATAAATGAGGTCTAGAGACTAGAGAGTCTAGTTTTGTGGCCTAAGGAGACGCGTGTTGAACGCAGACCCCACGTTGCGGTTTAAGGTCGTTTGGGTTCTTCTTTTACGCAGTTACCGAAGGAGAAGCTTCAACAGTTACGTGGCGGAATTTAGGTCCAACACGTGTATCCCGGGGGCAGTTGTTTCCCTCTGAATCTGCATGGCCGGCAGATTGCGTAGTACAGTTGCCAGTTGTCGATTCGGCACCAACCTCTTACGTTTTTACTTTTAACTTTATTTAGTTTTTTTTTCTTCTATTTTTTGACTAACTCACTTGAGTTTGTAAAAATATGAAGGGGCAATAGTCACTAGCTAGTTTGATGTAGTCGATTTCTTAGTTTGGCTTTAGCAAGTATTTTTTAATCATTTCCAATTCACATTACCGAGCTGGATTTAGGATACTGGCATAATTAAGGGTAACACTAGTACGAGCTAGTACATTACACTCTTAGTAGATATTTTTCCGGTGAAATTCATGATATTTTTATTATTGATATCGAAAATATATTATACATCCAAAAAATTGATATTCTACGCTTAAATCCGAGTCCTTATTTTATCATACAATTTTATCATACACTTAAATGCTCTGAAAAAAACAAAAGACGCCATGCACTGGTTTGTCTTTAAGTCTTAACCTATGCAAACTTGAGTAAACAATTAAAAACATAGAAATACCGATATAAACAAAGGCGTTGAGTATTTCTCCTAACCCCGTACATTTAAAAAATAATTTCAGAATCAAGCAATATATAAGTATATACTAGCATGGTAAATTTGACCGTTGCGTTTGGTGTGGTTGCTCATCTGATCTAATACGCCAATATTCAATATTAGTAGAATTTTGGTCCACTACTTTAATCAAAGATATGAACTGTCCTTAATCAATCACCGCAAAAAAAAGCTTGATTACTTCAATTATTTTATATATTTGTATTACTTTAATCAAAGATATGAACTGTTCTTAATCAATCACCGCAAGAAAAGAGCTTGATTGCTTTAATTATTTTATATATTTTATATATTTGTATTATTTATAATTAACGCAAATATTATTTATACAAATATTTTACATCAATTTATTTTTTTCATCAATTAATATAAATAATACTAATGTTTACATCAATTAATATTAATAATGTTAATTTTTATACCAATTATTATTAATTTTTGCTACAGTTATTATAATCGATGTTAAATATATATAGTAATTTTAATTGATATTTGATTATATCAAATATTAAAAATTTATTAAATAAAAAAAATATATATTTATAATAATATTTGTGTCAACTTTTATAATAATATTATTATTCAATCAAAATATTAAAGGTTGTTTGCAAAAATGACTCAAGAATCGAAGTTAATTGCAAATCTAATCCACCAAATTTCTCATTTTAACATTAACCACTTTCTCTCCAAACCATCTTTCTCACTTTCAAATATTTACGAAATTGCCATTGATTCAAATTAATTTCTTTAATTTTTGAAAATCCAATTGACCAAATAATCCTCATCTTCCTCACTTATTCACGAAAATGCCATCATCATCAATTCACCCAACCACCATTTTCAACCAATTTGAAGCTTTAATTGCACCAAAAACTCATTTTTAGCTTGAAAAGATGCTAAAAACAAGTGGTAAGTCATTTTTTCAGTCCAATTTCGTGTTTTCCAGATCTGGGCTGCGAAAGTAGACTTCATCTCACCTCGAGAAGTCTACTAAGTCAACGCAAATGTTAGTTTTGCAATTGACCGCGTGAACAAAGTAGACTTCTCCGAGATAGTAGACTTCTCCGAGAAGTCTACTCCTAAAAGTAGACTTCATACGGGTCACTTTTGCAATTCATTTATCTGTAATTTATGTTAAATAAAACTTACTTTTTGACTCTTNTTGGTCAAAAAAAAAAAATTCAATTTAAAACACACATTTTTTTGAAAGAAAGGTTTGGCAATAACGAGGAACTAACGACGTGTCACATGTCCGTAACTCATAAATGAGGTCTAGAGACTAGAGAGTCTAGTTTTGTGGCCTAAGGAGACGCGTGTTGAACGCAGACCCCACGTTGCGGTTTAAGGTCGTTTGGGTTCTTCTTTTACGCAGTTACCGAAGGAGAAGCTTCAACAGTTACGTGGCGGAATTTAGGTCCAACACGTGTATCCCGGGGGCAGTTGTTTCCCTCTGAATCTGCATGGCCGGCAGATTGCGTAGTACAGTTGCCAGTTGTCGATTCGGCACCAACCTCTTACGTTTTTACTTTTAACTTTATTTAGTTTTTTTTTCTTCTATTTTTTGACTAACTCACTTGAGTTTGTAAAAATATGAAGGGGCAATAGTCACTAGCTAGTTTGATGTAGTCGATTTCTTAGTTTGGCTTTAGCAAGTATTTTTTAATCATTTCCAATTCACATTACCGAGCTGGATTTAGGATACTGGCATAATTAAGGGTAACACTAGTACGAGCTAGTACATTACACTCTTAGTAGATATTTTTCCGGTGAAATTCATGATATTTTTATTATTGATATCGAAAATATATTATACATCCAAAAAATTGATATTCTACGCTTAAATCCGAGTCCTTATTTTATCATACAATTTTATCATACACTTAAATGCTCTGAAAAAAACAAAAGACGCCATGCACTGGTTTGTCTTTAAGTCTTAACCTATGCAAACTTGAGTAAACAATTAAAAACATAGAAATACCGATATAAACAAAGGCGTTGAGTATTTCTCCTAACCCCGTACATTTAAAAAATAATTTCAGAATCAAGCAATATATAAGTATATACTAGCATGGTAAATTTGACCGTTGCGTTTGGTGTGGTTGCTCATCTGATCTAATACGCCAATATTCAATATTAGTAGAATTTTGGTCCACTACTTTAATCAAAGATATGAACTGTCCTTAATCAATCACCGCAAAAAAAAGCTTGATTACTTCAATTATTTTATATATTTGTATTACTTTAATCAAAGATATGAACTGTTCTTAATCAATCACCGCAAGAAAAGAGCTTGATTGCTTTAATTATTTTATATATTTTATATATTTGTATTATTTATAATTAACGCAAATATTATTTATACAAATATTTTACATCAATTTATTTTTTTCATCAATTAATATAAATAATACTAATGTTTACATCAATTAATATTAATAATGTTAATTTTTATACCAATTATTATTAATTTTTGCTACAGTTATTATAATCGATGTTAAATATATATAGTAATTTTAATTGATATTTGATTATATCAAATATTAAAAATTTATTAAATAAAAAAAATATATATTTATAATAATATTTGTGTCAACTTTTATAATAATATTATTATTCAATCAAAATATTAAAGGTTGTTTGCAAAAATGACTCAAGAATCGAAGTTAATTGCAAATCTAATCCACCAAATTTCTCATTTTAACATTAACCACTTTCTCTCCAAACCATCTTTCTCACTTTCAAATATTTACGAAATTGCCATTGATTCAAATTAATTTCTTTAATTTTTGAAAATCCAATTGACCAAATAATCCTCATCTTCCTCACTTATTCACGAAAATGCCATCATCATCAATTCACCCAACCACCATTTTCAACCAATTTGAAGCTTTAATTGCACCAAAAACTCATTTTTAGCTTGAGAAGATGCTAAAAACAAGTGGTAAGTTATTTTTCAGTCAAATTTCGTGTTTTTCAGATCTGGGCTGCGAAAGTAGACTTCATCTCACCTGGAGAAGTCTACTAAGTCAACGCAAAGATTAGTTTTGCAATTGACCGCGTGAACAAAGTAGACTTCTCCAGGTCAGATGAAGTCTACTTCATTTCCTTTGAGAACAAAAAAATGGAGTAGACTTCTCGAGTAGACTTCTTTAAAGGCAGGTCAATTTTGCAATTGACCAAACTTTGACTTTTTTGGAGTAGACTTTTCCGAGATAGTAGACTTCTCCGAGAAGTCTACTTTTAGGTAGACTTCATACATGTCACTTTTACAATTGACCAATCTTTGACTTTTTGTAGTAGACAGCTGGAGAAGTCTACTAGACTTTTTTTTTGGTGACGAAAAGTTGAATTAAAAAGTAGACTTCTTTTGGCGTGAGAAGAAGTCTACTTTTTAATTAATTCAATATTTGGTCAACCCCAAAACTAACCCATAGTAGACTTCTTCAGGGTTCAAGAAGTCTATTCCAAAAGTCAAACTTGGTCAATTGCAAAAGTGACCTGTATGAAGTCTACTTTTAGGAGTAGACTTCTCCGAGAAGTCTACTATCTCGGAGAAGTCTACTATCTCGAAGAAGTCTACTCCATAAAGTCAAAGTTTGGTCAATTGCAAAAATGACCTGTAAGAAGTCTACTCCGAAAGTAGACTTCTCCACAGAAGTCTACTTTTGGAGGAGAAGTCTACTCATCTTTTACCAATTACAAAACTGACCTGAGAGAAGTCTACTTTTTCGAGTAGACTTCTCTTAAGAAGTCTACTTTTTCGAGTAGACTTCTCTTAAGAAGTCTACTTTTCTTGACGAAGTCTACTATTAGTAGACTTCATTAACCATCTTAAAAGTCTACTTTTCCATATTTTTTAAAAAACGCTTTTTATCAAATATATAATGAATTTTTAAGATTTTCTTAGTCATGAGCTTGTGTTAATAAGTGTTCTTACCTCTATATCAGTTATACGTGTTTATAGTTTATAGAGATGGTGGAATCAGGTTTTGTGTTTTACAAGGTACTTAGCTTATTAGTCGTAGACTTCTCCAAGAAGTATACTTATTAGACTTCTCCAGACTTCAGATGAAGTCTACTTCTTTAATTTCTTTATAAAATTCTTTAATCTGTAGTTTATGAAAAATAAAAATTATTTTTTGACTCTTGAATTTATGTTATTTATTAGTCTTTCTTATGTATGAGTTTTACATGTCTGTTTCTTATAATTAAGCTTTAATTAAATTTTTTGTGTTATTATGTATTTAGCTTATTAGTAGTAGACTTGTCCAAGAAGTAAATAGACTTCTACTTAGTAGACTTCTACTGAAGTTTAGAAGTCTACTTTTTCAATTTTTTTTAATAATATTCATTTATCTGTAATTTATGTTAAATAAAAATTATTTTTTGACTCTTGAGTTTGTGTTATTAATTGGTATTGCTTATGTATGAGTTTTACATGTTTGTTTCTTATAATTGAGCTTTAATTAATTTTTTTTGTTATTAGGTATCTAGCTTATTAGTAGTAGACTTCTCCAAGAAGTAAGTAGACTTGTAATGAAGTTTAGAAGTCTACTTTTTCAAAATTTTTTTAATAAAATTCATTTATCTTTAATTTATGTTAAATAAAATTACTTTTTAACTCTTGAGTTTGTGTTATTTATTGGTATTGCTTATGTGTGAGTTTTACATGTTTGTTTCTTATAATTGAGCTTTAATTAATTTTCTTCTTTTATTAGGTATTTAGCTTATTAGTAGTAGACTTCTAATGAAGTGTAAAAGTTTACTTTTTCAATTTGTTAAAATCACCGCCCAATTTATTAAAGTTCCCACCTTTTAAAGATGGTGATGACTGAGTAAGATGTCAAGGAATAAGTATGGTGATAAGTGAATAAGGTGTCAAGAAAAAAGTCTGAGTAAGAAGTCTACTAATGAAGACTATTGGAGAAGTCTACTGGAAAAGCCTGAGTAAGAAGTTTAAGTACTTTTGTTTCAGTTTGATTGTAAGAACCTCTTTTAAGACATTAAGTACTCATTTCTCTCTATTTGTGTTTTCAAAATTGGGTTTTCTGATGGTTTTCTTTACTCTTTTGTGATCTTAGATATTTTCTTTTGCTGTCTTATCTCTGGAGTTTAGTTTATCGAAAGTTCACACTTTTTATTAAAAATATGTAAATGAGTTAAATTATCGAGAGAAGTCTACTCGAGAAGTCTACTCAAGAAGTTTACTATGTAGTATAAGTCTATTCTAGAGTAGTCTACTTGTAGTATAAGTCTATTCAAGAGAAGTCTACTTTGGAAGTCTACTCGAGAAGTTTACTCGAAAAGTCTACTCTGAAATCAAAACTTAAGTCTTTCTTGGAGATTTCTACAATCTAAAGAGTTAATATGTTTACAAAAATGTAGCTCATATTAAAACAAAATCATTTATTATTAGCTTTGTCTTATTACCAAAGATGAACTTAGATCCAACAACAATGAGATATAAAAAATTACATTCAAAACGTTTAACATTATCAATTAAAAAAATACTGTAAAAAACTCTTCTGATTTTAGGCACAAAATCTTGACGCAGCTTCATTCTTTCTCCCATTTTCTCTGTCTGAACCTAATCCACCATTAAAAAAATAATCAAACCCAAATTATAACTAAAATATAGTTAGCATAACTAATGAGCATTTAAATTTTAATTACTGAAAACTCAGAAATACGCAAAACTGAGGATAAGATAGTAGTACCTTTGAATCTTTGATTGTGAGAAAGAGAGAAGAAAAAAATAATACCTGCAATAAAATTCAGATCTGCAACAAAATCTACCAAATTTATACAATAATAAGTTTAGATCTGCAACAATAAACCCAAATCTACAATAATAATTTAAAATCTGTAATAATAAGCTCAAATTTGTAATATGAACACAAAGCAAAGAAAAAGAGGAACACAAAAGCACATATTTGCTTACCACTACCATAACCAGCAAGTGAGAGGAGATTGAAGGTGAGATAGATATGATAGAGATGAGAATGACAACAAGAAACAAAGGAGAAGAGATTCATGGCCAGAGAGGAGGGAGGGGAGAGGAGGCGTTATTTTAGATAGAGAGAGAGGCACTTTATTTTTAACACAATTAGGTTAAACTCTCTTTATATATTTAGGAAAATTTTCGAGAGAAGTCTACTCGAGAAGTCTACTCAAGAAGTCTGCTATGTGGTATAAGTCTATTCGAGAGAAGTCTACTCGAGAAGTCTGCTAAAGAAGTCTGCTATGACTAATAAGTCTATTTGAGAGAAGTCTACTTTAGAAGTCTACTCGAGAAGTCTACTCGAGAAGTCTACTATGTAATATAAGTGTACTCGAGAGAAGTCTACTTTAGGAGTCTACTCGAGAAGTCTACTTAACCAGTAAAATTGAGTTCCCGCCCAATTTGTTAAAGTTCCCGCCCAATTTATTAAAGTTCCCGCCCAATTTGTTAAATAATTTCGATTTCCCGCTGTATTTTATGAAGTCTACTCGAGAAGTCTACTAGAGAAGTCTACTATTGAAGTCTACTGTGTAGTATAATTCTATTCGAGAGAAGTCTACTGGAGAAGTCTACTTACCCTAAACCCTAAATAAAATATCTTCGATTAAAACTTATATCAAAACATTAATTTACTTAACATATTCACAAATTACAGTTAAAATAATAAAGATATCAACGTTAAACCATTAACCAAACCATAAATTATGAATTCATATAAAAAAATTTCTTACCCTAACAATTACACCCTTATACCCTATACTTTAAACCTTAACCCTAACCCTTTTAAATCGAATACACATGAAACTTATAAATTGATTCATATTCATGAAATTTTATTTTATATATATGCCAATTGTCTATGTTTTAATTGTGTTCATAATTTTTTACCAAATTATTTTTTATAATTTTTATTATTAAAATTTGAGATTTAGTGCTTTAGTAGACTTCTCTAGATGTATTAGTTTCTAACCTAATTTGCCTATGTTGATTTAAATTGATTCATTTTTTTGAAATTTGATTTTTAATAGATGGAAAATTCATATGTTTTGGTTATTTATCAAAGTTTTTTATAACATTAATTTTTTATAATTTTTAAAATTAATTCTAAAGAAATTATTTGAAAGAAGTCTACTCTACAGTATAAGTTACATGTGATAAGTCTACTTTGAAAGTCTACTCGAGAAGTTTACTTTTGAAAAAAGTAGACTTCTTGGAGAGGTCAAGAAGTCTACGCGGGAAGTCTACTCTCTCGTAGTAGATTTCTCTAGGGTAAAATTGTCATTATCGCAAACGTTTTTTGTTTGGTCATAAGGGTGAGGGTTGTAATTTCATTACCCCTCTGAGTTACTTTTGCTAAACATGCAATAGGGGGTCTATTTTTAGAAAAAAAAATCAAGTTTTAGGTTATTTTTAGTAATTCCCCCAAATATTAATTGATGTAACTTATCAATATTTTTTAAATTAATTTTATTAGTAAAACTAAAAAGAAATTATTTTTATTTGTTAAAATAAAATAAAAATAATTTTATTGGCTAATAAATTTAAATATTAAATATTTTAATTTTAATATATATATATATATATATATATATATATTTTCTCTTTCACTTCATTATCAATTAGCTACTTGGAACAAAGTAAAAAAAGTTACGTTAAAAATATCACTTGTAACTGATATAAGTTTTATATCAATTTATAAATGATGCTAACTTAAATAACTAATTATATAAAATTTTCATGTAAATTTATAATTTTGTATTAATTTTATTAAAGTGATGTAAAGTAATATCAATTTGTAGCAATTTTGTTGAACTAATATGATAATCGATGTTGAACTATATATTTTGTATTATTTTTTAATAAATAATATAAAATAATATTATTTAATTACTATTTAAGTGATGTAATAAGTTTCCTTTTGTAGTGAATATTTACAGATTACCACGTGTTTATCAAACCCGACATTTTGCAAAACTATGTAAAAACAAACTATAATTTGAATTGACGCGCGACTGTCCGGGGAAGAAAGAAGAAAAGTAGTTAAAGGGACATAAAACCAAACTCAAAATAATTCAATTTTCCACGAAAAAAAATTACTTGCTCATGCTTTCCGTCACGACACAAATGACACTTGTCGATCGAATAATATGAACAAATAAATTGAATATGTGTGCTTTTTGTTAAAAGAGTGATTGAATAATTTTTTTTGTTCCTTTCTAATTTTATATGCTAAAGAGCACAAAGTATGAAAAAAACAAAAACTTCGCGTCGTGTGATAGGCATTTGGTATATATAATATGAATTTAGGATGATGAGAGTTATGGAGCTTAAGAATTGTTATGAATTTAGGATGATGAGAGTTATGGAGCTTAAGAATTGTTATGGATTCTTACAAATATCACGGGATGATAGAATTTGGAGGAAATTTTAGAAGTAAAATAATTGTTCTCATCTTTATTCATTAGTTAATATATTTATTTATACAAAATTACAATTTGCTTATCAAGTTTTTTACATATTTAATAATAGAAATATAACTATTTAGTAATAAAGAAATATATATATTATTGTTAATTTTTCTAATAACAATAAGAAAATAGGTTCACGGTCAATCTCTCATCTCGAGATCTCTCAATACCTTCTCGCAAGCTCATACGTGGTAACACAAATGAAATTGGATAAATTATCAGATTATCTTAAAGATATTTATACCCGACCATCGGGTGGCGTTAATTATACCTCATCATAAAATCATCGATTCGATGGAAAATACATCATAATTATAATATTGTATATCTCTATTGTCTCGTCGTCATATTACCATGTAAACTAAACGAAGCCATCAAAAAATTCATATTCATAGTCCATGGCAACATAATACAAGTTCTTGTAATAAATCTGTGTTTTGAACAAAGCAAAACACCACAATTAAAATATTATGTTCTTTTCTTATTTTCAATTAATTTTTCTTTTTAGTTTAAAGTGAAAAAACGTAATAATTTTTTGAACAAAAAACAAATCACCGACAATTTTTTGTAGATAAAGAAGAATAATCGATACAAAGATAGATCCTCAGCAGTATACGGCAAAGAATGGAACAAAGCTTTTTATATGTGGCTAATGTTCTGATTTCTGACGATAACAAAATTCAAACTCATAGGAATTATATCTTACCTTTGATAACATGACAGAATTTGGAGTAAACTTTTGAAGTATAATAGTTTCTCTTATCTTTCATTAAACTTATTTATACAAAGTCACAACTTCTTTATCAAACTCTTTACATGTTCAATAGGAAATCTAACTATTTAGGTGCTGTTTCGTTTCTCCATCCAGATAGCTCATCTGGATGAAGATGAATCATGATGAAACGAACAACACCAAAAACAAAATAGGATGGAGATGATCCTTCTCGATAATTTTATAAAATTTAGGCTAACTTTTTAAACTCATCTCGATGTACCAAATTTAGATCATCTACATGGAGATGATCCAGTCCAAAGTAACAAATGTCTAAAATACCCTTATTCACATGAAGGTTATAATTATCCAAAAAAAAATTTCGAAATCAAATTTTCCTGTTAAACCCTAAAAACACGTATTCCCGCAAAATCTACAAAAAAAGATTTTTCCGTCAAAACCTAAAAATCACATTTTCCGCCAAAATCCACAAATCGAGTTTCCCAACATAACCTAGAAATCGAGTTTTCCCGCCAAAAACACAAAATCACGTTTTCCGCCAAAACTGCAAAATCACGTTTTTCCGCAAAAACTCCAAAATCACATTTTCCCAACAAAAGCACAAAACTGCGAAATCAAAATTTCCTGCTAAAACCGCAAAACCGCAAAAATGTGGTTTCCCGCCAAATCCGCAAAAACGCTTTTTCTGCCAAAACTTAGAAATCGCGTTTTTCCGTCAAAACTTAAAAATTTAGTTTTTCCGCAATAACAGAAAAATCGAGTTTTTCCGTCAACCGCGAAATTACGTTTTAAAGTCAAAACCGCCAAATAACGTTTTTCTGTTAAAACTGCGAAATCACGTTTTTCCTTCAAAACTGCGAAATCACTTATTTTATAACTATTGAATTATTTTACAAATGTTGACTTATTTGACAACTGTTGACTTATTTTACACAATCGTTGACTTATTCTACATAACTCTTAACTTATTTTACACATGTTGACTTATTTTACAATTCTTGACTTATTTTACACATGTTGACTTAATTTAAAATTGTTGACTTATTTTACTAGTATCAACTTATTTTACAACTGTTCATTTATTATACAATTGTAGACTTATTTTAAACACGTTTACTTATTTCACACATATTTACTTATTTGATACAATTTTGCACTTATTTTACAACTGTTACAACTATTGACTTATTTTACACAAGCGTTGACTAATTCTACATAAATGTCGACTTATTTTACAACTATCGACTTATTTTACACATATCGACTTATTTTACACAAGTTGACTTATTTAATAACTATTGACTTATTTTACAAGTGAGAACTTATTTTACAATTGTTCATTTACTATACAATTGTTATACAACTGTTCATTTACTATACAAGTGTGAACTTATTTTACACATGTTTACTTATTTTACACAACTGTTTACTTAATCTACAATTAATGATGTATTTTATAAACGTTGATTTATTTGGTGGAAAAACACGATTATGCGGAAAAACGTGAATTTTCTGATTTTTGCGGAAACAAAATTATATTTTTTTGCGGGAAAACATGATTTTGAGATTTTGGCAGAAAACGCAATTTTATGGTTTTGTGAAAAATGTGATTTTGCGGTTTTGTCGAGAAAACGCGATTTTGAGGTTTTGTGAAAAAACTTGATTTTGGAGTTTTGGCAGAAAAACATAATTTACAATTTTGGCAGAAAAACGTAAATTTACAGTCTTGGCGGGCAAACGCGTTCTTACTGTTTTCGCGAAAATCGCGATTTTACGGTTTTTAGAGGAAAACGTGATTGTGCGGTTTTGTGAAAAAATACTATTTTTTGACTTGACAGAAAAACGCGATTTTGCATTTTTGACGGAAAACGCGATTTTTGAGTTTTAATGAAAAACATACTTATTTTATAACTTTTGACTTATTTTACAACTGTTAACTTATTTTACACTACTGTTAACTTATTATATATAACTCTTTAACTTATTTTACACAACTTAAAAATTGTGTTTTTCCAACAAAACTGTAAAATTGAGTTTTTTGTCAAGTCCAAAAATAGTTTTTTTTTTCCACAAAACCGCAAAATAACGTTTTCCCGCATAATTGTGTAAAATAAGTCAATTTGTATAAATAAGTCACTAGTTGTATAAAATAAATCGATAGTTGTAAACTAAGTCAACATTTGTAAAATAAGTTAACAATTATGTAGGATAAGTAAAAGGTAGTGTAAAATAAGTTAACATTGTAAAATAAGTCAACATTTGTAAAATAAGTCATGAGTTGTAAAATAAATCAACAATTGTAAAATAAATCAACAGTTGTAAAATAAGTCAATAGTTGTAAAATAAATCAATAGTTGTAAAATAAGTCAATAGTTGTGTAATAAATGAATAGTTGTAAAATAAGTCAACGACTGTAAAATAAGTCAACAGTTGTAAAATAAGTCAACTTTTGTAAAATAAGAACTTAAAATAAGTCAAGATATATGTAAAATAAGTCAACAGTTGTGTAAAATAAGTCAATAGTTGTAAAATAAATCAAAGATTGGGTAAAATAAAACAACAGTTGTAAAATAAGTCAACAGTTGTAAAATAAGTCAACAATTGTGTAAAATAAGTAAAGAGTTGTAAAATAAGTGGATAGTTGTAAAATAATTCAACATGCGTAAAATAAGTCAATAGTTGTAAAATAAATCAGCATATGTAAAATAAGTCGTGAATTGTAAAATAAGTCGATTGTTGTAAAATAAGTGAATATGTGTAAAATAAGTCAAGAGTTATGTATAATAAGTCAACGTTTGTGTAAAATAAGTCAAAATTGTAAAATAAGTCAAAAGTTGTAAAATAAATCAACACTTGTAAAATATGGCAACAGTTGTAAAATAAATTAATATTTGTAAAATAAGTCAATAGTTGTGTAATAAGTTAAAAATTGTAAAATAAGAGATTGTTCGTTTTTGCATCCACATTATCCCTGCAAATTTCGGGACGGATACCCGGTTCCCACCCATACCCGTTTCAAATTTTCCGGCCCATTTCCGTTCCCGTTCAAATGATTCATCTCAATGAAAATGCTCAATTGTTATTCATTTAAACACTTTAGAATCAGTATACGGATTCTGCAACTAAATGCGAAATCTAAAAAATTAATTTTTGAGATGCTAGAAAAATAGAGTTTGCATGCAAAGTTTACATCTCGAAATTATAAAGACAAAAATTCCCATATAATAGAAACCTAAGTAAAGTTATGTTTATTATTTTTATTACATACTAATATTATATCTTTATTATTAAAATATTATGTTTTTGTTAAATTGTACTTTTCCATCAAAACTTGAAAATCGTGTTTACGCGTCAAAATTGAAAATCGTTGAAAATCGTGTTTTCGCGTCAAAACTGTAAAATCGCGTTTTTCTTTAAAATCAAAAATAGTGTTTTTTCACAAAATCGCAAATTATGTTTTCTGCACAAAACCGTAAAATAGCATTTTTCGTCAAAATCTTAAAATCGTGTTTTCCGCCAAAACTGTAAATTTACGTTTTCGTGGCAAAACTGCAAAATTACGTTTCTGTTAAAATCAAAAAATCACGTTCCCCCGCATAATCGTGTTTTTCCACCAAAACCGCAAAATAAGAGATTCCTGCTAAAACCGCAAAATCACGTTTTCGATTATAATTGTGTAAAATAAGTCAACTTGTTTAAAATAAGTCAATAGTTGTATAATAAATAGACAGTTGTAAAATAAGTAAACATATGTAAAATAAGTCAACGGTTATGTAAAACAAGTCAACGTGGATAAAATAAGTAAACAATTGTCAAATAAATCAACGGTTGTAAAATAAGTTAACAATTGTAAAATAATTAAGCAGATGTGTAAAATAAACAAACATGTGTAAAATAAGTCAACAGTGGTAAAATAAGTCAACACTTGTAAAATAAGTCAACACGTGTAAAATAAGTCGAGAATTGTAAAATAAATCGATAGTTGTAAAATAAGTAAATATGTGTAAAATAAGTCAAAAATTATGTAGAATTAGTCAACGGTTATGTAAAATAAGTCAACAGGTGTTAAATTGTAGTTTTCCGTCAAAACTTAAAAATCGCGTTTTCGCGTCAAAACTACAAAATCGCGTTTTTCTTTCAAATCCGAAAATAGTTTTTTCCACAAAATCGTAAAATAGCATTTTTCGCCAAAACCTTAAAATCATGTCTTCTGCCAAAACTGTAAATTTACGTTTACCTGGCAAAACTGCAAAATTACGTTTTTCCGCAAAAATCACGTTTTCCTGCAAAAATATAAAATTATGCTTTCGGCCAAAATTGCAAACTTACGTTTTTCTGCCAAGACTACAAAATCACGTTTTCTCGAGAACCGCAAAATCACGTTTTTCCGCAAAACCATAAAATTGTGTTTCTGCAAAAATCGCGAAATCACGATTTTTTGCAAAACCATAAAATTGCGTTTTCCGCCAAAATCGTGAAATCACGTTTTTTCGCAAAACCATAAAATTAAGTTTTCCCGCCAAAAATGCAAAATTATGTTTTTTTCCCAAAATTACAAAATCACGTTTGTTCACTCTAACCGCAAAATCGTGTTTTTGCGATAAAATCGCAAAACTAAGTTTTCCCGCAAAACCCTAAAATTGCGTTTCTGCCAAAATCAAAAAATCACGTTCCCCCGCATAATCGTGTTTTTCCACCAAAATCGCAAAATCAGGTTTTCTTGCTGAAACCGCAAAATCACGTTTTCGAGCATAATTGTGTAAAATAAGTCAACTTGTTTAATATAAATCAACAGTTGTGTAAAATAAATCAACAAATGTAAAAAGTCATTAGTTGTATTTTAAATAGACAGTTGTAAAATAAGTATACATATGTAAAATAAGTCAACGGTTGTGTAAAACAAGTCAACGTGGTAAAATAAGTCAACAGTTGTCAAACAAATCAACAGTTGTAAAATAAGTCAACAATTGTAAAATAATTAAGTAGGTGTGTAAAATAAACAAACATGTGTAAAATATGTCAAAAGTGGTAAAATAAGTCAATAGTTGTAAAATAAGTCAACGATTGTAAAATAAGTTGACACTTGTTAAATAAGTCAACAGTTGTTAAATAAGTCAACACGTGTAAAATAAGTCGATAGTTGTAAAATAAGTCAATATGTGTAAAATAAGTCAAAAGTTATGTATAATAAGTCAATGGTTATGTAAAATAAAAAGTTATGTAGAATAAGTCAAGAGTTGTGTAAAATAAGTCAACGGTTGTAAAATAAGTTAACGGTTGTAAAATAAGTAAACATGTGTAAAATAAGTCAACAGTTGGAAAATAAGTCAACGATTATAAAATAAGTCAGTAGTTGTAAAATAAGTCAATAGTTGTAAAATAAGTCAACATGTGTAAAAAAAGTCAAGAATTATGTAGAATAAGTCAACACAACTTAAGTCAATAGTTGTAAAATAAATAAAATAAGTCAGAAGTTGTTAAATAAATTAATATTTGTAAAATAAGTCAATAGTTATGTAATAAGTTAAGAGTTATAAAATGCATCTAGATGCATTTGAATGCAAATATTAAGATATTGTTCGTTTAAATACTTTAGAATCTGTATCTAGATGTTGCATCTGAATATAAAATCTAAAAAATCTGAATTTTTGAGATGTTAAAAAAAGTAGAGTTTGCATACAAATTTTGCATCTCAAAAATAAAAATAAAACTAAAATACTGTTATAATAGAAAACTAACTATAAGTTATGTTTATTAAGTCGATAGAAAACATCCGAATGCACTTCTCTCCTAGTTAATATGAAAAGTCATGGCTACGTTTCGCAGGAGAGATCCTTTGGCTTCGAGTTCCCGACTTTGAGTTTTGACCGGATGATTCCGGGTCATTCCGGTTCAACTAACTATATACCGAGTTTTATATGAAATCGAACATCCCTCCGGGTAACGGTTCAACCGGTCGGGGTTTCAAAACATTGCTTAGGATTAAACAACGCTTACATTACATATTTACGCTTAAGGGTGTTTTTAATTGTTTTTTTTTTCCTTGTTGAATACCGACTTTGACCTTAATCCACGTCTATATAATGGATGCCAAAACCTATATATTCCCCGAAATTTTCAATCCTTTTTGCTTTTCCTCTTCCGCTACTTCTTCGTCTTCCTCCTCCACAGAGTTTTCTAAACGGAACATCCGGAGGATCAGCGTCGACGATATCGGAATGGACGCGAGCAAGACTAGCAACGCCTACACCAGTATCAGCGAGGATGTTATCAGCAAGGTTCGAAGCGCTCTCGTCTACGATGGAGATCTCGATGACAGTGTTCTTAGCGAGCTTCAAGCGGTTAGTTAGAAACTCCATTTGTTTTCCTTTTTTATCATTGATCGATCGCCAATTCGATCTGGATTTCTCTTGAGAGTTCTCGAATTCGCTTTTCTTTATCCATCGATCTCGATTTTTCCTTTGAGCCCTAAGTTAGGGCTTTTGGAGGATTTAGGGGATTTCCAAACTATCTCTGTAGAATTGGAAAAAGAAGATGGTACGAAGCTGGAATCATAAGCAGCACGATAGAGGATGAAACTCTATCGTTTCCTTTTCGTCTACGCCATCTTGTTGCTCGATCACTGATTCAGTTTTCAATCGATCTTGATACGTTTAAGTTGCTTTCGATTTGGTCAGCTGAAATTTAGGGTTTTTAAAGTGATTCAGGGGATTTCGAAACTGATTTATTAAAACTATTGTCGATAGAGATGGAAAAGGAAGATGATACAAGCCGGAGTCATGAACGGAGCGATAGAGAGGTCTCCTCCTCCGATTCCCACACATGTGAGAGTTTTTGTCATTTTACATAACTAATATATTTCACAAAATAAACAAAATCAGAATCTTTCTATGGTTCTGAAATCGCTGACGCCTATTCAGACTCGGGATCCAAATCATCTACTAGCTGGATTTGCCGAAAGTGGTAATGACATCGATGCTCAGTTTCCAAGATCGAATCCATCCATGGTAGAGGTTCTTTTTATGGCCATAGATAGAGTCTTTGAGCGAGTTCTTGTTTGACAGATCAATCAATTACAAATGTCGAGAACGTTTTCAGGACCTTGTGATGTCCGTTAAGAATGAGAGTGACGGATTCTATATTCCTCAGCATGATGGAGCGAGTGATGGAGATATCGTCGCGGAGCTAAACACTTACGCTCCTAATGGTAAGTTTCAGATGGTTATACATATGGTTTTGAGTAATATGGTACCGTTTCTCTTGATGTCTTCTGGTTTCTCACTTGTGTGAGGGACGGTGTTGTAGATGAGGATGATGAGATTCTGAACGAGGACGATGATGAGGAAGATGTCATCGATAACGACAAGGACATTCCGCATTTGGTCATGTGTCAGTTTGATTATGTGAAGAAGCGCAAGAACAAGTGGGAGTGCAAACTCAAAGCTGGAGTCATGCAAATAAACGACAAGAATATTCTCTTCTCAGAGGTGGAACCAAATTCTTTATAAATGGAACATTTTTTGAAACAAGAATGTTTACGTTTCGCTTGGCTCACACATCCTCTTATTTTTTTCTGCAGGCCAAAGGAGAGTTCGACTTCTAGACGATGCAACAAAGAGAATGAGAGAGAATATCTTTATGTGAACTCTCTCTGATCTCTCTAAGTAGACTTTTTACAAAATGCAAACTCTTGAAATGTACAGAACATATATTGGCTTTGTTTCAATTTGCAAGGGAGTCACTAACTGGAATTTGCAAAATTTGACTATTAAGGATCAAAATCCGGAAACATGAAGATTTCTATGTCAAAAACGCTAAAAACTCAACAAAAATACAACTAAGTATCTGAATCCATAACTTGGTTCTTATGCAGCACTCTTGCCCTTCTTCTTTTGAAGTTTCTTCATGTAGAATTCGAGCTCTTTTCCTTCTAATATGTACCTGTTTCAGATTAAAGATCAGTTGAAAGATGTTGATGATTTCAATCCAAAATTTTGTTTTGTTTACCCATCAGCACGGCCACATTGTCCAGGTCTTGATGCGATACATGCGAGCAACCTTCCACTTGTAAACTGTTCTTCAATGTGCGAGTCAAGTGCCCGGTCTTGTTGACGCTTCTCCAGCTTCCTTTGAACATGATTGCTTTTATTCGATTCCTCAGCGGTTACCTCCTCTCCTTCCTGAGATTACAGACACCAATCTCAATCAATCAGAACCGTTTATGAAAAAAAGAACAGTAACAAAACCAAGTGATCATCATCATCATCATCAAGGACCAAACCTCTCCCTCTTTCTTGGTTCCAGCAAGAGCCATCTTCTTGCGACCAATATCTACTCCATAGTGCTGGAGATACCATTGCTTGAACGGAGCAGCATCAACTTGAACGATCGCGCTCTTCACAAGAGTCTGTGTACGGACGAGCTCATTGTTAGAAGCATTGTAAGCAACATCCAAAATCCTGGTCTTGCGGGTCACAGCTTCGCTTCCCCATGAGAAGTTTCCTGTATCGAGCCTCAAAGCTCGGGAGTTGACGTTCCCACCACGCACACGGATCATCCTAACTGTCTTGTTACTCGATAGCTTAGTGTTAGCTGGTTGCCTTCCAAGCTCATACCTTTAAACAATTAGCCAAGTTAGCTTATGTGATCCAATTTGCTTCAATCAAGAAGGATTGTCCTCCAAGGAACTTAGACACAACAATCTGTTTCGCTGTAATAATGTTTGAGAGCCAACAAAAATCAAAGAACACAACAAGCTCACGATTCATCCTAATCCCAATCTAACCTCTGATTCAGGCGGAAAGATACAAAATTGAAACAGAAGAAGATCGAAGCTTACATTCTCTTCTTCCTCCACTCCTTCTGTTTACCACCAGTGGCACGTCTCTTGTGGATTGAATCACGAGAGATACCTGCAAACGCAAAATCAACATTTCGTTCAATTTCACCTCCATGGAACAAGCAAATTTCGACATTGCTGCTAGAAGATTATAATCTTCGCCAGAAATCGAACGAGAAAGAAGTGGAATACGGAAAATACCCATTGTCAACGATTAGGCTCACGTCTCTGTTTCACCGAGCTTCAGAGATTTAAGAATGGCGGAAAGGACAAAAGAGTTATATAAATATGAAAGAAAACCCTACTATATGAAAATTACAGTTCTGTCCTTACTCTGTATATTAGGATTCAGGAAAGATACAACCACACAAAAAAATTTGATTACTTTTTTAAAACTTGTCTTTTTATGAGAATCAGATTCACGAGGATGAGAGATAAGCGACCAAAATTAGCGGGAGAATCCTCAGTTGTCTCACTTCGATCATGGCTTTCGCTGTCTCGGTTCAATCACATTTCGCCATCAAACCTTTACATCGAAACCAGTTCAAGAACTCTACTCCTCGTACCTTCTTCTGCTCATGCTTTAAATCCAGGCCTCACTCATCTTACCTCCGTTCCAAGGAACTTACTTTATTGGTTCCCAATCCGGGATTAGTCACTAGACACAGACAAAAATTCCAGGTGAGGAACAAAAATTTTCTGGGTTTTGATCGCTTCTGATTTTTGAATGTTTTGTTTGATTTTCCGGTTTTGGATCATCGGTAGGTCGGAGTTGGGACGGGAGGAGAGTTCGCCGACGGTGGAGAAGTAGCCGATTCGCTTGCTTCCGATGCACCTGAGTCATTCTCTTGGTCTTCTGTGATACTACCGTGCGTATTAATCCGTCATAGATTTGTCAATTCCTGAGTTAATAGGAGAGATTCAACAAATGTGTTGTTTGGATAGATTGACATTTACATTGGACTGATTTTAACAGTCATTTTGATCGAATCTTAGGTTTGTATTCCCGGCTTTGGGAGGGCTATTGTTCGGGTATGATATTGGGGCAACCTCTGGTGCTACTCTCTCACTTCAGGTTTACTTAAAAGTCTCTACTTTTATCTGTTAGCCACGAGCTCCAAAAGCCTAACATCATATGGTGTTGTGGAACAGTCACCAGCGCTCAGCGGAACTACATGGTTTAACTTCTCACCTGTTCAGCTAGGACTTGTGGTATGCTATCTGGAGATGATTTTTCCATATCTTAAGCCATATAGTTTGCAGAAAATGATTAGTCTTTTACTGCGTCTCATTGTGTAGGTTAGTGGATCCTTATACGGAGCCCTTCTTGGTTCAACTCTTGTCTATGGCATTGCTGATTTCCTTGGTGAGTATTGTTTTGTTTGTTGATTCCTCCTCCTTCTTAACTGGTTGCATGTATATCTCATTCTGGCTTTTCTTCCCATTTTTTTTTTTTTTTTAATGAAGGAAGAAGGAGGGAGCTTATTATAGCCGCTGTTCTATATCTCCTGGGGTCTCTGATTACTGGATGTGCCCCTGATCTTAATGTTCTCTTAGCTGGAAGGCTTCTCTATGGCTTGGGTATTGGTTTGGTGAGCTCTGAATCTTTATCATTTCTTAGCCACTTTCGTTGTTGGCTTTTGTTTAGTGTTTATTGTAAACTGGTTTTTGCTTGATATAGGCAATGCATGGGGCTCCCCTCTATATTGCTGAGACATGCCCATCTCAAATCCGTGGAACTTTAATATCTCTCAAGGAACTCTTCATCGTATTGGGAATTCTGGTAAATGTCAGGTCTCTTCCCTGTATGGATTATCTATGTATTCATTCACTGAGTAGCCTTTTTTTTTCCTTCTTTCGCAGTTGGGTTTTTCTGTTGGAAGTTTCCAGATTGATGTAGTCGGAGGGTGGAGATACATGTATGGATTAGGTGCGCCTGTTGCTTTGTTGATGGGACTAGGCATGTGGAGTCTCCCTGCATCCCCTCGCTGGTTGCTTCTTAGAGCCGTCCAAGGCAAAGGCGCTTTACAAGAGTACAAAGAGAAGGCCATGCTTGCCCTCAGCAAGTTACGTGGCAGGCCTCCGGGTGATAAAATGTCGGAGAAGCTAGTAGATGACGCCTTATTATCTGTGAAAACGGCTTATGAAGATGAGAAAGCAGGGGGAAACTTCCTTGAAGTATTCCAAGGGCCTAATCTGAAAGCTTTGACAATTGGTGGAGGTTTAGTCCTTTTCCAGCAGGTGATCCTTCTTCCTTGTTGTCCTTTCTGGATGAATGTGAGATTACCTTTTCTTTGATCTTAGTTTTATACTCTGCATCATCGTGTCAGATAACTGGACAGCCAAGTGTTCTTTATTATGCGGGTTCGATTCTTCAGGTATGCTTAGCTTTAAACCTCCTGATTTTTAGTGCCTTAGTTGGATGTTTGATGAGACTTAAATGCACACTTATCTATTTAAAGACTGCTGGATTCTCTGCTGCTGCTGATGCAACCCGAGTCTCTGTTATCGTTGGCGTTTTCAAGGTGCTCAGTTTTCTTTCTTTTTTTGGCTGTGTAAATATCTGTTATATGTTCTCATGCTTCCAGTTATTCACTTTGATAACGTCCTCTGCAGTTACTGATGACATGGGTAGCTGTTGCGAAAGTTGATGATCTCGGCAGAAGACCCTTACTGATCGGAGGCGTCAGTGGCATTGTATGATCTCGAAAGTTTCTTGCAATTTTTGATACATTTTGTTACCCTTTTGCTGAAAAGGAAAAGCTTTTCTTTTGGAACTTCCAAATTCCAGGCGTTGTCTTTATTTCTACTGTCAGCATACTACAAGTTTCTCGGAGGTTTTCCTCTTGTTGCCGTTGGTGCACTGCTTCTCTATGTTGGTTGCTACCAGGTTTGTACTCTAGCTCTCTCGTATCTGTGGCTACATAGTTTTTTCTAGAACTATACTTAAGTCTCAGCTTACTTCACTTAATAGTCTTGTTTGGCTCAACTGACTGTTCTTTCTCGGGAACCAGATCTCATTCGGACCAATCAGCTGGCTAATGGTGTCGGAGATTTTCCCGCTTCGCACAAGAGGGAGAGGGATCAGTCTTGCAGTTCTTACAAACTTCGGCTCCAATGCTATTGTGACCTTTGCGTTTTCACCCTTAAAGGTATCTTTTCTGTTCCCACTGGTTAAAGTTCCCTTTGAACGTATTATTAATAGTAACTCGCGTCAGCACATGCAGGAATATCTTGGAGCAGAGAATCTTTTCCTTCTCTTTGGGGCCATAGCACTGGTATCACTGTTGTTTATAGTTCTAGTGGTTCCAGAGACCAAGGGTCTCAGCTTGGAAGAAATTGAATCAAAAATCTTGAAGTGAGATGTTGTAAAACATGTTTATTATCGTTAATTCCGCTGAGATAAACTTTCTGGTTTTATCTATACTCTTTGTAGCATAACTATGTTTTATACTATATGGGAATAAAAGCATTGTCATGCTCATTTTTGAGCAGTAAGTTGGATAATTTTTGCTTTGGAATGGAAACGAAAGATATGCCGGAATGTAAGCATTAAGGTGTTACTAAAGCTTAAGTCAGTATTTCCTTCTCTCTGTTCTACGTGACTCCATTGTTGGCCCATTTCCTTTAATTAAAGAAGGTTGATAAAACATATCCCTGTTCAGATTAAGGTGCATGAACGTCCACGAGCTGTATCAAGCAACAGCACAAGGGACAGCATTCCTTTTGCTCTTGGACCTATGTAAGTAAATTACCACCAACTCTCTCGAATTTTTTAGCTTATCTGTTTTCTTTCTTTTTGGTGATAAATATGATATGCATCCTGTCAGTATGCTTCCACAGTTTGCATATAACAACACATCACAGTACAATCATTTACATCAAAAGGAACATCATTGTAGCAAAAAGAAAAAAACTTTCAAATACAATCATTCACTTAAAAGACACAGCATTGTAGCAAAAGAAGGAAGCTTACTTGTAAGTTTAGCAGCCTGTTATCCAGGCTTCAACGACCGCCAAATAGGATTGTAACATCTTCAAACGAGAAATTAGCTGACGAGGAGGTTGCTGTCATTTGTGTTACCTTGTCATTGCTTATATTAGGCATACCAAATCCAGCTGTATCATATGATATGCTTGGAACAGTGACATTCCCTTCAAGATATTGTACTAAATGTCTCATACTAGGTCTGCTTTCTGGGTTGCACTGTGAGCAGAGCATGCCTAGATTCAGAAGCAGCTTGGCCTCCTCAGCTTTAAAGTTTCCTTCTAGTTTTCTGTCAACAGTATCCATTAAAGTATCTCTGCTTCCGCAACTAGCAACCCACTTAAGTAAAATCATCTGCTCAAGTGGTCTCTCGGGGTCTACTGGCCTCCTCCCGCAAACCACCTCGAGAATGAAAGCTCCAAAAGCATAGACATCGGTCCAAGTAGTGGTCACTCCCATTGCAGTAAGCTCTGGTGCCATGTAGCCAATGGTTCCTACCACACGCGTGGCTTCGAGATTCTCTCCACGATCATGGAACCTTGCAAGCCCGAAATCTCCCAACCTTCCATTTAGACCGGCATCTAAAAGAATGTTACTAGCTTTGATATCTCTGTGTAGCACAACTTGTTCCCACTCTTCATGAAGATACAGAAGGGAAGATGCAACTCCCTTGATTATATTCAATCTCTGAGACCAAGTAAGGTCCTTCTGCTTGTTTTTGTTGAACAAGTAGTCATCAAGGCTTCCATTTGGCATGTACTCGTAGACCAAAAGCAATTCGCCTTTCCTTCTGCAGTAACCAAGGAGCTGAACCAAGTTCTTGTGCCTTAGTCTTCCCATACTAGCGATCTCCGCGACATACTGTTTCATTCCTTGTTCTGCATCATGGTAGACTCTCTTGACCGCGATTTCCGTACCAGAGGGAAGTATTCCTTTGTAAACTTTTCCGAAACCTCCTGCTCCAAGTAGCTGATTCTCCCTGAAACCTTTGGTTGCTTTGTATAGGTTCTTAAAGGAGTACCTTTGGGGACTATATTCCTTTTCCCATTGCTCAAGAACCTCTGCATACTTCTTTTTCTTGTAAAGATATGCCATTGCTCCCAGTATTATTAGAATGGAAACTGTTGCTATTGTAATGCCTATAATTAAAGCACTAGCTCTAGGTCCCAGTCCCGGTCCTGAATCTGCCGGAGAGGGTGGTGGCGGAGATGGTGGTGGCGCTGGAGAAGATGGTGGTGGAGGTCGATTAGGGGGATCTGAAATCTGTGACAAGTCAAGGCTTTCTGCTATTCCACCTTTCTTGAAACTCCATCCAAGGATGTATTGATCACTTTTGACTGTGCCTGTGGAACCAGAGAAACCTACAAACATGGTCTTATTGAAAATCTCTGAAATATTGATGGATCTTGACAAGAGAGGCACTCTTGGTTTGATGGATGTTGACAAGAGAGGCGAAACTGGCTTTGGAGTTGGTACTGGAGCTAACGTTACACTTAGTAGTTGCTCTATTCCATCATAATCTATCCAGATCAAGATACTTTTTCCACTAGCAAGCCGCAGGGTTATGTTCTTCCCCTCTGTATCATTAAAGTAACTAGCATTGGCATATTCGACAGAGATTTTACTGTTAATATCAATCCCAACATGGTTATTGCTTCTGTCAGATGCTTCAGGGCTGCGATTAGTGTCAAGCTCTATAGCCAGGATATGGTTTTCAGTTTTGTTATCGTTTGTTGTGTTGAAAATCCCTAGACCTGAAGTTTCAGTGTCGCCATACCTGAGGTCTTTGGTAGGAGATACCACGAAAGCCATTCCTTGACCGTCGCCTTGCAATGGAAAGATTGCAAAGACAAATTCTGTTGAAAAGGAAAATGAACTGGAAGACGACCCTGTGAACTTCATGGCAGTTTTGTGGAAAGCATGACCCGTGCTCGTTTCTGTATTATTTGTAAGATGCAATGGACCATCGTTGGTATTTGCCATTCCATCAAGATACAGGCCTGCTTCCCTGAAGTCATAGTGCCTAAATTGATCCCCGTCTTGAGCTAACGCCAATAACATCACATGGACGCTAATTATCATCCAGAAACTCGGTGATCCTAGCACTCCAGCCATCTGGAACAGCGATGATCTTCTCTCCCACCTTAGCTTGTGAATCTCAGATTCTTCTGCAATTTCTTTTCCATGAGAATTGTGTTTTCTAACTGCAGAAAACTCAGAATTGACCTTTACATGGAAGACAAGACACTATCAAAGAAAAGCTAAGAAAAGTTCGTTCCTTTTGGAATTAGTAATAAATCACTGCCTATGTCATTATTTTATTTTGGTAAGTATTATCTTCAGGACATGTTATGGGTACAAATTGTACAATGCTCTGTGTTTTTACTGTTCTGCATATTTGGTTGTTGCTTTCTATCTGATGGATTATACATGAGACTGCGATCTCATTTGTATTGACCTGAATGAGTGTTTACCACGTCTGTGACAATTAAGCGTGGTTAAATGAGGGTTTTAACTAGTCAAGCTCATATGTTTTCAGTTTTGGATATTCTTTGTGAAACTTGGTTATCCTACATACGTGCACATATCTCTTATTCTCAACATTAGGATAGTGGTTTGAATAAGTTCTTATTCTAAATCAAGAAATGCCAGTTGCATGTAGTTTAAGTTCTTTGACTTGCTCAACAGTTATTCTGAATCAGCTTGCTTCTCTTTCTTCTTTGATTTAAGTTGAACAAGTCTTCTGCAGATGACAATAGAACTCCTCTGTGACCTATTTTGGTCGGCAATTACCTCTCTCGAAAACATCGGATAAGGTATTCTGACTTGGCGCAAAAAAAAAAAAGCAGAGATTTTCAACGGAAGCAAGCAGAATTAAGACATGTCTTTACATTCTTTTCAGTCGTTAAAATTTGAAAAGAAGACCACAAGACAGGGTTTTGACTTTTAAGTACATTTCTGGATGTTTTAATCATAGACCAGTGAGAAATTCACCTATTTTTTATGCACTATCCTAAGAGCTGCGTCTTTGGCCTGATAGCTTTCCTATATAGACTGCACAGCTAGCTTCTGTTCCAAGCAACTCAAAGTATATATATGAACCCATTGGAATAGCTTGGTCATGAATTTTCTTACTCTGCTTACTGGACCAACGTTGTTATGAGCCCATTAAAAAGTCTGTTTAGTGATTTGTATTTGTAGGCAATTGAGTTTTAGACCACTTTCTTTCAGGACCAGACCACCAAATTTTTCTTCTTTACGGGCATCTTAAAAAATCTTATTAGTGGGCATTATGAATTCAACTTAAATATTTTGGATGTCAAATTATACTTCCTCTGTTTCACAAAGAGTGTCATTCTGACATTTTTCACACAAATTAAGAAAAACTTGTAAATATCTTTTATGTCCTTTATTAATACACTAAATCAGTTTTTCTCTCTAATTAATAGGTTAAAATAGTAGGGATAAAACTGAGATTTAGTTTAAAAAATTGCATTGAAAACATAAAGTGACACTCTTTGTGACAAAAATCAAGAGCCAAAATGACACTCTTTGTGAAACGGAAGGAGTATAACAGAAGCCGAGTAGCGCTAATGAGTAAACCAATGGTTCTCTTTCTCCTCAGTCTCGTTCTGGTTAACACCTTAACCTCCGGTTCAAATCACATAACCCAACAAGGAAGAGTAATTCGACCTATTAGTAAAAGTAAAAACTGTAGTTGTATTGTCCGTAACTTAGACCATCTCCATTGGTAAATAACTAAATACCCATATGGGGGTTTTTAAATATTTTTTAATATTATTTTCTTTTCTTTCTTGTTTTAAGAATCTTAGATTTGATTTTGAATTTTTCCTCCTCCATTGGTAAATGGGGTTTTTAACAAAAAAAAAAAATTATATTATAACACAAGAAATGTGTAGAAAAAATGAGAGAAATAGAGAAATTACATATGATCCAGCTTGCTCTTGATATTCACTCAAGCTTCGATACACACCAATGGACAATACGCATTAGTTGTAAATGCTTGATCATTCACTCAAGCTCTTGGCATGCTCACAGGATAGTCTCCAAAACGCGAGATACATTTGGGGTGCCTTCAACGAATAGAAAAAAGGTTGAAACTCTAATGACCTTGTGATAGAAAATCCATGGCAGTGTCTGCTCTAATCCCGCAGAAGTACTCGTCGTAATACATATCTACACCCACACACACAAGAAAATCGGATTTTTATGGTTAAAGTTCAACACCAATAGATGAGTGGTACTTCAACAAGATCAATAGAAGAGTCTAACCTGCTGTTTGGTAGAGTTTTCAATGCATTGGGTAAAAAGATGGAGCTATCCCCACTAGAGAAGGTCCAAGGCCGTAATAGAAAGATGAAATCCTTTCTTCACAGAGCATACTCAAAGCAACCTGCAAGAGTTTGCATTACACAATGTCTATCAATAAATGCATGACCATTTGAGGATTAGCGTTTTAAAGCTTAAACCAAGAATGGGTAACATTGAATGCATTCTCATGCCTAAACACAGGATTTAAAACGAAATTCGAAACAGAGTGACTTTTAAAGAATTGAACGTTGATATCTTCACTGAGCATAAAACAGTCTAAATAGCTTGTTTCTTCAATGAAAGCTCTGATCTTTCACATGCAGCATAACTCTAGAACATCATAGTATCAACTCAAGAAGTCACGAGCATTCACAACACACATTGGCACTAAACCATAAGGCTTCATTGAGAAACTATCTTCACTAGATGAAAAAAAAATTGAGTACATAACTGGAAAGTGGAAACTATTTTTCTTTCTTTTGAACTGAATGTAAAATTAATTTAACCAAAAAAGTTTTTAAGAAAAATACAACTTTCTTAGAGTTTTGAAAAGAATTAAACTAAGAGATGAAAAGAATACAAATCAGCAGAACTATTTTAAACAATAATGAGCAAGATTAGGAAGATCTTTAATAAGTGCTCACGCTTCTTGAGTTTCTCCATGAAATTAAAAAGCTTGTGGTGGACTAGAGAGGAGTTCATCGAGCTTTTGGATCAGCTCTTCATCTTCGTCATCCAACTCTATTGGTAGAGATTTGTCGCCAAGACGAGCTCAGATTCCTAAAGTTTAGAGCCTTTCTTGGGGGCGGAGAGTAGCATACTGATCAAGCAAGTCCGGATCTATCCATGACGTATTGTAGTTCAGAAGGTCTTCGTCATGATCTTCTTCCACAGGCAAACCCGATCCATTCACTGTCATCAACGAACCCACAAAGTCTTGGAGCCAATCTGTTTCGTCTTCTTCTTTAGCTTCTTGTTCTGATCCAAGACAAACAAGAGGAGCATTCATGTGAAGTTGATTATCCTTTTCCGATCCTAAATTCTCACATCTTTCTAGAGGACTCCCCTCTCCGTTTATCTCTTTCACTGCATCATTGCTAAGACGAGAAGTTTTGAGCCCTTGATCATTCTTTTCTGATCCTGCGCGTGGAATCTCAGGATCATGACGATGAGCTTCATTGATCGGCTCGGAGAAGGAATCTGGAACAAACTCATGATGTTGAGGAACAGGAGCGTCATGGTCGTCCGTCTTATTTTCTTGAATCTTGCATATGATCTTGATCGGCTGCTGCTCAAAGGAAGGAGCCAGAAAAGATTCATGATCAATATTGATCGGCTGCTGCTCCGAGGAAAAAGACTCAAGATGATGATGAGAAGTTGAAGCTTCATGATGAACGTCCTTATTCTTGGACTTATTGATCTCGTGAATCTTGCACAGGACCAGTTCTTGAAACTTATCATCTCCTTCCGGAAGCTCTTCATCTTCGTCATCCAATTCTATTGGTAGAGATTTATCGCCAAGACGAGCTGGAGGAGCACTAGTTTGAGAAAGAGCCGAGCTTGGTGGTCGTTGTTGATCATCTTCTTCTGGTATTTGTTGAGCATCGTCATTGAGAATAGCTTCCAACCCTTTGGTTGTGTATTTGTCCATAAGCTCTTCAATCCAATCTTCCAACTCTGTGGCTTCAGCTTGTGCATCCTTCTCTGATGATGTTTCTGGAAACGTCTCCATCATTGAGAGTGCATCTATTTGATGAACCATGTTTCCGTCTCAAGAAGTCAGAAATCCCACGTGCGGAATCTCCGGACCATTACCACCGCATGATAATGGTTGCTGCTGCTCTAAAGAAGGAACTAGAAAAGTCTCATGATCTTTAATATTGATCGGCTGCTGCTCCGAGGAAAAAGACTCAAGATGATGAGGACAAGTTGAAGCTTCATAATGATCATCGTCCTTCTTCTTGGACTTCTTGATCTCGTGAATCTTGCACAGGACCAGTTCTTGAAACCTATCTCCTTCCGGAAGCATATATTCTGTCATAATCCAGCTGCTGTTGCTGCGTGGAACAATAGCACAAGAACTAGAAGCACCGTCTCCCCTCTTCTGCTTCTTGTTATTTCTGTTGCTTTTAGTGAAAGTTAGGGTTTGCTTTACCCCAATGATCTTTCTTGTTTTTTCTTCGATGATATCTTCTTTCGCGTTCGCCTTCCAACTCCCGTAATCGTTGTCTCCGATGATCTTCCGCTTCACCTTCTTACCACAACCGATGTTCTTCTCGGAGACTTGAGTCCTTTTCACGAAGTAATACCACTCGTCCTTCTTGAAAAAAGGATCCTCGGTATGGTCCAGCAACCATGGCTCCTTGGCGTAAACGTTCATGTCCACTATGAAGTTTCCATTGGGGGTACCTTTTAACTTGGGAATTAGATACTTTTTGATGAGTTCGTCATCGTAGGGTTCAAAGTAAATCATATCTTCATTATCTTGAGGATTTGAGGCGGCGCAGAGTCTGCAGGGGATATTGATTAGAGGTTGTTCGTCTCTTGGAAGAGGAGGAATGGCGACGGGAATGCCACGTGGAGGAGGAGGAACCACCGGAAACTCTTCTGTTGCGGCGGCAAGAGGGAGGTGTTGTAAAGAATAGAGCATCTCCGACACTGTAAAGGAATCGTCGTTTGCCATCGTATACTCTTTGATTCTAGCTACTGATCTAAGGAAAATTTAGGGATTTTTTGTGAGATTGTGGGAGAGTGAGAAAGACTAGTGTTGCGATCTGAATGATGCGTATTTATATATACAACAAAAGTCAGATTAATACGTTTTCGGAAAAGGAAATTTATCTGCCGACGTTGCTGGATTTTCCTTTTTTTCCTTTTATACCATATACAGAGTTTCCTTATTACGTTATTTTTTTGTAACAATATATTCAGATTGATTAAGCCGTTGGCAGGGATAATTTATTTAAAAAAAAAATACATATCTATACAAAGAATTAACCTTAATTAATCTAGAAAGTATACATTGCTGATTGAAAACAGAATTTTCACGCAGACGTACTCTCCTTCCAATCTAACCTCTAGAAGCACTGAGACATCAATTAAGCCATCCCACTTGAATCTTAATAATGTGAAACCTTCAAGAAGTCTTCGAGGTCTTATTATACCTTTGACCTCATAGATTTCCTATATAGTGTACTGTTAGCTTCTGTTCCAAGCAACTCAAAGTCTATCAGCCCTTTGATTGATTGGTCAATATTTAAAACTCTGTTTGGTGATTTGTGTTCGTGGACTATTGAGTTTTAGACAATTTTCTTTCAGGACCAGAACAAAAAAAGAAAAAAAAAGAAGAAGAACTCAAACGCATATGAAAAAATTGATTGGAAATTATTTGATAAAAAAATTGAGTACATAATTAATTGGCAACTATTAACGATAACTCTAACTACAATAATAATAATTACTGAGCATGATTAAGATCTTTCTTCAATAGTACTCATGCTTCTTCAATGCAGTGTTTCTCCATCAAATATTAAGAAGTTGATCTTGATCCATCCATTGCATATTGGGGGCATCTTCTTCCGCTCGTGTCAAAGCCGATAACGCAGCATACAGATTCCACGATAAAGCCGATAAAAAATCCATCAATTGTGTTTTTTTTTAAATCCGGATACCACGAGACTCCGGTTCCCATATAGGAAAGATAGTTTTTATAAACGTGTGAAAAATCAGAAAATATTGCAACAAATATGTTATTCATCTTTATCTCAGAAAAAAAACAAATTGTATGGATTTTTTAAGGGTGCATACTCACTGACATAAAAATAAATTTAACTGGAAAAAAGACTGAGATATGTACATATGTAGTTTATTAGTTTTCCCCACTGTTTTTAGAGCAATTTTATAATAGGCCACTTTGGATGTACCATCTTTCAAATGTACTATCAAGGTAAAATCTATTAAACATTATCACTATGTAATCTATCATGATTTTCTTGATAAAACTTAAGTCATAATTTTTTTTCCTAGATATATTTTTTTCTCTCTTCAGAATCGATGAAAAATGAAATTTTGTTTTAACATTATTTTTTCCAATATAATTAGAGTAATTTTGGAAGTTTGTACCTTAGTGGTATTTATTATATCAAGCAGAAAATAGTGTATTTTTGAAAACAATGCCTAGTTTTGTGGTATTTTTACAAATTCCTCTTTTTATCTACCTAATTAAGTCTTCCAATATAGTCATTTACCTAAATAGCCCAATATGATATCATGATATGTGTATAAATATATGCGTGGACGAAGAAAACAAAATAGGCAAGATAAATAAGAGTAGAAGAATAAATGAGAAAGCAAGATTGAAGAGGTGAGTCCAAAAGATTGGTAAAACACAAATGCTTAACAACAGAGTTAATTGTTGGGGACACCACATATCACTTTGTCTCCGTGCCTTCATGTCCTACACCTTTGGACATACCCTTTCCTCTTACTCGATCCGATCATCGTATATTAATTACACCCATGTATTTTATGATTCTCCTTCTAATTACCATTGATTAATAATACTATTATTGTCCTTTTCATAAAATATCCAACAATTGATTTTTATATACTTCTATACCCCAAGCTATGTTAACAAAATCTGTATGGTAACTTTATTAAAAGATTTGTTCCTAGTTTATCATTAGAAAATATTAAAGTATACACACTTATTATCATGCTTTGTGTTTTAGCAGATGTGTGTTTGAACCAATTAGTCTTACATTTAAACTAGCAATCAAAGCTAAACGGAGTGAAATAAAATATGGTAACAAAAAAAAAAAATATTTGAAAATTCAAAAACCTTGGCTTAGATATTTACAAGAGACATGTGCCAACTTCAAATCTAAAAAATTCTGTTCATCATTTTTTGTGCTAAAACACATATTACAAAGGTTAGTTTAAAATATTAATCTATAAAATAATGGGAGAACTGGATTTGTCAAAACTGTTGGTTGGAAACTAATAAAAGCTCTTCAATGGTTTCCACTTTTGTTTTTAGTGTATGTATATAACCAAGTACTGAGTATGATTCTACTCTTAAGTCAAACTTGCAAAAGATTAATTAGGGTTAAGAAGAAAACAAATTCAATGAAAAAAGCGGTGAGAAGTTTTGAGGTTGCGTTGTGATTGTGAAGGAGTAAAAAACTGGTAAGTGATCTAGTGACGAAGAGAAAGTTCGACTCCTACCTTCAAGAAAAATACTTTCACTTTTAGAGCGATCAACTATAACAAGTAGGTTGGTGAGGATCATCTCTATAAAAAGACAAGGGAGGCATAGATCAGATACACAATTATATTCAAAGCAATCATCTAACAAAAAAATTGCAAAAGATGCAAATGCGCAACCGTTTCACAACAATTTGATAACTAGACGATCAGAGATTTGAAAAGGAAATAAAACTATGGGTCTGATTGGTAACCAAATTTTTTTAGCGATTTAGAAAAGATTATTTGATGTTTGAGCCTAAAAAAGACTATTTAATATTCTTGAATATGAGTCTTCTTCTTTCTTAGACTCTTCAAACAAATCAGAAGAAATTCACTCGATTAATTAGTAAGCTAACGTTTCTTCTCGCCAAACAGATGGAGCGAATTTTTAGATTTTTTTTTATTGAGGATATATTAGAAAAAAATGTTTGTGGTTTGTATTGAGTAATATTTTCAATCAAAATCATTTTGTCGTGTTTTGGAATCGCATTTGTATAATTTTATGAGCGGCTTCAGATTCAGACTCCAATTAAGGAGTCTTGGATAACGAGTGTAAAGTTCAAATGATTTGTAAGAACAAACTACACAACAAATGGCTAGATGTCCAAACTTAAAACAAGGAAAAAAAAATCCCACCCCTCAATTATATTCATTATTTAATAATAAATTTGATACTTGTCACATCAAAACCCTTTTTCTCATTGGCATGTTTCCCTTAAATCTTCAATCGAATGCTCTATTTAGATGCCAAACTTTGAACCTCAATTTCACATCAATTTTCTTCTTCTTCATATGTTAGAGAGAGAGAGAGATAGAGAGGGAGAGAGAGAGAATGTTGCCAGGCATACTTTTATGTTCACTTAATCCCAGGAATCACAGGTGAATGAATATTCATTCCTTCTTTAATTTCGTTGGAATAAATGTGTATATATATATTTTTTCGTTGGAATAAATATGTTTTGTGGTCTTATTCAGTGTGATGAGTTTAAAAGTGTTTTTCTTGAAACGGGTTTGATGATAAATTTGGACCAAATTTATCGATATGTTTTGATATATCATCGTTTATATAAGAAAGGACAATGATTTTCTATTAAGGCAAGTTCCATTCCACGTCATGACTTTATAGGATCACTTCTTCGACCATACAGTAAAACCTCTATAAATTAATAATGTTGAGATCGTGACGTTTTATAAAAATTTATTAATTTATAGTAATTATTAATTTATAAAGTTATTATTTGGTTGATAAACTAGTTTTAGAACTAACAAAAAAATATTAATTTAACGAAGTATTAATAAATCAAATATTAATTTATAGAGGTTCTACTGTATTAACAAAAACTTAAGCACTAACACAATTACCACTTAATAATGACTACTTTTTCATGTTCCACTTTGTCTTTTAAGAGAGAATACCAAAAAAAAAAAAAACTACGTAATAAACTTATTTTTCTTTTTATAAAAATGAAATGATTAAGTTAGAAAGTTATAATTATTTAGTAGAAAAAGCCAAATGTGATGATAAACGATGAAGACGGATTGAATGTGTATTTATCGCGTTTATAAATTACAAAACTAGTGAATGCTATATTGTTTACTAATATAAAATTAACCTTGGATGAAAAAAAAAAACAAAAAAATTATTGGCTTATTTTAAAAAGAAACATGAAAGAGGGGACACATGTGCGAGTGCGATTGTGAAAACAAGAAATGTGGAAAGACCCAAAACTTTTTCCAAATGGCCCAAAATCGAGGTAAGCTTTTACGAGTCAAATCGGAAGAGTCAAAGCCTCAAAGCGTAATAGGATAAAAGGGGCAATTCGGTAAATTACGAATCAGTTCTTATTGCCTGCCACTTCTTCTCTCCACTGACTCTGAGAGATTTAGGATAGAATAATAATTAGAAATCTCCGGTTGTTTCGGTCATTGGCCGGAGAAATAATTATTCCGGTGGCGTTAACTGTCGGAGTCGGTTTTCTTCACTGTGCAGTAAGAAGAAGAGT
This sequence comes from Alliaria petiolata, assembly GCA_020283515.1. Taxonomy (NCBI): domain Eukaryota; kingdom Viridiplantae; phylum Streptophyta; class Magnoliopsida; order Brassicales; family Brassicaceae; genus Alliaria; species Alliaria petiolata. Next base: position 281,690,209 of record JAHZTW010000001.1, read on the forward strand.
GATCGAGAGAGCTTAGATACTGAGCCCAAGGACATTGAGTACTGGTACTCAGTTCAGTTCAATCGAGATCCTCCCAGATTTGCTCTGCGATCGGAGAACAACAACAGTCATCATTCCCGCAGGTAATCTTCCGTCCATGGATTTTGGAGGTTTGATTTGTTTTTTTTTTTTCCCTCACCGTTTTTGGTATTTGGCGGCGTTCGCAGCCGGACCGGCGAATTCTGCAAAACGAAGAAGCGAGGAGAAATGGCGAACAAGGTTTCAAACTTCTCGGATCTGATTCAGCGAGTGACGGCTTCCTGTTTGTTGCATCCACTCTCCGCCGGCCGGCAAGATCTCGCTGGGAACCGCCGTGGAGAGTACGATACTGAAGAAGAGGATTTGGAGGAGGAGGAAGAAGGAGAGATTCAGTACGAAGACGCATTGGAGAAGGAGAATGGCAAAGAGGAGACAATCAGGGTTCAGAGCAAGAGCGGCGTGAGTGTGGAGGCGGTGCAGGATATGGAGATGGTGATGGAGGAAGTTTTCACGGCGGCAGCAGCTCTGAAGAGAGCTTACGTGGCGCTACAGGACGCGCACTCGCCGTGGGATCCAGAGAAGATGCACGACGCTGACATGGCGATGGTGGCTGAGCTGAGAAGGATCGGTTCCCTGAGGGAGAGATTCAGGAGGATGAGAGGCAGCGGAAGCAGTGGCCGGAGGAAAAACGACAGCGGCAGGGGAATGCTGAGAGAGGCGGTGGCGCCGTACGAAGCCGTCGTGAAGGAACTGAAGAAAGAAGCGAAGACGAAAGACACTGAGATTGAGAATCTGAAGGAGAAACTCAAAATGGCCACTTCCACGGCTAACGGTAACGGAGGCAAGAAACACCGACTGCTTTCAAGCCGAAAAGTTAACTGCAGCACACAAGGTCTCACTCTTCTCTTCTCTCTTCTTTAATCCGAATCCTATTTGTAATCTCTCTCTCAAATCTTATAACTTTGTGATGGGGAACATGAACAGTTGCTGTATCTCCCGTGCCGGAGTTATTCGAGATGACGATGATTCAGGTGAAAGAAGCATCAAAGTCTTTCACAGGGGTTCTACTGTCTCTAATGCGAGCTGCACATTGGGACATTGCAGCTGCTGTTCGCTCCATTGAAGCCGCTTCAGCTGCATCAGACGGGATGTCAGCCTCTGCGTTAGCATCCTCGGTTCAGTCCTCTGTCCCGAGCCAGCACGCGAGGTTCGCTCTCGAATCTTACATCTGTCGGAAAATCTTCCAAGGATTCGATCACGAAACGTTCTACATGGACGGAAGCCTCTCTTCTCTGATCAACCCGGATCAATACCGCCGTGACTGCTTTGCGCAGTTCAAAGACATGAAAGCAATGGATCCCATGGAGTTGCTAGGGATCTTACCGACTTGCCATTTCGGTAAGTTCTGTTCCAAGAAGTACCTCTCAATCATTCACCACAAAATGGAAGAGTCGTTGTTCGGGGACTCGGAGCAGCGGGAGCTGGTTCTAGCTGGTAACCACCCAAGAAGCCAGTTCTATGGAGAGTTCTTGGGGTTAGCCAAAGCGGTCTGGCTGCTTCACCTCTTGGCCTTCTCGCTCGATCCATCCCCGAGTCACTTTGAAGCAAACCGAGGAGCCGAGTTTCATTCTCAGTACATGGAGAGCGTCGTGAGGTTCTCCGACGGCCGTGTTCCCGCGGGTCAGGTAGTCGGGTTTCCTGTTTGTCCAGGATTCAAGCTTAACCATGAAGGGAAAGGATCAATCATCAAATCTAGAGTTTACTTGGTTCCAAGGGCTTAAACCGGTTTCATTGTAATGTCGTGTGTCCTGTGTTTTAAAGACTATCTAGCTTTGGAAAGTTATATTGAAATAAAGAATCCGTTCAAATAAAAGAGTTTCTGACCCAAAAAATGAAAAAAAAATCGGATTGGATAATATGTTTCTCTATATTTAATCTATATGAGAAAGCTCATAAGTCATAAGTCACAACATAAAAGTATAGATGCTCTAACAATTCGAGGTTTTTAGAAGGAATTATGTAATAAGGTTTGGTTTCTGGACAATGGATCTCAGAATCAATCGTACAATACTTCTCTTAGAAACACTTTTTTCACCTGCCACAAAGTAAAGATGAAACAGAGAGAACAGGATTAAAAGAAGAACCAAAACCCAAATTGATCATCATCATCATAGGAGAAGAATTCTAATTTACTTGTTCAAGAGTGAGGAACATAACGACATTCCAAGTTCCTAGCCGTGTAAAATTGGGGAGAAATCCTTTGTAAAAGGCCATAATTCCCTGTAAAGATACCAAAACAAAAACACATATTATTGGTTTTGAAAGAGAGATTTTGCTAAATGTGAGCAGGAAAAAGGATTATTGCAAAAAGATATCAACCTCAGTCTTCATGGTTTTGATGAAGCAATCGATTGTGTTTCGGTAAGTAGAGTCTCCCATCATTCTAGATTTCACCTGGAACAACATAAAAAGACATCAGTCATTTTGCTTCCTTCAGTAACAAGTTAAATTTTTGTTCTTCTTCCCCTACAATCTAATCTCTCCTTCGGTAAAGCGTTTATTATCTAATAATGCTGCATTTACGAAAGTCAGATCACCAAGCAAGAGGTCAGAAACATATATGTGGAAGACACAAACATGTGAGATGCTAGATCAATGTCACTTTCAAGGTAGTGCTATGTCCATTCTATGCATGGGACGCCGTATTGTCCCTTTACCAGATGTTGTAGAAGAGAGATATAAGATTCAATCTTTGCCACAAATCTATAAATACAACTCAAACATTTACTAAGGCTTTTTTGTTCGTTCCCCAAAAAAAAGTCGTTGATTTAGGCATTTAGCACTTTTGTTTCAGATCCATCACTTCTCTCTGAAAGTGAATTTAGATATACTGCTACCGAAAATGATGAGACGAGAGCCAAAGGATCTTGTAATTTTGCTGTTGTTTTATATAAAGGAAGAAAAAATGAATGCTTACCACATCAATTGGAGAACCGATACAGACAGCAAAAAATCCTGCAGCTAAACCAGCTAGTAGATGAGTTAGAACACTGTCTCTGAACCCTGGAATTTTCATAATTGTCTGCATATGCATGGAAGTGTTAAAACAAACAAAGACTAACCAAACACCAGTAGAAGCCAAAACATTCTTATAAACAATAATAAAACAATTAGTGAGTAAGAAATGTCACCTCCTTTATCTGATCATAACTAGCTAGCTCTGCAGCGTTTACAATAGCGTTCCTTGCAATATTAGGACCAAGCCCCGTCCATAACGCACCAACTCCTTCCTGTTTTATAAATCAAAAGGCTATATAAATCTCTGCTAACCTAGTATTTTTGACGTTTTTATTCGAAGATTAGTTTACTAACCAGCTTCACGATGGTGAAATAAGCATCTACAGCTCCCGCATAACGCCTAGGAACCCCAGCCGGTAGTTTTCCTTCTGATTGAAGCCGAACTTTAACAAGATCAGTTGGATTAGCTACTATAATGGCTATAGCTCCTGTTGTCACACACACACACAAAAAAAAAAGAATCCTTCTATTATCGTTGAGCTTTCTCACTCATATTACTTCCAATAGACGATCAAAAATCAAGAACTGGACTCACCGGTTAACAAAGCTGCAAGAATCTTTTGATATAGTGGAATATCCCCAATAAAGTCACTTCCAACCAAAAATGTTTTGACCTGGCCAGGTATCGCAAAGGTAAACAAACAATTCATCAGATATAAGAAAAAGCACCAGAGAAGGAAACTAAGTAATCAGAGACTCACAGGCTCGTATAATCCAATCCTTAAGCCACCATAGATGCATTGACGATGCAGCCCTGCGATTACACCTTTCCAAAGCCCTGAAATACCTTCCTCTCTTGCTATGGTAGATAGAGTACCCAACGAGCCTCTGTACTTGGGCAAATTCTCTCCGTCTCCCGTGGGGATCTTTCTTTGGAGCTGAAGCCTTACTTTGGCTGTGTCCAACGGTATAGTACATAACTGCAACATCACTCATCATGCGGTGAAATGTGGAATCAGGGATTGAATCAAGACTACAACAATAGACTTAAAAGAGTAGAGCAACACACACAGAGAAACACAAGAACAGGTATTGAAAGTAGAGTTGAAACATACGAAAAAGTCAAGTTTTTGAAATGTAGGGGAACTCGCACTTAATTGTTTTGCCAGATTTCCAAAAACACTAGAACCTATATAGAACTATATAGCTCCTCAAAATGTCAATGAGCATCACGAAATTTCCCAATATATGGACTTAAGAGTCGTAGACTAGACTAGACCATCAATAGTATCTTATTTTTCTTCCACAGAAAAAAAAAAAGGAATTGCCAATTTCAGAAACATCAGTCTTAAAAGTTTTTTGTTTTCCAGCTCAAAAAGTCGTTAAACTTCCAGGATTCAGCAAAATACAGTAACAAATTTCTCTGGCAGAAGAAAAATGGTTAGTTCTTCAGTGTTGCAAGTGATTAAACTGAAGGAATAACTAACAGATGCAAAACTAATCGAATCCAGGAAAATTCACCGACTCAAAGTTTCCATCTGCGATTTCGCAATAATCAATCCATGGTGAAAACGAGAAGAGCAAAAACACCAGAAATGGATTCATCTGGGGGATTAGATACCTCTGCAAAACAAGCTGCGAAAGCGCTGCAAATGAAGGTTTCAAGGAACGAAATCTCGATCCTGGGTTTGAGATCCGCCATTGTTTTTGCTCGATAAGGACGGGAACAAGATAAAGCGGAATCTCGGATGCACCGATTGGGCTAAATTTATTAACACTCCAACGATGATGATGATCTTAAAAATGGGGGTTCTCTCAATGATTTAGAGTAGTAATGAAGAAAAAGCTTAGATCAAGATTTAAAAGCGACTACAATGGCGTAACGAATTCAGAAAACAAGTACAGTCTCTCAATCCTTTCGTGTTAACTATTTTAAAGGTTTCTTTTTCTAATTTACAATTAAGGTTTAATCTGTTCTCTAATCCACGTTAAACACGTCATTAGGCAAGGACTGGAGACCCTCTAGGTCTGTTGGAAGGTTTCTTCAATGCACAACAAAACCACAGGAGGAACCAGAGAAATGGTAAATGGGGCAGCTCAAAGGGCTTTTAGCAGAACCGAAGTGAGTGAACGCCAGGTGAAGAGGCCTCAGGGATTCTCCATTCGATAGTCGCTGAGCTCTGCGTGCTGAGTTTGAACGGTCTTTGACCTCTTAAACCGGAGGCAAAGGTCGTCATCATCGTAAACCGGAACCCACGTTTCACTTCCCTCTAGCCACTGCTCAACAAGACTTGTTGTTCCTCGGTTGGATTCTTGAGAAGGTTCCTTACAAGCCTCTCCAGAAAGCATTTCCCTGGCACAAGTCAAAACATACAAAGTTTGATTATTCAATCACTGTATAATACTAAACATCTTGTGAGAAAGTTACAAGGAGAATTTGGGGTTTTACCTGATCATCTCCTAGTCGAAAATCAAATGCTCCAGGTCCATCAGTTGTTCCTGCAGCGAAACCAAAACCCATTGCAGCTGGACATGTTTCCACCACTTCGGAGCCTCCATCTTTTCCATCAATCGTCACTTCAAGCTGAGAGAAGTCGACAAAAGCATGACGATAGTCGACTTTTCCTTTGTATCTCCTCAGAAGCTTTATTGAAAAGATCCGCAGCTTTCTTGAACTGACTCTCTCCAATAAGGCACGCGTACTCTCAAATTCATCAGGGTAGCTGAAAGATTTAGTCATGTCGAGTTATACATCTAACAAGCCTTGGCTCTAATACCATATTAAACAGAGAGAGAACAGATTTTTCTGTGATTTGTTTTGGCATTTCTGAAATGAGAAGTGTACAGTTGTTATATACACATCCAATGTTAATCAACTAACTAACTAAAAAATAAAGTTTGTAATCACTATGTGAGTTATATTAGTCTCATAGAAATAAGACGTACCCTGGAAAAGGAAAAGATGCCCAATTTCAGCTGTTTAGCATATGTGTGTGTGTCCTTCTCAATTTGGTTTTGACTTCTCTCACTGGATTTCTAATTTCGAAGTATTTCTAGATTTTTGGGGATTCTTTTTTGTTTCCTTCTGTAATACAAGGAAACTGGAACTGTTTTCCTTCTGTTTCCTTTTTTTTTTCTTTTGTCAAATTGAAAACTGGTTTAAGGTAATTTATTGTTGGAACATGGTTGGGAGGTTTTTAAAATTTTAAAGTGTACATATGACCTTATTCTTATTTTAAGAAAAAAAATATCAACTTTAGAAATACCACAACTACCAAATTTAGTTTGCAATTCTAATTACTGAAGGAAAAATATCAATTGAAGGGCTAATCTCTTTGCAACAGACAACAAATGCGTAACAGTTTCAGATTATCAATGTGAGAGTATTGGAACACCGTCATGATCAAGAGTTAAAGACTATATGAAAATAACAAACTAAAAATTATAGAAAAATATTTAAAAAGCGCGCAAATTTATCTAGTTAATAAATAAATCATCTTTTATATATGATTAAAGTTACATAATAATTTCATTAGTATTTTTTTTTGTTTTTTAGTCAAATGTTTTATTAATAATTAAATGTATAAAATTAAAAAATAATTTAAAAAAGCGTGCGAACTTATATAGTCAATTTATTTAAATTTTTGACTAAGTTTAGTTATATATAACTTGTTATCTATGAAATCTAGAAACTTATCTAGTTATTGTAGAATTTGATTGGGTTACTAGATTTCATTAGATATGTAATTGCAGCATATATGTGGATTGGAAGGTGTTTATAATGGTTCTTCAATAAATAAATAAAAAAGAAAATCTAATGAAAGAGCTTTGAGTGTGAACTTAAGTTTATCTCAGTTTCAAAGAAAAATTAAAAAAAAACAACAAAACCGCTCAAATATTGTCTCTCTGACTCTCCTCTTAAGTCCTCTTTCTGTCTTTCCTCTGAGATCATCAATTTTCTCATTTGTAAGTTTCCCAAAACTTCCATCAACGACACTTATCGATTTCCATTGTTTGCTTTCGTTAGTGTAATCTATAAACTGCATCTCACTCGTCCTTTCCTTTGAGATTGAATTCCATTTATTTTTGCAATTCTTCCATTTCTTGCAATTTATTGTGGAAAGCTGGATAAAGTATATTTGTATAATCAGATAAATGATAGGGGGAAATTTAACCGATAAGAAAAAAAGAAAAAAATTTCATTAGATCTCTCTTTGTGCGTCTGTGTATAATCTCTTATGTTTGGTGAAATCACATTGATGAGAATCTTTAGTATTGCGGGTTTTTTTCTGTGTGAGATCAGTCTGGTTCGAAACTATATGCATACAAACAAAGGCTGTTTTTGTTGATGTCATATCTCATATAGACTTTCTTTGATGTTGCTTTGTGATTAGGTGACGAACGAAAGCCCTTAAAATCTGAATCCAATAGGAATGGGTTACGACATCGAATGCATATGCATACCGAACATTCAGACGCTTCACAGGGAGTATTTCTGTTCGGTTTGCCAGCTTCTTATCGACCCGAACGAAGCTCTCCAGTCTATGTGCACTCACTTATACTGTAAACCGTGTTTAGCTTACGCCGCAAGCACCAATATGACGTGCCCTTATGATGGTTGTTTGGTGACTAGAGCTGATGCAAAGGTTTTTTTTCTTTTTCTTCTTTCAAAATATTTTTATCTTGGTGCCTCTTTGTCTATTCTCTGTTTACTCATCAAAACCAAACCGTACGTCTTTTCTTTTCAGCAACTCGTGGAGTCAAATAAACCTCTTGCTCATGCTATTGGCAAAGTCGTGGTGCATTGTTTATACCAAACGAGTGGATGCAAATGGTTTGGCTTTCTCTCTGAGAGCTCATCGCATTGCTCAGGTTGTGCTTTCGGTAGCTCTCTTGTTCGGTGCCAAATTCCACTTGCGCATCGTCAAGGGAAGGAGCATTTGCAAGTTTGTCCTGTGAGTCTGTTAACCATATTTATATGTCAAAACAAAGAGATAACTTGCTTGTCTCTTAATTTCTTATAAAATGCTTTTTTCAGGGGATCCACGAATTTCATGCTTCCATTCAGGGGAGTGCTGCTTTGGCCACCTCTCAAGCGAGTGCTCATGAGGAAGGGTACCAACAACAACATCATCAGTACTACCAGAACTATGTCGGATACTACATGCATCAACAACATGCTCCTATGTCAAATTCAAAACATCAATTGCATCTTCCAGCTGGTTTAGCTCCCCACAATGCTATCCAACATCAAGTACCCTATGCGCAGCCAGCATTTCAGTATGGGGCTCATACTCATTCTCCGGTGCAAGCTCAACCACAGCTCCAATCTCAGAGTTTGGCTATGCATCAACCTCATCTTTCTTTTTCACCAACTCCATATCAAGGGGTAGCTTCTCAAGGGGTAGCTTCTCAAGGTCTCCATGACCTGCAAGCTCATGCACAACCCCAAACAACACCTCTTTCACAAGCTCACCATTTACAAAACCGCCAAGTGCCTTCATATCAACAGTTTCATTATCAACTTCACACACAGAATACCATGCATCCTCAGGCCAACATTGTTCAAAAGAGCCTGCCACAAGATATTATTGGCCAGGGTCAGCCACACCAGCCACATGCATATCCACAACCTAATCAGACAAACCATCTGGGATTTCCCCAAAACAATATGCACATGCATCATCATCAAGTTGGAACTCAGCCTCCTCAGGTGCAGAATCATTTCCCTCAACAGGTGCCTCATGTTCCCCCACCTCACTCTCTTGCTACGATGCAAACACAGCAGCCTTCATTACCAAGTCAACTAGCAAGGGCTCATTACGAGAAGCATCTTCTTGATCTTGTGCATAAGTACGGAGGAGCCACAGTCTCTGAAAGCTCTGTTATGCAACCAGCACAGCAACCTTTGTCAAACCCTTCTTTGGCACAGCAGCATACGGCGGCACCAACTCCTGATGTGGTTCATAATCAGATGCATCAGGGAGGCCCTTTCTATAATCCACATGTATCTCTGCAGTCTCGTTTACCCTCCATAGGTCGTATTACTCCAAATCATGGATTGCAAGCACAAATGAACCATCATTCTGCTACTGCGCACGGGGGCTCAGGCCAGGCTGCACCAAGCTTGGAGATGACTCAAAACCAGGTAACTAGGAATCATACAGTTGGGAAACAAGGTGATGAAGTAACTGCAACTAAACCTGACCAGATATTAAACACCGTTGTGGAGGGCTATGGAATAAAAAGTGGCCGGGTAAACCTAGGGAAGAGTCATGTGGTAGAGAAGAAAGGCAATGAACATGATCCTACTCTGAATGGTACTCAATTGGACCCTAACTCATTAGAGCCAAATGTACTTAGACATTTGAACATTGTTCGCAAGCTTTACCTCCAGACTTTTCACACTGATGATGTTCAAAGATCTGGAGCTGGTTCTTCAGGATCATTGGATAGAGGCTCTGACCAGAGATCACCGGTTAGGCCTCATGAGAAGCATGAATCATATTTCGATTTAAGACCTGCTTCAAGATTATCTCAACCTCTCATTGACTTGGGAGAAGGACAACTCAGAGGTGGACCGAGAAGTCCCATAAGTGAACACCTTGGGAGGCCTTCTCTTCGGATTGGAGATATTGAATTTAGGACCAGATATGCCATGAGAGGATTTCCCAGTGATGATGCATCAAATCCAGATAAGATTTTGGTATTTAAAATTTTACTATTCATATGTTGTATTGTCTCTCAACATTACCGGATATCTTGAGCTTGCTTCTCACGTCTTCTCTCTGTTTTGATTTCTTTGCTCTTTAGGGAGACGTGGGACCTTTTTCCAGATTCCAGTAAAAGGGCGACATGGCATGGTTGAAGGTTTAGATTTGCACTCCCAGACCAAGGAGCACCAACAGAAGTCCATGGATATGAGTACTCAATTCCTTCAGAAGGCCAAGCTCAAATCATTTGATGGCCTAAATCGCTAGAGGCTGTTGGTGAATATTCTCCAACAACTCAATATCTTATCAAGGTTCATGCAGTTAAGTTATAAGCTTTTCCTTCTTGTTTCTCCATAATAAGTACCTTGGTAGACTTCTGTTAATGTTTTCATTATCGAGAATAATAAAATGGAATTTTCTTCATATTTTTTCAACGGCATTGCATTATATTCTAAGTAACTTAATGTTTATGGTATCGTAACGATTACACGTCCATGTGAAATAAGATATCAAAATGTCAAACATATATATGCTAAGCTCCTAAAGTTGGTTTTAGTGATGAGTGGCAGATGCCAAGTTATGAGATTCCTTGATTTGACAGTTAACTTATGTAAAAAACAGTATATGATGCGGAAGGACATGATTACTTTAACTAGTTTCTTACTACATGAAGATTGCTTACGACATCCAAGAATTAGAAGTTAGAGCAGACTCTTGTCACTGTCTCTTTATACTGCTTTGTCGGAGTATTGGCTTGTTAAGACTCATAAAACAGGTAGGTTAGTGCTGGTTTCTCTAGGACTGGTGTCTTTAGCTTGCTGCAGAGCAAAATAGTAAAAGACATATTACAAGAAGAGGTTCAAAGCTTACAAAACCAAAATTTGCAAATCAATCTGAAAACCATAATTTGCAAATCAATTTGAAAGTTTGCTTAAATTCATTTTGTAAAGCTATTGTAGCTTATAGAGATCCCCAACACAGAGTGAGTGAAAAAATAGGCAGAGTTGGTAAAAATGGAGAAGTGACGGGGTCGGATTGTAATTTATTAAATATGATTGGTTCTGTTTGTGAATAAACCAAAACTTCTGGTTCTCTCCTTCTCCTGAAACCTCCTCAGTCGCCGATCGGCCAGAAACCCAACAGTGACGGAAAAAGCGAGAGAGAGAGAGAGAGAGAGAGAGAGAGAGAGAGAGTCAATGGCGGCGACACTTGTGAACAGAGCAGTCTCTAGAACCGAAACCCTCGGTGCTTTCAGACTCTCGCTCAACCTCCTGAGAAATTTCTCTGCGACGGCATCTCCGCCGACCGAAAACCCTAGCTCCGATCCGATCAAACCTAAACGAAAGAAGAAGAAGAACCTAATCGAGGTCGCTCAGTTCCTACCCAACTGGGGAATCGGATACCATATGGCTAAAGCTCACTGGAACGGGATCTCTTATGAAATCACAAAGATCAATCTCTATAAGGTTCTCTCTCTCTCTCTCTCTCTCTCTCTCCCTGTATCCGCCATGAAATGGTCGATGCAATTTCGAGTGATATTCCTTCCGTAATCCATGTTTGATTGAAGTTTTTTACATCTGGGCATTTCACTTTCCGTATGCTGAGAAAATGTTACCAAAATCATTGGGGCTTCTTTAGCTAAATCTGAGGTTTTTATTTGATTCTGGATTCAAATGCAGGATGGTAGGCATGGGAAAGCGTGGGGGATTGTTCACAAAGATGGTGAGTTTTTCTTATTTAACACTTGCTTCCTACGATCTCCTCGTTTGCACAAAGTCTTTTGGGTTTTGTAGTAATCACACAGTTGAATATGATTCCAAGAAAAGGCTTCAAATGTCTAACCTTTTCTTCATTTAGATCAAGTAAGATTCTCTGAAACTAGATGGTCTTAAATTGCATTGGTGTTGAGATTCTAAGTTATGACAAGGGTTAAAAAAGTTTGGTATGGAGTTGCATTTGATTTAGTCCACTCACTAAGTCATTGCTTAAAAGTTTATGCAGGCTTCCATGAGACTTAACCTACATACATGTTCTGAAATGCAGGCTTGCGAGCTGCGGAAGCTCCGAAGAAGATAAGCGGAGTTCACAAACGATGCTGGAAGTATATCCCAAACCTCTCAAAGACCGCAACTGCAACAAACTCTGCAACCGCTGAAGTACAAGCCGCCTGATCCATCTGTTGTTCACTTTCATTGTTTGTGGGTACTTCTCGGTTATATCTGTTTGCGGTTTCTTTTCCTTTGGAAGACACAGTTGTTGTTACTTGATAGTCCCTTTGGATTCGTTGATAGCGTTTGTAGGAAATGATTCATAGTTTTCGGATGATGGTCGGTTTTTGGTTCATCTTAATAAAGTTCGTGAGTCGAATCTTGATGCGCCTGCAGCATCACTGAGCTTAAGGTTTTCGGTTCATCTTATGAACTTGTTTTGTTGGAGATCTTCTGGTTTTAAACAAGTAATAAAAGAAGCTCAGTTACCAGTTGCAGGTTTTGGTTTGAATCCCCAACGCTTTTTGTTTTGTCATTGAGAACGGATCAGATGAAGAAATATTTGTTGTCTACTTTTAGAAGAAGTGTGTTCAATCTATTTTCTAGTTCCATGTCAAAGTCTTTTTTTTTTGTCCTCTCTTTTCTTCCACCCCCCATATCTATTTGTTTTATAACTTCATGGAAGCTGTTGTTTGTTTGTTTAAAGTTTGATTTATACCCACACGCTTTGATTATTCAACTCTAATATACAATAAGTTGTTATGGGAAATATGATATGATTAGAGGTATCAAATAAGAAAATCTCACTAATTTGAGCATTGATCCCTACTAATTTAAGCATAAACCACTGATCCAGCCAACTTCAAACTTCTCTGCATTCCTTTACAATAGGAACATCTGTATTGATCTTATTGACCCAATCCTTCCTTCTATGGTCGTCGACTCCAATGCTTGCTCTCTCAACAAAATTATGTTCCCTCCCTTTCCGGAGGTTTCTTCATCATCTTCTTCCGCTGCCAATCATTCATTTGTGTCCATCAATGCTTTCGCTGCATATTTTATTACGCTTGACGACTTTTGTTGGAAGAGGTCAACTCTTTTTCTTGACTTCCATAATCTCCCATACGATACACGTTAGAGGGGCTTTGTTGTGTCATTTGATAAATCTGGATATTATATGAACTAGAACCAAATTTTTAACATTTTCTTCCAGACTTTGTGAAGCTCATAGTAATTTTTTTTTTAAATAATTTTTTTTATTTTATAACTACTTTTATCCAAATATGTATCATCTAGTAAAATCAAATATGATTGAAAAATACGGCTATAAAATTGATATTAAACAAAAACACAGGAGAATTTTAAACTACTCAGTTTATATAGCTACAAAAGAAATACATACAGTATATGATTTTTCAAATTGTGTTGTTCTTTTAATTTTCTTTCGAACAATTATTAAAGAAACGGTGAGTTTCCTCTTAGCCAACATTGTTACATCCTCCTGACACAGACACTGACATTGACAGTGATTTCTATGTCTTGTTTCATCAATGCCCTTCAACTTCTTAACATTTTCAATTTGACCTCCTGTTTATATACTCTTCAACAAACCCTACACTATTACATTTTCTAACAAACTTCAATTTAAAATAAGAATTTATGAGGATAATGTTTTTTTTTTATGTCAATAACTAAAAACTAAATGGAGGAACTACCTTTTAGTCAGTTGTTTAAAAGTCTACAGAAATTGGTTCAGTGGATCAAATTGATTGAAGTAAAATGTACTAAATTAGAATGAAGCTTTATAGAAGTGACCTAGAAGTAAAGTACTAGACAAAATAACCTAACTTATTGAAGAAATCAAGGAAACGTACTACAGAATTCTAAAACGCTTTTTCCGTCCAAAATTAAGTTTTAAAACTTGGGTTTTGTACTTCATCTTAAAAACTCACAATCCTAAATGTTCAATTTATCTTAAGTTAACAATTATAAATTCCAGGGTGATTTTAATGTATATACATAAAAAACTTGGTAATTAGGTTAGTAGAAATAGATAATTGAAAATTAAATAAATAGGAAAGAGAAACAAAATTTTACCCTAAAATTTTTTTTTGTTTTGTTTAATTACAGAGCATGCCATTGTTTGAAAACTCGATTGCCAACGAAAAAATCCGACAATACTGTTCACCAACTGACCAGAAAACACTGTTCACAATTTGTCTGAAAAAACTGTTCACACAATCCACCACTATTATTTTACAATTAACGAGTTAAATCAGTTAGCATATCACATAAATAGCAAGGTAAGTTAATTATCATATCATTAAAAAAGAAAATTGTTATGTTAATCTAGTTATCAATTCCTAAATTATCGTGTAATCGTGTTATTATGAAAATTCTCGTGTAAACAAGTTAGCATATCATAGAACATTATCCAATTAACTCAATTATCAATTTGCTACCAGTGTTATCGTCTACGGTACCACCGTTGCTGTTGCAACCGTCATTAATATCATCACCATCGTCCTATCACCACCATCGCCACCATCTATGTCATCACCAATCTGTACCTTTACCATCACCATCTTTCACCATCACCATCGTCACCATCACCACCATCTGTGTCATCACCAATTTCCATCTCCACCGTCACCATCTTATACCATTTTTTTTCTTCATCCTTTTTCTTTTTTTTCTCCTCCTTATTTCTTCTCCTTGTTTTTCTTGTTTTCTCGCCGGAAAGATCTGGTGAAAGAAAAAAATAGTATTAGTAATTAGTTAAGGAAGAGAAGAACAAAAAAAACTTTATAAACTAAACAAGAGGAAAGAGAAAGTGACGGTTACCAAAAACTAATTCTATGTTATTAAATGGTACGAGTTGCAATTTCCCTTCAAAAACGGTAATTTGCCATCTACTAGTAATAACTAAAAGTTACAAATACAATATCAACATAAATCCGACAAATCTTTTCTAAAAAAAAACCATAAATCTGACAAATCGAGGGCATTCAATATAAGTGAGTAGTAGGTGATAGTTTTCTAATTCTATATATACCTAGTTAATTATAGATACTTTCAATCACAGTTATATACTTCAATAGAGTTACTTAAAAAAGAGAGTTATTTTTACAATTTTAACTAATACTATGAATAAAACAAATTATTTCACTCTTACTCAGGAAAAAAAGGAGAAATTAATTCATTTATTCAGAATAGAAGAAAATTAAGTGGAAATTCAATGCAGCAGAATCATGAATTATGAATCCGTACCACGGGATCTAACAATGTTAAAAAAGCACTCGGTTTGAAATATCTTCCAAACTTGAGGGAGACAAAAACAAGAAGTGAATTTTTTGTTTTTAGACAAAAAAAAATAATAATAATTAAAGAGAACAGAACAGAAGCTGCTCTTTTGTCCAAAGCTACTCCTTTCTCTTTCTCCAACATTACTTCTCTCTCTCTCTCTCTGCAAGTGAAAAATAAAATACAAAATACTGAATTAAAACAAAATTTGCAATAAACCCTCCAAAGACAAAATTAGCTTTTTCTTTTTTGTTTTTTTGCTTATTTTTTTCTTTCTTTTGTTTCCTCGTAAAACCCATGTCCTCTTTGCTTTAATCCTCAAGGGAAAAAAAAAGAGAATGCCTTCTTTTGCTTTTGGATCTCATCACCATTTGGCGAATCCCGGTGACTCGCCGTACTCCGTCGAAATTAGCGTCGACGGGGACTCCTCCGACTTGGATTCCTTGTCGGAGGTCGATTTAGAGAGCGGCGTTGTGACGGTGCCAGCGAAGCAGCTACATTCCTGTGGTAAGAAGAAGAGGACGAGGAGGAGAAAGAAGAGGAAGAAGAAGAAGAAGAAGAAGAAAAGCGGTAGAGATTGCAGGATCTGTCATCTGCCTCTAGAGAGTAACAAAGAAGACGAAGAAGAAGATGATTCTGATGAACAAGAAGATGAGGAAGATGAAGCAAGAGAAGATGAGGAAGAAGAGTATTACGGTTTGCCTTTGCAATTGGGTTGCTCTTGCAAAGGTGATTTGGGTGTAGCTCACAGTAAGTGTGCTGAGACTTGGTTCAAGATCAAAGGAAACATGTAAGTTTCCTCAATTTTTCTCAAAGACTTTAATATTTGTTTGTTTCTGGAAAATTCTACAGATTCTGTTGGGGAAAAAAAAAAGTAGTAAAAGGATGAAGCTTTAATGAGGAAACAAAATTATTTGTTTTGTGTACTTGGAGTTTTTTTGTTTTTCTTCTTTTTTTTCTTGTCCTCTGATTTCTAGAGATCCATATGATTGCTTCTCAGAAAGATTGTCTAGTGAAAGCTGGAATCTACAGTTTTTGTGGCCACCAATTTTTGTTGAACTATTCAGTTTATGTTCCCATGTGTTTGTCAACTTGTGTTGTGCCTCATGTTCTTATTTTCTTGCACATTTGGATTGATTGTTTGTTGTCTCAGGTCTCTCTCTTTAGAAGACGGTTTCAGTGATTTGCTTTAAAGGCTTGATTTTGCAGCTGCATTGAGAGAATCTTGCAGTCTCTTTTGCGGAGATAGTTTGGTTCTAACCAATTACCGTTATACCCATAGCTCTTGTCTAGCTTCTGTCTCGCGTCTTTGCAGTGTCTTAGGCAATAGAAACCGGTTGAAGTTAGAATTTAGATCTTCTTCTTGTGTGTTTATTAGATGAAGAGAGTCTCTAAAAGCTATACTGATTAGCATTTATCATATTGTTTCTATGAATCTGAGCAGGACATGTGAGATATGCGGCGCAATGGCTGTGAACGTGGCTGGCGAACAGTCAAACCCAGAGAGCACTGTCTCTGCCCATTCACAAGCAACTGCAGGGCAAACTCAGATTCAGACAGAGCCACGGGGAAACTGGCATGGTCGCCGTGTCATGAACTTCTTACTTGCCGCTATGGTCTTCGCCTTCATTGTTTCTTGGCTCTTTCACTTCAAAGTCCTCAAGTGAAACGATTTCCATTTCTCTTCATCTCTTTCTCTTTCGCACGCACGCACGCGCTCACTCTTCTCCTGTTCTTGAGCCGCTTGCTATCGCTGAATCAAAATCCCTCCTGTCGCTTGATTACTCACACGTTTTGTAGCTGTAAAAACTTGCTAGCTATTAGATTGTTGTTGTGTGACTTGGTGCGCTTTACATCTTGTATAATATTATCTCTACTCCGGCTTGGTGAAACCAAGGGGGTCTTAGGCTCTTTTGGTTTCAGACACAAACATCTTTGGCTTTGAAGACTGGGTAATAGATAAAATACTGGACGATAGTTGTGTTAAATTACAACTCTTTAAATTATGTTCAGAGAAGAAATCACTAAGCAGATAAAGGATCTTGGACATAAATGAGAAAGATTCTTCTTTTTCTGATTCAAATCACATATGAATCTTGAATCCTCTCTTCAAATTGGAAACCACAAATTTAGCATGAGCTGAGCTCTAATGCTTTAAAAACTCGAAAGACAATGAGGGCTTTTTCCAGAATCCAATCAGAAAACGAAGAAGACAAAAGAGGGAAGAAACCTATACACTTGAAGTTTTCAGTTTCTGTTGTTCTGTTTCTTGACTTCCAAGGAAGTTCCGTCTTTTAGGGTTTCGCAAGCGTCTTTATCCATTCCGAGGCTGAAGAGAGCAGCGGCCTGAAGGTAGAAAGCCGTTGGCCACTCAGGAGACACTACTTGCGCCTGCATTGCATCACCAAGAGCCTCTTGAGGCATGTTGCTCATCAGATAACACAAACACCTCCTTGCAAAAACCGTTGGCGATACCATTGTACCATCTTCAATGAACTGCAGATCCAATTAGAGAACAGAGAGAGAGACACACAGATTGAGTTTAGTTTTTCTGGGAATTATGTTTCTGGGTTTCAAGAAAGTAAACCAGACAATTTTTTTTTTTTTGGTTGCAATTTTCATGTAACCGAATTTGTATTCCTTACCTGCGTGTAACATTCGATGACAGTGACAAAGTCTTTGCCTTTGAACGCAGCATCACCTTGTTTCTTGGAGTTCAGGGTCTCCTGAATCTGGTCGGTCCACACTTGGAACGAGAGCTGGATTCCAAATGAAACAATGATCAGCTCGTTATGTTCATCAGACAATTAAAGATGATGATGATCTGAATGGAAGACAAGAGAAGATTTTGTTTTCTGCAACAAAGTTCTACACTTCAAGGTCATCGACCTCACAGAAGATGAAGAAGCTTCGTGTTCATGTACATACCTCGTTCGCTATGCCCTCGTCGTCTTTGTATCCAACCTTCTCGAGAATTTCATGTATTGCGGTGAGATCAAGTCTTGAGCAAGCGTCGCCAAGAGGAGTGAGCGAAGTGGTTTCCTTTGGAGAAGCAGCTCCATGTGGAATCCCCATTAAGACATAAGACGGAACCTGAAGAAAACAGCAAAGATACAGAATATGAAGAGGAGTCTCAAGACTTGAATGGTTGATACATAAAAGGAAGGTGATTTAGTGAGCGCATACATCAGTTTCCTTCTGAAGAGGAGCGAGTGAGCTCACGAGAGATTTCACATTTGGCCTTTCACGAGCTTCATACGACAAACAACGAGAAGCTAAACGAACCAAATCGGTTCCATCATCGTTAGAGAAATGACCGTCGAGAGCTGAGTCCATTAGCATCAGGAAGTTCTTCCCACGAATCAGATCAAGCGCCTGCAGAACAATGGTAGACCATATGGAATCTTATCTACATTTTTTTCGGTTTAAAGAGAAGAAACTAATAGATCAAGAACTTCTTTAGGTGCTTATAAATGTGCACTTACATGGCTTGGTGGTATGTGTTTGCCACTGAGAAGATCTAGCAACAGCGTTCCGAAGCTGTAAACCACACTCTCCGGAATCACTCTCCCTGTAAGGGGTTGTTAATAAACACACATGGATTCATAAGATCAATATGATATAACTTTGTCATAACAACAAACACACAACTTGACGCTATTGCATCTCATATCCAGTAACTGACCTGTTCTTAGGTACTCAGGAGGCGTGAAAGCCAAATTTGTACTGTAACTCTTCCCATCCCTACTATTCTTCATAAGACCGAAGCAAGATAATCTCGGGTTACCATCCTGTAGTCCAGAGTATAGAACATTATCAGAATCCTTTAACTGCAACTTACATGAAAACCCCACGATTCTCCAGTAACACTTCATAGAAACCTGAATCTAATCACAACAAGAGAGAGAGAGAGAGAGAGATCAGAGATGATAGTAAGCTTGAGAGTGGACCTGGTCAAACAAGATCCTGTAAGCATTGAGGTCATGGTACAAGGCGCGGCCTTTACTGCTGCAATACTCGAGTGCTTGTGCAAGATACAAAGCCACTCTCACCCTCATTGCCCACTTCATTGGCTGGCTATCCCCTGCATATAACATCACACATTATTAACTAATACTTTTAGTCGAAATTGGAAATTCACACCAATAGCAACGAAAGATGATTCTTTTAATCTTCTACTAAAAAGGATAGAACCAAAAACAGAAATTTCAACCAAGTCTCCTAAAACAGTGTGTACTTGGAAACAAAAGGGAATCAAACCAAACAAGTAAAACTGTCGCTCATCTCTTAGAAATTGATGAAAAGCCTTACAGTGGAAGAGATGCTTAGAGAGAGTTTCGAAAGGCATAAACTCGGCAACGAGCAATCTCTCATCTCCTTCACAACAGAATCCAATCAAGTTCGCCAACCTCTCATTCCTCAACTGCCCCACAGCTTTTGCTTCCTCCTAAAGATCAACCAAATGGAACAGTAAACAACAAAATAAAACCGAAAAAACCAGTATCCCCACCAAATGCAGAGTTTTTAAATTCGATTTCGGACTGTAAATGATAGACCCATCAACTGAAATGAGCAAAGGAACCAAATTTACGAGAGTTCGTACCAGAAATTGACGAGTATCGGGCCAAGCGGATCTGTTGAAGCGCTTAACAGCGATCCATCTGTCATCGTCGAGCCTGCCTTTATACACGACATTAGGAGCTTTAACGCCGTGTTCGGAGACGATGCTGTCCGTCGAGAAACCAGAAGTAGCAGCTCGTAGCTGGTCGAAACTGAACTCAGTAAACGACGGCAAATCGTCCGTTCCATTTTCTGCCGGAAAACAACAACAAAAAAAACCCCAAAAATTAAAAAAAAAACCTCAACTTTTTTAGCTGAGAGAATGAAAATGCCGGAAAGCTAAAGACTTTTTTTAAGTATCTACCTAGATCAGAAGCGTCGTTAAGAGTTGATTTCAGATGTGTTGGCCACCAACAGATGGATAGTTTAGAACAGCGAGCTCCCATTTGGGTTTTAAAAGCTTCGATCAAAGATTTAAGGAAGATGATAGATTTTTTCGCTAAACCCGAAAAGCAAAAACCCTTTTTTTCCCTGAGTCTGAGTCACTCTCTGAGAGGTTAAGAGAAGTCGAGAGAGAAAGAGAAAAAGGGTTTTTTGTTTTTGTTTTTTTTTTTAATCTCGAGGAGAAAGGAATCTGCGAGAAAAATGAGGGAGAAAATTTATACTAGCGCACGTAGTGGAGAAGAGCACTGGTGAAGAAAGCAGAAAATTTATTATTAAGCCTTTCATTAAAAACCAAACTTGAAAAATAAATAAATGTTGTTCTACTTGTGGATCCAATGTTTCTCTCTCTCGTCTCCTCTTTTTACTTTGGGTTTTTCAGAAAATATCTAACATTTTCTTATTTTTCACTTTTTCTAAATGTGGAATGTTTATTTCAAACTAGATTTGAACTGAATTTTTCAACTACATCTAGATACCGCTAAAAACATTATTTTGTTCAAAACTATATATTGACAATAGATATTTAAATATATTTTACAACTTGAACAACTCTGACGAAAAATGTTTAAAACCGCAAAACCACAAAAGTGTTTAACGAATGCTACGGTTATAATAAATGAAATCTAGTGAATGTTGTGATGTATTTGATTCACTTTTTAAGAAAAAAAAACATGTGTATTTTTTAGTCATATTTGTAATGAGTCATATAAAGTTATTTCACCGCTAACAATAATAATTAGTTTTTTTTTTACAACAATAATAATTAGTTATATACAACTTTTTGAAAAATTAAACGTTTTTTTATAACTACATACTTGTAACAATTTGATCACGTAGTTTTATATAACCGATTAAAAATAATTTCATCAAAATAATATGTATATAGTTGACCAACTAACAAGAAAAAAAAAATCAAAAGTACTATTTTAAATACATATAAATTGTTACTTTTAAATATATATAAAAAATATCAAAAGTATTATTTTAATGTTTTGCTTATCAAAACACCATCAAACTAAAAATTTATAAAATATCACAAATTTGTTTAGAAAACATTTTGGAAAGAATCAAATATATGGAATTTTGAAGGAGTTTTAAAAATGGTTTATATATGTTTAAGAATCTTTATACAATGGTATTATCTAAATTGTTTTCTCAAACTTTGTATTTTTGAAATAATTTTGTTTTTTCAGTATATAATGTTTATTTCCTTTTTTGTCTTGGTAGTAGACGACGTTAAGTAAGCAAGAAGCAACTATGAATAAGTACAAGACTATATTAGTAATACTCCCTCTGTTTTTATATAAGTATCGTTTTATACTTGTTTTTTGTTTACAAATAATTATCGTTTTCAGATTTCAATACAGATTTATGACAGATTTTCTAGTTTTAACCCTACTTTTTAAGCTTATTAATTGATCATATCAAATAAAATAGTGTATTAATTAAAAAATAAAACAGAAAAATTAATTGTTTTTTTAATATGTGTAAAACAATTTAAAACGATAATTAAAAGAAAACAGAAGGAGTATTAATTTTATTAAAAGCGAAGAATATAAAATAATACTACAACAAAAAATAAATAAGTAAGGTGCGAAAATTGACCCAAAAAAAAGAATGAAATTACTAAATGAGGGACAAAATCGTAAACTGCATGGTCAAAGTCAAAGCCATGTGTGCATGCGTGTGGGTGTGAATATAAGTAAATATTAAGTGGCAGTGGTAGTAGTTTAGGCGAAGTTGCATTTAAGTGGTATTTTCCATTTTATCCCATTAATCGAGTTTTTTCTTCACCCATTAATTGATTTATGCAATGTACAGTTTAAATCTTTGGAGTAGCCTAAACTACAAATTTATCATTTTTATTTAATGTTATATTGTAATATAGTCACTCTGGAAAAATACATATATGATTTGTGTTCTTCTACACACTAACAGTTTTTATTAAAATACGGGCATTGATCAACAAACGATAATTTTTTTTTTTTGATAAAACAATGTTGCAATATCACTTTTTTATTTATTTTTAATATATGTGCATTTGAACACACAGGCGAGGAACTTTCCAGCTAGAAATGACGCAGACTGGTGGTGACCCAACAAAACGAAAGAGGTCCATGAAGCATTTTATATGCGAGTCAAAAGCTTTTCTAATGAAATATACTACTATCAATTATCATCATACATGTATAATGTATTATATATACACCGCAAGGCCCATTTTTCCCAAGTTACTTTATTATGGAACCAACTTTTGTTTGTTTAAATAATTCTTTATTTAATTATAAGAACAGTTAATGTTGGTTGGTGGAGACAAAGAGGATCTTGGTGATAAATATGGTAAAGAAAGTAGGGATAGAAGGTGACTTCACGAGTTTGTTGTCCTTTGGGGGACACATTTTAGCCAAAATTAAGATGCACTTAAGTGACCAAGCCAGGACCACTCTAAGCAAATACAGTATAATGGAAGATAATGAAGATTCTTCTAAACAATGGAGTGTTGTTACTTTGGATAATTGCATTGCATGTCTTAAAAACTCATCGCTTCGACTCTTGGCTCAAGAAAATATACAAGCCAATCACAAAATTTTGGCACCTATATTACATTTATATATACTCAACAAAACCTCAAACTCAAAAAGGGGCTTTTAGTAAAACGATATATATATTTTGTATAGCGAATTCTTAGTCTAACTTTTATATTCTTCTCACCACCCAATCACTTATTTTAGGAGTTCTCTTGAGTGATTTGGTCAAACTATGAGACTAGATATCATATATCCCGCAATTTTTGTATAAACTAGACTATTTAAGAAAAAATATATGGGAAAACAGATTACTAAAAAAATACCCATATTATACATACATATATATATATATATAGTATATTTAAAAATAAATAGTTTTTAGATCGAATTGAATTAAAAAAATTAATGACTAGATATTATCAAATCTGTTGGCCTTTGAAATTATAGAATTATGTTTTCTTTTGGCTAATCTTATGTAGATATTAGTGTATAAGACGTTGCAATTACATCTTTAACAAAAAAAAAAGTGTATTACATATGTGGATATAATATATTATTGGTCCACTCATTCTCGAGTCTTAAGAGAACACATTACTTGTTCTTAACCACGTTCAAATTATCCGCTTTGTAACGAACACATGCAGCCACGTAGAAATGGATTATAGTGTGATTGCAATAATACAGTAGTCTTGTTTTTTCTTGTTTTTTTGTTTTTGAACTCTTTTACAGTAGTCTTGTTTCGAAGAAAATATCTGAAAGATATTTTATAAGCACATATATATGCAAATACATGTAATGATGGAGTTTGTAGGATCGCTATGTAAAACCTAATATATAAAAAGATAATCTAACAAGCTAGCCAAGTTAATAACTTACCACAATTATTATGGTACATATACATAACAAATAACACTTTCTTATTGTTACCAACAAATGGAGTAACACTTTTAGGACAAAATGATCAGAACTATCATTTTAACAAATATTGATCATCAATTCTAGTAAGTTTTATTATTTCTATTTTTTAGATGACAAACAAAAAATTATAATAAAATAAATAAATCTAAAGACATTTGTGTACATATTTTTTTTTTAACAAATGCTAACTTTGATCCAATATTTTTTAGGGTGATTTTAGAGTATATCATCAGTTGACCACTTAATTAAGGAAGTAAGAAAATATAATTTAAAATTAGGTAAATAGGAAAGAGAAACAAAATTGAATCCTTAAAAGTCCTTATATATTTCACATAATTACTTAAAAATGCCATTGGCATGAAAACTCTGTTGGCGTCGTTAATTTCCGATAACACTGTTCACGTTTCGCCATTAACACTGTTCACAACCGGAAATCACAGTTCACCGAAGATTAAAAATGCACATTTACACTATAATTATGTATTTAACATGTTAAACAAGTTAGCATATTGTGACAAAAAATATGTTAAACCAGTTATCCATCATACATGTTAAACCAGTTATCCTTATGAATAATATGTTAAACTAGTTATTCATGCAAAATTATATTGTTACATTGATTATCATATCATAAATACATGTTAAATCAGTTATCATTCATACATATTAACCAATTATCTATGAAAAATTATCGTGTTTACCCAGTTATCATAAGTTATTGATTACCTAACTAAGTTATCTTAATAATTTTATGCAAAATTAAACCGATAAACCAGTTAGCGAACTTGTTATCACTTAACTTTATCATTCTTCTTCTACTTTTCTTATCTCCAGCACCATCACCATCTTCAATATTTTTGACACCATTGCCGTCACCACGTCGTCGTCGTCGGTAGTCAGCATCCTCACCACCATCCATATATCGCAGTTATATCATCGTCGTCTCGCCATCATCAACATCGTCCTACCACCATCGCCATCTCCTACAACGCCACCATTACCGTCGTCCTGCATCCTCGTTACCATCTTCTTTTCTTTCCTTTTCTTCTTTCTCTTTCCTCTTTTTTAGTTTACTTGTTTTCATTGAAACCACTTAAGAAAGAAAATGAAATTTGTAATTGAAAGACAAGGATAAAAAAGATTTTATCCTATGTACAGTAAAAAATGAAATATAGCGGCTGCCCAAAACTAATTATGATATTATCTTTTCTTATCCATTGGTGTTTCTCTATTTTTTAATCATAATGAGCATCCAAATAATCACTTAGTCAAAGAAAGTATCATTTTGTATCATTTTGTGAAATCTCGGATAATCTTCTCAATTATGTGAATTATAAACCCTTTTATTTTTCGCATATGGCAAATTGGATATTGATGGGTCTACCATGTTGCTTGTTGTGAATTCAAAGTGCATAAAGCTATAAAATCCACTCTGTTTCTCACTGTCTTTGTGACAACAAAAACAACAACTTCACGTGAACGATGGGAACGTTTTTATTGTTTTCTTATAACTAAGAATCTTTTTGACTTTAGAAGACTATAGTTAAAAAGATGAACTAATCAAAAACTCATATTTATGCAAGACTTATCTATTTGTCTATAAATTTTACGCGGAGTGTTTTTAAAATAATCGAACTTGTCTGATCAGCTGGATCGTTCAAAAACATTTGTTCTTGGTGAATCCAATTCCGATTTAGCTGCCTCAGAAGTCAGAAGAAAAAATTTTCATCATGACAATGATTCACATGGCAACATAAAAAAAAAAGGCCCCTTTAAACTCTCAGATTCAGACTTCTGAAGTTTCAGAAACCAAAGATTCTCACAGCTTGAAAGCAGACCAACATTATCTATGGAGATAAGATATAATAATATTCACACTTAAGAGCTGGGAAGATCATTTCTTTGCTGGATACACCATTAGACTAACTACTTTAAAAAAGAGAGATCTTGCTGCTTTCTTATTTCCTGCAACTGATTTACCTTAGGCTTAACACTAAATCACTAATAATATGATCACATACCTGTAAGTAAAAATTTGGGTTTGAAGTAAAAAATAAAAACTTCAGACCCGCCCCACAAGGGATATGGGCGGTTGATACCCAACCGTGTTGTCATTAGGCTTTAAATCTTGGTCCTGGACTAACACGGTTTCCACTCTAGCTTTATGTTCATCACAAGAGCTTTTGCGCTCAAGGGTGATCTCTGACATTTTCCTACTCTCTGCAAGTGCCATACATATGGAGAAAGCTTGTAGTTGTGAAAGCGATGGATCATACACAACTGAATATATCCCTTCCTTGATTGGTTTAAAGCTCAAGAACGGATGTTCTTCCGCTTCTTCTCCCTGAAAAAAAATGTAGAAAAGTGATGATGAGACCTTAATGTTTTGATGTGGAAGAGAACAAGAAGACAAAATAGAGATTGGTTTTGGGACTAAGTAGAGTACTATCTGTAGTCTGTACCAGAAAGAAAAGCTCGAATGGGATTGAAGAGGGTGGTGAGTTTGATGTTGTTGAATTCTTGCAGGAGAAGTTGTGCTGATTTGTAAGAATTCTGAGATTGCAGCCCATATCCCAACCTCCACAGTCGCAGGACCCACCTGTTCTCCATCGCTGGATCAAAGACGATGGGCCTCCTTTATGAGGCATACTATGAACACCGCTTTGAAGTATGACCGTAGCACTAATGTCTTGGTCAAAAACCCTGTCTTTGATGTGATTTTCAAGCTCTTTATTGAGCGCATTGTGGTCCTGAACCATGTTTAGTGATGCCCTCCTGTTAAACCATCTTGGCATCTTCACGATGATCGCAGCCAGCTCGTTTTTCAACAGCAGATCAGACTTTTCCGTGCTCTCCTGATCAAGTTCTACAGAGAAGAGAACAAACTCTCTGATGGAACCAGATGGCAAAGAGCTCGAGACCCGCATCTGAGCAACAACATTAGAGATGATACCATGTGTTTGGCCTCTGCCTCTATGGTTTAACCATGCACTATTTCTCTTATGGTCTTTTATAGAGAAGAAAGTATAAACACTAGTACATTCACCCTCATCCGAGCTTCCCATTTTCTTTTGGGTGGCCGCAAAAATGTCGGTTTCTATGTTCACTGCAAATGTAAAAAGTGGCTGATTGTTCTTAACTGTTACCCGCAGAACAGCTCGAACCATGGATGATCCTAGCTTCTTCTCGTGAGCTGAATCATTGACGTTTACTGTTTTGCAACCCGTGATACCCAATTTCATTCTTTGAACGCCATGACCTCTAGGCCCCTCCACGAAATTGCCAGAGTGAGTTGCTCGTGGCTTCAGTAGAGGTTCTAGCAACCTTCTTAAATGGCTTGTCGTGGTTGAATCTTTTTCGCTGGGTTTTTTGCAGTCTGAGCCGTCAAAGCTAGATGAAAGAGCCAAGTTTTGTGAACCAGCAACTCCTTCACTGTTAGTTTTGCTGGTCTTACCTATACTGAAGCTAAGACGCTGAAAAGGGGATATACTCCTCCCCTTTTCAGATACCACTTTATGCGACTTTGAATCTTGTCTCTGGGCAGGCTAATCCATACAATGTTTCACAGATAACAAAGAAGATGCTCTGTCATCTGCGATTTTACCTCTGGAAGATGTATTCCTTGCTTTTGTTGAGAGTGTCACGCACTGAGATATTTCAACTGAAACCTTGTTCGGGTCCGCATCAGTGTAGCCAGTTTTACTCTTTGCCTGGCAGCCATCAGCTTTACATGGCAAGGGGCAAGAATGTTGAGTAGAGTAATCTACTTGAACATCATGAACTACCCTGACAGATTTAGTCGAACTCCTCTTGCAGGTCTTAGCCTCTTCTCGAGCTAGCTTCTTTGTCGAGTGACAGAGCTTGGTTTCCCCATGCTGCTTCCGACCAAGTTCTCCATCATCATCATCATTTCGCTTTCTTTCCCGCAACTTCTTTTCACTCTCCTTACGTCTATTACCATCACCCCTAGATTTTACCTCCACGTTCACGCCAGCCTCTGGATTCAATCCATTTGACAAAGTTCCATTTTTTGGGCAGATCTTCCCTTTCAGACCCTTCTTCTCACATCCATCTCGTGCATCAGTGTTTGGACCAAGCTGCTCATCTGGTGTGCTGTAACATCTATGGTCTTTAGGTTTCTTTTTCCGTGTACCTTTGATTTCTCGATACTCCTTTACAGCTCCTTCAACAGAACTAGAATGACGATGTTTCATTCGAGAAACCGAAGTACGGGAATGCACTTTGCTCGGACCAGCAGAAGACTCGTCTCTAGGCAGAACCAATGAAGCATCTGTTTGGAAAACCGAAGGGAATCTAGTCTTCTTCACCGGAATCCGGTTATGACTATGCTGCCACTTCTCCAAGCGGCCCCAGTCAAGAACACCAACGCTCAAGAGCTTCTCCTGAGGGGTTTCAGCTCTCTCCAAGAAAACCGGTAGCTTCGACATATACTTGACAAGCTCATGCTCATCACCAGCTCGAGCCTCCATACATTGTTTTACTCGAGTAGGCAGAGGTTTAGACGATGTAAAACTCTTCTCCATTAAGATACTAACTTGGATTCACATAATCCTTGAATCTAACCACATCAGAAAACGAACATATCTCTTGATGACTTCCTGGATCATGAAAATTGAACCCAAAACAAAAAAAACAAAAATCAATCAGATCAACTCATTAAAATCTTTCGCTGCTACCAACCGTAGCAGTAAGTACATTGAAAGCATTTCTGATAGGTCTTCTCCCGAATGCTCACGGCATCAGAAAGAGAGAAAAATTACAAAGAAAATGCACGAAAAGGTACAAAATGAGAAGGGAAAAACCAAAAAAATGTGGTCCTCCTGGACGCAGAAACAAATGCAGGATGATAATGATTTGATCAAGATCTTGAGATAATGCTAAAAATACACATCTAACGATGGACCCGTTTTCCCCGAAGAAACAGCTGAATGATGCGTCCTTTGCATTTATGAGCAACTAAGGAAACGACAAAATCTTCAGATTCCGATTCAATTTTTGACGGATCCGAAAAATGGGGAGAATTGTCAAGTTTCGAATTAACCAAAATCGTAAGCTCGGAGAAGAACGAGAAAGTGTTGTTATATACAGAAATTTGCTAAGAAATACTTTTCGAAAAAAAAAAAAAAAAAAATGATCAATGTTCGATTTGAATCGAAATCGGAACAGAAATTAGATCCAAGCAAAAAAACATTAACCTAGAAGAAAGCTGCTTCTAAGTTCTCTAAATCATGTAGAAGTAGTTTCTTCGCTCAGCGAAACGGCAACATTTTCCACCAAATCAAAGCGAAGAAACTTTCCCGAGAAAATCCAAGAGTTAAGGGGAAAACAAAAGGGGAAATTACCTCAAACGGCGAAAGAGAGAAAATGCAGAACCGACGCAACTCGGTGAAGGAGAAAACGAAGAAGATACACAGAGAGAGAGTAAAAAAATATATATATATCACTTGAAGAAGAGTGAATCAGCAAAGTGAAGATCCGAGATACAGACAAGTGATCCCCATAAAAACTAGAGAGAGAGAGAGAGTGTGTGACTGGGAAAGAAGATGATCCGACGGTGGAGAATGAAGGAAAGGGTAAATCATGCGGTCCAGATCGTATCGCTATCAAGGAAGGCGCGGGAATGGTTCATGTCAGGTGGTCCCCGCATGCGTAGTCTGCACATGTTTACGTGTGCGTTTTAGCAAAAAGATTACCGAAAACTGACAAAAACTCACAAATGTAATGACTTTTCTTAAAGATAAAACAATTTTAGCACAAAAGTTATACTATAACTAATAATACTTCTCCTTTTATAATCTTTATATATATACTTTAAAAAACGAAAATTTATAATTGTAAGACATGATGATTGGGCATCACATGATTCACATCACATTTTTTTTATACAAAAGTTCAAAAGAAAAAAAAAGAAGAGAGATATCTTATACACGAGCTGCACCAAAAATAAATGCAATAGTGTGGTCAATTTTCTTTTACCCTAAATGTTGTTTGGTTAAGAAAACTATATGATATATCTGTGTGTATAGATTAATATAAAGTCCTCTGTTGGTGGGATGATCGTGGGTTTGATTTCAAAGATTAAAATGGGTCCACTGACGCAGCTCAAGATCAGAGACTGTAGTTTCCAAGAAAACTTACAATGATTCATTTTTGTAATGGTAATGTAATGTTTTTTTTTTTATCATTTGATGTTATATTAAAAGTTTGTATGGAGAGACTACATAATCCCAACTGCAAAGATTTCAAACAGATACAATCGGAAAATATTTTTTTTTTTTGCCTAACGTTGGTGAAATATACGCTAGAAACAAAATTCCAAAGATCTAAACAAACACAAATTAAATATACAGTTTAGAAAAGACAAAGAAGAGGAGAAAACAAACTTATAGGGGCCGGAGACAACAAGCCTGACCGGAAATGATGAACCGTCTCATAACACTAAGCAAACCCGGATCGGAGATGATTAAATCTAGAACTAGGGTTTAGAAAAGTTTCGTATTTCTACTGTATCTGACCACATTACGTGGAATATTATTAATTGTTCGTTATTTAGCAACGGAGATGAGTATAATATAAATGGAGACTTTCATGTCTCTTGTTTTTTCAAACAATATTTTCCTACAAAAGCTGGTTTAAGTGCCTTTTCAGAAAAAAAAATAAAATAAATAAAATAAAAAATAAGTTAGTTTACGTGTTATACAACATGACAACATGTCTCTAATTAGTTGACAAAAAAATTAATCAAATATTCGATTGCGGTCCGTACATAAACGATATTTTCCGAGTGAAATTTTGTATTCACGAACAAAAATAATTCAACTTTTTAGAGTATCTTCATTAATTCTCGATAAAATATTTCACAGATAAAAAAGTTATATATATATATATATTATGTATCTAAACCCATCCAAAAAATCTCTCATTTTGTGAGAAATTTTGGTAAAAGATCATTGATGGAGATGGTTTTAATTATGAACAAGCTGAAATCACCATTCGTGGGGACGTCGTAAAGGAAGACGAAAGTCCTTTATTATTTAGTGGATATTCATGATCATAAGCAAACCAAAGCAACTAACAAAAGATGAATGAAATTAAAGTAAGATGAAGATTACAAAAAAAAAAAAATAAGGACAAAAGAGGAATCGCTTTTTCTTTTATGTAGTGTGTGTGTATGCAAAGGAGATTCAAGTTAATTATATTGGGGGTAATTGAATTTGTTCAATCGATCGACGAGGGATGTCATATTTATAAGGAGTTGATATTATACCACCACATTTGGATCTAAATTGCATGGGTTTGAAACCGTTCATTTGTCATACTTGTTTCCTAGTTCCTTACAACATTATTCTATTACTGCCTCGTTCATAATAACTGAAAATTATCCTCAACAAAAAAAAAAAAGAAGTAATGAGTTAACTTCATTAATTGCATATTGGTTTACAGGTAACAAAGGTTCATAATAACCAAAACAGCGACAACAAAAGATTTCAAAGAAAAATCATCATTTCTCTTTTGATAAAGTTTTTCGATAGAAATTGCAGGAAAATAAATAAATTAAAATGTTTACAAGCAATTCGACCCAAACCACATTGATTTAGAATAACACATCTGGAGAAAAAACTTATAAACGAAAAAGTAGAGATCTCATAATTCTCATTAAACCCCAACTCACCAACCACAGAGAAAAAGGTGAAGATAAATGTTTCTTACAAGGGAAATATATTCTCATCTTAAAGAACTTCTAATAAATAAAAACTGAGATATAATCAAATATCTAAGATCATATAATTCTAGTATAAAAAAAATACACAACGTATTGAGGCTACATTTCTTGAGCAATTGATTCATATTGCGAACTACCAACTACCCAAATTTCATTAGAAAAATAAACACCAAATTAAGCTAAGAAAGGAATGTTACGTGTGTGCACGAGTGTTGAGTATTTAACATTCAATAGATATCTCAATTTTAAAATATGCATGCAAGTAAATTACAATTTTTTTTTTTTTTTTTTTGCTGTGAAAAGGAAATTACAATTTTCTTTCTGAATTATGTAATTTTGCACCTTTTTCTCCCACTCAACAACATTTAAAGTGAGATGAGTAAAAAAGCGCATTGGAAAGGAAAAGATACCCATATCTTAAATGCCCAAAGGGCCACTTAAGCTTGTCGCAGAAAGTCCATTCGGCAAATATAAAAATAAATATCAGTATATATATCCAATCTTTTGACACCAAAAAAAATAAAAACAGAGCAGTACTGGGCATTTTTTTGTTGTTGTAGGAAGTAGCATTTGTTACTCTGCATAATTAAAAGTTTTCTACACAAAAAACTTTCAAATAGATTCTTTTTACAAGTTTACCTTCAATTGATAAAAATATATAGGTCAAATCCAACAAATTAAAAATCACTCGTAATATAACATTTAGCCGTCCACAAATTTTGCAATCCGTAGTAACATATAAAAAGAACAAATAATACAAAACAAAATTGAACTCGGGTCTCTTAACTCAATCTCACACACACATCATTACGATTGTAATCCATTACCAAACCTTTCCAAATTTGCTTTCAACGGCATTTTCCAAATCTTCCCTTCGGCTGTTAGATGCTCCAATTGATGCGGTAATTGAAGATGCTATCATCAATGGACCCAATAATCTCCTTATCTCGCCAATGTATCCCATCGCAAGCCTCTATTGCGGTACCGTATTCTGATGATTGCTACAAATGGAAGACATGAGCTGCCATAGCTCATAAAGAATTCTCGGCTTCAGAAACTAGGAGAGTTTTTTCACCTTGCGAATCAGGCTATGAGTTGGCATAGACCGAGCTGTTTCAAACAAGTCCTGTTTGAAGAATTAGGCATTTTTTTCAACAATACAAAATTTGTTCAGAAATGCCGCATCAATGAATTTGAAAGATGAGTCAAAACATTCATAAACATAAAGTTATGATTAATAATCTCAATTATCAAAAATAGATGTCAATAGCATATTCGACTATATATGCGAAAATGATACATGATCATAAGTTCAGAGTTTATAAATAATTGTGGCTAACGTCTATGATTAAGTTAAAATTAATAATATGAAACATTTGGTAGTACTTACGCGTCAGTATTCACTTATAGCTTGTAAAACTTTTTATAATTTTTGGATGCAAATCAAGAAAACAATATCTAAAATTATTTATGCAAGAATCCAATTTTCAGAAAAAAACACAACAATAGAGTCATTTTTACTATATATAAGCTTATATTTATAATTATTAATTTATCTTATTATTGGGACCATATCTTTACATAAAAGTTTCAATAAAAAATTATTTTATTGAATTTTGCTAATTTTTACACTGGTCCGACTCAAAATCGGTAAAAATTATTAATTTATAGTGATTATTGACTTATAGAATATTAATTTATAGATGTTTCTACTGTAGATATTTCTCTCTTTTCTTTGAGATTTTTATAAAAAATGAATAATGAATAAACTTTCCTACTCTTTTTAGAAATGAATTTCAAATCGGTTCAGGAAAGAAGTAAGAACTATAAAAACAATGGCGATTGTTTTGTGTTGTGCATACATAATTCACAAACCCCAAGAAAGTTATTTTCTCTATAGCCCTAAACACTAAGACCACCTCCATCGGATAGATTTTAAGGGTGTCTTGCTTTAAAAAAATATTTTAAAAGTTGTAAATAGTATAAATGGGTGTCTTCCTGTAGACACAAAGACACCTAAAACTACTTGAAGACACCTTAAGTGTCACTTTCTAATTGGTTTTCTTCTCTGTTCTCTCTTCTCTCTTCTCTCCTCTCTCCTCTCTTTTACTAAATATTTATTATATAATATATTAGAGACACTATATGCGATGTGGATGCTCTAAGAGCAGCTCTACCGGTCGTATGTGATGAGAGTATCTAATGAAAAAAAAATTGAAAAAAATAAAAAGTAAAAGAGAAATCATAGACGTTTTTCGTTTGAGAGATTTTAAGAAACGTCTCTATACACCGGTCATTTAATTATTAGTTCCTTAATTCCCGATTGTGAGAATACGGCTGCACAATCTTCCTAACCTATGTATCTGCTTCTCTCCTTCTCTTTCTCCAAATCCCTAATTCAACTTATAAGTTGTATTTCTCTGTAATTCGATCTGCAAAATAAATTTTTATAAGTAATTCATCTATTTTCTATTTTTTTTTCTTTTACTTGTTGGATACTTTATTATTCTTATGCGTATTTTTGTTTGTTGTGTTTATGTATGTAGCTTCAAAAACAATTGATCTGTTTTAAAAAAGAAAATCTCCACCATCTAATATCGATTTGGATGATTTACCATGTGATCCAACAAAGCGAAAAAATATTCAAGATTATCATCATAATCAAAGAGATGAGGTACCTTGCAAATATTTGAGTAGATGACCTTGTCAACCTCGTGGTCATACTTTTAAACAAAAGTCAATTGGAAGTGTATTACGATGCTTTAATCCACATTGGGTTGATTAGTATTCTGATTGGCTAGAGTATAGTGTGGAAGAAGAAAAGTTTCTATTAATTACAAGTTTTTTTCTTCTATTGTTACTTGTTTAAAGTTCAAGTTGGAAAACAAAGTGGAGGTGATGCTTTAGTATGGCCCTCTAAATATTTTTTCTAGCTCCGCCACTTAACTTATCTACCTGATGGAGATGCTCTAAGAAGCAAGAGAAGATGGCGAATTATTACGTCGATAATGAATAGATGATTTATTTTGATCCATACGACGATGAATTCATCAAAGATTATCTAATTCCCAAGTTAAAAGGTAAGGCCTGTGGAGACTTCATATTGGACATGCACGTTTACGTCAAGGGGTCATGGTTGCTGGACCAATACCATACCAAGATCCTTTTTCCAAGGAGGACGAGTGGTACTACTTCGTGACAAGGACTCAAGTGTCCAAGGAATCAAGTAACGGCTATAATATTTAAACGGCTAAGAAATCTGTCGGAATTCTGTCGGAAATTTCTGACGGTTTGTTACTTTGCCACAATATGGTCGCAACTCCATCGGAAGTCCGTCGGAAATAACTAACGGATATTTTCCATCGAAAATCCATCGGAAACTTTCGACGAAATTCCGACGGATATGGTTCCGTCCGAAATTTCCGACGGATTTTCGACGGTCGATTCCTTTGTCACAATATGGTCGCAATTATGTCTAAAATTTCTGATGGAGGAGTATCCGTCAGAACTTCTGTCAGAAATTGCCTTGTTTTCTTGTAG
The DNA here is from genome assembly GCA_020283515.1 of Alliaria petiolata. Taxonomy (NCBI): domain Eukaryota; kingdom Viridiplantae; phylum Streptophyta; class Magnoliopsida; order Brassicales; family Brassicaceae; genus Alliaria; species Alliaria petiolata. The sequence continues at coordinate 281,724,983 of JAHZTW010000001.1, forward strand.
TGGAAGGCGAAGCGGAAAATCATCCGAGAGAACGATTGCAGGAATTGGAAGACGAACGCGAAAAAAGATATCATCGACGAGAAAACAGGGAAGATGATTGGGATAAAGCAAACCCTAACTTTCACTAAAAGCAACATAAATAAGAAAAAAACAGAAGAGAGGAGACGGTGCTTCTGTTATTGTTCCCGGGAGCAATAGTAGCTGGATAATGACAGAGTATATGCTACGGGAGTTGGAAGGCGAACGCCAAAGAAGATATCATCGACGAAAAAACAAGAAAGATCATTGGGGTAAAGCAAACCCTAACTTTCACTAAAAGCAACAGAAAAAACAAGAAGCAGAAGATGGGAGAAGGTACTTCTTGTGGTATTGTTCCACGCAGCAACAACAGCTGGATTATGACAGAGTATATGCTTCCGGAAGGAGATGAGTTTCAAGAACTTGTCCTGTGCAAGATTCACGAGATCAATAAGTCCAAGAAGAAGGACGATCATCATGAAGCTTCTACTTATCATTTTCAAATAGATGCACTCTCAATGATCAAGACGGTTCCAGAAAGATCATCAGAGAAGGTTGCACAAGCTAAAGCCATGGAGGTGACACAGGAAGTAGAAGAAGATTGGATTGGAGATCTCATGGACAAATACACAACCAAAGAGTTGGAAGCTATTCTCATGAGCAACAACGAGGATGAACAAGAACCACCAATATTCGCTCCTTCACACATGAATGTTGTTTCTCCTGCTCGTCTTGGAGTCAAAACTCTAAAGAATATCTAGGAAAAAAAATTATGACTTAAGTTTTATCAAGAAAATCATGATAGATTACATAGTGATAATGTTTAATAGATTTTACCTTGATAGTACATTTGAAAGATGGTACATCCAAAGTGGCCTATTATAAAATTGCTCTAAAAACAGTGGGGAAAACTAATAAACTACATATGTACATATCTCAGTCTTTTTTCCAGTTAAATTTATTTTTATGTCAGTGAGTATGCACCCTTAAAAAATCCATACAATTTGTTTTTTTTCTGAGATAAAGATGAATAACATATTTGTTGCAATATTTTCTGATTTTTCACACGTTTATAAAAACTATCTTTCCTATATGGGAACCGGAGTCTCGTGGTATCCGGATTTAAAAAAAAACACAATTGATGGATTTTTTATCGGCTTTATCGTGGAATCTGTATGCTGCGTTATCGGCTTTGACACGAGCGGAAGAAGATGCCCCCAATATGCAATGGATGGATCAAGATCAACTTCTTAATATTTGATGGAGAAACACTGCATTGAAGAAGCATGAGTACTATTGAAGAAAGATCTTAATCATGCTCAGTAATTATTATTATTGTAGTTAGAGTTATCGTTAATAGTTGCCAATTAATTATGTACTCAATTTTTTTATCAAATAATTTCCAATCAATTTTTTCATATGCGTTTGAGTTCTTCTTCTTTTTTTTTCTTTTTTTGTTCTGGTCCTGAAAGAAAATTGTCTAAAACTCAATAGTCCACGAACACAAATCACCAAACAGAGTTTTAAATATTGACCAATCAATCAAAGGGCTGATAGACTTTGAGTTGCTTGGAACAGAAGCTAACAGTACACTATATAGGAAATCTATGAGGTCAAAGGTATAATAAGACCTCGAAGACTTCTTGAAGGTTTCACATTATTAAGATTCAAGTGGGATGGCTTAATTGATGTCTCAGTGCTTCTAGAGGTTAGATTGGAAGGAGAGTACGTCTGCGTGAAAATTCTGTTTTCAATCAGCAATGTATACTTTCTAGATTAATTAAGGTTAATTCTTTGTATAGATATGTATTTTTTTTTTAAATAAATTATCCCTGCCAACGGCTTAATCAATCTGAATATATTGTTACAAAAAAATAACGTAATAAGGAAACTCTGTATATGGTATAAAAGGAAAAAAAGGAAAATCCAGCAACGTCGGCAGATAAATTTCCTTTTCCGAAAACGTATTAATCTGACTTTTGTTGTATATATAAATACGCATCATTCAGATCGCAACACTAGTCTTTCTCACTCTCCCACAATCTCACAAAAAATCCCTAAATTTTCCTTAGATCAGTAGCTAGAATCAAAGAGTATACGATGGCAAACGACGATTCCTTTACAGTGTCGGAGATGCTCTATTCTTTACAACACCTCCCTCTTGCCGCCGCAACAGAAGAGTTTCCGGTGGTTCCTCCTCCTCCACGTGGCATTCCCGTCGCCATTCCTCCTCTTCCAAGAGACGAACAACCTCTAATCAATATCCCCTGCAGACTCTGCGCCGCCTCAAATCCTCAAGATAATGGAGATATGATTTACTTTGAACCCTACGATGACGAACTCATCAAAAAGTATCTAATTCCCAAGTTAAAAGGTACCCCCAATGGAAACTTCATAGTGGACATGAACGTTTACGCCAAGGAGCCATGGTTGCTGGACCATACCGATGATCCTTTTTTCAAGAAGGACGAGTGGTATTACTTCGTGAAAAGGACTCAAGTCTCCGAGAAGAACATCGGTTGTGGTAAGAAGGCAAAGCGAATGATCATCGGAGACAACGATTGCGGGAGTTGGAAGGCGAACGCTAAAGAAAATATCATCAACGAGAAAACAAGAAAGGTCATAGGGATAAAGCAAACCCTAACTTTCACTAAAAGCAACATAAATAAGAAGAAGCAGAAGAGAGGAGACGGTGCTTCTAGTTCTTGTGGTATTGTTCCACGCAGCAACAACAGCTGGATTATGACAGAGTATATGCTTCCGGAAGGAGATACGTTTCAAGAACTTGTCCTGTGCAAGATCCACGAGATCAATAAGTCCAAGAATAAGGACGATCATCATGAAGCTTCAACTTGTCCTCATCATCGTCTTGAGTCTTTTTTCTCGGAGCAACAGCCGATCAATATTGATCATGAGACTTTCCTAGCTCCTTCTTTAGAGCAGCAGCAACCATTATCATGCGGTGGTAATGGTCCGGAGATTCCGCACGTGGGATTTCTGACTTCGTTAACTTGCTCTGCTACGGAAACGAAGAGAAACATAGATCATGGAGACGGAAACATGGTTCATCAAATAGATGCACTCCCAGTGATCGAGACGTTTCCAGGAACATCATCAGAGAAGGATGCACAAGCTGAAGCCACAGAGTTGGAAGATTGGATTGAAGAGCTTATGGACAAATACACAACCAACGAGTTTGAAGATGTTCTCAATGACGATGCTCAACAAATACCAGAAGAAGATGATCAACAACGACCACCAAGCTCCGCTCTTTCTCAAACTAGTGCTCCTCCAGCTCGTCTTGGCGACAAATCTCTACCAATAGAGTTGGATGACGAAGATGAAGAGCTTCCGGAAGGAGATGATAAGTTTCAAGAACTGGTTCTGTGCAAGATTCACGAGATCAATAAGTCCAGGAAGGAGGACGTTCATCATGAAGCTTCAACTTGTCATCATCATCTTGAGTCTTTTTCCTCGGAGCAGCAGCCGATCAAGATCATATGCAAGATTCAAGAAAATAAGACGGACGAGCATGACGCTCCTATTCCTCAACATCATGAGTTTGTTCCAGATTCCTTCTCCGAGCCGATCAATGAAGCTCATCGTCGTGATCTTGAGATTCCACGCGTAGGATCAGAACAGAATGATCAAGAGCTCAAAACTTCTCGTCTTAGTAATGATGCAGTGAAAGAGATAAACGGAGAGGGGAGTCCTCTAGAAAGATGTGAGAATTTAGGATCGGAAAAGGATAATCAAATCCACATGAATGCTCCTCTTGTTTGTCTTGGATCAGAACAAGAAGCTAAAGAAAAAGACGAAACAGATTGGCTCCAAGACTTTGTGGGTTCGTTGATGACAGTGAATGGATCGGGTTTGCCTGTGGAAGAAGATCATGACGAAGACCTTCTGAACTACAATACGTCATGGATAGATCCGGACTTGCTTGATCAGTATGCTACTCTCCGCCCCCAAGAAAGGCTCTAAACTTTAGGAATCTGAGCACTGAAAATTCTATAGATATTTGTAGGGAAGGTTTTAGTTTCTCACTTAAAAAAAAAAAAGTTTTAGTTTCAATAGCTCTGGGATAATAAATTTGTACTTTAATTATCCAATTGTGTGGATTTAACTTTCATTCATTAAATACAAATACACAATTCTTTTTTTTTTTTAAAGCAATAGAGAACTTAGCCTTTTAGCGTGTTTCAAGTATTTTTTTGAGGAAGAAAACAGAGAGTTTTGCATGCGCCTGAAGTCGTCAAAGTTGCACCAACGGATGCTTGGAAAAGAAGTAACCTAATTTTCCCCCGGTAAAATGTGATTATTTATGTGCTAAATTGGGTTGTGGGACTTGGCAGTGTTGCTTTTTCTCAACTTTGAGACTCCTAAATTGCATTTGGCGCCATAACAGTATGTTTTTTCTAATTATGGTAAACCAAGTTTTTTTTTTTTTTTTCATTAAACAAAACAAAACAAAATATTCACTTTCTTATCTTCGTCATCTAACTTTTTTCTCATGATACAACAAGTTTCAGGTTCAATTCTTTTACACAATGGATTTGAATATCAAATACACCCCCATTCACTAACATCATGGCCTTTCATAAAGTTGTTTGGGCCATATATTCATAAACGGGCCGAAACCAAGCCTTTAAATTTTATTTTTTAATATTTGATAAAAATAAATTTAATAATTTATTGCTTCTCTCTATCTAAGAGCATATCAGAGATGCTGACAGACAGACTAATACGCTGTCGTTTCAACGTATTTTTTCCTCAAAATTCCAAAGAATTTCTTTTCCACCTTTTTATCTGTGAAAAATAAAAATGAAAATAATAAAATCCATCTAAAAAGGCGTAAGAGGTCTGGGATTCGTCAAAAAAAGGTCTTCCAGAATCCAAACGTCTTATGGTTTAGCTCTCGATTTCTCCATCGATTCCTTCTTCCTCCGTCTTCAAGTCGCCGGATCTTCCAGATTCCGGTTCACTTGTTTTCCCTTCTCCCAAACCTACGCTTCATAGTTTTCTGATTCCGGTGTTTCAGGTAAATTAGCTTCTGAAAATCCGATTTTTGTTTCCTAATTCGTTAACAGATCCAAATTTACCGCCATTATTGCCCGAAACAGCCTCTGCTGATTTGATTTTCTGAGTATTTGCTGCTTGATTTTGTAGGAAGAGGCATATGATTGGTGTAAATAAGGATTTCCGGCGATTTGGTGGACGTGTGGAGAAATTTTCGAGTTTAGTATTGCTAGGAAACTTTTCTCTTTTGCTTATAGAGCTTGTGGATTAATGGTTGAAGGAGAAAGATGGGGCTTCGATGAAGGGTTTTGTTTTTTCGTGAAGATGCGATTGTTGGAGATTGCAAGTCATCTCATTCGTGTTCACGGGTTTGCTTGGCTATAGGACTCTGGAAAAACTGAGAGTATTTTGTGGTTGTTTTAGTCTGAGAAGGTTTAGGCTTTTAGCATTTCAAGCGTCTTTATAAAGTGGTTTTTGTTCGAGCTTAGAGATGGATGAAGAGGCTACTTCTTGGATTAGGAGGACAAAATTTTCTCAAACTGTTTCTTACCGTCTGAATTCGTCAAAGTTAGCCTCTCTCCCTATTAAGGTAAACCAAGGGAAGATTTCTGGGCTGAAAACAAGACCCCAGACATCATCATCTTCATCATCATCGTCGGATCCGAAGTTGGTTTCAAGTAACTCACAGACGGCTACGCAAGATTCCACGAGTTTGGAAGCTGATATTTATGTTGTTGATTCGGAAGTACAGACAAACCCGGTGACTAATAAACAGAGATCTGTTTCTCCCTCGCCTCAGATGGCTCTTCCTGATGTGTTTAAGGAAGCTAGGTCTGAGCGTAAGAGATTCTCTACTCCACATCCAAGAAGAATGGACTCGGAAAAGGGAATGAGGCCGAAGTTATCACACAAAAACTCCTTTGAAAAGAGGTCATTCAACTTGCGGTCTCCATCAGTTCCTATTAGAGATCTAGGCACCCTGAGAATTCAGGAGAGGGTGAAGAGCAAGAAGGACACAGGATGGTCTAAGCTTTTTGATAATGGTGGTCGTAGAGTGAGTGCTGTGGAAGCTTCTGAAGAGTTCCGCGTCGATATGTCCAAGCTGTTCTTTGGGCTTAGGTTTGCTCATGGGTTATATAGCCGGCTTTACCATGGAAAGTATGAAGATAAAGCTGTTGCCGTGAAGCTTATCACTGTGCCTGATGATGACGAAAGTGGATGCTTGGGAGCTCGTTTAGAGAAACAGTTTACCAAGGAAGTCACCCTTTTGTCCCGATTGTGCCATCCAAATGTTATTAAGGTGACTCGAGTCTCTTTTGTTATTTTCTTTAGGCCAGTCTAGGTGGAATGATAGCTATGGTTTGTGCTAAATTTTCTCCTCTTATTTGTGTTCTAAACAGTTTGTGGGAGCGTATAAAGATCCGCCTGTATATTGTGTCCTCACGGAGTATTTACCTGAAGGATCTTTAAGATCTTTTCTGCACAAGCCTGATAATAGGTCTCTTCCTTTGAAAAAGCTGATTGAGTTTGCTCTAGACATAGCAAGAGGAATGGAATATATTCACTCACGGCACGTAATTCATCGTGATCTCAAGCCAGAAAATGTTTTGATCGACGAAGACTTCCAGTTGAAGATTGCTGACTTTGGCATAGCGTGTGAGGAGGAGTACTGTGACATGTTGGCTGATGATCCAGGGACTTATAGGTGGATGGCACCTGAAATGATAAAACGGAAACCGCATGGGCGAAAGGCCGATGTTTACAGCTTTGGACTCGTTTTATGGGAAATGGTAGCTGGAGCAATCCCGTATGAGGACATGAATCCTATTCAAGCTGCTTTCGCAGTCGTACACAAGGTAAAATATTCTGCGCCTCTCCTCGCAGTTTTCATGATTGTAATCTTTCTTCAGCACAAGTATGTTTTTGGTCCGTCATTGTTCAGTTGTTTCAACCATTTGAGACCTGAAAGTGTTAATCTTTGGTTCAGAACATTAGGCCGGCTATCCCGGGAGATTGTCCAGCAGCCATGAAAGCTCTTATAGAGCAGTGTTGGTCGATTGCGCCGGATAAGAGACCCGAGTTCTGGCAGATAGTGAAAGTGCTTGAACAGTTTGAGGCGTCACTGGAACGTGAAGGGTGCTTGAATCTGACTTCAAGCAAGATCTGCAAGGACCCAAGAAAAGGTCTGAAACATTGGATTCAGAAGCTTGGACCGGCCCATGGAGGAGGAGGAGGAGCAGGAGGCAGCAGCAGCAGCGGCCTTGGTGGCTCGGCCTTGCCTAAGCCTAAGTTCGCTTGAGAGATGTGGAGAGTCTCTTTTGTAAATCTTATATATAAAATACAAAAGAAGGGGGTTTGTCTTGTGATGTGTTGTGTCTGTCCTGTCCTGTTTTGTGGGTTTGTGATGTGATCTTTCATCTTTCATCTTCTCTGGCTTTGTTGTGTAATGACAATCAAACTGGGGAATGGTTGTGATTTGATGTTTATGGGATTCAATATCGTTTCTACTTTACATATTTCTTTTTTGTGGAATTTTGATGGCTTAATCAAAATTAGTTGAACAAAATACTGTTAAGATCCATATATTCTCATCATTGATGATGATACTAAGATCAAATCTCTCTCATTCGTTTGTTAATGTTAATTATTTTTTCTTTTGCAAGTTGGAAACCATTCACAATTATTGTAAATTCAGATTGTCTCAAACTTAAATTATAAATAATGCAAAAGAAAATCTTTTCTGCCACCGGTACATGATTCTCTGTTTCATATGTTTGCTCATCATTGATGATGATACAAAAAATGCTTTGACTTGTCGTCCGAGTTCTCTTATCCATGAATGTATTCAGGATGTCAAATATGAAAACAAATTGTCTGTTTTTTTTTTCATAGTACACATTTTACTATTAGATATTTTGTTCGCGTTTCGTGTGAGTACTATAATTCACAAATAAAAATATACACAATTTGTTCTTTTATAATAAGATTGTATTTGTCCAATTTCCTAAATCCTATTTTGAAAACAAAAAATTACTGTACATTCCATACGAGTAAAACAAAGAGATATCATCATACAATGAGAAAAAAAAAAGAAAAAAAAGAATTACAGTGTTGATATGTATATTGGTGGTATTCATCTAAGTGAAAGATGTTTTCACAAATTGGTCTCATCAAGGAGAGAGTAACTCAGTGCTGTTCTCATCGTCTATAATCCTCGGTAAAGCGTATCTGTCTGAATCACGACCCACGAAGCTGTGCGTCGTCGCTGAAGAAGACGAAGAAACAGAGGCCGAGGAACAGATCATTGTCTCCTTCATCTCTCTCCTTATAGCCCATAGCTTCTCCACACAGACTTTCATAGCCGGGCGTGTAGCTCTCGTCGGGGCAACACATTCGCTCGCCAGTTTCAACATCTTCTCAGCCACTTCAATGGCGACTCGGTTTCTCTTGAGCAATGGATCCATCACAAGAACAGCTTCATCGTCTTTGAGCCTCCTCAATGCCTGCACAAAGATATAAAAAACGAGTTTCTTTTCACCGCTGAGAATATTCTCTCGAGCTTATGGTGAAGGGGGACAAAGATAAGTGTTACTTACCCATTTAACCGTGAGTCGGTCTTTTCTTGGTCTCTTTAGCTCAATGGGACGTCTTCCGGTGACAAGCTCTATGAGCAAAACACCAAAAGAGTAAACGTCGCTATTGTCGGTTAGTTGAAACGTCCTGAGGTAATCTGGATCCACATATCCTGCAGATCCTTTGACCTGAGTCGATATATGAGTAGCCCCAGGTTCTTCGGAAACTAAACGAGCAAATCCAAAATCAGCCACTTTGGCTCTGAGCTTATCCGTGATGAGGATGTTTGATGCTTTAATGTCTCTGTGTATGATTGGAGTATCTGCATTCAGAAATGCATCAACTCTTGGCACTAAAGCAAACACTGTAAGATCAATAAAAAAAAACAGAGACATTGGAATGGACAATACTAGTACCTGTATATGTGTGGAGATACGTCAATGCATGCGCTACATCAATCGCAACCTCAAGACGTTGTGCCATTTCAAGGCGGTTACCTTTTAAACCTGCGTTTTGGATAAAGTTGAGAACTCTAAAAGTTCGGATATTTTTTTTTTTTTCTTAATTTGGAAACTTTCTCTATGCTCTAAAAGTTGAGAAGGAAGAAGGAAGTACAGTACCTCCTCTTGTAAAACTTACCATCTAGATGTTCTCGTAGGTTTCCATTGCCGACATATTCAACAACAATAACCCTTTCATCTCCATGTTCCAGAAATCCATACAGCTTTACCAAATTCATATGCTCGATCTTCGACAATGTGTATATTTCATTCTTGAACTCTAGCAACCAGCTTCTGCCATAGTTGTTCTGCCACAGAAATTTACAGATTATTCTTAAGAAATATTCAATCTCCCAACCACATATTTTTCAAGAAAAGCAAATTCAACAACCACCTTTCTGGCACGCTTGATAGCAACAAAAGTTCCATCATCAAGCTTTCCTTTATAAACGGTTCCGAAACCGCCTTCTCCAATCTGATGAACCTTTGCGAAATTTGCAGTTGCCCTCTGAAGCTCCGCAAAAGAGAAAACTACTGGGCCAAGGTGCCAAGTTTTGCTAGAAGAAGAGTCTTTCCCAGAGTTTTGATATCTTGAACCAGAAAAACGATATTGACCTGAAACGTTACTTTCTGTTGACCTTCCAAAAGAGCTTGGTGATGAATAACCAGTCCAGCCTGATACTGCACATAGCCAAGAATAAAGAAAAAAAGATTGTTACAGCAATATAGAGATCATAGATGTATAGAAATATATCGAGATCATCGTCATCGATCAAAAGACCCTCAGGTTTTTGAAACAAAATTTTGCTTTTCTTAACAGTAAGCATACATCACCAGTGCTTTAAAGATTCAAGGAAAGGATGACATAGGAAAGATTCGATCAAACACCAATATGATGCTTACATGTAGATTCTCCGTCGAGCGTGCTGCTGCTCTCTCCAGGATCAGATCTACATTCTCTTGGCTTTATTAACTTTCTCTGTCCCGAGAAAATAAAAGCAAATACTTTCTTGGCGGCCCGTCTGATAGCACCCAAGGCAGAGACATTCCTCGCCTTCTCGCTAGTACCTACGTCACTCCAATTATACTCAGAATCGGCTTTTTGTTTCTGTCCACCTGGGAAGAGCAGAGGCGTTGGGGTTTTGCTCCTCATTGGCATATGTCTAAAGACATGGTTATAGGAAGGAAGTGAAAATTATTTCTAATGTTTAAAGTCCAAGAAAGAAAAATCGTTGTAGTCATGTCAGTCTCTTTTTTTTCTTTCTTTTTGTTAAACGCCAGAAATATTATGTGCATATAATATAAGCCCATTATTATCTGTATAACAGATATGAATGTTCTTTAATGTGTTGTAGACCGATTCAAACAGGTTGATTGGTCTTGCAAGTTTCGATGTTATTCTATATTCATAGTCAATGGAAACGAGCAGTGATGGTTTGCTGAGTTTTTTGTATACTTTTGACTATTCCACACAAGAAGACTCGAGACTAGAAAACGACTAAATTGATCTTAGAACTATTATAGTCTAAAGGAGAAGCTAATCACAAGTTTCTAAAAAATCGCTCTATTGTCCAAGTAACAGAGTCAAAAGTAATCCAAATCTAAAAACATTTGCTCATAATCAAACTTTCTGCAAATCCTATACTCATCGAGAAAGCACTTAGAAGAACTCAAGAAAGTATAGGAGTATCGGAATACATACCTCCGTGCTAGAGGATTTGACGTAGAAGTAGAAGCCTTCAGGTTGCACCTGAAATAGAGTTTTATTGATGAACGTTGAACAAGGACATGTTTAGTGGTTCTTTTTTCTCTATCCAGTAGTAGAGAATCAGAAGAGGAGACAAACTGAAGATCTTCTCTTTACAAGGAGGACACATCTTGTTTCTGATAGTTACTCGGGAAAGAGGAAGGTTCTATTTAAAGCTGCAAGTTGTCTGCATGGTCCACCAAACAAGTCCAAAAATGGTTTGTCGAGCTGGCAAGAAAGGTCCACAAATATATATAGTCAGGAATTAGGATGAAAGATGGTTATTTCGTGGAAAATGTCTTAGCCACAAATCATCTAATTGATGACAAAACAACCCTCGATTCAAACGATATTATAGAAGAAGAAAAAAGTTTGTAAAGAGAGCACAAGGGATGTAATATATTGCTATCAGACACATTACTGAAACAAGATCCGATTGAAAAAATGGCATTTTTACCTATCAAGAACTCACAAGAGTCGAGATCAACTGGTGAGTTTTCTTAAGAGTAAGATGATAATTTCCTGAAAAAGCATCCAATAATATAAGAGGACAATACAAAATTTCAAGCATAAGGAAACCCTTTGAGAACATGTTTTCGCAGACCAAGTCGGCATCTTGGAGAGGGTAAATGTTTGATGATGTAAATCCACTTCAAAGTTTTGTAATCTGAGGGTGATGATCTGATGTACGTTTGATTCTTCCATCAAATTCCCGCCGGCTATCGACGAAATTAGATATCTCCAGATAAAAATACAAGTGCGCAGCAAAAAGCGTTAGACAAACAAAAAAATACAGTGGTGTAAACTAAGTTGGTCACCGTTCTCCGGCGATCTTGCTCCGGCCGCCGAACAACCAAGAGTAGCTAATTCCTTATGGGCTTATTTGCATCGTTTTGGGCCATAATAAAGGCCTAGGCCTCATTAAAGTCCATCTCGGATTTTTTTTTTTTTCAACTTTTGTTTTCTGATATTATAAATTTATATGAAATATATTAAGAGATCAAAGTAACACTGATTGGCTCGGTCTATCATGGCTTATATAGTTCAGTTTGACTTCTGTTTAATAATTATTTGAATTTTTTTTTAATATACGAAACAAAAAAAAAGCAAGTTAAAATTTCAAATCATTTTGCATCAGAACTTTTCATTCATCGTAAAATTACACTTTCGTCTGGTCGTTGGTGGAATAAGTCGTCGGAATATTCCGATCTTTTTTATCAGTAAAATCACGTTCAGACAAAAACAACAAACTGTGTGTATTTTTGGGACCTGCTATGTATGGTTTTTTAACAAAAGACCAAACACACACACTCTTTTGGAACTTGTCGTAACTCCGAATCTCTATGTCACTCGTCGGACGTTTCTATCCACAAAAGTTACAGCTTTATTTTAAGTAAATGCCCCAAAAATTATAAAATAAAATAACTAAAGTTTAATTCAAATAGTTTTTTTTTATAAAAGCTCAAAAGTGAAATTTTTATTTTGTTAATCAGAGACTGGTATTTTTTTGTTTCTCTGTTTTTACAATGATTATACTAAAAACATATTATTGTCATAACACAACACCAGCTGACGACGATGATGTAACATTTGAACAACACACTTTCTTTAAAAAATAATTAAGGTCATTGCTTAAGGAAGGTTGTTGCTTAGAAGAAAAGTGTATTGTTCAAGTGTTACATCTTTAAAAAAATTTAAAAAAAAGTGTTACATCTTGCTGCACTAAATCTCTTGTTGCTCTCTACTTGAAAATCAACCACCAAAAGTTGACATTGAGCTATTTCTTGATTCAAAAGGAATCCAAAGAAATGACGGAAGCAGCCAAATATTTACTCCCAGGGTAAACGAAACAAATAATATAGTGGCACACGTGTTTTCACTTTTCACCTTTTTCAATTAATTTATTTTCTTAGACCGTGTCTATCCATTTAATTTTTTTTTATTAATATTTCACTAATTAAGAGCCTTTTGTGTTCGTCCTACAAACGCAGAGGTCAGGCCCATTATGGGATGTGTTTGTACACATCTTCCCTTTGATTCTCTCTGGCACAGTCATGTGACATAATTATACTGTTTTTTTTTTCCCATTAACTACATATATTATTTTGGGTGAGTTGGGTAGATAGTATAAGTAGATGTAAAAATTAATAAATAGGTAATGAAATGTTTTTATTTGGTTCTCTCTCTTGTAAATGGACGAAAATATCCCTATAATTCGTTCAGTAAACTCGGTTGATGTTAATGATAAAGTTATCTGAGTAAGTTAGCGACGAAGTTATTAAAATCGATGTTAATAACGAAGTTATCTGAGTAAGTTAACAATAATGTTATCAAGATCGATGTTAACGATAAAGTTATCTGAATAAATTAGCGACAAAGTTATCCAGTTAAACGAATTATTATATTAAACAAAAATGAGTAATATTAATTTAATAAAAAAAATTAGTCTTTTTATACATGATTAACATACTAACAAATATAATAACAAGTTATATGGATTGATAACGTTGTAATAATAATATCTAAAATTTATAAAGTAGTAACATATTAGATATTTATACAATAGTTATATTAACAAGCTAACTTATAGAAGTTGTTTAATATCAACGTTTACAATTTATTTAACAATCTAACTAATAGAAGTTGCATAATTTAGTTAACAAACTAATTTAATAATCTAAGTAAATTAATGTCAAAGAAAAATTAGATTGATAACAAAAACATTATAATAAATACGAGCTAACTATGTTAATGCGCTAACAAACTTAACGATAATGCTTATGTCTCATTCACTGTATCAACTCAACTCAGAGGTTTAGAGAGTTTTCATCGTCATTTCGAATGCCACAATATGCATCGATGGAAGCGCAAATGTGTCAGTCAATTTTCGCATCTTCCATTACCATATTTTGCAATTTCTCTATTATTTTTCTACATCAATTTAGTACATGATTTTCGATATTTTTATATATTTATCACAATAAATATGTATGCGAAAGAATATCAGTGTCGTTGGATCTTAATGTTTACTTTCTCAAAAAAAAATTAGAATACTATTACCGCAATTATTTAAATGATAATTTTGGCAAATTCTTATATTTATGATTACTATTTTCTAAATTAAACTTTAAAATACGCATAATAAATTGATTATTATGATAAATATATATTTTTTTTTACATGGCAAATTTGTTGATAATATTTTTAAATCACACGATAGTTTCAAGTAAATAAATACGCACTAACATAAGGGAAATAGTCAATAATAATAAAAAAAATAGAATAGATAAATGAAGAAAAGGGTTTAAGGAAAGGGAAAGGGGGTTCGATAGTAGTGTTGACAACGCCACTCTCTCTCTCTCGAGATCCTAAAAATGGCACTGACCTATTCAACTTTCGATTCACTGAGCTGAACCATCCTCCTGACCACTTAGCCATGACCCACCAAACCCAGCGACGTCGCCGTCGTCACTCCGCCGTCTGTCACCGTCATCCCACTTCCAAACCCACCACTGGTTTCTGTGCCACCTGTCTCCGCGAACGCCTCTCCACCATCGAAGCTCTGTCTACCTCCCTCGCCGCCTCCGATCAGCTCCCTGAGCTCCGTCGTGTTCGTTCTTACTCCGTTCGTGACGCATCCGCCGCAGATTTCGACCAGCCACGACGCAGATCGTGTGATGTTAGGTCTAATGACGAACGATTTGCCGACGATGAAGAAGAGAGGCTGGAGAGCTCGATTCGGTTTCCTCTGGTCCCAGATTTGAAAGAGGAGGAAGGAGATGAAGAAGAAGAAGAAGACGGAGAAGATGTTAGGGGGTTCAATGAAGGCAAGGCGAGTAGGAGGCTCGTGGAAGAAGAAGAGATCGATGATGGAGAGCAGAAGACGATGAAGGAGTTTATAGATCTGGAATCGAAGAATCGTCAAATCAAGAAGAACAACGGCAAAGATTTGAAAGAAATCGCTTCGGTTTTCAGCAGAACGCTCAAGAAATTTTCACTCAAACATCCGAAGAATGGAAAAGCTCCGGATGCCGGAAACGGCGAAACTTACTCAAAACGCCGATCAGAAACAGGTCTTGGCCGTCGCTCATGTGATGTAGATCCTAGGTTGTCTCTCGACGCAGGTCGAATCTCTTTCGAGGAGCCTAGGGCGTCATGGGACGGATGCTTGATCGGGAAGACATACCCGAAGCTGGTTCCGTTGTCCTCTGTGACTGAAGATGCTAAAGCCTCGCCGGCGAAAAAACCCGGCGCCAAAGACGACGAGGAGGAGAAGAACCCTGGCGGGACAGCTCAGACAAGGGATTACTACTTGGATTCACGGCGGAGAAGAAGCTTCGATCGATCGTCGAGACATGGATTGCTCGAGGTTGACGAATTGAAAGCTATTGCCAACGCTAAGGTATCACCTGAAACTGTTGGTTTGTTTCATGGAGCAAAGTTGCTTGTTACAGAGAGGGAACTGAGGGATTCGAATTGGTATTCCATCAAAAATTACAAGCCGGAGAGCTTAGAATTGGATTCTAAAGGCGTTGGTTGTGTCGCTGCTGGTGAGGTGAAGCAAGAAGGTTTCGGGTTGAAGAAGGCTGGAAAGAAATGGCCCAAGGGATGGAATCTTTGGGGATTGATTCAGAGGAAAACGGATACAACGAAGAACGAAATCAAAACCGAGCAAAGTATGAAACTTGGAGGAAATGCAATGGAGGGTGGTTCTCTAGCGGAGTCTCTGTTGAAGCTTAGGAGAGTGGCCAAAGGAGAAACCAACGGTGATGTTAGCGAGAAACTCATAAGAAGCTACAGCGTTAGTGCAAGGAAGTCTTGTGATGGTATGTTTCATGGTACTTCTATTGTTAATGGTTTCGAAGGTGGAAGAAGCTCTTGTGATGGTCTGTTCCATGGCTCTGTTACTGGTGTCGAGACCGGAATAAGAAGCTCGTGCGAAGACGGGTTATTTCATAGCGTTGAGAGCAAACAGAATCATCTTCTCCAAAGAGACGCCAAGCTTAGTACTTACTCACCAGACAACATCAGAAATGGTATGGTTAGATTCTACTTGACGCCGTTAAAGAGCCATACGACAAGCAACTCTGGGAAAAGTAGGCTAATGAATTAATATGATCTGTGATTGTCAATTCATGGTGGATTATATTGATCCTGTGTTGTAATTAGGAATTACCGTGTTTGTTACTTACTATCCCATTGTTCTATAGATATATCAAGTAAGATCATATGGCCATCTTGTTCTGTCTCCCTTTTTTCTTTCTACTTTGTATGTGTATTAACGCTCTCAAGAGTTCAATACAATGGTGATTTTGTTGAAATCTTTGTTAGATATTGGCTCTGATAACAGCCACTGGACTCCAAACAACAATAGTTTCAAACTCGAGATATTGGGTAACTTTGATGGGTGCATAAAGCGTCAAGTTATATTCCAAATGGTTTAAGCCAAAAGATGAATCAAGCCAACAATAAAGGACAAGAGCTACTTCCCAAGAGCAAGAACATCAATGACACCCAAGAACAGAAATCGATCATATAATAAAGTTTGTACTCTCCTCTACAATTTTAAAAGGATACGTCGGTAGAAACACTTGTACGGATGGTTGAATCTTCGATCTAACCGATACACAAGCCTAAATTACGCAGGTTGATTTGATCACATCTCTTTTGCACCTTACTCAAGATCATACCCTTTCTCTTGAAGTTCAGTCATGACCTCATTCCTCATTCTCAGCCACAGTTTCTGAGCCTCTTTGTCGAACTTCTTCTTCTCCATCTCTTTCTGGTAATTATCGGCTTCACCTTCGGATTCAACAATCCCTTTAGGCCCAATCGCAGTGCCGATCATTCCTCCCTTTGCAACAAAATCCTCCATGGCCTCTGTATCACCTGGATAAGGAAACTCACGCCGCTCATACAAATGCGCCAACTCTCTCTCCTCCTTTGGTCTCGGCTTCAACGTCCACCAGCCTAAAGGAGACGTTTCATTGTAAATCCATGCCATGCCAAAGATAGTGTAGGTGCAAAGCAATGCTTTTCCCACTTGCTTCCAAAAGAACATATCGTCACGCCCTAATCCGACCTTCTTCAGGTACTTGTTGGCATCCATTGACTTCAAGGCCTCTATTCCTATTACACAAAGAAAAAAACAAAATAACCAGCCGAGTCAAAAATGAGCTTAAATGATTTCGTTCAGGCATTTCATCGAACACCTTACGTGAAGCCACTAATTTAGATCACACCACCGAGTAAAAGCCGAAACCTTTTGACAAAAATAACCCACAATTTCCGGAGATATACACGAATATACGACAGAAAAAATATGAATCAATGGCCATGAATTTCACCGACGGGAAATAGACAGAAGAAAGAGGATATTAGATCGGGAAAAAAGTACAGATTGGAAGAAAACTCTCACCCGTTTTAGCCTGTTGAAACTGTTTCCGAACCATCTTATTTTCGAGAGAGCTATGAGCTACGACAAGGCTTCATACGATGATGATCAACGAGCTGAGCCCAGCGACATCGGCACTTGCAGAAATTATAGCCGACACGAAGAAGACTCGAATCTCATAGTCTCAGACTAACAACAGAGAAGCTCTATTAAAACGCTGTCGTTTCAATAATATTGGGCTGTTAATTTTGTTTGGGCTTTCTTATTTACTAGTATGAATCAAAGATGTTTACAAAGTGGTTTTTGCAAGTTGTGGGCTTGTTACTGTTTAGTGTTTACCATACAATATCCGTTTAATAATTAAAATTAAAAAAATTATATACTCTCTCTCGCCATAATATAAGATGTTAAAGAAATTTTTTTGTTTCATTTTATAAGATATTTACAAATTTCTATGCAATTTTTAATGCTCTCTCGTACTTTTAACTCTTTAACTAATTATTAATTATTAAATAAAGTTTTGATTAAAAAAAATACTTTTAAAAAAAAATTATATAATGGAACCGAGATAATATAATTTTTCAACATTTTCTAAAATTTCTCAAAATTTTCCAAAACTTCTAAATTTTCCAAAACTTTCTAAATTTTCAGAATTTTTTCAAAATTACCCAAAATATATATCATAAATTTGATCTTTATCCAAAGTTTGGAAATAGATTTTAGCAAAGAGAACTTCCAAACTTCCCGTCCTATTTTTTATCGAATTACTTTTTAGAAATTATAATTTCTAAATTATCAGTTTCTATCTTATATCCATAAATTTACGTCTCAAATCATGAAATGCCTATAACTATGTGTAGCTTCTTATGTATTACATTACTTTTTATTATTATATCAAGTTAATTTTGTGAATGATCATCCAGTGTTTTTCCTCGGTGAGTGTTTTTAACTTTTTATAATTGGATTAGATGAGCTGTTATATAACAACCAAAAAGTAGCTTTCAGCTCACCTTTCAAACGAATTATTGTAGTTTCATGTCAATGAGTCAATGACCACCTTTATCTACTTTTTTATTTATCCGGCCCTAGTTATACATATTTTTCTTTTTCTATAATTTTAGATACAATTTAAAAAAAAAATCAGAATTTATATAAATTTAACGCAATATTATATTAAAGTTTCAGATTATATCTTAATTATAATTATTTCCAACAGTTCGAAAAAATAAGGCTTCTATCTAAACCATTAATTTTCAAAAGAAATAGTGTGTTGTGTGTATTGAATTAGTCTAACAGTCTTTTAAATTAATTAATTAGCTCGTCATGCACCTCTGTTGTGAAGGAATATGCTTTGTTATCAAGTCAAAACACGTTTAATTGGCATTAGTAAATAAGAAATCACATTCACAGCCATATGGTTACGTTTACAATTAATAAATAAATTTACATAAGAAAAGTCTGGTGAGTTTAGTTTAGTTACATGGAGGATGAGGTTAACTAAAAACCTAAATACGGTACGGTTGGGCCACCATATCAACTCACCTAAGCCCTTTTGACCTGGAACATCTCCTTTCTCCCACTACAAGAAAACAGCTTAATACTGACGGACAAATCCGTCAGAAACCCGTCGGAAAAGACCCTTTCTGACGGGTTTCCAACGGATACCATCCGTCGGATCTAGATCATCGGAAAACAGAATTCCGTCGGAAATTTCCGTCGGATAAAAACCCATCGGAAATTTCCGAAGGATTTCCGACGGGCTTTTTTCCGATAGGTTTTCGACGGCATTTTTTCCGACAGATTTTTTTTCGATGGGTGATAGAATTTTTTTAAAAAATTGATTCCGACGGATTTTCGACGGGTGATAGAATACTAATAAAAAAATTGATTTATAAAATCAAAAATAATTTAAAATTAAAATTAAAATTAAAATTCGAAATTAAAATGAAATTTCCATACAATGACATATAAATTTTATTTTAATAAATTAGACTTTATAAAAAATATTGTAACATTATATATTTTCACATGTGAAAATTAGTGTAATTTAAAAAATATTAATTGAAATTTTATTTAATAAATTAAAAATTATATATTTTCATATCTGAAAATTGGTGTAAATTTTTTAAAAATATTAGTAGATATTATGTAAAACTCATCTTATATATAATAACTTCTTTAAATTATTAACTATTTAGAAACAAATTATATAATTAGGGTTTTCACAAATGTTATCTTTAAACTTTATATAATTATGATTTTATTAAATATTATATAATAAAAATGTTTCTATATATTAACCATTATCTTTAAAATTTATATAATTATGATTTTATTAAATATTATATAATAAAAATGTTTCCTAACAATTTTGATAATCTAACAACCTAACTACACAAAAACTACAAAAAATGAAAACTTACATAGTTCTTTAGGAGATGAGAANCCTCCTGAGCACTGAGCCATGACCCACCAAACCCAGCGACGTCGCCGTCGTCACTCCGCCGTCTGTCACCGTCATCCCACTTCCAAACCCACCACTGGTTTCTGTGCCACCTGTCTCCGCGAACGCCTCTCCACCATCGAAGCTCTATCTACCTCCCTCGCCGCCTCCGATCAGATCCCTGAGCTCCGTCGTGTTCGTTCTTACTCCGTTCGTGACGCATCCGCCGCAGATTTCGACCAGCCACGACGCAGATCGTGTGATGTTAGGTCTAATGACGAACGATTTGCCGACGATGAAGAAGAGAGGCTGGAGAGCTCGATTCGGTTTCCTTTGGTCCCAGATTTGAAAGAGGAGGAAGAAGAAGAAGAAGAAGAAGAAGAAGAAGACGGAGAAGATGTTAGGGGGTTCGATGAAGGCAAGGCGAGTAGGAGGCTCGTGGAAGAAGAGGAGATCGATGATGGAGAGCAGAAGACGATGAAGGAGTTTATAGATCTGGAATCGAAGAATCGTCAAATCAAGAAGAACAACGGCAAAGATTTGAAAGAAATCGCTTCGGTTTTCAGCAGAACGCTCAAGAAATTTTCACTCAAACATCCGAAGATTGGAAAAGCTCCAGATGCCGGAAACGGCGAAAGTTACTCAAAACGCCGATCAGAAACAGGTCTTGGCCGTCGCTCATGTGATGTAGATCCTAGGTTGTCGTCTCTCGACGCAGGTCGAATCTCTTTCGAGGAGCCTAGGGCGTCATGGGACGGATGCTTGATCGGGAAGACATACCCGAAGCTGGTTCCGTTGTCCTCTGTGACGGAAGATGCTAAAGCCTCGCCGGAGAAGAAAACCGGCGCCAAAGACGACGAGGAGGAGAAGAACCCTGGCGGGACAGCTCAGACAAGGGATTACTACTTGGATTCACGGCGGAGAAGAAGCTTCGATCGATCATCGAGACATGGATTGCTCGAGGTTGACGAATTGAAAGCTATTGCCAACGCTAAGGTATCACCTGAAACTGTTGGTTTGTTTCATGGAGCAAAGTTGCTTGTTACAGAGAGGGAACTGAGGGATTCGAATTGGTATTCCATCAAAAATTACAAGCCGGAGAGCTTAGAATTGGATTCTAAAGGCGTTGGTTGTGTCGCTGCTGGTGAGGTGAAGCAAGAAGGTTTCGGGTTGAAGAAGGCTGGAAAGAAATGGCCCAAGGGATGGAATCTTTGGGGATTGATTCAGAGGAAAACGGATACAACGAAGAACGAAATCAAAACCGAGCAAAGTATGAAACTTGGAGGAAATGCAATGGAGGGTGGTTCTCTAGCGGAGTCTCTGTTGAAGCTTAGGAGAGTGGCCAAAGGAGAAACCAACGGTGATGTTAGCGAGAAACTCATAAGAAGCTACAGCGTTAGTGCAAGGAAGTCTTGTGATGGTATGTTTCATGGTACTTCTATTGTTAATGGTTTCGAAGGTGGAAGAAGCTCTTGTGATGGTCTGTTCCATGGCTCTGTTACTGGTGTCGAGACCGGAATAAGAAGCTCGTGCGAAGACGGGTTATTTCATAGCGTTGAGAGCAAACAGAATCATCTTCTCCAAAGAGACGCCAAGCTTAGTACTTACTCACCAGACAACATCAGAAATGGTATGGTTAGATTCTACTTGACGCCGTTAAAGAGCCATACGACAAGCAACTCTGGGAAAAGTAGGCTAATGAATTAATATGATCTGTGATTGTCAATTCATGGTGGATTATATTGATCCTGTGTTGTAATTAGGAATTACCGTGTTTGTTACTTACTATCCCATTGTTCTATAGATATATCAAGTAAGATCATATGGCCATCTTGTTCTGTCTCCCTTTTTTCTTTCTACTTTGTATGTGTATTAACGCTCTCAAGAGTTCAATACAATGGTGATTTTGTTGAAATCTTTGTTAGATATTGGCTCTGATAACAGCCACTGGACTCCAAACAACAATAGTTTCAAACTCGAGATATTGGGTAACTTTGATGGGTGCATAAAGCGTCAAGTTATATTCCAAATGGTTTAAGCCAAAAGATGAATCAAGCCAACAATAAAGGACAAGAGCTACTTCCCAAGAGCAAGAACATCAATGACACCCAAGAACAGAAATCGATCATATAATAAAGTTTGTACTCTCCTCTACAATTTTAAAAGGATACGTCGGTAGAAACACTTGTACGGATGGTTGAATCTTCGATCTAACCGATACACAAGCCTAAATTACGCAGGTTGATTTGATCACATCTCTTTTGCACCTTACTCAAGATCATACCCTTTCTCTTGAAGTTCAGTCATGACCTCATTCCTCATTCTCAGCCACAGTTTCTGAGCCTCTTTGTCGAACTTCTTCTTCTCCATCTCTTTCTGGTAATTATCGGCTTCACCTTCGGATTCAACAATCCCTTTAGGCCCAATCGCAGTGCCGATCATTCCTCCCTTTGCAACAAAATCCTCCATGGCCTCTGTATCACCTGGATAAGGAAACTCACGCCGCTCATACAAATGCGCCAACTCTCTCTCCTCCTTTGGTCTCGGCTTCAACGTCCACCAGCCTAAAGGAGACGTTTCATTGTAAATCCATGCCATGCCAAAGATTGTGTAGGTGCATAGCAATGCTTTTCCCACTTGCTTCCAGAAGAACATATCGTCACGCCCTAATCCAACCTTCTTCAGGTACTTGTTGGCATCCATTGACTTCAAGGCCTCTATTCCTATCACACACACAAAAAGAACAAGAATAACCAGCCGAGTCAAAAATGAGCTTAAATGATTTCGTTCAGGCATTTCATCGAACACCTTACGTGAAGCCACTAATTTAGATCACACCAACAAGTAAAAGCCGAAACCTTTGACAAAAAAAACCCACAATTTCCGGAGATATACAAGAATATACGACAGCGAAATTATGGATCAATGGCCATGAATTTCATCGACGGGAAAAAGACAGAAGAAAGAGGAGATTAGATCGGGAAACAAGTACAGATTGGAAGAGAAATCTCACCCGTTTTAGCCTGTTGAAACTGTTTCCGCACCATCTTATTTTCCAGAGAGCTAAGAGCTACGACAAGGCTTCATACGATGATGATCAACGAGCTGAGCCCAGCGACATCGGCACTTGCAGGAATTAAAGCCGAAACGAAGAAGACTCGAATCTCAGACTAACAACAGAGAAGCACTATTAAAACGCTGTCGTTTCAAGAATATTGGGCTGTTAACTTTGTTTGGGCTTTCTTATTTACTATTTACTAGCATGAATCAAAGATGTTTACAAAGTGGTTTTGCAAGTTGTGGGCTTCTTACTGTTTACCATAGATTGAGTACAATACGTCGTCGTTTCGCTGATGTGTATGTATTAAATTAATTTTGTGAATGGAATGATCCAGTGTTTTTCCCCGGAGAGTGTTTTTAACTTTTTATAATTGGATTAGATGAGCTGTTATATAACAACCAAAAGGTAGCTTTTAGCTCACCTTTCAAACGAATTATTGTAGTTTCATGTCAATGAGTCAATATGACCCTATATACCTTTATCTACTTTGTTTATCCGGCCCTAGTTATACATATTTATCTTTTTCTATAATTTTAGATAAAATTAAAAAAAAAATAGAATTTATATAAATCTAACGCAATATTATATTAAAGTTTCAGATTATATCTTAAATATAATTATTTCCAACAGTTCGAAAAAAATAAGGATTCTATCTAGCTAAACCATTATTTTTCAAAAGAAATAGTGTGTTGTGTGTATTGAATTAGTCTAATAAGTCTTTAAAATTAATTAATTCGCTCATCATTCACCTCTGTTGTGAAGGAATATGCTTTGTTATCAAGTCAAAAGACTCAAAACACGTTTAATTGGCATTAGTAAATAACAAATCACATCCATATATATGTTTACGTTTACATTTACAATTAATAAATAAATTTACATAAGAAATCACACATATGAAAGAAAGTCAGGGTGAGAGTTTAGTAACATGGAGGATGAGGTTAACTTAAAATCTAAATACGGTACGGTTGGGCCACCATATCACCTCACCTAAGCCCTTTTGACCTGGAACATCTCCTTTCTTCATCTTCAAATTCACTTTCAATATATTCTGTTATTATATCTAATCTCTCTTGAATCTAATTAAGTAGAATCAAATCTTTCTTCTTCTTCTTTCTTCTTCCGGTGCGTTCCCTTCAAAGAGCTTACATTTCACGGCACTTCCTTCAACCTAACAAGTAAAAACGACATTGCATCAATTTTCAACATACCACAGCTAATACTCTCTCTTTCATAGCTCATACGCGCATATATATACACACTGACACACACACTAATAAAAACTAATAACAAACATCAAGACAAAAAATACTTAAGAGGTTATGGAGAGTCCAAGACGATTTTGTGTATGCGTCCTAACAGTTTTTGTTATCTTTCTTCTTTCGCCAACCAACGTTCACTCCATGATCCGACATTACAAATTCAATGTAAGTCTCTCTGTCATGCATATGCATACGTCCACAAAATAGTACGTTATATCAATTTGACAATTGCTGAATATGTTTTTTTTTTTTTTAACTTCTTCTTTATTTCTTTCTTTCCTTCTCAGAAGAAGAAGATGTTCATATCTCATATATTACACCCGTAAACATTATAGTATGCTGCTATGCATCATAATTCATATGCATGAATAATATCATGCACTACGTATAGTACTGACCGTTGGATTTAAACGCGTGCACGGCCAGGTGGTGATGACAAACACCACGAAGCTGTGCTCGTCGAAGCCTATTGTCACCGTCAATGGCCAGTTCCCGGGCCCCACCATCGTTGCAAGAGAAGCAGACACCGTTTTGATCAAAGTAGTGAATCACGTCAAGTACAACGTATCCATCCATTGGTGAGCAACCCCAAACAAAACTTTTTAGATATGTATTAGTGAAAGTGACCCTTGAATTTCCGTCTCTCTCTCTTTAATTCTCAACTCCATGACTTTAACAATGGTATCAATTAGACCCAACAACTAACTAACAATAACGGTATTATAGTAACTAAAGTAATATCAATACATGTATAGGCACGGTATAAGGCAATTGAGGACAGGTTGGGCAGATGGACCGGCTTACATAACACAATGTCCTATACAACCGGGACAAAATTATATTTATAATTTTACATTAACGGGTCAACGTGGAACCCTGTGGTGGCATGCTCACATCTTGTGGCTTCGTGCCACGGTGCACGGCGCCATTGTTATACTGCCTAAGCTCGGTGTCCCATACCCTTTCCCGAAGCCTTACAAAGAGAAAACCATTGTGCTTGGTGAGTTACCCAACTCAAAACACATCTTTCTTTATACCGATTAATGATTCTCACTACAACTATTTTTTCAAAAAAAAATAGGTGAATGGTGGAAATCGGACGTGGAACAACTTATAAACGATGCTTCAAAAATTGGAAGAGCTCCCAGCGCCTCTGATGCACATACCATCAATGGTCACTCTGGCCCCATCTCTGATTGTCCTTCACAACGTAATTACTTAACAATTTACCTAAATTGATTAACCACTTTTACTTCAGTTCCGAAATTCCGAATAGTTATGGACCTATGGTGCACATATCGCAGCGGAAAAAGCGCGCATGCCGAAAACGAT
Organism: Alliaria petiolata; assembly: GCA_020283515.1. NCBI lineage: Eukaryota > Viridiplantae > Streptophyta > Magnoliopsida > Brassicales > Brassicaceae > Alliaria > Alliaria petiolata. The sequence continues at coordinate 281,750,332 of JAHZTW010000001.1, forward strand.
AGTGATATCAGAAGTATTGCACTATCGTTTTTGGTACACTTAATTTGTCCGCTTCGTTTAATTTGTATGGTATAACCACCATTTGGAGCCTTTGTATTTTTTACATAAATTTAATGTTTTTTCTTTTTCTTTTTACACTTTTAGATGGTTACGGTTTACCGGTGAGACTAGGAAAGACATACATGTTACGTATCATCAACGCGGCGTTAAACGAAGAGCTCTTCTTTAAAATTGCTGGTCACGAGCTAACCGTTGTCGAAGTTGATGCTGTTTACACGAAACCGTTTAAAACCGACACCGTCCTCATAGCACCGGGACAGACTACAAACGTTCTCTTAACAGCAAACGCAAACGCTGGTTCCAAATACATGGTCGCCGCCACAACGTTTATGGATGCTCCCATCCCATTCGACAACGTCACTGCCACCGCCACTCTCCACTACATCGGCCACAACGTTTCCGTCACCTCCAAGAAAACAGTTCTCGCTTCGCTCCCGCCTCAAAACGCGACGTGGGTTGCGACCAAATTCACTAAATCGTTAAGGAGCTTGAACTCCCGCGAGTATCCGGCTAGGGTACCTACCACCGTGGACCACTCGCTGTTCTTCACGGTGGGTCTCGGCGGGAACCCATGCCGGAGCTGCAGCAACGGTGTTCACTTAGTGGCCGGAATAAACAACGTAACGTTCACCATGCCGAGAACCGCTCTTCTCCAAGCTCACTTCTTCAACATTCCTCACGTATTTACCGACGATTTTCCGCCGAAACCCTTGAACTCGTACAACTATACGGCACCAGTAAATCAGAGCGTTAAGGCGGCGACGATGAAGAAAGGTACGAGGCTTTACCGGCTTCCGTACAACGCGACAGTGCAAATCGTTCTGCAGAATACGGCGATGATCTTGTCGGAGAACCATCCTTTTCATCTTCACGGGTTCAATTTCTTTGAGGTAGGTAGAGGTTTGGGGAATTTTGACCCGAAAAAGGATCCGAAAAGGTTCAATTTGGTGGATCCGGTTGAAAGAAACACCGTTGGAGTTCCAGCTGGTGGTTGGACTGCCATTAGATTCATCGCCGATAATCCAGGTTACTTTTCATAATAATTTAAAAAGAAAAACGCCTTAGGTGTAGCTAATTTCTAATATTTCTTGGTCTATAAAAGTTGTTAGTCTTTGTCAGTCACGATCACGAATGATTTATTTCGTATTTATAATCTTGTAGCGAGTTATTTATTGGAATATTCGGTCCAACTTGCTAATGTTTTGTTTTGTACTAATTGATTTGTTTGTTACAAATGAAGGGGTATGGTTCATGCATTGTCACTTGGAAATCCACACAACTTGGGGACTAAAGATGGCATTCGTTGTCGACAACGGTCACGGCCCTGACCAATCGCTTCTTCCTCCACCCGCGGATCTTCCCAAATGTTAGGATTTTTTGGGAAAAAAAAACACATTTAATTTTATTTTTTGGGGAAAAGTTTACTAATCCCAATCTTATTTTGTTGGTAGAATATATATATTTGGTATGAGGAAATAAAGGTTTGGGGGTTGGTGCATGATTACAAATCTTTTTTGTATGTTAAAAAAAGGAAGATAAAAGTGAAATTTGTATATATATATATATATATAAAATGCTTCAGACAACGCGCGCTATTATTCTGTTTGGCTTCTTTTATTAATTTTTTTGACTGTTTTCGTTGCAACTTGTCAATAGTTGATTTATTACGCAGAGGGAAAGAAATGAAAGAACAGCATACGGTGCCATCAACGGAATCGTATAGGATAATTAATTTCTAAATGCCAATTGTCACGGATCCTCTTTCGCAAAATCAAAAGGCTCGGTCGGTGTTCCTTAAAGCTTTTAGGGTGTTTTCTTTTAATTAATTGGTTTTCTGAGTCTTTTTGTGTGTGTACATGTGTGTGCAAATATTGGTTTTCTGAGCCTATGAACCATAATCACATGCGCATACTACTCGATTAATTCGAGTTATAACATGTAGACAGCACTAAAACTAGTACAAATCAAGATAGTACAAACAATGATCTTAATTATGTTAATTGGTTAGGGAATTCAGTTAAGTTAAATTATAAATGGTAGAGAAAGGTGATTTTGGCAAATTGTGGAAGTGTAACGCAAGAGGGCGTCGTATTGACCTAGGAAAAAATATATAAAATGTTAATTAAAAAAATAGATGTTTAGCGGTGATTTGATTTCATATGTAACCATTTAATTGGATCCTTACACATTTGTTTATTAATATATTAAAATGTTACTTATATTTGTTTATTAATATATATTATCCAGCTACACTGGAATCACAATTTTTATGAAAAATTATAATAATAATTTATCGTGAGAAACTAAAACAATTTGNTTCGTGCCACGGTGCACGGCGCCATTGTTATACTGCCTAAGCTCGGTGTCCCATACCCTTTCCCGAAGCCTTACAAAGAGAAAACCATTGTTCTTGGTGAGCTACCCAACTCATCAAAACACATCTTTCCTTATAACGATTAATTAACTAATGACTCTTACTACAACTATTCTTTTTAAAAATAGGTGAATGGTGGAAATCGGACGTGGAACAACTTATAAACGATGCTTCAAAAATTGGAACAGCTCCCAGCGCCTCTGATGCACATACCATCAATGGTCACTCTGGCCCCATCTCTAATTGTCCTTCCCAACGTAATTACTTAACAATTTACCTAAATTGATTAACCACTTTTACTTTAGTTCCCAAATTCCGAATAGTTATGGTGCACACACATATCGCAGCGGACAATGCACGCATGCCAAAACCGATAGTGATATCAGAAATATTGCACTATCGTTTTTGGTACACTTAATTTAATTTGTCCGCTTCATTTTGTATGGTATAACCACCATTTGGAGCCTTTGTATTTTTTACATAAACTTGCTGTTTTTTTTTCTTTTTACATTTTTAGATGGTTACGGTTTACCGGTGAGACTAGGAAAGACATACATGTTACGTATCATCAACGCCGCGTTAAACGAAGAGCTATTCTTTAAAATTGCTGGTCACGAGCTAACCGTTGTCGAAGTTGATGCTGTTTACACCAAACCGTTTAAAACCGACACAGTCCTCATCGCACCGGGACAGACTACAAACGTTCTCTTAACAGCAAACGCAAACGCGGGTTCCAAATACATGGTCGCCGCCACGACGTTTATGGACGCTCCCATCTCAGTCGACAAAGTCACCGCCACCGCCACTCTCCACTACATCGGCCACAACGTTACCGTCACCTCCAAGAAAACAGTTCTCGCATTGCTCCCGCCTCAAAACGCGACGTGGGTTGCGACCAAATTCACTAAATCGCTAAGGAGCTTGAACTCCCGCGAGTATCCGGCTAGGGTACCAACCACCGTGGGCCACCACTCGCTGTTCTTCACGGTGGGTCTCGGCGAGAACCCATGCCGGAGCTGCAGCAACGGTGTTCGCTTAGTGGCCGGAATAAACAACGTAACGTTCACCATGCCGAGAACCGCTCTCCTCCAAGCTCATTTCTTCAACATTCCTCACGTGTTTACCGACGATTTTCCGGCGAAACCCTTGAACCCGTATAACTATACGGCACCAGTAAATCGGAGCGTTAATGCGGCGACGATGAAAGGTACGAGGCTTTACCGGCTTCCGTACAACGCGACGGTGCAAATCGTTCTGCAGAATACGGCGATGATCTTGTCGGAGAACCATCCTTTTCATCTTCACGGGTTCAAATTCTTTGAGGTAGGAAGAGGTTTGGGGAATTTTGACCCGAAAAAGGATCCGAAAAGGTTCAATTTGGTGGATCCGGTTGAAAGAAACACCGTTGGAGTTCCAGCTGGTGGTTGGACTGCCATTAGATTCATCGCCGATAATCCAGGTTACTTTCATAATAATTTAAAAGAAAAACGTAGCTAATTTCTAATATGTACTTTAATAAGTATCTATAATATTTCTTGGTCTATAAAAGTTGTTGGTTTTGTCAGTCACGATCACGAATTATTTATTTCGTATTTATAATCTTGTAGCGAGTTATTTATTCGGTCCAACTTGCTAATGTTTTGATTTGTGCTAATTGATTTTTTTTGTTACAAATGAAGGGGTATGGTTCATGCATTGTCACTTGGAAATCCACACAACTTGGGGACTAAAGATGGCATTCGTTGTCGACAACGGTCACGGCCCTGACCAATCGCTTCTTCCTCCACCCGCGGATCTTCCCAAATGTTAGGATTTTTTTGTGGAAAAAAACACATTTTATTTTATTTTTTGGGGAAAAGTTTACTAATCTTATTTTGTTGGTAGAATATATATATATTTGTTATGAGGAAATAAATGTTGGGGCTTGGTGCATGATTACAAATATTTTTTGTAAGTAAAAAAAGAAAGGAAGATAAAAGTGAAAAATTATATATAAAAAAATTCTTCAGACAATGCTATTATTCTGCTTGGCTTCTTTTATTAATTTCCTTTTTTTGACTGTTTTCGTTGCAACTTGTCAAAGTAGAATTACCCAGAAGGAAAGAAATGAAAGAACACCATACGGTGCTCAACGGAATATATCGTATAAGATATAAGATAATTAATTTCTAAATGCTCAATGTCACGGATCCTCGCAAAATCAAAAGGTTCGGTCGGTGTTCCTTAAAGCTGTTAGGGTGTTTTTGTTTTTAATTAATTGGTTTTCTGAGTCTATGAACCAAACCAGAATCACATACGCATACTACTCGATTAAATTCGAGTTATAACATGTAGACAACACTAAAACTCGTACAAGTCAACATGATACAAACAATGATCATATGTTAATTAAGTGGTTAGGAAATTCAGCTAAGTTAAATTATAAATGGTAGAGTAAAGAAAGTTGATATGGCAAATTGTGGGAGTGTAACACAAGAGAGCGTCGTATTGACCTAGAATATATATAATATGTAGAAGACGTTGAGCGGTGATTATGTAACCATTTAATTGATCCTTACACATTTGTTTATCTATCTATAATAACAATCTGAATAAATGCCAATTGCTTTTCAATAAGTTGTGTCTTTTCAAAATTGTTATTCGTATTTTTTCATAAATTTTAATTTTAATTCAAAAAATGTCATTTGTGGTTGCATCTTTTCAATTATCAAAAATTGCTTCTTTTCAATTACCAAAAATTACTTCTTTTCACTTATGTTTTTTGAAAAGCACATAAAAAAGGATCATTTGATTCTTTACAAAACGAATTGTTATATTCATTTATTTTATCGGAAATCGGTAAGAATGATAAACAATACCGTTATTATTGCTAGAGATGTAACTTTATCTCCAGAATATAGTCCAAGGTATTTGCTTCAATTCTTTTTTTTTTGTATGTTCTGTTTCGTTCTCTTTGATTATATATTTTTGTGTTACTTAACTTCATTTATGATCTTGATTTTGATCGTCAAACGATCATATTGCTTTACTCGGCTTTATTCTTTTCCTTATTCAAACTCGTTCTCGATATTCATTAGATTAGTACTAATATGCTTGGTTCAGAGTCATCATTTAGTTTGTTTCTTAGAAATATTATTTAGTTTACATTATTGCGCAACCCATTGATCAAACGTTTGTGTGTTTTAATTTTGAGGATAATATCGCTTTATCTAAGTCTCTTAGTTTTGAGTATTTGTATCGCTCCCTCTATCTATAATAACAATTTGAATAAATGTCAATTGCCTTTCAATAAGTTGTGTCTTTTCAAAATTGTTATTCGTATTTTTTTATAAATTCCAATTTTAATTCAGAAAATTTCATTTGTGCTTGCATCTTTTCAATTATCAAAAATTGCTTGTTTTCAATTATCAAAAACTTCTTTTTACTTATGTGATTTAAAATTTACAAAATATATATTTACAGTTTTTTTATTAAACCATTTCCAGTAACTTGTGGATTTCAAAATAGAAGAGATAACAATCTTCTATTGTTTCATCTTTTTATTATTCATTATATATATCTTTTTGTTTTAACCATTTATTTAATAAAAAATATACATAATTAATAATGAAGATCTTCATGTTTTTAACACATTAATCTATCCATAATAGCAATTTGAATAAATGCCAATTGCAGATAAATAAGTTGTGTTTTTCAAAATTATTATTAGTATCTTTCTTTTAATCCAATAAATGTCATTTGTGATTGCGTTTTTGCATCAATTAAGTATATTTTTGCTATAACCATTTTTATGAAAATTGCTTCTTTTCACTTATGTCTTTTCAAGATTATTTATATAGCTCAAAAATCACATAAAATTAAGGTTCTTTTGATAGTGATTCTTGATATAATGGTTTATCAAAAAGTATATTATCTATCTCGATGGGTTTCCTTAAATAAAGAATAAAAAGTAAAAAATCCAACATATGATCATTTTCCAACAAAATATGTATTTACATCATATTTTTTGTATTGCATATTATTATATATAATTTTTTTAACACTACAAAAAAATACTCTATAGAGTTGTGTGTCTTATTATTTTTTGTTTTCTTATTTTTTATCTTAGTAGTTAAATTCTTTGAAAATATTGTACAAATTTTTATATTTGAATTATTTTGTAACTTTTCATTTATATTGTTAATAATCCAAAAATTTATTTTTTTAGAAGATCATATCTTTTTTTTTTAAAAGAATTATAATTTTCTGAATATTTACGTATTTTTATCATCATTTTTTGTTTTATATATTTTTATTTATAATAATTTAAAATAACTTTTTATTAAGTTTTAATATACGACAAATACCTCCGCGAAGCGGGGTTCTATTCCTAGTTTATATAAATAAAATGTTAGTTACGTGTGTATATATATTATCCAACTATACTGGAATCACAATTTTTATGAAAAATTATAATAATAATTTATCGTGAGAAACTAAAACAATTTGTCAGGGAATTGATTCCAAAAGATTTTGTCTGTTTGATTCATTTCGCAAGACGCTTGTCCCTTGGTGCACTAAAACCTTAGTTTCATTTTAATTTCTGTTTAAACAGATTTCTGACTTATTCCTTGTTTGGAATAATACTCTAAAATAATAATAATGTTAAAGTGTTCAAATGAATAAAAGAGTATTTAAATTGGAAGACTTCTATTAATGGGGGAAAAAATTGTTTGGAGAATATTAGTTGTACCAAAAATGGCAAAAACTACTATTCAATTATTGCCATGTCTCTCCGGCATTTTAGACCTTCCCCATACATATAGCTCCTAGAAAGCCCAAAGGGGCATTATTAGATAAAAAATAATTTTAGTATTTTAATATTTTATTATATAAAGTAGGATGCGTCAAAGTTGCTAATTCACTTGATCGCGACATGTATCGATTCAATCGATAAGATTTTGACATGTGTTGTAGTTAATTCGTTAATAAAAAGAAAAGTAAAAAAGAAATTTGCTAAAAGAAAAAGAAAAAGGAATAAAGGATATATACAAATTAAGAAAAGGTAAATAAAATTAATTTTAGTTCGTTATGTAAAATAAGTCGACTAATCCAAAATAACTCGACGGTTGTGAAATAAGTGGACAAACCCAAAATATAAGTCGACTGTTTTAAAATAAGTCAAATGTTGTAAAATAAGTTGATTGTAATAAAATAAGTCGACCAATCCAAAATAAATCGACTGTTTTAAAATAAGTCAATTATTTTAAAATAAGGCGACATTTATAAAATAAGTCGATTGTTGTAAAATAAGCCAACTATTGTAAAATAAGTCCACCAACCCAAAATATAAACCAACAATTGTGAAATGAGTTGACTGTTGTGAAATAAGTCAAATGTTATAAAATAAATCGATCAATCCAAAATAAGTCAACTGGTGTAAAATAAATCGACTGTTGTAAAATAGGTCGACCAATCCAAAATAAATTGTTTGTTGTAAAATAAATTGTATGTTGTAAAATAAGTTGACTGTTTTAAAATAAGTTGATTGTTATAAAATAAGTTGAATGAAGTAAAGTAAGTCGTTATTAAATAAGTTGACCAAACAAAATATAAGTCGATTGTTGGGAAATAAGTCGACTTTTATAAAATAAGTATATTGAAATAAAATTCTATGTATATTGAAATAAATTATATGTTTATTAAAATAAAATGTTGTGTATATTGAGATATAATTTAATTTTTATTAAGATATATTTCTATGTATTAAAGTAGAATTTTAAGATAGAATTATACGAATATTAAGATAAAGTTTAATTCTATGTATATTAAAATATAATTATATGTATTAATATAATAATAAAATAGATTTGTGTTTTTATAAACAGAACTTCATAAAGAAACATATGTTAATTTTATTATGATTAAAATTTATTAAATACAACTTTAGATTAAAACAATTATATAATCAAATCATAATACTAAAAAGAAATGATTAAAAAACAAGAAAAAGTAAATAAATATATAGTTCAATGGAAATCTAAAATAAAAATAAAATTAAATAAAATTAACTACAATTTGAAAAAATATACAATCTCATTATATAAAACTTGTTGTTTCAAAATTACTAATTAGCATGATCGTGAAACCCTTTTAAAGTCTATCGATTAAATTTTGACAATATCGAATATATTTTGTTTGGTAATATAAAATTTCTATTTGTAATTTTGACACTATAAAATTTTAGATTTTTTTTAGTTTTTTTTTACAATGATCAGATTTCATTTTCAAACAATATTTTACCGTTTTAAAATATTTTATTCAAAAGCCGCATATATGCGGATCCTATTCTAGTGGTTAATATGTAAGGATCCTGTTCAATAAGAAACTAGATTAAATCATTAATAAGCCAAAATAAACATCCATATAATCTGAAAGTGATATAATTTGCATGAGTACTACACCTCATAATAGAATTGAATTAGCAGTTTTTCATATATGAAGCATGCGCGAAAGATTTTAGAATTGCGAAATTCTCTTTTAGTCATATATCTCTTTTATTAGTTGACGATTTTTCTTTTAGTCATATATCTCTTTTATCAGTTGACTAATTGACGAGTTCTTAATATGAAGTGACATGGATGATTTAAAGGTGCTAGCTAGGTCAACCATTTTTTATCAGTTGACTAATTATATTTCCAAAATCATCATTTTACTATTTTCATAAATATTAGTTTTTATTATCTTTTATTAATATATCAAACAAATTTAATTTCAAGTTAATACATAAATATAACACAGCTAAAATTGAATTTTTATTTAAAATTTTGTACTATAAATACAAAATAACACTATTTGTAAAACAAAAATAAAATAAAAAATAACATGACTTATGAAACGGAAATAAATTTCTTCATATATAAACAAAAAAATAAAACGAAAGAAGTATATAATTATATCTAGTAGAATAAAATGTTAGATTTAAAACAAATAAAAAAATTGAAAAGATAAACTACGAAAATCAGAATTTACAAGCACCTATATTAGTCATAATTATCACTCGAGATGTTTACTGTGTGACATATAAATGATAGGGGGGCTAAAAACTTTCTCTAATAGTATATAATCAAGGTGATTATAAACATTTTGTGGTGATATAATATAGATCCTCTAACGTACGGTATGGTACCATTACCGGCCACGTAAGAAAGCTTACCGGCTTAAAATATATAATATCTTTGACTAAAAATCTAATTCATTTATACTTCCTAAACACTGTAATTAGGACATATATCTATGTGATCCGTGAAATTAGGAGTGCTATATTGTTTTAAATCTCTATAGGTAATGTATTTCTTTGACATGTTCCAATATTCTACAGAAAATAAAATAAAATATATATCTACAAAAATCATGATTGTATCTTGATTCTTGAATAATTGACAACTCATGCTATGGTCAACTATTGTAATAAAAATTGTGATACATATTTAGGATATTATGCAATGGATAGATATAAACTGTAAATCTCAAACGTTCAAACCCCGTGTAGAAGTGATTTAGTTAGAATTTCTCGTAATACATGAATGGATTTACGAAAAATGAAGAACTTTTTGGATTGCTTTAACAGAAAAGAGAACATTTTGGATTCGTTTAATCGTATATTTCAATCTTTTAGAAAAGAGATTGGTTTGATTATCGTAAAACCTCCATAATAACAATCATACGGTGATTGATGTGTTTGTACTTGTAAACTCCGTGATGAGACACATAATCACTGATCAAATTAATTAATTTGACACATATAAACAGTATATTTTTGACGTTTATTTAATGCATTAAATCTACAGGTGTTCGAGATATGATCTGAGTTGCTTAGTTTAAAGTTTAAACTTTCATTTCATTGTTTTATTCCCAAATTTTTGTTTCAAACTTTGATCTGATTAGTGATTAGTAAATCACCCTCCATAGAATTTCGATTCCAAAAACATCACCGTGAACGTTACCAAACCACTTGAGAGCCCCATCGAAGATCTTACGTACGTGCGAAGTGTGTACTCCTCAATAAATCACAATGGATAGATCTAACGTACAAAAATTTGACACGTGAACAAATCATAATGGAGAAGACAGATTCCTCGAGATCTTAAATAACAAAAAAAAAAACAATTAAAGTGGGAGACCGACCAATGATAATGCAAAACGCGCATCTCACGTGGACCCCTTTGTACAACTTGGCCATGTAATTTACCGCTGATCTCGACCGTTCATTTGGCGGCTGCTTTTTTCCGATCTGACACATAAAATCCCAACTGGCAAAAAAAAAAAAAATCAAATATATACTATAATCAACTTTACGTAATCAGTGAAAATCAAATATAGTATATAACAACTATAAAAGCGCATACAGCAGTTTCAATAACGTAATTGTTTACACATATTTTGTAGTATTATTTAATAAGAATGTTGAAAATTGTTATTGTTCTGAAAGGCATCGTATACTCCCAGAAAATGTCAACTTCGCGTATTTTAAATTAAATAAATAATCTTTTTTTTTTCTGTCTCAATGGTAGTAGATAATTATTTTTGTATTTCAGAATATATCAGAGTGTTCACCATCATTATTATTATTTTGTAATCATCATAGCCACGGAATTTTTCTTCCATTCTTTTTATTTTCTTTCTCAGAGGTACACATTTATATTTTCCATAGTCTTCCCCGTATGACCAAACCAAACTGCCGTAATTACACTTGCAATTTATACGAACATATACAAACACTTCAAGTTTATTGTCAATTTAATCGCTTAACATTTAGCTCGTATTCTAAACTTATGCCATTTACCCATATTTTAATTATAAAGTTATTCGAATCGTCCGTTTAAAACGACTACATTGATAAAACTCTCATCGAAATTACCACCAAGGAATGTAAGTGGAAAGATTTTACTATTGGCTGAGTATTATTAAGCAGGAATGTAACTATGCAAGGTGACACACAAAAAAAGTAGGAAAGTAGTAAAAACTGAGAAATCCACCAATCTTTTAGTAATTTTATTTTCTGTAGTAAGAAATAAGGAAAAAAACAACATCACCCAAGAACAGAACTATAATAAGAGCCCAAAATCATCATCTCCTTTCTCTGTCTACTTCTCTCTGTCTTTCTCTTTTTTTTTTGGTTACTCGAGAAAGATTTTAGAACTTTGGTTTCTGGTTTTAGTTTTCTTTCCATTTATGGGTTCATTTGCTTCTTCTTGCACGTTATAGTTTTCCAAATTGGGTAAGCTCTAAGGTAGCTTCTTCAATAATATATACTTATATATTTGCTTTTTTTCATTTTCTGTAGCCACATGTTTATTTTCCCGAGAAATTTTTATCCACTCCCAGATCTTTAAATCTCTCAAACTCTGAGTCTCTGATACTTAAAAAACCACTCGAGCTTTAGTTCCACCAAATCTGGAAAAACCAACAGATTTATTTTCGTTCTTTACCCCCCAAAAAATACTCTCTTTTTTGACTCGCTCTCTACTCAGATCTTGCCTAGATTTTACTCTGGATTTTTCTCAATTCTTTTCCAAAAGGTTGAAACTTTTTCAGATTCCTTGAAGTGGGTCTAAGCAATGCTTCAAAGAAATTCGGATGACTTCTCTAATCAAAATACAAATGAAGTATCATTTGACAGTGATTTTTGTGTTCTTCTTCCTTTGATTCTCTTATCTCTTCAATAAAACACAAATTTTTTTAAAAATATTTTTTTTGGTAAATCCGTTGAATTCTGTCGGTATGATTAATTTGTTCTTACGAATAGTAAAAAAAGAAAAAGAAAACCAGAGCTAATTTTTTAGTTTTTTTCGGGACATGGAGATTCTGAAACCGACGACGTCGCACGTCTCCGGTGGGAACTGGCTCATGGAGGAAACGAAGAGCAACGTCGCCGTCGCAGCTTCCGGCGAGGTTGCCACGTGGACGGTGGCAGAGAACAAGGCATTCGAGAATGCTCTGGCGGTCTACGACGATAACACTCCTGATCGGTGGCAGAAGGTAGCGGCGGTGATTCCGGGGAAGACCGTGAATGACGTCATCAAACAGTATAGCGAGCTGGAAGCTGACGTCAGCAACATTGAGGCCGGTTTAATCCCGATCCCCGGTTACATCACCTCGCCTTTCACTCTGGATTGGGCCGGTGGTGGTGGTGGTGGCGGCGAATGTAACGGTTTCAAACCGGGTCACCCGGTTGGTAATAAACGTTCGCCGGCCGGTAGATCGCCGGAGCTGGAGCGGAAGAAAGGCGTTCCTTGGACAGAGGAGGAACACAAGTAAGACTCTGTTCCTTTTCCGGTTTATTGGAAATTGAAACTAAACCGGAATATTGTGTTAGTCCGTCCCAAATTTTGGTCACCAGTAACGCAAAATCGTAATATAGTCGAGCGCATGATACGTGCTTTTACATAGTTATTACGAAACCTAGTTTGAACAGTTTATCTAGAAAATATCCTATATTTGCATTGTTAGCTATTCAAAATGAAAATATCTTGATTCGATATTTTGTCACATCAGGCTATTCAAGTGGGGTTTGAAGAAATACATGCATAATTTGTAAACATAAATTGCGATATTGCTAAATTGTTTAGTAACATCTTGCCTAACCACATACATAACCCATTATCACCAATATGATATAAAGATTCAATATTTACATATTTTGGTGCTATTTTGTAATTTATATAATTTTTTGAAAATATCCTTTGATTCAATATTTACATATTGATATTATTTTGTAATGTAATATAGCATTATGAAATATATCTTTGATTCAAAATTTTGTCACAATTCAGGCTATTTCTGATGGGTTTGAAGAAATACGGGAAAGGAGATTGGAGGAACATATCTCGGAACTTTGTGATAACGCGAACGCCAACGCAAGTCGCTAGACACGCCCAAAAATACTTTATCCGGCAACATTCCGGCGGCAAGGACAAGAGACGAGCAAGCATCCACGACATAACCACCGTGAATCTCGAAGACGAAGCTTCTTTGGAGACCAACAAGAGCTCCATCGTCGTTGGACAAGAGCAGCGTTCAAGGCTAACCGCGTTTCCTTGGAGCCAAACGGACAACAATGGAACGCATGCGGACGCTTTCAACATAACGATTGGGAACGCTATTAGTGGCGTTCACTCGTACGGCCAGGCTTTGCTAGGAGCGTTTAACAACGCAGATTCTTGCTACGACGCGCAGAACACAATGTTTCAGCTATAGCGAGTGGTGTGATCGATCATCTAATTAAAGGGTGTAACCGTATAAGTTAATTTCTTAATTTTTCATATGGACGAAACAATCGTATTTGAAAATTGTATAATAAACGTCCATTGTTTTGATTGATTCCAAATTAAAATAGTTAATAAAATTTCGTGACAGAGCCTAAATTTTTAGTTAACTTGTTAAATGTTTTTTTTGTTACTGACTCTAGCTACAGCGTTAAGCCGTTAACAATATATTATTAATGGTTTACAAGTAAAGGTTCAAAACTTCAAATGATTGCAGGCTGCAAATAAAAAAAATGGTGTGAAACAAAAATATAGATCTGGATAATGTAGAATAGTACGGTGTGGTTAAAATCTTGAATGCCAAATTAAAACGATATAAGAGGTTCAGCTAAATTTATTTTTTAAACTATACTCCCTTCCCTTCGTTTTTTATTATTTGATGTTTTATAAATTTGCACATAAATTAAGAAATCAACTAATTCTCTATTTTCTCAAAATAAAACATATTTTTTGTTAATTTCAAAACAGTTGAACCAATACAAAAATATGATTCAGAATTCGAAAAGTCAAAACAACAAAAATATAATTAATTTTTACATAGAAATTTGAGAATATCAACTATTTTAAAACGAAAAATACTCTATAAAACATCTTTTAATAAAAAACGGAGGGAATGTATGTTTAGCTGTATATGTTAGTCAAGTTGAGGGTTCAAATAATTACAGTTAAAAAACGTTCCTGAACAAATAGAATATACATGTTAGTGTGATAGTGTCAAACAATTGGCCGCTATCAAAAATGTTTAATAGTAAATTAAAATGCTACAAAAAAACTACCTAACTTTTAACTGCTAGAATGACGGAATTTATTTGAAAAATCTTGTGGGAATGATATATTTATTACAAATTGCTATAGAATTATGTATAGGTTACAATTTTTGCTGTTGAAATAATTAGTCTATTTATTAAAATCTCCTAAAATATTTTTAAATAGAATTATTTGGACTGGTCATAGTTTTGAAATTTTGTTTAAACTTCATCAAATGGGTGGTATAGAGTTAGGAACATGCACGATCCACAAATATTAATCAGAAATAAAATTCCATAGTGTGCAAGTGTTAGTTGTTGATGGAAAAAAATAAAAATAAAAAAAATTATCTTATACAAGTTGCAGCCAAAAGGTTCAAAAAGACACGAATTTGGTCATCTCTAAAATCCAAAATTTTGTCGTTTAATGTTTCAATAACTTGTACATCACATAATATGTCATTATTCATTGTTCGTCTCAATCAACCAAACTATGCTTTCAACCACCACTTGAAGTAAGGTTCAAAAAAAAAAAAAACAAGTTATAAGAACGGACGGGCAATGTTTGAGAACGGTGCAATTTATTGTCTTTTTCTTGAAATATTTTTATACATGTTAAAATTTGATTGATTAACCACGATTCAAATCTTATATAATAAATAAATATACATGTGCATATCATTGTGAAATAAATAACAACTAATATCAATTAACCGAACTTGCATCAGGAAAGAGCAAGACCAAAATTATTTTATAAACTAACTCTCACAAAAACAAATCAAATCCATTTTAATTTGTTCTTGGAATTTTTATGGATTGGCTGCCGTCAGTCCCGTATACTATACATAATCTGCTTAATCCCATCCAAACTACAGATATTTGTCTATTTCTCTGCAAACAAATTTTTTTCTGTCTATTCCCCCAAATTCAATTAAAAACTATAAATCGCGTTCAATTCACAAAATCACGTTTTAGGCAAATCGCTATTTGGGGAGGAATAGACAGAGTTCTATAGTTTAGAGGGGAATATGCATAAAGTGTGTTGAGGGGGCTGACCGCAGTCAACCTAATCTTGGGTTTTTCAAAATATTTAATATATGATTAACCTATTTATATTCACAACATATATTTGTATAGTAAATTTTTTTTTTATAAAATATAGTACAATCGCATTATCAAAAGTTAAAATTTGTACGAGTGGTGACTAATTATTGTGGTGGTTAGAGCATCAAACGCATTTAATCACCGTTTACAAATCTTTATAAAATATAGTATAATCGCATTATCAAAATTTAAATTTTGCCAGAGACGTATAGGCAGGGGCGGAGCTAGGTGAGGACGTACGGTGGCACGTGCGGTGGCACGTGCCCCCGTCTAATTCTTCATTTTTCTTTACTAATTAGTGAAAAATTCATTTACATGTCTTTAATCCAAAAATTAGTTTTATTTGTGTGCCCCCAACTAAATTGATTCCTAGATCCGCCCCTGCGTATAGGCGTAACATGAGCTTTGTTTTGATATTTGAAATGTATATTAATTAAGCGTGTAATGTCAAGTAAACAAGTCGTGTAATATCAAGTAAATCCTGAAAATACTTTTTCTTATTAGCACTTCAAATCAAAATACTCGAACCAATAGGATGATATGGGCCTAACATGAGGTTTGTTTCGATACTTGAAACTTATATTAATTAAGCGTGTAATGTCAAGTAAACAAGTCGTGTAATGTCAAGTATATTCCAAAAAAATACTTCTTCATATTAGCACTTCAAATACTCGGATCAATAAGATGATATGTCTATGTATTTGAAACACTCTATACCAATAGGATGATATGCCTATGTATTTAAAACACTCTATACCAATATGATGATATGTCTATGTATTTGAAATACTCTATCAATATTAGTTTTGTTATTTTTCAAATAAATTGTATTGTCGCATTGATACCATTTTTTCATAACAATATATATTTTTTACTATACTAATATATGTTATGGATATAAAGAGGCTAATCATGTTTTAGATATTTTAAAAAACTCAAAATTAGGTTGACTGTGGTCAGCCCCCTCAACTCAACATTCTATGCATATTCCCTCCTAAACTATAGTGCATATTCCCCCCCCCCCCCGAATCGCGATTTGCCTAAAATGCGATTTTGTGAATTGAACGCGATTACAATTTTTAATTGAATTTGGAGGAATAGACAGAAAAAATTGTTTGGATGGGGAAATAGGCAGAGGTCTGTAGTTTGGGTGGGATTAGACATAGCACGTATAGTATAGGGGGCTGACGTCAACCAATCCAATTTTTATTGTCAACTTTCCTAGGAGATGTGTATGGGCTGTTGTATACGGTGACACATGCATATCTACATGCTACAGCTGCTTAATCATAAATGGGTTCTAAATTTCCTTTTAAAAAAAAAATGGATTCGAAATTTTGAATGCTCAATCTTAACGTGGCCCTTGTTTTGCCTAATTCTTTTGATTGCGCGCTACAAGTCATGGTGTTTATTGATATATGAATTCTCTTGTTCTATTGGCTTTGCATTCTCATCAGTACATTTGACTAATTCCGGAACATTCTCTTCCATCACCTCACTTTCTAGTAATTTTGTAAGAAAATGGCCTGAAGAACTCTTCGAATCGCTTTGAAGTACCTCATTGTCTGTTTGTTTTGTTATCTCCTCACGAAAATTGTCCAAGTTTGGTTCCTCCTCTTCTTCTGTCTCTCTTTCAAGTGATTCTATACATGGAGCATCCAAAGAAGCACCAAAGACGCTCTGAATTGCTTCATATTCCCTTGGTTTTGTGTTCTCAAACTTCTTCATATTGATCTCTGTATCATGTTCTCCTTGAATGCTATTCAAGATTTGGTCTTTCTGCTGAAGATCAATGATATCTGAATCAATAATCTTAGGAGATCCACAAAGATCATCATTTTCTAATCGTTGCACATCAACAACTCCCTCATCAATCAACTTCTTCGTGGATGACTCCAGAGGAGCCAGAGATCTCAGGTCAGTTAGTTCTTCAGTCAAGCAGTTCATATTCTCCGAGTTATCCCCATCGATCGAGTCCAAGACTGTTTCAGGTTCTTCTGTTATAGACGACAACGACACACTTGTACGGAACGAAAAACCTTCAAATTTCCCAGAGCTTGTATGCTTGGACACATCATTAGAACCAGTGGCGGACCCACGTTGTGGGAAGGGTGGTCAACTGATCCACCTTAAAAATATAAATTATATTTGTAGTTATGTTTCAATTTAAGTCAGTAGCTCAGTTGGTTTTAAATCATTCTTCTGATCTCTTAACCAGAAATCAAATCTCTGTTTTGCACCATGTTTTGAATTTTTAGTTTTTTTTATATGGGCCTAAAGCCCAATTTGTTTTACATTTTTTTAGTTTAGACTTAAAAATCTAATTTTATTTGTGTTTTTCTTAAGTTGGGCTAAATATTACTCCCTCTGTTCCTTAAAGAAGGTTGTTTTAGAAAAAAAATTTGTTTCAAAAAGAAGGATGTTTTCAATTTTCAAGGTGTAGTTATTGTTCTTTTTACTTAATTTACCCTTATAACATTTATTATTTTATAGAAAACTAAAGTAATAACTAATAAAACAAGGTTAGAAAATACTTTTTAAAAAATTTCTTAATATGTGTGAAAAACCCAAAACAACTTTTTTTAAGAAACAGAGGGAGTATATATTAAATTATTTAATTATAATTAATTTAAGTTTTGACCCAGGTAGTTTTTTTTTCTGGGACCGCCACTGATTAGAACTAGAAGGTTTATGCTCAAGATTTTCTTCGGTTTGGCATCTTCTATCTAACAATGTCATATCATCAACCGTTTTAAGGTGGTTCATCTACCACAAATTTCTGATCTGGTTTGGCCACTGGTTTAGTCCCTGGCCCTATCTTAATCGATTTTCAGATTTTTATACTTTCACTGTCTTAAGTCTTGTTTCTCCCACAAGTTAACGGAGAAGAAGAAAAAAGCTGCGTTTGAGGGTGCGAAGTCCCAGACGCTACTGCCAAATCACCAATAGTCTTGTTTCTCCCACAAATTAACTTTTTTTTTTTTATATATTTGATGAATGCGGAAACTTCCCAAGACAATATTCCTTGTTATAATATCTAGCAAACACTGGCATATCTCAATTCTTGGAAGTTTTGCAGCAAAACTAATTAAGCTAGCTTAATGCCTTATCTTTGGGTTTCTTATTTGAAGAAATGGACATATGTAATGCCTAAAGCCGAAAATTTTATAGAATGTCAAACAAAAAAATGATGATGATGATGTCAAAAACACGCTTGACAAATCCAAGCCATCATCATCCACAAACAAAACCAGCAGAAACAATATTATAAAAACCCTAAAAACTAATTAATTAAGCTCCCTCACTCAAATCGGTTTCTTCCCTAAAAAATCCCATTCACCAGCTTGATTACCCGGGAATCTCAAAGGAACATTATTAAATGGGCCTTGATAATGATAACCCGCAAACGAGTTAACATTAAAGGGAGCAGACCTCGGCACAACCGGTTCAAGATTATAATAAGGTGCTTGCCTCTGCATCATTGGAATAAAATCGTTTCCCTTTGACATCATCAAGCCTTGAGTTATCTCCAAGTCAGTAAATTGCTCCAAGAGATTCGGCTCAAATGGAATCTGATGATCAGGAGATGAGAACAACGAGAAACCCATATTATTATAATTAGGGAACATCCCTTGAAGCTGTTGCTGCTGCTGCTCAGCAAAATATTGTGACATGTAATGATGATCAATTAAAATCTGCGGGATTGGTGTCTCCATGGCTTGATGATGGGCCCTAATCATACTACAATCCTTTCTGATTATAGCTTCATGTAACTTGTTTCCCACGGCATCGAAAATCCCACGCAGCTGCTCTTGTGAACACTTGAATAGCTTCTCCTCCCAGCAATAATACTTAATATTATTATTATTCTTATTCTTCTCCACTCTCTTCTTTTTATTCTCCATTTCTTTTGCCTTGCCTATGTCGTTAACGAAAGTCTCGATATGGGTTTCTTTCCTGCACCTGTTCGATGCAACGTTGTCTCTGTACTTGCGTATGATGTTCCTGGCCTCGGTATTGTCACTCGGCCATATCTCAGGCTCGGAAACCATCTCATCGGTCGCTTTGGTGGGACCGTAGACGATGAGACATGTCTCGACGCCGCACAGAGTTGAGAACTCAATTGCCTTCTTGTAAAGACAAGCTTTCCTCTTCTTGTAAGTTGTTATCCTTGTCTTATCGCTCGCTATTCTTTGTAGATCCACTATCTTCTGACCCTGACCCATCCTTAATAACCTGAGTAGTTGTTATTATCGTTATTACACAAAACATATAAACCATTTTCTTACCCCCAAAAAATTACACATGTATTGAATTTATATGTTCTGTGAGTATTCCTTTATAAGCGTTTAGTGAATATACACACCTCTACTAAAAACTCAAATTTCGATAAAAAAAAACTACCCAAATTACGCGTTTATGTTTTTTCCTAAAGCAGTAAAGCTACGTTCGCCCCACGCAATCACAAACCATACATTAGTGCAAAAGAAAGTTGAAACTTATATACTCCCAAGTCCCAACTACATTACCAAACGCAAAGCCAAGAGTCGGAATCCGAGAAGTGGGAGCTACGTTCCGACACCCACACTACCAAATCAATCTAGCAAGAACTCCAAAAGAAACTTAGCAAATCAAATCGATCAATAATAATTTGAATAAATTAAGAGAGTTTTCTCAAAAACCTCTACAGCCGTAAGAAAATCCCATACCAGAACGAATAGACAACGGAACATGAAAAGCCCTAGGAACAGAGCAGAATAAATTGACGAACATATATATTGTTTATGCAAAAGATCTCGTATTCTTACTTGGATATCAAAGCGAAGTTGCAACGAGTTTCTATGCGAAAACCATTTTATGGAGCTTCCTTCTGTCGGAATAATGGTTGATATATATATGCGAGATTTTAAATATTGAGCTTGATTTAGATTGTATATAAGGAAGGAAGTCAAAGATCACGATATATTACCATTAAATGAAGATGGGTGTTTAGGAAAGAATAATCAAAAATGGAATATTTAGTTTGCGAAAATGGAATATGTACTAACTCGAGATGATACCAAGAAAAATAAAACACAGTTCATTTAATTATGTTTCCTCTTTTGTTTAACAATTTGACATTTTCTTATATTGTTATTGTTTTATTACATAAAATTGAACGCCTTACATAATAAATAAAATAATATTAGATATCCACTAGGGGTATATTATCTAATTTAACAAATCAAAACATTCTATTATATTAGGCTTGTTTTTCACAAGTAGGTAACATTATCGTCATGAATTCTATTTTAACCAATCAAAATATTCTATTAGATAAAACTTATTTTTCAAATTAGTAATTAACATCGCCTTACAAAGTTACAAGTGAATTATATCAATTATATGAATAACAAACTAGCTGTCGAACAAAAAATGAGTAAAAAATTTATATCAATTAGATTTTGACATATATCCATTAAATAAAGAGTTTATACCAATTAAATTTTGACACATATTAAAAAATTCTTTCATAGCATATGACAAATATTACCAAAAAAAAAATACATTTACAATTTATTAATTGAACAAAAAAATACATTAAAAATGATATATTAATTTGTTTCATGTATCAA
The DNA here is from genome assembly GCA_020283515.1 of Alliaria petiolata. Classification (NCBI taxonomy): domain Eukaryota; kingdom Viridiplantae; phylum Streptophyta; class Magnoliopsida; order Brassicales; family Brassicaceae; genus Alliaria; species Alliaria petiolata. Next base: position 281,771,537 of record JAHZTW010000001.1, read on the forward strand.
TTAAAAAAAAACTTATACCAACTAAATTTTGACACGTATTAAAAAAATTCTTTTCATAGCATATAACTAATATTACCAATTTACAAATTTTTAATTGAACAAAAAGTACATTAAATATTGATACATTAATTTGTTTTCATCTGTTATAAATCAATCCATTTTCTAAAAAGAATTTCTCAACATATTTCTCAATACCTACGGATTAGTAACTCCTCAGTCTGTTGTACCTTGTAGTTGGGGTAACTTATTTGATCTTGAGTTGTACGCATCATCATTCATCAATACGTTAACCTTCTGCAAAATAATAAGCATTTGGTTATAAACAAAATGAATATGAAAACGTTTCTGATTATTTATGTATTATATCCTTTACATAATTTATGTATAAAGACTCTGAATTACTACTAACCTAAGACTCTGTTTCTGTCTTTTGTTGTAGCGGTTTCTGCATTGTGCACTTCCCCATTCATTTTCTTGGATTTTTCATCGTCTTCTCTACCGGTTAAACCAGTGTTATGGTGCATAGATTGTAAATTAAGCTCTAATTCTTGTTCCACAGCTTCTTCTACATTCTTCTCAGTAGAAGTCGAGTCTATGGCTACTGCAGAAAATCTATCTTTAGCAATACCTTGAGAGATAGCATCATCATTCTCTGGTTGTTGGGTGATATCCAATGTTCTTGGTGATATTCCTTCGGATGAATCTAGGCCGCGCTGTTCAACGGATAAATAACAATTACAAAACTTCAAATCAGAAACCAACGACAGGGGAAGAAGCTAACATATGTCAAAGATGATTAGGATAGAAGGTAAAACCTCCTGAGTCCATGGTTGTGAACCTTGTAAGTTATGAGTGTCTTCTGAAACTATTGATTCTTCCTCGACATTCGCTATATTGTTGTATTCTTTAGTCGATTCAGCCTGAAAATCTTTCAACAACCCTGAACTTTCTCCTCCGTTAGAGAAATCCTGACCAGTTGAGTCATTCAATGTTGAGTTATTACCGTCTTGAACTTGCAGAAGTATCACATCACTATCATTTTCTGCATTTCCGTATTCTTCAACTAATTGTGTATAAAGATGGCTCGAAGATGCTTCCAAGACGTCATGAGATTCCTCTTGTTCTATTGGCTTTGCATTCTCATCAGTAGTTTTGACTAATTCCGGAACATTCTCTTCCATCACCTCACTTTCTAGTAATTTTGTAAGAAAATGGCCTGAAGAACTCTTCAAATCGCTTTGAAGTACCTCATTGTCTGTTTGTTTTGTTATCTCCTCACGAAAATTGTCCAAGTTTGGTTCCTCCTCTTCTTCTGTCTCTCTTTCAAGTGATTCTATACATGGACCGTCCAAAGAAGCACCAAAGACGCTCTCTTATACACATCTAGATGTGTATAAGAGACAGTATTGATCTCTGTATCATGTTCTCCTTGAATGCTATTCAAGATTTGGTCTTTCTGCTGAAGATCAATGATATCTGAATCAAAAATATTAGGAGATCCACAAAGAACATCATTTCCTAATTGTTGCACATCAACAACTCCCTCATCAATCAACTTCTTCGTGGATGACTCCAGAGGAGTCAGAGATCTCAGGTCAGTTAGTTCTTCAGTCAAGCAGTTCATATTCTCCGAGTTATCCCCATCGATCGGGTCCAAGATTGTTTCAGGTTCTTCTGTTATAGACGACAACGACACACTTGTACGGAACGAAAAACCTTCAAATTTCCCAGAGCTTGTATGCTTGAACACATCATTAGAACTAGAAGGTTTATGCTCAAGATTTTCTTCGGTTTGGCATCTTCTATCTAACAATGACATATCATCAACCGTTTTAAGGTGTTCATCTACCACAAATTTCTGATCTGGTTTGGCCACTGGTTTAGTCCCTGGCCCATTATTCTCTTCTTTTGATCCAATTCCACTTGTTGATTCACATTGGTTAGAGACCGTCTTGCGCGATTCTTCATCACGGATGATTTCTCTGTCAATATCTGTATCATACATGTAAGACTCCCCTCCATTAGACCAGTCATCAAGCCAATCGACTGTCGTAGGAGGTGAACCAATCTCTGAAACCTCAACTTGCATATCCGAGGCAATGGAAAATGTTCGACTGTGCGAATTTGCGCATCTACGACCATCATTATCATCGAGTCTTGGCGCTACTAAACCTCTAGGTAACGGGTTTGGAATAATATTTCTTGTTTGATTCACAAGAAAATCGGTACAATTATCCATCGAGTGGCATATAGCTTCTCTGAGCTCATTTTGGTTCAAACGACTCAGTTCTGACTCGCTCTCTTCTGAACAACTTGAATCATCACTTTCGTCTCTGTTTGAATCTGTCTCATCATTCATTTCTACCTCTCTTTCTCTGTTTTTCCCGATATCAACGCTTTTATCATCATCCTCTGTTGTAGCTTCTTTGCTATTACATGGGAGGTTTTGTTCAGTATGATCCATATATTCATTGTCCAAATCTGTAGACAAAAAAAAAGATCGTCATTCACAGAGCCAGTGCAAACAAAGAATTTAGTAATGAGAAAATAATTTGACATATAACCTAAACGTTTCCTAGCAGTTGAAATGTCTGAAGCAGAAACTGGGCTGTTCATACACTGAGCATGTTCTGGGGAGAAAAGAGCGAAGCGGCAGAAGCTCTCATGACGACAATAGAACATATCTTTATGGTTGAAAAATGAAAACTCTTGATCAAAGCTATCTCCAGTGAGATTAGGCCTTTCCTCTTGAGGATCATAAGGGATGTCAAAAGGGTTTCTCCCTTGTAACATCACAGAAGGCGCTGAGCCAGGAGCTTGTAATCCCGCAACAGTACTATCGGGAGGATAATTCCTACGTTTTTCAAAGGGGTTATTGTTATTGTTCCTTGGAACCGTAATCTGAAGGTTGTTGTTCCGTGTGGGGCTATTTGTTCCTTCAGCTTGAAGCTTATTCCGTTGATCTAAAGCTAGTTTAAAGAGTCGCCTTGTTCTTCTCCTGGCGATTAGACTCTCTAGTCTTCTGTTTCTCTCAATCTCTGAAATCCCATGTTCGTTAACATTGCTCATCATCTCCTCTCTGATCTCTTCTTTGCCATCAAATTCTCCGTATTTGTCTTCATTGATCTCGCAGTTGCAAAGCCTTGGTTTTTCAACGTTTAGATCACCCGAACCGCGAGTAGAGATTCGTGAATCTTCCTCACCAAGAGACTTATCGTCATTGTCTTCTGCTACATCGGATTCTACTGCTTTCGGAGATTCCTCGAAATGAGGAGTACGACCGAGGAGGTCATTGTAGAGAGAAGTCAAGATAACTTTGTCCTTCTCTTCCTCCTCGCTTGTCTGCGAATCCCATTCTTCAACTTTCATTCGAGCATTTCGTCGAACACTTCGCTGCTGTCTTAATTGACATCTAACACCATTCTTTTCTCCTCCACAGCTGCTCTTTGGCTTATGCGAACCGGAGAATCTCAATCCCAGCTTTTCTCGGGCGTACACTACAGCACAAGCAAGAACCGGCGACGAGTATATCAAGAAGAACAACAATGAAGGGAGGAGGATGTACAGTGCGAGTAAAAACACGGAAACCACAGACAAAATCGGGTGGTTTCTCATGAATTTGATGCTCGTATTCATCGAAAATCCAAGAATTTTCCATAATATTGCGCCCACCTCCTTCGCGTCAATACCCATTTCCCATATAATCAAAAATCCAACAGACGAAATCGATAACAAACCAATTGAAATAAGATCAATCTTTTTGGGGGTTTTTTTTTTCTGGAGATCTTGCAAAAAAATTGGAATCAAACAAAAAAAAGAAGCCTGATTGATAAATGGGGTTCCCAAATTTGGACAGCATATAGCGTCTGGAGATCCTCTGTTTCAGGACGTTAAAACGTTCTAAATTTTGTATTCCCTCCTTGTGTGTTTGATAGAAGAGGAGGAATTGAAACGACATAACAGAAAACAAATTTGGTTTGCTAACGAGAGAAAGAAAAAGTATTTTCTTAACTCGATTGTCCTCGGTGTTTGCTTTAATTCCCAAAAGAGCCCCACATCTTTTTATTTAACGATATTTTACGTGTCTTTTTTCTATTGACTTTAAGTTAATTAGAAAGTGGAATATGAAACTAGTTCTTCAATCTTAATGGTCGTCTCCGACAACCCAAGTTTGAACCAAATTTTATGTTTTTAGATATGATATGGAGGAACTACGATGAGGAAAAAAAAGATTACGAAGGAAAGTGTGGGTCTCTATGACAAATGTCCAGAATTTTAACATTATAACCATTTTTTTTGGGTGCAAAACCAAACAAAATATATATATCCAGAATTTTAATTTCAGAAAAATTATATCCATAAAATAAGAAGATTATATTTTGGGTCATCAGGTGGGCCCAGAAGCATAAAATCATTTTCGTGGCCCATACCCACCGTTAAAACTTGTGGTGGAGAAAAACCTAAAAATCTCATCAACCATTTATGTTATGAACACGTGACGTTTAGGTGTGATTGCTCCGGCTAGGGATCCCATTACCTGGGTGGCTGGGTCGGAGCCTCGGATGCAGACGACGTTCATGAGAGTGCCGTACAGCGACTTCTTGAGTAAAGTCAACAATAACGAGGTGCAAAAAGTGGAGGTGGATGGAGTTCATGTTTTGTTTAAGCTGAAAGATGATGGGAATCGGCAAGAGAGTGAAACTAGTAATAGTAAGCTCTATGAGTCGCCCGAGACTCTGCTTAGAAGTGCGACTCCGACTAAAAGGGTTGTGTATTCAACGACAAGGCCTAGGGACATTAAAACACCGTACGAGAAAATGCTTGAGAATAATGTTAACATGGCCACATGTTTGGTTGTTTGCATCATTTTCACCTCTGTGAAACACTCAGAGTGAAAAGTTTCCTTCTTCGTTGTTGTTGTTGTTGCAGATAGTGTTTTTATAACATATATAGCAGTGCTTGCAGGGCTTCTCCATCGGTTCCTTGTTAGCTTTTCCCAGGTTTGCACATTCATGATACCCTAATGTGGTTATTTAAGTTAAGGCCATGTGCAGTTCCCTTAAAAGATATGAGGTATACACAGAGTAAAACGGGCCAGCTTAGGACCCGCAAGTGTGGTGGTCCTGGTGGGGGAAAAGTTTCTGTTGAAGGTGAAACAATCACTTTTGCAGATGTTGCAGGTGTTGATGAAGCAAAAGAAGAGCTGGAAGAGATCGTGGTAGGTTTTTCTGTCCTTAAAGATGCTGCACCTTGCTGAAATAAACTGTCAAAGCTTTATGTAATAGCTTTGTTAATGGTCTTGTTAATTTCTTTTACACTCGGCATATATAACTGTTGCAGGAATTCCTAAAGAACCCTGATAGGTGTGTCCGTCTAGGTGCTCGTCCCCCTCGTGGTGTCCTATTGGTGAGTTAGATCATATCTTAGGTGAACTTGTTTCCTAAATATATAACAAAATGACATCTAAATCATATAGACTGTAGTCACTATAGTTAGTAGTTAACGTCCGAATTCAACCACATATGATCTTTATCATTTTTGATATTTTGTCCGTTGAATTTTCTTAGAATTTTGTTACTATTTTTTTTTGTTGGTAAACTGTATTATATGTTTCACTATTTTAGTTTTGTAGTTTTATTATAATTCACTTATGATGTTTTCAAATCTTTCGCAAGTAGTTTATGTTAAGTGTTAGAATCGAAGCAAACCCCGTTTCGTAGAATGGGCTAACTGCCATTGACCAAATCTTTATTCTCGAAGAAAATATCTCGTTGCTACGCTCATTTCATATAAATAAAGTCGTGCTATTATTTAAAGAATAAAGAGAGGAAAAATGAAAATAAATATATTTCATTTTTGATTACACATCATAGATTATGTACGTTCAAACCTCAAGAGTTTTTTGTTGTTGCTAAATTCTAACCTTGAGGGTTGAGTTCGCCAACGTCCTAAGATTCATTTTCATCTAAAGTTTTTTCTTTCTTATATATATAGGCACGTAAATAAATATAAACGAATATTATGACCCCCAAAAAAACATAAATAAATTGTAACGGGACAATTAATTTGTTTTCGTGTTGTGTTATCCCAAACTGTACACACACAATATTCTTATCGACCAAAGTTAAATTTTCCCAACTACTTTCTCCTAATTGAAACAAAATCAAACCTTTCTTGTTATAGCCTATGGTAAAAATATATCTCATTTTCTACATATATATATATATATAGACATCCCTCTCCTTCACCATATATTGTCTCTCACTAATATCTCCATAAAACAAAAACAAAAAGCCTAAACCGGAAAATGGAATCCTTAAACCCTACCTTAACCGGCTACGCCGTGGCCGCTTTATCGGTTTACGCTCTTTGGTTCTATTTCCTCTCCCGGAGACTAACCGGTCCCAAAGTCTTACCTATCGTCGGAAGCCTACCGTTTCTAATCGCGAATCGGAACCGGGTCCATGATTGGATCGCTGATAACCTCCGAGCCACTGGCGGTACGTACCAAACAAGCACCATGGTGATACCTTTCGTGGCCAAGACGCAGGGGTTTTACACGGTGACGTGTCACCCAAAAAATGTCGAGCATATCCTTAAGACACGGTTCGATAACTACCCGAAAGGTCCGATGTGGACTGCTGCTTTCCACGATCTGTTGGGACAAGGAATCTTCAACAGCGACGGTGACACGTGGCTTATGCAACGTAAGACCTGTCTCTTNTGCAACGTAAGACAGCAGCGCTTGAGTTCACCACTAGGACTCTTAGACAAGCCATGGCTCGGTGGGTTAACGGGACTATCAAGAACCGGTTATGGCTTATATTAGAACGGGGGGTTAAGGACAACAAACCGGTTGATCTTCAAGATTTGTTTTTGAGGTTGACTTTTGACAACATTTGTGGTTTGACTTTCGGGAAAGACCCGGAGACGCTATCTCTAGATCTTCCGGAGAATCCGTTCTCGATTGCGTTTGATACCGCGACAGAGGCTACTTTAAAGAGGCTTCTCTACACCGGTTTCTTGTGGCGGATCCAGAAAGCGATGGGGATTGGATCGGAGGATAAGCTCAAGAAAAGTCTTGAAATCGTAGAGACTTACATGAACGACGCAATCGACGCTCGGAAAAACTCTCCGTCCGATGATCTTTTGTCACGTTTCTTGAAGAAACGTGACGTTAACGGTAACGTTCTTTCAACGGATGTTCTTCAGCGTATCGCGCTTAACTTTGTTCTTGCGGGCCGTGACACTTCTTCTGTGGCCTTGAGCTGGTTCTTTTGGCTCGTCATGAATAACTCTGAGGTTGAGAAGAAGATCGTCGAGGAGTTAGCCACGGTTCTGAAGGAGACACGTGGTGATGATCAAGGAAAGTGGACGGAGGAACCGTTAGAGTTCGACGAGGCAGATAGGCTCGTCTACCTCAAGGCTGCTTTGGCTGAAACGCTGCGTTTATACCCTTCCGTGCCTCAGGTGAAAATACATTTTTTAAATTATTTCGTTCATGGATACAAGACGTAAAATTAACATAGACATAATTAATTACTACATAAATATTGATTTTATCTAAATATACATATTAAGTTTTATAAAGCGTTCCTGAACTAAATCTTCATAAGTAGTTGACTAATTAATTCCGTAAATCCTTTTAATCTGAATATTACAGATTTATAACTAGCTAGTTGACTAATCAATTCCGTAAATCCTTTTAAGCTGAATATCACAGATTTATTTTGTTCTTAGTCCCTAGGCTGCTAGCTAGTATCAAGTGACTGTTACAATCACATTTAACTTTTACTTAATTCGGGTTATTTGTTTACCGAAAAGAACACGGCAGAAATTAACGGAAAAACAATAATTTATTTTAAAAAATTATATTCTTGTCGCTCCTCATAATTCGTAATAAAGAACTATTGTGACGTATTAGTAACGTTCCAAATGACCAGGATTTCAAGTACGTCATAGAAGACGACGTTTTGCCTGACGGAACTTTCGTGCCAAGAGGCTCGACGGTGACCTACTCGATTTACTCGATCGGACGGATGAAAACGATATGGGGCCAAGATTGTCTCGAGTTCCGTCCAGAACGGTGGCTCACGGCCGAAGGTGACCGGTTCGAGACTCCTAAGGATGGTTACAAGTTCGTAGCGTTTAACGCCGGACCAAGGACTTGCTTGGGCAAAGACTTGGCTTATCTCCAAATGAAGTCGGTGGCTTCAGCCGTTCTCCTCCGTTACAGGCTGTTTCCAGTTCCCGGTCACCGCGTCGAGCAGAAGATGTCGCTGACGCTCTTCATGAAGAACGGGCTACGTGTCTACTTGCAACCTCGTGGTGAGGTGATTGTGTGATTAATATTAAAAGGCAATGTTAATTATGGTAAATATGTTTGAGGTCGTCATTTTGAAATTACAATATTATAAGCCATCTTCTTACTTTTCCTATGTTTTCTTCACCTACAAAATACGTATTATGATATATGCACCCTTCTTCTTTTTTTTTTGAACATTGATATATATGCCTTTTTGTGCCTTTGTTTGTTCGAGTTTGTTCAACTCTTTCTGAATAAAAGTCTGGTGGTTACGTACTTGAGTGTATAAATTTAATCGAATAAGTGGACTTAATTTAGATTAATACCAACCTCGTGACGTAAGTGGGAATCAATTTCGCTATAATCACAAGCTAAAACAACCACTTAATTATTTGAATAACATCACTTAAAATGAAAAAAAAAAACTAACACGATGGATTAAAATAGAAATCGAAGCAAGTATTTCTCTCTTTTTTTCTCGAAGAAAGTATTCGACTACAAAGAAGCACATAAACCCTAATTATTTTGAAACGAGAAGAAGCTGGAATACTGATCCATAGAAAGTTCAAAGAAAATAAATTATTAAACAAAAGGAAAAGAAAGTAGAGAATGATAATAATGATCATATTACCTAGAACAGTGGAAAGCATATGTTGCTACCTTGAATAGAACCAAGCATCTCTATCAGATCCATCTCTCTTTTTTCACTTGTAGAGTTAGCTTGGGGCAGAAGCAACTCGCTGTGGCCTCCGTACTCTACGGTGGTGGATGACGTGGAAGATGAGGAAGATGGAAAATGAGGGTTGGAGTAGGACGACGTCGTACCATTCAACAAGTAAGACAAGTAGATATCAGACGCAAGGTGCGGAGTATTCGCAGGAACTGCGACCGTTACCGGATCATGACGATAAGTCCCAACACTGTTGTGAGAATTAGGGCTAGGGTTCTTGACCATGAACCCAAACGATGAAGACTGGTTTACCTCATCAGAAGTTTGGCTCAAACCAATGTTCTCAAGAGAAATCGGGTGGTTTGCAAATATATTTTGTAGGTAAACCAGCTCTTCGTCATATGGATCGCCAAGGACCGACGATGCAGAATCTCCGTCAGAATAGACCTGATCAAGATTAGGTGTTGAAAGAACACTGACGGAGTTCTCATTCTTGTTCTCGTCATTGTCCTTGTTAGTGTTATTATTGTCGATGCTTTTGATGTAGTCTTGGAGAACGCATGGCCTTATAGCTGATGGAGATAGATCACTATCATTGTTATCCGAGTTTGCTTGGCGTTTTTGTTTGCGTTTTGAGTTTTGGCGTCGTTTAGTCGCATTCCAATGGTTCTTGATAGAGTTCTCGGTGCGTCCTGGTATGAGTTTAGCGATTTCTGCCCATTTGTTCCCAATTCTCGTGTGTGCTTCTACAAGAACCCTCTCTTCTTGTTCGCTCCATCCATCTTTCTGGAAACAAAATCGACATAAAAAACGTAAAAAAAAAGAATTATGTTAGAACCCTAGATCTAGACGAGTCTTATAAAAAAAAAAACTATGTTATATATAGAGAGATCTAGAAGAAGAAAAAAACCTTGATATCAGGGCGGAGATGATTATGCCATCTCTCACGACATTGCTTGCCTGCTCTTCCCTCAAGTTTTTCCGAGATCATTGCCCATTTCCTCTCCCCGTGTTGCCTAACCAACCTTATCAACTTTCTATACAAACACATAACTATTATTTTAGACTCTCATATAGACGCATGAATTAAGCGATGTCAATAAAAAAAAAAAAAAAAAAATCAATCCATCTACATAAACATAGATCTATATATATATATTACCTGTCTTCTTCCGCCGTCCACTGCCCTTTGATAAGATTCTTGTATGGTCGCTTCTTCGTACTGTTTTGATAATCTCTGGTTGCATCTTTAACGACCATGTCCCCAGTAGGGCTACGGCCATTAACGACCAAGTGTTTATTCTCCTTCCTCGGACCAAACGTCATGTTCTCTTTGTTGTCGTTTCTAATCTCAATCGCCGTTGTCTTCTTCCCGATCGGTCGGTTTCGGTCACTAGAACACTCTTGTTTCTTGGAAAACAAGGCATCATTCTTTTGGCCGTATAAAAATCTCTCCACGGCGGTCAACGGAGGGGCAGCTCCGTGGACAATGCGTCGGTTTTCCATGAAAAAAAAAAAAAAGATTAGTAGAATGGAGAGGAGAGCACAAAGAAGGAGCGAGTTTAGCTACTAACAAGGAATATGAGAGAACTTAATGAGTTGCTATATATATAAACTCAAACTAAATGAATGGCCCATTAAATTCTTTAATTCTGATATTTTCTTAAGAAATATAAAATTAACCTTATATCTCGATAATTTCTTTTAGTTTATACAAAATAAAATAACTAACGAAAAATGAATTATTATGTATGCCTTAGAAGTTAAAAATAATAAGCTAAGAAGACTACAAAATCTGATAACTAAAAAATATTGATATTTAATTGATTACTATATGGATCTATACCTATTAGTCACTAAATCTCAAATCGATATTTCTTCAAAATCCTCTGTCATTTCCTATTATATACAATTTTATCTGACGCCATTATAATTTATAAGACAATATCTACGAACAACCAAAATAATATAAGTCTATTATAGAACAATATCATATACAACTTGTTTTTTTATTTTCATTCTGCATTCTAAGTAACATTTTAACTAAAAGATGGTGAGCTGATCAAGATCGTGTAATATGCGAAGTGGCGTAAAAGGAGATAATTTAAAGGCTAGAAATAAGTTCCAATTTTGTAACTCTTGAGCTTCATGTCTCTCCGACAATAACTAAATGGAAGAGGAGGGGGAAAATGCGGGAAGGAGTTGTGGGTTAATCTTAAGCTTAATGGTGTAATTTTGATTAATTCTTTTGAAAAGACGATCGTATCCTCGTGGTCGCAACTAAACCTAGAATAGTAGAATGTGAATAAAGGGTAGTTTACGGATTGTCTAAGTATAACTATTTTTTTGTAACCGACGAAGTGGTAAATGGAGAGACCATCAATGGTAATTTATTTGCCGCCAAGCAAAAATATGGTAATATAGCTATGCAATGAATTAATTATTAGTTGACTAGAATAATTTCGAAAGGGATAAATTTAGGAGTAGTCTAAGCACATCCAGCCACATTTAATTGTTTTTGAATAACGTATTCTGAAAATAATTGTTTTCAATAATCTACTGCTTATAACTGTACCTTTTAATCCCAAAAATGGGGATACCTTTTAATTAATTGTTTGCGCAATAAAGCTATTATTTGGGTCAGCGTGGTTGTCCTTTCTTACTGGATCTTTCTACAAAAATTAAATATATATATATATATATATATTTTGTTAAAGGGCCAAAAAAAATAGATATATTTTAAAGTTACCACATCTAATATGTTCCGATGGCACCCATAACGTGAGAACTGATAAGCCTTATTGTTTTTTATACCGATGGTTGCTGATGAGACCACATCAGTCCACCATAGTCATCAATCATCGTAATAAATCAACATTCCATCCATTTCAAAACATAAAATGTTTTAGCTATAACTACAAAGTTATAAAAAAATTATTGAACTGTAACCATTTTAGTATTTGTTTTCAAAGTATATATACTCACCTTTTTTTATTACCACTCAAACTAATGCAATCAAGACATCTGGTAATAAAAGTCTATAATATTTGTTTGTTGACAGTGCCTGTAGTAGCATTTCTACAATTTAGGTTTATTTTGTCACGTTTGTAGTTTTGTTGATTGATGGGCTCTCTTAATTAAAATAGTGTGGGCCTATTTTGAGCCCAAGTTACATATATTGCAGTTTGTCGCCGGCGGTAATCAGATCTACCATCGGATTCCGAGGAGGGGAGGGGACATCAGGTGCGGTCGCTGTTGGAATCTTACCATGGACTCGCACCACGCACGCCGGACTGTAAGGATTTTTACATTGGTGTTTGCTTGATGCGATGTTATACCGTTGGATGAGAAAGATTCCATCTTTACGAAAATTCTCTCTTTTGTTTTTCGTGTTTTGTACCACTTTTTCCCACTAGCTTTGTAAATGGAGATATCAGGCTTCTATTGGGCAAATAGTTTTGATTATTTCAGTTGTAATGCGTCGTTGCTTAGGAGTTGATACGAAAGATTTGAACGGTGATTGTGCAATAGATGGTGCGAAACAAACAGATTGATTTTATTATGATGATTGGTGACTATGGTGAACTGATAAGTGATAATGCCTCATCAATTACCATAAGTATAGACAACAATGGGACTTCTCACGTTATGTGTTCCATCAGACCAGATTAGATTTGCAGACGAAGGCAGTTCAGCGTCGAGATCGCCTGTAACAGTCACCGTGAAAGACTTTTTTTCGCTCACCGACTTCATCGACAAGACACTAGGCGAGACCTGGACGTTGAGCTTAGGTCCGTGATTTAAGACAATCTTTGATTTGTATGTAGAGTTGGGGGTACCAAGGTTGGTGACGGTTCTTTTGAAAGTCACGGCGAAGGAGCTATTAGACACCGGGATTTTAGCCGACATTGAAGGATAGTTGAGGTTTCTTGGTAAAGTTTTTCCACTGCAAGTGACTGCTTCACCAGAAATGAGTTTAAGGGTTTTCGAAGTGTAGTTCAAGCCGCAGAGAAAGGCGATGTGGTCTGCTTTTTTCAGTTCATAGACAAGTCCAGGGTTTAGAGCAGCTATTGGGTCCACATGTCCAGCTCCATAAGCAAACTCGGTTGATGCATAGCCAGTTTCAGAAGCATTCATTGGCCAAGCTGCAAAGATCAGGTAAAAAGACGACTGTATAAGAAGAGAAGTTACTAGAAAGACAAGAAAGTAAAAGCTGGATATGATTTTTGTTTACCGGTTGTCATGATGGCAGATTGGATCACGGAAGGAGACCAATCAGGATGAAAAGTCTTGATGTACGCAGCCACGCCTGCAACGTGTGGACAAGACATTGAAGTTCCGGTGAGAACAGAGTACTTCACACGTCTAGTGTCACCGTGAGACAGTTCACCATCAGGTGAATAGGCAGCGAGGATCTCCACTCCCGGGGCTGTTATATCAGGCTGCATATCAATCAACCTTTGTCTTTCACACCAGTAAACAAAACAGAACAAAAATCAAATTATATTTATATGTTACTACCTTTAGAAGATCAACAGCGATGGTGTTTGGACCGCGAGCAGAGAAAGAACCAACTGTAGGAGCTTTCTGATTAAATATTGCCTCAGTTTTTAAAACAGTGCCTTGTGGGGACCTGAGAAAACAGAACACAGAGATATCAGGTCAAAGAAGGAGAATCCAGAGAACATGTAAAGAGTATGAGAGAGAGAGAGAAAGAGAAAGAATATCGTTTGTTACTTTGTGGAGTTAACGTAAGAGACGAGAGAATCATAGTCATCATTTGATAGAGCAGAGAGGGGCCTAGGGTAAACGGATGCATAGCCTTTATAGTCTCTAATTATGGATGCAGCAGCTAATTCTGAACTAGCTGAATATCCGCTCACCAAGATTTTTCCCTTACTCTCGACAAAATCTCCGTACACAAGTGGATAATTCTTTCCTTTCAGATCAAAAGAGTTCACTGATTTCCCCTGTTAAGGACAAACAACAAAACGAGTCATTCGTAATTGACGGGAACATAAGACACTATGATGATAGGAATGAGAGTGTTACTTGGTACTTACGACAAGTGTGCTTCCGTCTCCGAGAACAACTTTGGTGACGAACGCACGGTTCGTGGTGCTGGCTGCAACGGTTAAGACCCATGGTGCTACGCTCCCGACTGTGGCCGGATCCGGACCGTCGTTACCGGCCGATTGAACTGTTAGAATCCCTTTGGCCATAGCGTGAAATGCCCCGATCGAAAGCGTGTCGTCTTCGTACCTGGAGGCCCCTTCGTCTCCCCCGAGGGAGATGCTGATGAGGTCAACACCGTCTGCGATCGCGTCGTCGAAAGCAGACAGTACAGCTTCCGAGGTACACCCTGTCTCGGTGCAGACTTTGTAAGCAGCGATTCTAGAGCTTGGAACGCCGCCTCTCGCCGTTCCATTGCCGATTCCAAAGAAGCTTGTGTCCGCGACTGCGTTTCCAGCCGCAGTGGACGCTGTGTGTGTACCGTGGCCATTTCTGTCCCTAGTGCCTTGGCTTGTGTAGTCCCTTGCACCGATCAACTTGCTGATACATTGTAAACACACCATCAATCTCTTCCTGAAACGATATACTAATCTTTCTAATAAGAGAAGTGAAGAAGAATGTTACTTGTTGCATGTGAAGTTTTTACCGCCGGAACAAACACCTTTCCATTTCTTAGGAGGTGGACCAAAGCCTTCGTCGGAGAAGCTCTCCGATTCCGGCCAAATCCCAATGTCGAGGACGCCGATAATAGTATCACTTTCTACTGCCAAGTTTCGCTTTGTATTCTTTCCTTCCTTTAACCCCATGAAATCCCAAGACACAGTCGTATGGATCTGTAACTTCTTGCTCGGGAACACAGAAACAACTCCTTCCATTTCTAAGAGAAACATTTAATGGTTTTAAGTAATTATTTAACATTTAAAACCATACGTCAACAGAATTGTGCAAGAACACTTACCGGCGATTCTCTCTCGCTCTGATTGAGTGAGTCGGGCCGCGAACCCGTTGAAACTCCTCTTGTAACTTCTCACCAAACGACCTTCGATCGAACTAGAGTATATACATGTGTGTATTACTTGTTAGAATCTTCATAATGTAAACTAATCATTGATTAGAGAATTAATGAATTAATTAAAATCGCACCTTTCTCCGGTGACCTCTTGAAGAATACTCATGTGATGCGACATTGGTGTGTATTCCAGTCGAGACGGAAGTGAACCCATGTAAACAACATACACCTTCATGGATTATATATATCATCATCATTGTCATCTTGTATGATTGATCATCATTGCATAGGAGTAAACAAAAAACAATAACTTGGTTATATATATATATATATATATATATATGTATGTACCCTTATATATAATAACATACTTGTTTATGTTGACTATCATCTGTGACTGCTGAGACTGAACTCAAGCACAAGACAACGACACATGAGAGGAGACAAAAGGAAGCTGCTCGCTTCGCCATCCTTTTTCTTATAAAATGAATTATTAAAGGTTAATCTAATTTCTCAGTTCTGTGGAGATAAACATGATAGAATGTTAATCATGCATGAACCATGTCAAGAAAACAAATCTTAATCAAATTCCTTTGTATCTGTTTCGTATTACCATTTTATAATGTCATTGTATATGTTGACCAAAACTTTTTTGGTATCATTGTATCTACGTTTTTAGGAGACATATCTATTGCACACAAAAAAGGAAACATATCTATGGTTTAAGAGAATTTTTTACTTCTATTTCTTTTTGTTTTTCAACTTTCTTGTTGTTAACCAAAATGTTGTATTACTATTGATTATTTAGTTCGTTTTGTACTCTATACTCTTCTTTATTTTTATTTGCAATATAATTGACATAATCAGGAAAATAATATAGAATTAAAAAAAATCTGAAACATTATATAATTAGCATGATCCTTAGACACAAAAAAAAATGGAGTCTATCAACAAAAATTCGTCAAGTAAAAAAAAAAAATACAAATGATCGAAAAGTTGATACGAGAGATTTGAACCAGGTTTGTGCAATGGACGATGCAAAACAAGAAATCAAGCAGATTGAACAAATCAAAAATTGAACAATAACCATACTAAATACAATATGGCTATAATAAGTGTTTTTTTCTTTTCTTTCAACTGATATTAAATATGGCTATGATAAAAAAATATATATATATTTCGGATACTCGGATAATTTGATACACAAACAAATAGGGCCCATTTCTAGTCTGGGTACAGGCCCATTTGTAGACACATCTGACCCAAAAACACTGATTAAAGAGGCGGGAGTAAATTTTCCGGTGCGTGACGTTGTTGGAGACATGGACCCGCGCCACGCGTCTCTAGGACGCCGGACTGTAAGGATCTCCGTTGTCGCCGCCTTCAGTTCTTCGTTTGCTTGATGTGATCTCACAGCTGGAGGAGATGTCGTCATGAGAGAGCTTCTCTATGTGGCCGGATCGTAGCGAAATTCCGAATCACGTCGGTAACTCCACCTCTTACATCTGTTATTTGTTTACCCTAGCTTTGCGAATTTTGTTTGGAGATTTTGACATTTCACTGTTTCAATTTTGATTCGTTGCAGATTTTCCAGCGGAAATCGATTTCTCCGAGGTAACATTGTCTCTGCTACATTTCTGATACGGACTCTGCTTATCAATATATAACCCGCAGTTGATGTAATTGGATCCTTAATCCTTTGTAATGAGAAATGCTTGAATTGAATTTTGTGTTGTAGGATATATGGCTGAGTTTAGTTCAAGTAGATGCAAAGCTCTTTTTAAACTATGGATGAAGAAAGTTCAAACAAAAATATTAGAATAAAGAAACACAACAATGGTGAACTGATGATAATGCCTCGTCAGTTATCATAAGTATAGACAACAATGGGGCTTCTGACGTTATGTGTGCCATCTGACCAGATCAGGCTCGCAGACGAAGGCAGATTTAGGTTGAGATCGCTGCCCGAAACAGTGACGGTGAAAGACTGCTTCTCATTCACTGACTTCATAGATAGAACACTAGGGGAGACCTTAACGCTGAGCTTAGATCCTTGGTTTAAAACAATCTTTGATTTGTATGTAGAGTTGGGGGTACCGAGGTTGGTGACGGTTCTGTTGAAACTCACGGCGAAGGAGCTCTTAGATCCCGTAAGCTTAGCCGACATTGAAGGATAGTTGAGGTTTCTTTGTAAGGTCTTTCCAGTGCAAGTGACTGCTTCACCGGAAATGAGTTTAAGAGTTTTCGAAGTGTAGTTCAAGCCGCAGAGAAAAGCTATGTGGTCCGCTTTGTCCAGTTCATAGACAAGTCCAGGATTTAGAGCGGCTATTGGGTCGACATGTCCAGCTCCATAAGAAAACTCGGTTGATGCATAGCCAGTTTCAGAAGCATTCATTGGCCAAGCTGCAAAGATCAGGTAAAAAGACTGTATAAGAACAGAGGTTACTTGAAAGACAAGAAAGTAAAAGCTGGATGTGATTTTTGTTTACCGGTTGTCATGATGGCAGATTGGATCACGGAAGGAGACCAATCAGGATGAAAAGTTTTGACGTACGCAGCCACGCCTGCAACGTGTGGGCAAGCCATTGAAGTTCCGGAGAGAACAGAATAGTTCACATGTCTTGGGTCGCTCTTTGCGGTAGATGGTGAAGCCAAAGGTGAGTAGGCAGCGAGAATCTCCACTCCTGGTGCTGTTACATCCGGCTGCAATCCATCCACCATTTTCTATGAGACCAGAGGGGAAACAAAGAATCAAGAGCTTAAAAATGGTATACCTTTAGAAGATCAACTGCAATGGAGTTTGGACCGCGAGAAGAGAAGAAAGCCACTGTAGGAGGTTTCTGATCAAATAATGTCTCAGTTTCTAGAACAGTGCCTTGCGGGGACCTGAGGAAACAAACACAGAGATATCAGGACAAAGAAGGATAAATCTAGAGCAAATGTAAAATGTGAAAAGTATAAAAAAGAGAGAAGATCGTTTGTTACTTTGTAGAGTTAACGTAAGAGACGAGAGAGTCAAAGTCATCTGGTGATAGAACAGACATGGGCCGAGGGGTAACAACGGATGCATAGACTTAATAGCCTCTAGTTATAGATGCAACAGCTACTTCCGAATATCTGGAAACCAAGATCTTTCCCTTCACCAGAGAATCGTTAAAAGATTCTCCGTACACAAGAGGATACATCTTTCGTTTCAGATCAAAAGCATTTATTGATTTCCCCTGTTAAAGACAAAGACAACAGGTAATTTAGAGGGACACATATACTATGATGATAGATTGAGTTTGTTTCTTGATACTTACAACTAGTGTCTTGCCGTTTCCGAGAACAACTTTGGTGATAAACGCACGGTTCGTGGTGCTGGCTGCAACGGTTAAAACCCATGGTGCTACGCTCAAAACTGTGGCCACAGCCGGACCGCTGTTACCGGCTGATTGCACAGTCAGGATCCCTTTGGCCATAGCGTGAAAAGCCCCGATCGCAATCGTGTCCTCTTCGTATTTGGAGGCCTCGTCTCCCCCGAGGGAGACGCTGATGAGGTCAACACCGTCTGCTATTGCTTCATCGAAAGCAGACAGTACAGCTTCGGAGGTACATCCCTCCTTGGTGCAAACTTTATAAGCAGCGATTCTAGAGGCTGGAACGCCGCCTCTTGCTGTTCCATTGCCGATTCCAAAAAAGCTTGTGTTCGCGACTTCGTTTCCAGCCGCAGTGGAAGCTGTGTGTGTACCGTGGCTTTCGCTGTCCCTAGTGCCTTCCTTTGTGTAGTCTCTTGCACCGATCAACTTGCTGATACATTGTAAAACAAATCATTATCTTCCAAAACAATGCTAATCTTTAAAATGAGAAATTAATCTAAGAGGATTACTTGTTGCATGTGAAGTTTCTGCCACCCGAGCAAACACCTTTCCATTTTTTAGGAGGAAGACCAAAGCCTTTGCCGGAAAAGCTCTCGGATTCCGGCCAAATTCCACTGTCGATGACTCCGATAATGGTATCACTTTCCACGGTCGGGTTCCTCTTCGTCTTCACTCCTTCCTTTAACCCCATGAAGTCCCAAGACGCAGTAGTTTGGAGTTTTAAGTTCTTGTTCGGGAACACAGACACAACTCCCTCCATTTCTGAGCAAAAAATATTTTGGTTTTGATCATAGAACCTTTCTCTAAAATCATTTCAACAAAAAAGTGTCTCGATCGAAGAACACTCACCGGCTAATCGTTCTCTTTCTGACTCAGTGAGTCGGGCCGCAAACCCGTTAAAACTCTTCTTGTAACTTCTCACCAAACGACCTTCAATCGAACTAGAAAAATTTATCACTTGTAATTAGAACTTTCATAACAATATTTAAAATTAATTGTAAATAATCATATGATTTGAGAAATAAAATAATTAAATCGCACCTTTCTCCGGTGACCTCTTGCACAATACTCATGTGATGCGACGTTGGTGTGTATTCCAGTCGAGACGGAAGTGAACCCATGTAGACAATATACACCTTCAAGGATTGTAATAATCGATATCACCATGTACAATGGATTTTAATTTATACCCGGGAGAAACAAAACATATCATAATTATAATAACAAAATACTTGTTTGTCTTGATGATCATCTGTGACTCCTGAGACTGAACTCAAAAACAAGAATACGATAAATGAGAGGAGACAGAATGAAGCTGCTCGTTTCGCCATCTTTTTCTTATAAAATGAATTAAAGGTTTAACTCTATTCTCTGTGGAGACCAGCGTGATAGAATGTATAAATAGTAGAAAAATATTAATCAAATTCTTCTGATTCTGTTTCTTATTATAACAAAAGCTAGTATATAATAACAATAATGATATTGTTACCAAAACTTTTTTCCGTAAACAGTGCATGTACATTTTTAGGAAACATATCTACGGTTTGATTTGTCACATCTATTTTGAACTCAAATTCTTTTTTTTCCAATTTCTTGCTGAAATCCAAAAATTAATATTACAAATGATTTGACTATACATTTTTTTTTTATATATATGGGAAGTTTTATATTAATCAATAAAATTGACCAATGTAATGTTTTTCAAAATTTTCTACTATAGAAATTAGATAGTCGGCGCTTTTAACATCGGCTCTCGAGACGGTCTAGTATTTTTTTTCTTTTTCCATCTGATATTATATTAAAAAAAACAAAGTAAGATACAAGATGAAATACGAGGTGGAATACAGGGTAGAATAAAAAGATGGAAATTAAAAACAAGGGAGACACAATCCACAGCCAAGGAAAAACTAAAAAAAAAAACTGAATGAACAACTAAAGCACTCTGAATGCAAAATCCTTGCAACTGAAATAAAGCACACCGACGGCCCTCCAGCAGAACCAGAAGAAACCAACATTGAGCCAAGAGACATGAACTTCAAACAGAACCTAATACAACAGCACCAACGGCTTGAAGGAAAGGGAAACCCGAGAAAAACAAGCACAACATCAGAAGAAAGAAACGCCGAACCACCACAAAACAGAGCAAGGGATAACACCATCTCCAACCCACCCACAAAACCAAAGCACTCGAGCAGACCTAGGCTCAAAGCAAAGAAGCCTTGATCTCCAAAAGGGAAAACGCCAAAGAAGCTCCACAATTCTTACACGCGGACCCTCACAAACTGGCCTCTACAATCTACAGACAAAAGATGGCCACCTCCTCGCAAGAGAAGAACTGAAGAGCGAACTCACTGATTCGCCTTTTAACCATCCTCTAACCTCGAAAAATTAGAGGAAGCTAGTAGATGTCTCCACAACGAGATACCATCCGAATGACGAGTCCTAAAAAAGACCTAAACCAACTTGAAACACAAAAGCTTTGGAGAGAGAAACAGACGGGAAGCAAAAAAGAGAGCAAAAGCAAATCCACACAGACACACTTCAAAGATGCACGATTCTTACAAACGAAAAAACCTAGACACTTGCCAAATCAACAACACTAACCACCAACACAACAGCCACCATCCAAAACGGCAACCAAAACCCCAAAAAAAACAAATACAAACCCAGCGGCTTAAGATTTATAATGGCAGCAAATCGGAAACGGGAGCACCAACAAAGCAACCAAGAAAAAGAAAATCTCAATGGAAGACATCGATTGGTGAAGTTTTCCATCAGAAATTAACCATCGAGACGAAACAAAGCATGGGGAGTGGTCTTGATCCAGACCAGGTCCACCGTCAGACGATACACCTCCACCATCACCAAACTTGCAACACTACAAGTTGGCTATAGCTTCACTAGATCGGTGCAGATCTGTGAAGATCAGGCGGTCTAGTATATAGTAGGGGAATGTTATTTTTAATATAATATATAAGCTCATAATTTGAAGAGCATTGATATTTGGATTCAATACCAAGATGTGGACCGACCCCATGAATTCTTGTAATTCTGTCACGTCCGGCCAATGATATTGGTATTATCTGGGATCCCTCTCATGTATATGTTAATCATTTTACTAGTTTTGGTATCGAGGTAGTTTTGGTAGCGAGGACGGAAACTAAATCGAAATATAGAAAGGGTTAATTTTTTTGGGATGGAGAAATATTTAAAACCTCTATAAATTAATAACTTTAAGATCATAAAGTTTTATAAAAATTTATTATAATTTATAGTAATTATTAATTTATAGATATATTATTTGGTTGATAAACTAATTTTGGGACTGACAAAAAATATTAATTTAGTTAGGTGTTAATGAATCGAATATTAATTTATAGAGGTTCTACTGTATATTAAAAAAGGAGATTATGGGCCTAAATTTGAAGAATTTCTTTCCAAAAAAAAAAAACCAAAATACAGAAGCTAAATTTAATCCATGATCTGCTTGCACCAGGATATATACCCTGGCCATAAAATAATTTGACTAATGTTATTATGCTCAGTAAAGCTATTATATTTGGGTCACCGTGTGTGCTTCCTTACTGGGCTTTTATTCAAATTAGGCGGGCCAGATGAAATACGGATTTTGTATATTTAATGAAGAAAATGGTAAAGGATATACAACAACAAATTAAACAAAGCCGGGACTTGAATAAGACAAATGAAGAAAGAGTTTAAAGTTGAAACAAAATACCTGCAAAAGCAGAATTGAAGAAGAGAGCAAAAATACTCACACAAAACAGATTTGGTGCTCTCAGATAATAGAAGATGATCTGTCAATTGACAGCTGTCTTGTATATATTAGGATTAAAAACTATTATAGATTGTTCCAATTAGTCTATAATAAAAATATAATAAACCATCGTATCAACCAAATTGTATCAGAAAAACGTAGTGAGAAAATACAAAAAAAATGAATCCTGAATTATCTTTTTTTACTACTCCCTCCGTTACTAAGGAATGATGTTTTAATTTTTTTCTTTATTCTACAAAATTGATGTTTTAAGGTTTTTCTTTGTTCTACAAAAATTGATGTTTTAAATTTTTAAATGTGTTTTTATTAATTTTAACAGAATAAGTATACCGTCTAAGAAAACTGACGGGAATAAGGTTGAAACGTTCAAAAACAGACATTTTTTTATAAAAGATGGATATTTAGTTGAGAATATTACATAGAAATACACTTTCTCTAAAATATCAAAATAAGGCACATTCAAAAAGTGAGGCACTTTGATGATGTGTTTTGACAAAAAAACCCTTTTTCTTAATTATAAAGGATGTGAAAAGAAAATGATAATTAACGAAAGTAAAAAAGAAAAATAATAAAGAAGACAATTCTCTTCTCTCTCTCTGCTCGTACGTTCTTCTTCCTCATTCGAGGTAATTCGGCATTTTAATTTCAGCAACGACAAAGAGGAAAAGTGATTTTTTTCTGGGAGCTTCCTCGTCTTTTAAAATCATAATGCTCGTTCCATTTCCATTTGTTAATATAACTGTTATTCGCCAATTGATCCAAGTAACGAAACTAAGAATCCATTCTTTGTTTTTGATTTTGGTTTTGCCCTAAGATTATGTGATCCAATCTATTCTAGTTTCTTCTTTCTCCATGTTGCTGATTCAGGAAGTTTCTTCTTTCCCTCTGTCAATAAAAACCTTGATTCCAGATCTGCAATAGCAGCGGCAACCAAAAGCTACGAAGCCGCAAACACAACATGCCTTATAGTCTGCAAGAGATGGTGAACAAGAGCTAGTGGACAAGAGCTCGTGGACAAGAGCTCGTGGACAAGAACTCGTGGACAATATTGCATTTACATGATCCATTGGACAAGATAGCACGTACATAGTTAGCACTCTTAGTGATCTTTGTCATTCTAACAGATCTCATAACTCTCTCCGTGTTGTCATTCTAACGGATCTCATGAGTTATCATGTACGATTATTTTAATGTGTTTTCACTGTTACGAGAATTGAGACGACATTCACTCAACCATGCTTTGATTTGATAACTCATCCATGTCTCCACATCCATATGTTCATTCGATTCTCATATATTTTATCACTGTGTAACCATTTAGTCAATGAATATTCAGTAAATGTGGTAATCGTACACGATAACTCATCCATATGTACCATCCATTTGTGCAACCGTTTAGTCAATGGATGGGAGTGGTGCTGACACAACCTAAAAGTATGTTGCGTATCTAAGGTGGATGATTATGATAGTTGAGAAGTGTGGATGAATATGATGAATGAGGAAAATGGATTAATGTGATGGATGTGAGTTGTATTGGGTCAAGCTTAATTCTTTGGACATCAATGGGTAGGGATGTGTCATCTATTATAAATGGACAGCAAGAATGGACAACATAAAAGGATACTAGACTAATGAAGGGATGTCGCGGGTGTATGACGCGGGCGGATGACAATGGTGGATGACAATGGATGGATGCCAGTAGGTGGATGAAAATGAGGTGGATGACAATGGATGGATGACAATGGGACAATATCCGTCGTCCACGGTACCAATACCAGACTTACCTCCAAAAAAATCATCGTGAATACCATATCAACGCTAACTATCCACGTGACTTTGTCCACATTTTATATTTCCACAAAACCATAAACTTGTTCATAGTGGTTTGTAATCGTACACACAAATACTTTTATCTCATCCACTTTTACTTCATCCACAACGAGTTCTTTATCCACAAATACTTCATCCATGAATACTTCATCCAGATTTTGCATTGAACATTGACGTACCAACCCAGACTTCGTTTCTCAATCCTCCATCGAACATTACCTACTTTTGAATACACATCCACGATATGATGTCCACGTTGTCGTATCCATAACACCATAAATCTTAAGAACGAATCCCAATGACCTCTCTAGAACAATGGCTTCTCATCTTCTTCTTCATATCGAATTCATCACCATAACAATACTCAGCATCTACTCTTTACCCACGCTTACTACCATATCTAATTTCTAATCCAACGGTAAATCCAAATCTGGGTAATTCCGTTCCTGGAATGCGGCAAGATGACGGAGAAAGTTGAAATGTTGACTGCATCATGAGAAAGGAAAGAAATTCAGAGAGGGTGAAGATAAGTATATAAGTGTAAGTAATAAATTCATGAGAGATTTTAGATCTAAGAAGAATAAGAAAATAAATGTTAAGAAGAAGAGAAATAAACGTGAAAACATTAGATGGTTAATGGCAAAAAAAAAGAGAAAGGGTAGAATAGGATTAATAGCTTTTGAACAGTGCTTAAAGTGTCTCTTTCCTTCGAAGTGTGTTTTTGTGTAAGCAAAATTGAGAAAGTGCCCTTTTGTGTAACTCTCTCTATTTAGTTTGCATGACGGGAATAAGGTATTTGTACAATGTAATTTATTTTAACAGAGTCAAATATTTTTTTTAGAAGTTATTAATTATAATACATTTGTTTATACTAAAAAACAAATTTCTATTATAAAATTATAAAATTTTATTTACTATATTTACTATAGAATATAGCGACTATTCATTTTTAATCTTTCATATTAAAATATGTATAATTTTTCATAGTTTTACTATTTACGGGTATATATGAAGGTATTAATTATTAAATTTATAAAGTATTATTAAGTATCTCTCTAAAATAGAAAATAATTTAAATCATGTATAATTTAATCATAGTTTTTTGTCAACTAATTTTATTATAGTTTTTTTTAAGAAAAAAAGAAAAAAATAAAATAATTGAATTGTTCGTATGTTTTGAAAAGGAAAATCTATAAACTATTTCTTAAAAGAGAAATTTAGATGAAAAAAAACATAATGGTATGTTTGAATCCAAGACCTTTTAAACTAACGGGTGCAACACTAACCATTTGAACCTGAGACCAATTTTTCCAACTAACTAATACAAAATTGTAAATATTTTACCTGGGTCAGCTGACCCACTCAACTACAACGTAGGTCCATCTCTGCGGAAGAAGATATGATTCACGTGATGAGATGTTACACATCCCAACATCGGGTTCGTTGCAGATATGTCTTGTAAAGACCGGGAAAACTACACCGTTAATATCCTTTTTGGAATTACGTCTGATGGGATATGGGTCCTTCGACGCCTGTGGAGGGCAAACGTCCGTCAAAGTCTACATACACCGGCCCAACCCCGTGTACTGGAGATGACTGTCCCTTCGTCTGCCGTCACCCCGACCTCCTTCCACGAGGATGCCCCTGTGTTCATTGCTATTGTCTCCAACCCTGATATTGATCGAAGATATTTAAAAAAACAATATAACAATTGAATAATACTGACAGTCCTGTGCGAAGACTTTTAAGGGGTCGAGGCAAGTTTAAAAACTTTTTACGTAAATTTATATCTAAATTTAAATAATAAAAATATATTTTTAAATAATGATAAGATGAAATCTAAAATAATTTGAAAAAATCAATTATATAATTTTTTCTCTATAAAGTTTTTCATCAAAATTTCATAATAAAAACAACATTGGACTATTGCTGAACATAACTAAAAATTGTTGTATATGAAAAATGAATGTTAAAATCATGAATCAAAAGGTTAGTGGCTCTAGAAAAAATAATTAGATCGCTTAAAATTTTAGTAACTAATAAAACTAATTAAAAATAACTTCTTTACGTAGAAAAAAAAAACACTATACTTTAATAAGATATTTGAATTGAGAGAAGGACTTGACAAAAAGTATAAATTAATCACTACACTAAAACTATTTTTGGGATTTGGAGGCACTAAATTTTTTAATCTTATTTGAACAACATGAGGCAAATACTTTTTTAGTAAGACTTGGCTATAAAGGGATCACTTTTTCATGGGGATAAGCCAAATGAAGCACCACCACCATCTCAATGGTATATAACAGCTCATCATCCCCTTTCAATTTACATTATTCAGCTAGCCAAGCCCGAGGGAAGACAACAAAGAGGCAGTCAAACTTGCCCGCACAAGTTTATAAAGATATAGGTTTTGGTGGGAAAACACAATTTTACGAATTTGGCGGAAAACGTGATTTTGCGGTTTTGTCGGGAAAACGCGATTTTACGGTTTTGTCAAGAAAACACGATTTGGCGGTTTTGTCGAGAAAACACAATTTTACGGATTTGGCAGAAAAACGTGATTTTGCGGTTTTGTCGGGAAAACGCGATTTTACGGTTTTGGCGAAAAAACACGATTTGGCGGTTTTGTCGGAAAAATAAAATTTTATGGATTTGGCGGAAAACGCGATTTTGCGGTTTGTAGAGAAAACGCGATTTTACGGTTTTGACGGAAAAACGCGATTTGGCAGTATTGGCGGGAAAATATAATTTTACGGATTTGGCGGAAAAACGTGATTTTGCGGTTTTTGAGGGAAAATGTGATTTTGCGGTTTTGTTGGGAAAATGTGATTTTATGGTTTTGGCGGGAAAACGTGATTTTGCGGCTGGCGGAAAAACACAATTTTGCTGTTTTGGCGGGAAACACGATTTTACGGGAAAACACAATTTTACGGTTTCGGCGGGAAACGCGATTTTACGAATTTGGCGGGAAAACACAAATTTACGGGAAAACACAATTTTACGGTTTTGGTGGGAAACGCGATTTTGCGGTTTTGGCGAGAAAACGTAATTTTACGGTTTTGTGGGGCAAACATGATTTTACGGTTTTGGTGGGAAAACGTGATTTTACGGTTTTGGTGGGAAAACGTGATTTTACGGTTTTGGTGGGAAAACGTAATTTTGTGGGAAAACGGGATTTTACGGTTTAGTCTTTTGATTTTTGAGATGCTAAATTTGCATCCAAACTCTACTTTTTCTACCATCTCAAATATCCAGAATTTTTTGATTTTTTTGATTTTTTGGATTTTGCATCGAGATGCAGCATCCGGATACTAGTTCTAAAGTGTGCGAACGAACAACATTTGAGCATCTGGATGCAAAAACGAACAGGCCCATACTATTTCGTGGATGTTAAGTTTCAGTTTAATAAATGGCCGAAAAAAAGAAAACCGTTTATTTTGGGGAAAAATTATTCAATAACCCCAAAATAAATCAAAATCTACAAACTAACCAATTTATCTCTCTATAAATTTTTTGGTTATTTTGTTAATTTTTTTTCTACTTTGGTTATTAACCAAATTGACACTTTATTTTGTTACGGTTTGTGGTTTGATGTTGTATGGACGGACCTATTAGAGCAACCTCAATGCAGACACCATTGGTGAGGGTCTTATTGATTAAATATTAATATTTTGGGTACTTTATGAATATAAAACACTCTGTAATATTTTGTTATTTTTGAGCATATAATGGAGACACTTTTGATGGATGTCTTAAAAACCAAAAAAAAAATTAAAAAAATTAAAGTAAACATAATACATTTTCAAAAATATAATACATGGAAATATATAACTTGGGCTGAAATATCTGTTATATTCGATTCGATGCGTTATTTAGTTTGATTCGATTCGAAAAAATCAGAATACCCGTAATAGTATAGAGCAAAACAAATACTAAAAATCAATATCCGTTGAAAACGGAGCAAATCACAAATACTAAAATTTTAGAAGACGGATATCTGATCCGCTCCGATATATGTATATATACACAAGTATATAAACAATTACATATATATTATATAATTATTATATGTATATACAAGTTTTTGTGAATGTTTATTTATTACATTAGTTATTTTAATACTGAATTTTAACAAATTAAAAAGAAACTTATTTTTTCTATGAATATTTCTCATTTATAAGTTAAATTTTTAAATTTTTAAATTTTTTTTAAACAAATTAAACAATTAATTTTTTTTAAACAATTTTTAAGTTATAAGTTAAATTTGTTTTTAAACAATTTATTTTTTTTAAACCTTTTTTTAAGTTATAAGAAACCTTTTTAAAACAATTAACAATTTTTAAGTTATAAGAAACCCTTTTTAAACAATTAATTTTTTTTTTCATTTATAAGTTAAATTTTTAAAAAATTTAAATTTATAAATTTTTTACATTTTATAATTATTTTAATTCTTTTCTTGATAGATTAGATAAAAAAATATATTTCTCATATAAATGTAAGCATTGTTAGTATTTTTGTACTAAAAAAATCAAACTAAATTTAGAACCAATCAAAGCGTGCCACGTAAAGGTTCTTAACTCAGAAAAAAGATCATAATTTAGATCCGGGTCTAAATTTTAAGATACCAACAAATATTTATTTAATCTGTTTTATTGTTAAGACCCCAAGTTTAGACCTTTGGCTGTTACCATTGGGGTTGGTCTTAGGCCCAAGTTACATATATTCCAGTTTGTCGCCGGCTGTCATCCTCACCGTTAGATTTACGATCGGATTTCCGAGGAGGGGGCATTAGGTTCACGTCGGTGTTTGCTCGATAGGGACTTACGATCTTTACGAAATTTCGAAAATTCATCTTTTATTTCTTTTTTCGAACAACTATGGTAAACTGATGATAATGCCTCATCAGTTATCATAAGTATAGACAACAATGGGGCTTCTGACGTTATGTGTGCCATCTGACCAGATCAGGCTCGCGGACAAAGACAGCTTTGGGCCGAAATCGCTGCCCGAAACAGTCACAGTGAAAGACTGCTTCTCGTTCAAAGACTTCATAGATAGGACACTAGGGGAGACCTTAACGCTGAGCTTAGATCCTTGGTTTAAAACAATCTTTGATTTGTATGTAGAGTTGGGGGTACCGAAGTTGGTGACGGTTCTGTTGAAACTCACGGCGAAGGAGCTATTAGACTCCGGGATTTTAGCCGACATTGAAGGATAGTTGAGGTTTCTTGGTAAAGTTGTTCCACTGCAAGTGACTGCTTCACCAGAAATGAATTTAAGGGCTTTCGAAGTGTAGTTCAAGCCACAGAGAAAGGCGATGTGGTCTGCCTTGTCCAGGTCATAGATAAGTCCAGGATTTAGAGCAGCTATTGGGTCGACATGTCCAGCTCCATAAGCAAACGCGGATGATGCAAAGTCAGTGTCAGAAGCATTCATTGGCCAAGCTGCAAAGATCAGGTAAAAAGACTGTATAAGAACAGAGGTTACTAGAAAGGCAAGAAAGTAAAAGCTGGATATGGTTTTTGTTTACCGGTTGTCATGATGGCAGATTGGATCATGGAAGGAGACCAATCAGGATGAAAAGTCTTGACGTACGCAGCCACGCCTGCAACGTGTGGACAAGCCATTGAAGTTCCTGAGAGAACAAAATAGTTCACACGTCTTTGGTCGCGGGGAGATGGTGAAGCCAGAGGTGAATAGGCAGCGAGGATCGCCACTCCTGGTGCTGTTACATCCGGCTGCAATCCATCCACCATTTTCTATGAGACCAGAGGGGAGAAAAAAGATCAACTGCAATGGAGTTTGGACCGCGAGAAGAGAAGAAAGCCACTGTAGGAGCTTTCTGATCAAATAATGTCTCAGTTTTTAGAACAGTGCCTTGCGGGGACCTGCAGAGGAAACAAACACAGAGGATATCAGGACAAAGAAGGATAAATCTAGAGCAAATGTCAAATGTGAAAGAGTACAAAAAAGAGAGAAGATCGTTTGTTACTTTGTGGAGTTAACGTAAGAGATGATAGAGTCTAAGTCATCTCGTGATAGAGCAGACAGGGGCCGAGGGGTAATAACAATATCATATGTACTGCCTTTATTTAAGTCAACCATGGATGCAACAGCTACTTCTGAATATCTGAAAACCGAGATCTTTCCCTTCACCAGAGATTCGTTAAAAGAATCGCTAGAAGGGTTTCTGTACACAAGAGGATACATCTTTCCTTCCAGATCAAAAGCATTTATTGATTTCCCCTGTTAAAGACAAAGACGACACATAATTTAGAGAGACACAGATACTATGATGATAGAAATGAGATTGTTACTTAATACTTACGACTAGTGTTTTGCCGTTTCCGAGAACAACTTTGGTGGTAAACACACGGTTTGTGGTGCTGGCTGCAACGGTTAAGACCCATGGTGCTACGCTCGCGACTGTGGCCGTCATCGGACCTTTGTTACTGGCTGATTGCACAGTGAGGATCCCTTTGGCCATTGCGTGAAAAGCTCCGATCGCAATAGGGTCCTCTACGTATTTGGAGGGCCTTCCCGCGAGGGAGATGCTGATGAGGTCAACACCGTCTGCTATCGCGTCATCGAAAGCAGACAGTACAGCTTCCGAGGTACACCCTGTGTCGGGGCAGGCTTTGTAAGCAGCGATTCTAGAGCCTGGAACGCCGCCTCTCACCGTTCCATTGCCGATTCCAAAGAAGCTTGTGTTCGCGACTGCGTTTCCAGCCGCAGTGGACGCTGTGTGTGTACCGTGGCCAATTCTGTCCCTAGTGCCTTGGTTCGTGTAGTCTCTTGCTCCGATCAACTTGCTGATACATTGTAAACACACATCAATCTCTTCCTGAAACGATATACTAATCTTTTTATGAGAGAAGTGAAGAAGAATGTTACTTGTTGCATGTGAAATTTGCGCCGCCGGAACAAACACCTTTCCATTTCTTAGGAGGAGGACCAAAGCCTTTGTCGGAGAAGCTCTGAGATTCCGGCGTGATCCCAGTGTCGATGACTCCGATGATGGTATCACTTTCCACGGTCGGGTTCCTCTTCGTCTTCACTCCTTCCTTTAACCCCATGAAGTCCCAAGACGCAGTCGTTTGGAGTTGTAACTTCTTGTTCGGGAACACAGACACAACTCCCTCCATTTCTGAGCAAAACATATTTTGGTTTTGATCATGGAACCTTTCTCTAAAATTATTTCAACATAAAAGTAACTCGATCAAAGAACACTCACCAGCTACTCGTTCTCGTTCTGACTCAGTGAGTCGGGCCGCGAACCCGTTGAAACTCCTCTTGTAACTTCTCACCAAACGACCTTCGACCGAACTATACATATCAGTTGTTAGAATCCTCATAATGTAAACTAATTATAACTAATCAGTGACTAGAGAATGGATTAATTAAACCATACCTTTCTCGGGTGACTTCTTGAAGAATACTCATGTGATGCGACATTGGTGTGTAGCCCGGTCGAGACGGAAGTGAGCCCATGTAAACAACATACACCTTCATGGATTATCATCATCATCATCATGTATGATAAAACGTAACGGGGAAAAACAAAATATCTTGTTAATTATTATATATAGATTAATATACTTGTTTATCTCGAGGATCATCTGTGACTGCTGAGACTGGACTCAATAGCAAGATAAGGACGCATGAGAGGAGACAAAAGTAAGCCATCTTTTTCTGATATAATTAATTCAAGTTTACTGTAATTTTACAATTTCTGTGGAGATCAAATTGGTAGGATGTATATAAAATAGAATCCATGCCTAAACCGTGTCAAGAAACATGTCCTAATAAAATCCCTTTGATTCTGTTTCTTATTATAAAAGGGTATTACTATCTCTATATTTTAATGAAATTTGTATCAAGTGGTTCTTGTTCATTACAATAAAAACTAGTATTGCTGTTTTAGTTATATTTGGATGAAATTGTATCATAGTGTTTACATTTTAAGGAAACATATCTGTAGTTTTCTTTTTTTTTGTTACATAGAAATGTAGTTTTCTTTTTTTTGGTTACATAGAAATGTAGTTTTCTTTTTTTTTTTACATAGAAAGAGTATCAATTAAACTTATCACTTTATCCCTCAATTTATATGATTCATTCCTCTTATTTCTCATATTGTAATATTCTCTTGTAATTAACTAGAATTTTGTCTAGAACTTTTATATATGTATTTTGTACATTGAAGAAAATGTAATCTATGTAGCAAAGAAGCTTCTCTATGTTTCCCACTTTGGAATCAAAAATTGAATTGGAAGTTCTGGGAATCTCGCTTCTATGATGTTTAAAAAAAAAAAAAAAAATTCAAAATAATGTTAGAAACTTGCATTTTTGTTTTAGAAGTTTACACTTCGGTATTAAAAGCATGACCTTGTAAATAAACAAAACAGAAGAGTTATTTTTTATTTCATAAAATAAAATCGAAACTTAATATAACATTTTGATATTTGTACACACTAATTTACTATTTTATCTATAAAAAATTGTTTTAGTTATATGTGAAATATGAGAAGTGATTAAATTGATTAAAGTAATGAGATTATCTTAGAAAAAAATTGTGATGATCTTTCTTTGGACAACAAAATTTTTTAGCTGATTTTATTTGATGAGGTTAAGAAAATTGAGAATGAAGATGGGATTTTGAATGTTAAAAAAAGTCATTTATATGCTTTTATACAATTTTTCTTCCGTTTACCTGGTTCCATGCATGCAGCTTATGACGTAATATAGTTTGAAGCTATTTTATTTTTATTTTTTACACTCTTACTGAAAAGTGAAAACAAAAAACTATACAATTGCTTTGTTTTTGTCTTTCGTTTTAAATACTACGAAAATATGAGGATCAAAATTATATTTACAATAACACCAAACAAATGCGGATTACTAGTGGATCATGGTTGCGACTATAAGCACCTAATAAATTGTGGCTATTCGTACGAGACACTCTGCTTTTTCGTAGGAAATTGTTGTAAATTGGTTTCCATCTAGTTTACCAGTTATAGGTTTTTTCTCGAAAGTCTTATAAACTCTCTACATGCTACATTACTACTTTACACTTCGAAGGATATAGCACAATTTTGGAATATTACCACTTGAGTCTAAGTGGGTTCGAATCAGTGATCATGTTAACAAAGCGAAGAACATATTATCTCATTTAGATATTCGAAGACATTATCACACATAGGATCCCCAAACATCGAACATAGTTAAACAAAAACACACATATCAACATAGCAACAACAATGATGGTTTATTGTGACGACATTGATGATAATGATAGAAAGATGTGAATGGATGTGGCATCATCAGTTATCATAAGTATAGACAACAATGGGGCTTCTGACGTTATGTGTGCCATCTGACCAAATCAGATTCGCAGACGAAGGCAGTTTTGGGTCGAGATCGTTGCCTGAAACAGTCACCGCGAAAGACTGCTTCTCATTCACTGACTTCATAGATAGAACACTAGGCGTGACCTTGACGCTGAGCTTAGATCCGTGGTTTAAGACAATCTTTGATTTGTATGTAGAGTTGAGGGTACCGAGGTTGGTGACGGTTCTTTTGAAAGTCACGGAAAAGGAGCTATTAGATCCTGAAAGTTTAGCCGACATTGAAGGATAGTTGAGGTTTCTTGGTAAGGTCTTTCCAGTGCAAGTGACAGCTTCACCGGAAATGAGTTTTAAGGGTTTTCGAACTGTAGTTCAAGCCGCAGAGAAAGGCGATGTGGTCTGCTTTGTCCAGTTCATAGACAAGTCCAGGATTTAGAGCAGCTATTGGGTCCACATGTCCAGATCCATAAGCAAACTCGGTCGATGCAATTCCAGTACCAGTAGCATTCATTGGCCAAGCTGCGAAGATTAGGTAAAAGACTGTATAAGAACAGAGTTTTGACAGAGGTTACTTGAAAGACAAGAAAGTAAAAGTTGGATATGATTTTTGTTTACCGGTTGTCATGATGGCAGATTGGATCACGGAAGGAGACCAATCAGGATGAAAAGTCTTGACGTACGCAGCCACGCCTGCAACGTGTGGACAAGCCATTGAAGTTCCGGAGAGAACAGAATAGTTCACACGCCTTGGGTCGCTCTTTTCGGTAGATGGTGAAGCCAGAGGTGAATAGGCAGCGAGGATCTCTACTCCTGGTGCTGTAATATCGGGCTGCAGTTCATTTAACCATTATCTGTCAGACCAGAAAACAACAGTGAAAACCATGCAAGATCATAAAAATGTGAGTACCTTTAGAAGATCAGATGTGACAGTGTTTGGACCGCGAGAAGAGAAGGAAGCAAGTTTGGGAGCTTTCTGATTTAAGATTGCTTCACTTTTTAGAATAGCCGCTTTCGGGGACCTGAGAAAACAAACATGGATGATATCATTAAGGATCACAAAGAAGGAGAATCCAGAGCAAACATAAAGAGTGTGAAACAGATAGAAGATCGTTACTTTGTGGAGTTAACGTAAGTGACCAGAGAGTCAAAGTCTTCTAGTGAAAGATAAGAGAGGGGCCAAGGGCTAATGGAGGCATACTCCTTTTCGTCTGTAGATACGAATCCTACAGCTAAATCTGAACCAATCTCTACATCGCACACCGCGATTTTTCCCTTCACCAGAGATTTATTATTACTACACGTAAATGCAGATTCTCCGTACACAAGATGATACATTTTTCCTTTCAGATCGAAAGCATTCACTGATTTCCCCTGTTAAATGAACAAAAAGAGTCACTGGTAAAGAAAGGGGAGAAAGATTACTATGATCACAACGAAATGAGAACGTTTCTTGATACTCACGACAAGCGTCTTGCCGTTTCCGAGAAGGACTTTAGAGATAAACCAGCGGTTCGTGGTGCTGGCTGCAACGGTTAAGATCCACGGCGCTACACTCGAGACCGTGCTTGGTTTCGGACCTGAATTACCGGCTGATTGCACAGTCAGAATCCCCTTCACCATAGCGTGAAAAGCACCGATCGCGATGGAGTCTTCCTCGTACACTAAGGCCCCGTCTCCCCCGAGAGAGATGCTGATGAGGTCAACACCATCCGCGATCGCGTCATCGAACGCAGACATTATAGATTCCGCAGTACATCCTGTATCGGTGCAGACTTTGTAAGCGGCGATTCTAGATGCCGGAACGCCGCCTCTCGCCGTTCCATTGCCGATTCCAAAGAAACTTGTGTTGGCGACTGCGTTTCCAGCCGCAGTGGATGCTGTGTGTGTACCGTGACCAATTGTGTCCCTAGCGCCTTCGCTTGTGTAGTCTCTTGCTCCGATCAATTTGCTGATACATTGTAAAACACATCAATCTCTTCCTGAAACGATATACTAATCTTTTTATAAGAGAAGTGAAGAAGAATGTTACTTGTTGCATGTGAAATTTGCGCCGCCGGAACAAACACCTTTCCATTTCTTAGGAGGAGGACCAAAGCCTTTGTCGGAGAAGCTTTCGGATTCCGNGTGAAATTTGCGCCGCCGGAACAAACACCTTTCCATTTCTTAGGAGGAGGACCAAAGCCTTTGTCGGAGAAGCTTTCGGATTCCGGCGAGATCCCAGTGTCGAAGACTCCGACAATGGTATCACTCTCTACCGCCAAATTTCGATTTGTATTATTTCCTTCCTTTAGCCCCATGAAGTTCCAAGACGACGTCGTTTGGAGTTTGTAGTTTTTGTTCGGGAACCAGAAACAACTCCCTCCATTTCTAACAAACAGTACAAGTATTAATTATTGAAGAAGATATCATTACAGAGTATTGTTAAAGATTTGTTTGGTTTCGAAACACTCACTGGCTACTCGTTCTCGTTCTGACGTAGTGAGTTGAGCCGCGAACCCGTTGAAACTGCTCTTGTAACTTCTCACCATACGACCTTCGACCGAACTAGAATACACATATGGATATATATATATAACTTGTTACGATCTCCACTGTAATAAGTAATATATAACTAATCATAATTAGAGAAGGGAATTAATTAAATCATATATACCTTTCTCCGGTGACTTCTTGAAGAATACTTATGTGATTCGACATTGGTGTGTAGTCCGGTCGAGACGGAAGTGAGCCCATGTAGACAACATACACCTTGATTATATATATCATGCATCGTTATCATGTATTATGGATCATCATATAGAGAAACAAACAAAAAAAGTTGATAATTTTTAGTTATAATAACATACTTGTTTATCTTGACGATCATATGTGACTGCTGAGACTGAACTCAAGAACAAGATAAGTACACATGAGAGGAAACAAAATGAAGTTGCTCCTGATTTCGCCATTTTCTTAAGAAATCTTATAAAAGGTTACAACAAGTTTTACAAAATTTTGTGAAGATCAACATGAAATGGGAGGATTTCTGTAATTTATACCGAACATTTAAATCTTACTTTTTAGATTTTAATTTATTACAATAGTTTTAGAGTATTTTGTAGAGACATACTTTTTCATTATTTATTATATGTGTATCTCATTTAATTTTTTTTTGACATGTATCTCATTTAATTTTCTTATTAAATATGTATAATTTTAGTAAATGTAATTTTTTATATAAAAGCTATCAAATTGTTGTCCTATAAATCTTAAGTTCTTTGATTAGTTGACATTAAAATTTATAACATCATTTATAATTTTGCTTAAATTTAGTACTATATATAAATATAATAAATATGACCCTGTTCTAAAGCGCGACCGCCGCAGCCGCAAACACGGTGGAAACGTTCGGCGGCAAAATACCGCCGCGATTTGGTTATAATCGCTTAACAACTCGGAGATTTTGATAAAATTTGATTTTTTTGTTAATTTTAAGTTATATGATCTATAAGTTTTGAGTGAAAAATACATAGAAAAACTAAAAGAGATGATGTAAATGATGAGAAATGCGGTGGTAGCTGCGTTTAAGGGTTGCAAAACCCTTGTGAAGAAGATAAATAGGCAATTACGACTATGCCTTTCATTAATGAAAACGAAAAATAAAGCAAAACTTTCAATAGAGGAGATTCGAACTCAAAATAACACAAGAACTGGTGCACCAGACCATATTTTTAGTATTGTTGTTCACATAAATGTATATAAACCTAATTTTCAATAAATATCTTAAAATAAATCCCTGATTAATTCCGACTAATCACCGTTTAACTGATTAGGCGCTAGGCACACCTCGAATTCCAACTAACGCCTAAGGGCATGTGCATTGGTAACTTTAAAAGTGGGTGTCTAAAAATTATTTTTTTGCTTAAATTTAAATAAGTTTAATATTTTAAAACACTTTAGTTATGGAGACATGTCTAAAGCCCAAAAATAAATCCTATATTAGACACTTTTTATCAATTTTGGATCTTTAGTCTTAAAATTTATTATTTTAATAATGTTATTAGATCTCTTAAAGTTAGCAATGCACATGCCCTAACGATTTTTTGAATAAGGAATATGACTAATTTTTTGTCATGAGATTTATCATTTTCTGGCTATCTATCGAAAGAGGACTTTTTTGTTTTGTTTTATCATCATCCAAAAGAGGACTTACTCTTCTCATTATTGGGCTTGAAGATGAGCCCGAGTAAAAATGATCGGCCTAACTCTTGCCAGGTCATCTACAGTTTCTTGAAAGATCATCATCTTCACCAAACCTGAAGACGTATGTGTTCCCTGAGCATTCCCGAAGCTAACTCCGAACCTCAAACTGTTTCCTCTTCTCTCCACCTTGGCTCTTTCGCAGACCGAGGTTAGTTATTTTCTTCGAACTCGTTGTATTGGAGCCGATTCTAATTTGGATATCGAATAATGTCACTTTTTTTATGAAATCCCCTTTTCCACAAATCTTGATAAAAGTCTGTGACCAATTATTGAAGGGGGATATATAAACGTCTTCTCATCGATATCTAGATTATGATTCTGAATAATAAAAGAACCACATCGTCGAGGTTTTAACAGTGAGGTGTTCTTAGTCTCAGGGACAGGAATCCTAGTTTTGTCCGAAGAAGCTTCAAGCTCTAAGCTATGGCTGTCACCAAGATTTATATAGTGTGAGTCTAAAATCGACCAGTGCGATGTTACTAATCAACCGGCGCTCAATTTTTCCGGTCAAGAGCAATCTGCGATTTTATATTACTGGCTCAGAGCCACAGAAGGAGATAGATTATGTGCCGGTTGTCATACCGGTTTGGTTTTTGACGAAAAATCCGGTTTTTTTCGTTTTCCTGGTTGGTAGGTACTATTCGTTGCACGGCCACGTCGAGACAATGGCACGAGAGGTTCTCCGAGGAGCAAACGCCGTTCCAGGCGTGGAAGCAACACTCTGGCAGATACCGGAGACATTACATGAGAAGATACTGGAGAAAGTGAAGGCCGCTCCGAGACCGGACGATGTGCCGGAGATTCGAGGGGAGCAACTGGCGGAAGCCGACGGGTTCATGTTCGGCTTTCCTTCGAGGTTCGGAGTGATGGCATCACAGTTCATGACCTTCTTTGACAACACAAATGATCTCTGGACCTCACAGGCTCTTGCCGGGAAACCCGCCGGGATCTTCTGGAGCACGGGTTTTCACGGCGGAGGCCAAGAACTCACTGCGTAAGAACATAGTCCTAAGTAACACATAGCAAAACGTCACAAGGTTATAGTCAAAGTGAATCGGATTTTTTTTTTTTTAACTGCGCAGATTGACGGCAGTGACAAAACTGGCTCATCACGGGATGATATTTGTACCTGTGGGGTACACATTTGGTAAAGGCATGTATGAGATGGGAGAGGTGAAAGGTGGTTCCCCGTATGGCTCAGGGACTTATGCAGCGGATGGGTCACGCGAGCCGACGGAGCTGGAGATCCAGCAAGCAAATTACCATGGCAAGTACTTCGCAGGAATAGCCAAGAAACTCAAGAAGCGGCCTCCTGCCTAGCACCGAATCGGCTCTGTGTTTCATGGCAAGTACGACCATTTTAAACACCATAGTTGTATTTGGCAAGTACTATAGTCTACGCATTCTCTTAATACATGAATAGACAATAACAACCGTAGATTAAAATCGGTGAGTAAACCCCTCTTCCTGAAAAGAAGATGGTTTATGTTGGTAAACAGTAATTGAGAACCACAGCCACATGCACAAAAAGCACGTAGCAAGTGGAACTTTCCCAAGAAAAGAGTTTACAAAGACGGACTACAACTTCTGCTAACTCTAATAGATATACAAAGGAGTCCCCATTTAAAAGACTGCGATATACAGATAAATATTTACCAGACCCGGTTGTCTTCTTTCACCTCACGTGGCAATCATCGTATGGAGAAGACGCAAACGCTTGATCTGGAACCACCAGTGGTAACTTCTCAATGTACACAAACACCCGTTTCTGGTTCTCTCTCACGATCGCAGACAGATTCATTGTATCGGTTTTGTCCAAGAACATCCATAGTTCACCCGAGTCTACTCTTTTAAGACTGTCTCTGCAGAAAGGGCATGATTGTGACCTCCCTCGCCTAAGAGAAACATTGACCCTTTTTTCTTTCAGCAAACCGGTTTTACAATCATAGCTTAAAAGAAGCTTTTTTCAGTGGCTTACCAATCGCGATAACACTTGATGCACAAAGAATGAGTACAGTTTGGAAGCACGACCATGCTGTTCATCTCCATACAGATCCCGCATTCTTCTTCCCTTTCGATCTCAATCTCTGAGAGCTCACNAGTGACTTACCAATCGCGATAACACTTGATGCACAAAGAATGAGTACAGTTTGGAAGCACGACCATGCTGTTCATCTCCATACAGATCCCGCATTCTTCTTCCCTTTCGATCTCAATCTCTGAGAACTCACACTTTTCGGTTTCGTCCTTCTTCCTGTAACGCGTACTGCAGGCCTCTTTCTGTTTGCGGTCTTCCAAGTCTGTAATACCCTTTTGTAGTTGTAACAACGATGGGAATATAACAGCTAATACCAAAACAGCACAAAAAAAAAAATGGCATAAGCATAAACAGTATCAACCTCGTTTTATCAGAAATTATATCGCTGCCAAATAAACATACCGTAGAACTCTCTAATACTGGCTTTTCTCTCGTAAACCGACATTGTGGTTTTTCCATCCGCATAAGTCTGAATCAAATGTAGCTAAACGAGTTAGTCAAGCAGACACAACGAACAGTATGGTGAATGTAGTAAAACAAAAGGGGAAAGCTACCATATAGATAAGAACTCTGAGTAAACCGAGGGCACCAGCGAGGTGACAATCAGTCCATTGTACAAGAAAAAGAAAAAACTGAGCAGCCGGGCTATACGATAGTCTCATCTGAACACGCGCTCCATCCTTCTCGCGGGGATAATCCAAAGCTCTGTTATTCATTTTGAGAGAGAAAGTAAAAAAAAAAACGCAAGAAAGATCATAAGCACCTCTAGCAATAAACAGATTCTTGGTCCGAGGCAACAAAAGGTTCAAACATAAAGATGTAGTTTGAGCATCATTGATCGGTTCAAGTATGCATGTAGAGCTTTAACATTGATATAAGACCCATGACGCAATCACAGAAACATTAGTCTAGTCAAAGACTGGTTCAGCCCTCTAGAATTTCAAAGAAAAAAAAAAAAAAAAAGAAGCCGCTGCAGCTCAGACATTACTCATTCAGCTAAAGAAGCCACTGAGAATTTCAGCTCAACTCTACTATTCAAGAACAAGAATCACTTGTGAGGCCATTAACTTCCCCTCCTTGCAGATAAACCCTAACTCAGTGATCAAATTGAATACCCAGAAAAACACAGGGCGTACAATTTCTCAGCTCTTACACCATAAGAATAACCTCAGAAACCCCACTAGTGGACCTATGAGAATCAAGCTACAGAACCTGAAGGAAAGGTTCAAAGATTTCACTTCAAACAAAAAGGAACCTTCGATTATATACTCGTACATGCAAACCAAACCAAACAAGCAAAGAAAAAAAGGGTAAAAGATGAAGTATAGAACACAACTAAAACCGGAAAAAGATGGAGACTTTAGAATCATAAAAGGCGATAAACTCGAGAAAACAGGAGAAGGAAAGAGGAGAGATCGAGGGTTTACAGTGTGTTAGCGTGTTGGATATCGGCTTCTAGAGCTTTAAGAGAATCCTTGAAAGACAATTTGGCCATGGCAAGTGAATCTCCCAGAAAATAATTCCCATGAAACGAACAGAGAGAATCGAGAAGTAAACAATGAATCAGAGCATATCCAGCGAGAGGTAAAACAAAGAGGAAAAAACCCCAAAAGCTTCCTCCTTTGCGGGTTGGATGCTTTCACCCAATCCGATGATCAAATTTTTACATAAACGAGAGGAGAAGTGGAGATTTTTTGTAAATTCGGATTTTCTTGATAAAACCCTCTTAAGCGCTATCAGTTACACACGACTCTGGAAGTTGCTTTTCCAAGAAAAGTCGCGAAATTGTGAGTGAAGTGACAGTTATGCCCTTGTTTCAAGAGCGGGTTTTGGCGTACCCATGGTTTTTCGTCACTTTCCATTAAAGGATTGCCACTTGGCGATAATAGTTTGATAGTATATTATTGTAAACAAAGTATTTTGGCGCACTCGGATCATCTCCATGGATTCCAAGAGAAGTTTTACAAATATATTAAACAAATAAATAATAATATAATATTATATAAGGTTTTTTAAATCATGAAAAAGTCTCTTAAACTAGAGATTTTAGAATTTTTTTTCTATTTTAAAGAATTTCTAATTATTTATTAATATTTTTTCTATTAAAATATTATAGTTTATTATTTTGAATTTTGATAAGAAGTTGGAGGTGCTCTCAGATAATTATCAGTACATCACTATTCCAAACAAACAAAAAAAAGTATTAAATACTCTACGCAATTTTGAAATGACGTAAAACTGCCCACATGAAAAAATAATGGAGACAAGTGTTAAAAACTAGTGCGCATGAAAATGGAAACGCATATACCAAAATCGAAATATTTTGAAACATGAATATAAAAATATAGAAATGGAAAATATTTTGAAAATGTATATATATTTTATATCTATTAAAACATTAAACATCAAATTCCATTAAAATATTGAAATTGTTTTAGCAAAAATAAATATATATATTTGAAACAGTTTTTATATAGTATACTTTCTGTATACCTTGAATAAAAGGTAAAAAGAGGTTGTGCTATTCTATAGTAATTTTATTACAATGTCACGTCACAGATAACATAGTAATTTTAAAATAATGCAACAAAAAAAAAATTATACAAATAGAATATCCAAATTTTTAATCGGAAATGTACTTTAGTATAGAGTTTTTCAGTAAATAAATTAAAGAACTCAACTGTTGACCCAAAAAAAAAAAAAAAAAAACCCAACTAGAATAGGTGATACAAAAATGCTTTCAGATAGTATTAGAAAGGAGGTTACGAACGGATGTCTACAGAAAATAACATTTGTTTAATTTATACAGACCCACTAATATAACGGGACGGGGTGCCGTTATCTTATAGCAAAATAAAGGCGGTGGACAAAAACATTATTAAGAGATTAACATTTGTTTAATTTGTATGAGTTTTCCAAAAGCATGTACATATTCCTTACTGCATTCGACCACGTAAAAGGGTTGGATACGTAAAAGGGTCGATTTCAACTATATCAATCGTGTTTTTATATATATATATATTATTGAACAGTGCGTTTTCCTACTTAAATATTCATAAAATTCAAATTATCTACCCAAACTATTTATTTGGTGCGGAAATCAGAATTGACCGTAACGGTGTTAGTCAAACATTAACTCCGACTAAATTAAATAACGAAAAAAATCAATTTCAACATGAACTAAACTAATCGTACTATTTCATACATATATACATTATATTTAGAATCTAAATTTATTATATTTTAAAACAAAAATAAAAATAAAAAATCACGAAAAGTCAAACGTCTAAATCCATTTTTTGTCAACATTTGAAATCCAGATTTTTGTTTCAAATTCTGTAAATGGAAGCCCTCTAACCTAATGGTTGATCAAATGTTTACTAATACCTTTATAGCTCTCTAGAAAGCGGTACATTTGTAATAATTCTCATAATTTATAATAGAATAATAATTCAGTGTTACAAAAAAAAAATCTGAAAAATATTCTTTTGTCAACGTAGTCTAAATCCATCTATGATTACTTGCATTTGCTTTTTTTTTTTTTTTTGCGTAGTTATAAAATCGTCAAGAACCTTGCAACTTTTGAGTCCATACTAAAAGACTAGTTGGAACCAGATTTTATTGTACGTTCCAATTAGCCTCTAGACCTTGCTTAAACACTGCACTCCCTATAATGGAGCTTGTTGATTATTCTACTTTTACGGAGGGAAGAAAAAAACTATATATATGCATGCATGCAAACAAAATGTGAGAGCAGGACTATATCGATACGACTAGCTTCGACATTAATCAATGAAAAATTCATATATACTGATATTATCAAAGTTTGTGTCTTTTGGGAAGGTTTTGAATATTTTACGAGACTTCATTGATGAAGTAGTGTAAAGTTACATTGATCTAAAAGTCAGAATCCGGACTCATATATATGTCTTAATTTAACAAGGAAACCACGTGATGAAAACCATTTTGTAATTTCTAAGTGTCGTAAGGTCTTATCAACATTAATACGTATGATCTGTCTTTGCGTAGCATCATGGAGGGACAGAGAGCGAGTGAGAGAAAGAAGGTTCCATTAATCATGTGCGTCTTTGAACCCCCCAAGCTCTTTAAGTAGATAAACGAGCGCGAGTCCTCCAACTCAAACAAATATCGAAGCAAAGACAAAATATAATGGTGTCTTTACTCTCCGTTGTTTTAACTTTTCTTGTTCTTATTCTCATCCCTGGTCTCTTCATCTCTCGGCGACTAAGTATTCCTCTCTCCTTGACAAATATCCTCAGATTCATCAAAATCGCAGCTTCTCGATACGATGATGAGGAAGAGAAGAAAGAGAAACGGTAGGCTGCTTATTAATTATGCTAATCATAGCTAGTTTTCACTTGTTAAGCTCCTTAAATTTTTGTTTTTGGCAATTTTGACGGTCTTATGAGTCTAATATCTGAAATTACTAATCATGGACTCTACAGCTACACATAGTAGTGAAGTATGTCCGTTCCTCAACTAACCAAGCATTGGCAAGCAAAACTAATTCGACTATATATATATATGGTCATTTGGTTTATTCAGTGTACTTTATTCTAGTGTACATGTGAGTCCATAATGCTAAAATTCGCCTTTTTCTGCCTTTAAAAATCAATTATACGACACCTTTTATTCTTATCACCATATGGTTTTACTGATAACCGGGTCTCATGGAATGATAACTATATTATAAGGACCCTCTATCATGAAGTATTATAATATGGTCTAAACTTGAAATCTCTTTAGGTTTGGGTGTAAATATTATAATGGGTAAATCGGATGATGTCAAGAAAAGCGGGCGTTGCTTTGTTTCTTCTGCTTCGTACGATGATGTTATAACGTTTGTTATATAAATTCTCAAAACTTTTTTTTTGGTTCTAACTAA
The DNA here is from genome assembly GCA_020283515.1 of Alliaria petiolata. NCBI lineage: Eukaryota > Viridiplantae > Streptophyta > Magnoliopsida > Brassicales > Brassicaceae > Alliaria > Alliaria petiolata. The sequence continues at coordinate 281,816,052 of JAHZTW010000001.1, forward strand.
TTTGTAGTGATACGATGGGAGAGAAAGAGAAACGAGGGAAAATGCCAAAGCATGTGGCGGTAATATTGGACGGAAACAGACGTTGGGCGGAGAAACGAGGACTCGGGACATCGGAAGGTCACGAAGCCGGAGCGAGAAGACTCGTTGAGAATGCTAAGGACTGTTTCGCTATGGGGGTTAACACTGTCTCACTCTTTGCTTTCTCCATTGAAAATTGGGAAAGACCCGAGGTGATTGTAAAAAACAAAAAAACAAAGATTATTATTTGTCAAAAACATTTCAACAAATGTTTCATATATTTTGGTCGTTGTGATTCGGTTTTTCTTTTCTTTGATCAGGACGAAGTTAATTGCTTGATGGCCTTGTTTGAGAAACATCTCAAATCTGAGATGCCTTCCTTCAGAAGGTACCCGACACGATTGTTTTGATCCCTTTTTTTTTAAGCATCATATGTTAAAAAAATTTCATTCTTTTCTTTTCAGAGATCAAATCAAGATCTCGGTTATCGGGAACCGGGATAAAATCCCCGAGTCGCTTCTAGGTTTGATACGAGAGGCAGAAGAAGCTACAAAGAGCTACAAAGGGAAGCATCTCATTATAGCGATAGACTATAGTGGAAGATTTGATATCTTACAAGCGTGCAAAAGTCTTGCGGAAAAGGCGAAAAATGGGCTGATCCGAGTTGAGGACATTGACGAGACGGCGATGGAGAAAGAATTGATGACAAAATGTAGTGAGTTCCCAAACCCTGACCTATTGATCAGAACTAGCGGAGAGCAAAGGATCAGTAACTTCTTCTTGTGGCAATCTGCTTACACTGAGCTCTACTTTCCTAATGTTCTATGGCCTGACTTTGGCGAGACTGAGTATCTTGAGGCCTTGACTTGGTATCAGCAAAGGCAGAGGCGCTTTGGTCGACGAGTTTAAACTTTGAATTTCATGTCTCACAAGCAAATTGTGACAAATAATGCGCGCATTTGTAGTGGTCCAATTGTTTCAACCCTAAATATTTTCGTTTGTTTTTACGTTTCTTCGTTAAAAATGCTATATTACTTTTGACATTTTCTTTCTATTAAACATCATTTAGAAGTTTTCAAATTTGTGTATGTAGTTTTTAAATGATATTCTAGTCTTTTTTTACAACGTTATCTTACATGTTGTAAGTAACCATATCAATTCAATTAACATCAACAAAACCCATATCATTTTAACATATAAACGTAAAAAGTGAATGTGAACGTAAAATGTTATGTCTGATTAGATTTTATGATTGGTGACGTTATATGTATAACATGGTATGTATCAATATTGATTGTGTACTTTAATAAACCAGCTCTGGCTCCAACCACAAATTAATATTAACTAACTTATACAAATTTTCGGATCGTCTCAAGCTTATGAATGTTGTGTTGTATTTTATTTTTTTAATTAAATGTATATTTGATGTGTTAAATGTATATTTGATGTACATATTTTGTTTCTTTTTAAAGCATCTCTAATAACCTTACGAAAACCTATCTGAATGAACCAGTACGTTACACGTAAGTTGGTCGTATGAATTGTTCTTGTTCGACCACTAACATCAGAAAGAAACAGTTTCTTCTTGACATACCACATCATACGGCTAAACAAAATGTGACCTTTCTTTAGGCCTGATCCGATTGAGCCTCAAGATTTAATTTAAGTGGCCGGCCCAAATCCAATTGACATCCTAGATGGAGGCAGAATAGGTTTGAATGGGTAGATAACACAATTTATAATGAAACTGACAACTTCATTGATTGCGCATCATCTACATAATTCAGAGAGATTGCTAAACTTCTAACTTGCTCTGTTTCACCTAAGAGGCAAAATAAAAATAAAGCCCATCAATGCTTAGCTCGTGCTTGTTTAGTTGAATAGTAAATAAGTTCATTTTTGGAAACCTTTCCAAAAACGCGGAAGAAACAACCAGAACCAGCCATTAAAACTTACTATTAAGTTCTTAACATATTCACGCATTCTATCATCCAAAAACAACAGAGCTTTTGCAAACACTTACACTTTACACTCTCTACAATGTTGGCTCTGCTCTGTTTCTTCCTGTCTCTTCTCTCTCTTCTTTTGCTTCTTTGTCTTCGACCATGCTTTCCTGCGATTCCTGCGAAAGAATCTCAAAAAGATGAAAAGGAGATGTAAAATCCCTTTTTGCCAGTTAAACTTTGACGAAATATCCCGCTAAAATCAACAAAACTTAGCTTTGGTTTTATGTTTTGTAGTGACGAGGGAACTTATGTGGTCGGAGAGGAGGAGCCACCTACAGGACTTCGGAGAGAGCTGATGCCGAGACACGTGGCAGTGATAATGGATGGAAACCGGAGATGGGCCAAACAGGCCGGATTGCTGACGTCACAGGGCCACGAGGCCGGAGCTAAACGGCTTATAGAGTTCGCCGAGCTCTGCTTCAAAATGGGGATAAGCACCGTCTCAGCTTTTGCTTTCTCCACTGAGAATTGGGGGAGACACAAGGTGTGACAATTTTTAATACAAAATATTTTATTTTATCCTGAAATATTTCAACATCATTATCTCTAACAACTTGATTACTCAGATTGAAGTTGTATGCTTGATGTCTTTGTTCCAACAGTACCTGAAGACAAATATTCAATTTTTCCAAAGGTGTATAAACGAATGAGCTTTTTTCAACATTGTACAGCTTCTCATGATCTGCTCATTTTCTTACCAAGAATCTTTGTTGTTTTTAGCGAGGAAATCCGAGTTTCGGTTATCGGGAATCTTGCAAAGATCCCTGAATCTCTCCACGGAATAATCAAAGAGACAGAGGAAGCTACGAAGAGCTACAAGAAGAAGCATCTCATCTTGGCCATAGATTACAGCGGGAGATTCGACATCTTGAGCGCTTGCAAGAGCCTTGTGAAGAAATCAGAACAAGGGCTGATCCGGGAGGAAGACGTGGACGAGACGTTGTTCGAGAGAGAGCTTCTGACCAAGTGTACCGAGTTCCCAAGTCCTGATCTCTTGATTAGGACGAGTGGAGAACAGAGGGTTAGTAATTTCTTGTTGTGGCAACTCGCTTATACCGAGCTCTTCTTCTCGCCGGTCCTTTGGCCTGATTTCGACAAGGATAACCTTCTAGAATCCCTCGCTTCGTATCAGCGCAGGGAAAGACGATTTGGCTGCCGGGTTTGATCCGCATTTGATCCTATGTTATATGCTTCATCTGTTTGTTCTGCTTTTGTGTCCTATGTTCTGTTCATCTGACTTTTTCTATCAAACTACTATGTTTTAGTTGCGGAAATAATAGTACTGTCGTATATCTAGTAAGATTTGGTACTAAGAATGAAAGACCATATCTATATGTTCCATTTATTCTCCTCTGCTTCACGTACCTATGCATCAGTTGTTATTGAGAATGATATCTTGTCACAGAAGAAAACAATCGCGTGGGTTCTCAAAGCCTAGTGAAGCTGGAAAAAATATAAACTTTAAGACCATCTCCATTGGTAGAACCCTTAATGGGGGTTCTTAACCATTTTTTAATATAAATTGTCTCTCACTCCATTTTAAGAACTTTGTAATATTGTTTCTGATGAAACCATTTCGCACTCTGTTGTTATGGCTGAGCACCTCTACTGGTTTGTTGTCCTGGAATGTTTAATATCATCTCACAGTTGTGGCTACTACAAGTACTGATGGTTTGCCGCGTATCATCAACAACAAAGATGAAAAGATTGATCTTGTCCTGGCAGAGTTCCGCTTTATTGAGATGAACAAGTACGAGGTTCTTGAGAAAATCAGGTCGATTTGTGAGATTCCGGTTGTTGTAAGGCTGACACCTTAAATTAATCCATGCTTTTCATGACAAAGTCTGAGATCTTAAACTAATCCTTGCTTCTAGATCCTTAATGTTTTCATGACAAGTCTGAGAGATGCTTGCTATTAACCATCGTTCTTCTCTGTATGTTAACAGGTGTGGGTTCGTATGTGGAAGGTGCTGTCGAAGAATGTCTATGCAGAGGTGCCATTTTTTTGTCTCAAGAAGCCGCTCATGGAGAGGGGCTTTCAAAATCTGTGGCAGTTTATAGCCAGGAGACAGCGAGACCTTCATAGCGAAATTGACACCAACCCACCTGAGAAAAAGTATTCAATCACCCACACTCAATCTCTTGGAGATGAGCTTAACCGAACTAGCAAGAACAACGAAGTTAAAACTGAAGAGCTTGATGAGTACGCAGGTGAGAATTTTGAGTCGGGAGAAGAAATCGTATCAGGAGCTTTTCGATGAGATCTTCACCGATCTCGCCAAAGAGCTTAAACCTTGAAATAAGTCAAAGAACCTCATTGCTCTGTCTGTCTCATGCTCGTTCTATGTTTTGTTGTCCGTGTTTCTCGCAGACATGTTTGACCTTCTCTGTGTTTCTTCACCTGTCGTCTTCTTCATATGTTGTCTTCAGTCGGTTAAATTGGCTTTGCCGGTTTCCAATAAACTCCTAATACTTTATTTTGCTAGTGAACAAATCACCGATCGATTCTCTGGAACAACAAGATAACGACACAAACATGAAACTTTCAAGCCCAAACTGGCTAAAAAAGGTCGAAATAAGCTTTTATAACCAAAGGGAAATGAAACCAAACAGAGAGTACTGTCACAAAGACTAGTATGACGTTATTATTTAAGAAAGCTGACAATCTTTACAACACTGTAAGATACTGTAAGAGAGAGAGAGCCAACATGGCTGGAGAAGAAGTTTTGAAACCGCTCACCTAAAAGATTCTTTTACAGTAGAAACAAAGCCGAAAAAAAAAAAATGGGACGACTAGATTCAGCATCCTCATAGTAATTCAAGACGCTAAACCTCATCGTCTGAGTCAGTATTGTCTGAACCAGGCCAAACATATTCGACGTCGAGAGGACGCCTGTGCAGGAAATTCAATAGCTGTTCAAGGTTTCTCATCGGATCTTGTAAATGGTTTCTCACCGGCCTTTCCCCTGCCTCTGCTTCCATCTCATCCAATTCTTGTGGACTTTGCTCTTCCTCTGCTTCCATCTCATCCATTTCTTGTGGATCACTGTAACTCACTACCTTCAACCCAAACCTTCCCGAGTCATCCGGATCCACCACCCGAAACGATTTTGCTAGTGATCTTCCCATCACTTTGACATGCGACACGCTGCAAAAACAATCAACAACAACAACTTTCAAAGTGCGGAAGTTGTCAAGTTTTAAGGAAATCTAGACAAATAGGGAAGAGAAGATGTACCATATGTAGTATAGGCCATCCATTTCATGTGGCAGAACTCGACCTAGCAGCTCGATTAGTAAATACCCACCAATGCAAAGAACCGGTTCCGGAAGCTTAAAGTTCTGCAATCGATTTTCCTATACGCATAAAAAACCATAATAGGCTATCAACAGTTCAGGAACAAGAGATATATATATATCATGCTAAAGATAACAACGATTTATAACACACCTGAGCCATCGGAAACTCTTGTGAAGTGTAAGTCCATACATAGTTGCTTTCGACCGGAATCTTTCCTGGCTCACTTTTTTTATCCTGTGAATTGGTGTTGTGGTGACCCAACCGGAAGCGAACATAATGTGAAGAGTATATTGGAGTACCGGGCTCAAAATAACCTAGAGAAAATGGGGAACCGTTAAGCAACAAAGATCAGTTAGAAACTCGGAAGAAGAAGAAGAAAAAAACACAATAACACGAGGATGGCATTACTTACCTTGGAAAGGCTGAATGCTGAATTCAGTAATGACAGACAAATCACCCTTCAACTTGTAAAGAAGTGTTTCAGGCACGGAACTCTTGTGTTGTCCTGTACTCGACCAATATGAAGGGGTGTCACCAATTTTATCTCTTTCTTCGAGTGTGTTCCATATGCTCTCTGCTGGGTAGTTATCAGTACTAGACGCTGCAATGGCATCGGCGATACAGCTTTTGATAGGGGACAATTTGCATCCTCTGGCCAATAAGGCATAAGCCCTGTGCTCTCTCTCTAATGCCCTTGTATCCATGAGACTGCTTGACCCGGCTTCTTCGAAGGACTCTTCATTTCTATCATTACTTGTTTCGATTATACGATCCACACTAGTTAGCTTAGGGAACAACTTCAAGCACAGGTTCTTGGAGAGACTGTATCTAATCACTGCAAGTGCAAAAGCCATCCTCGGGAACATTAACAGCTACTTTAGGGAAAGAAGATGTAAAATTCTATAATCCACCATACTCAGGATTCAACGGAAACAACAATTCAGATGAAGAGGATTAATCACATCGATCTGAGCTTACCAAACTCTCTCCACGAGCGTGAGACAGCACTCGCACGGACAAGATCTGATGGGTCATCTAGACACGAAAGAATTGCTAGCGACGTGTCGGTATCAAGACTGTTTACGAAATCCATCCTGTTGGAACAAACTCAATTCACCCTACAAAAGATTGAAAATCCAATATCAACAATGAGATTACTTGTACTGTTCGGTTTCACATATATACGATCAAATGACCGCTTGCGATTACTTCAGCATTATGAACAGTAATTTGGTCAAGTTCCGATAATGGAGCGGTGTAATCACAAGCAGATACGATTCAGATTGGACAGGAAGAGTTCGGAGAGGGGAAACTAGAAATTAAGAAAGAAGAAGGGTTCGATTTCACAGCGAAATACACGCAATCGGATTAAATCGACGATGAATATGGGCCGCAGAAACAACGAAAAACAATAGAAGGAATGTAGAAATCGATCAGAAAGAAGAAAAAAAAACATGAAAAGGAAGGAAATCTTACCTAATTTCTCTTAACGATATTCAGATAAGAGCGATGGTGACCCTAGAAATTGAATTTGGGGATAATAGAGAGAGGGGAGACCTTCGAAGAAGACGACGATGATGATGGTTTCATTCAGGTCAAAGTAAGGAAAGTCCGACATCGTTAACGGTTCTGTCTTTTTCAACGCTAAAATAGTTTCGTTTCTTTGATGAAAAAAAAAAAAAAAAATTGTCGCTTTTCCCAAAATTAATTCATGGCATCATCTGCAATATCTAACCCTAATTTATTCTCCCGAAACCACCATGTCTGATTATCCCTTCGAATCTATGGTCTCCGATTCGCTCACACGTGTCTTCTGGGACGTGGTGGATTTCCCGTTTCCTAAAGGTCTTGATCCTGATTTGATTTACCAGAATATATGAAATCAATCCTTGAGATGTTGGGTTGTGCTGGTGAGGTGTCAGTCATGGCTTATGTTGATAAGGAACACTTTGGGGATGATGAACCTTGCAAAGATCCCTGAATCTCTCCTCGGAATAATCAAAGAGACAGAGGAAGCTACGAAGAGCTACAAGAAGAAGCATCTCATCTTGGCCATAGATTACAGCGGGAGATTCGACATCTTGCGCGCTTGCAAGAGCCTTATGAAGAAATCAGAACAAGGGCTGATCCGGGAGGAAGACGTGGACTAGGCGTTGTTCGAGAGAGAGCTTCTGACCAAGTGTACCGAGTTCCCAAATCCTGATCTCTTGATTAGGACGAGTGGAGAACAGAGGGTTAGTAATTTCTTGTTGTGGCAACTCGCTTATACCGAGCTCTTCTTCTCGCCGGTCCTTTGGCCTGAATTCGACAAGGATAACCTTCTAGAGGCTCTCGCTTCGTATCAGGGCAGGGAAAGACGATTTGGCTGCCGGGTTTGATCCTCTGCATGTGAGATTTTTATCCAACTACTTCCCCTACTTTTCAGATATCATTGTATAACTGCCGGTAAATCGAAATGTTCTTGAATAAAATCCGTGATGTGATTCTTGCACCTTCATCTTTTACGCAAATATCTGTTGTTACTAAAACTGGATATCTTGCAACACAAGAAACAACCGTGTCTCAAAAGCCCAGCGAAAGCAGTGTGTGTTCTTGAGATATACATCCATTATTACAAATCATATACAGTTTTTTTTACTACACCAATATTTTTCTTACAAAAACAAAACGAAACTCAAGATTTACGGCCACCAAAGCGCCGCTGCCTCCGCTGAAACGACATCAAGGCTTCGATAAAACCGCGTCTCCCAAAATCAGGCCAGAGCTCTTGAGCAAAGAAGAGCTCTGTATAAGCCAATTGCCACAACAGGAAGTTACTCACTCTTAGCTCACCGCTCGTTCTTATCAGTAGATCCGGATAAGGGAACTCAGTACAGTTGGTCTCAAGTTCTTGCTCGATCAGTCTCTCGTCTATCTCCTCAACTTCGATCTCACCATCTTTCACTCTCTGCGCAATGCCTCTGCAAGCCTGCAGGACATCGTACTTCCCGCTGTAACCAACCGCTACGATTAGCTGAAGCCTCGTGTTGTTCTTCGTGACTTCCTCCACTTCGTTTATTACTTTCAAAAGAGATTTCGAAAGCTTCGATGAATCTCCAATGATCGATATCCGAACATTGTTCCTAGAGCCAAAAAGATATAGCTTTGTGACATAATTACCATAAGTAAAATTCTTGATGTTACGATTATATCATACTTACTTGGCTAAGGTCTCAAGCTCTGATTTGAGCGTTCTCTCGAATAAGCTCAACAAGAAATCAATCTCGATCTGCAGAGAAACAACCATCAGAATCGAAGAACTCATAATCGCACCAAAAAATCTAGGGCAGATTCAAATTAGGTTTCACCTTAGGTCTAATCCAATTATCGGTAGAGAAGGCGAAAACTGTGAGGACTTGAATTCCCCATTTACCGCAAAGCTCAACGATCTCTCTCAGAGCTTCAACGCCGGCTGTGTGACCATCCCAAGCTTGAAGACCTCTATTCTTCGCCCATCTCCCGTTTCCGTCCATTATAACCGCCACGTGCTTCGGCATCAGCTCCGGTCGGAGTCCTTCCGGCAGAGTTTCTTCCTCCGCCGCGGTAAACGGCGTCGTCGCATCCGATTTGGAAGATCTGACTCCGAATCCGACTCCTCTACGGTTTTCCACGAAACACGGCGAGGAAGAGAGCAAGCAATCTCTACCTAGCCTCCATCGGCGCTCTAAATCTCCGGCGTGAAACCCCCGGAAATCGAAGGATGTAGAAGCAGGAACGCGCAGGGATAGCATCTTATTGAGTCGATGATTACTCAAGGCTTGTGGTGGTTGATAGGAGAAGCATTGTATAAAAGCGGAGAAGATGGAGCCGCCTCCATAGATGGTTCTGGTGAGGGATTGAAAACGACGTCGTGTTTTGTCTGCGTCGAAGCCGATGATGCTAATTTCGAAATTGAGCGCCACAAAAAAAAAAAATCTCGTTTGAAATTTGAAGCACTGTTCTTCCTTTTTGTGTGGTTTATATAAGTTCCTATTCGTCCACGTCTCCTCATATTTCCAATTTTATTATTTTCTAAAGTTAAAAAGAAATGCATTATCCGACGACAACAACAAGAAATGCATCAAAAACAAAAAAGTCCAACAAAAAAAATCATACCAGCTAAATAAATGTAGTGTGTTGTGAATCGAATAAATTGTGTTGTATTATTATGAGGATCAAAAGTCTTTTTATATAGTAAATTACATAAAGGATAGAAAAGGAAATAGTATTTTTCCTACTTCTACAAGGAAAAGGAAAACATCTACTAATCATAATGAACTTAGGAAAACGTGGCCGCCTATGATCCAATGGGCTGGACCGTGGTCTAATGCAATGGGCCGGTTATGGAGATCCAAACCTCAATGGATTATAACACTCCCCCTTGATTGACATAACCGGTTGTGATGATGGGATCATAGTAATACGCTTGGGGATGCTGCCTCATTAAAACCTTTCTAAGGAAAATCCAGTGGGACAAAACCTTAGCGAGGAAAAAGAGTACAGCACGCATTACTCCCCCTGAAAAGATCATCACTCTAAGTCTCTTAATCGGCGCATGCCGATCTGATGCATTAGCTTCTTCAATGTGGAGGTTGGAAGCGACTTAGTGAATAGGTCGGCTGAGTTGTCGCTGGAACGGACTTGGAGCACTTTGAGTTCACCGGTCTTCTGTAGGTCGTGAGTGGAAAAGAACTTCGGTAAGATGTGCTTCGTCCGATCTCCTTTGATGTATCCATCCTTCAATTGAGCTATGCATGCGGCGTTGTCCTCGTACATGCTGGTCGGTTCTTCTTTCCCTTCTATCATCCCACAATCTCGTCTAATGTGTTGAGTCATTGACCTCAACCAAACACATTCTCGGCTGGCTTCATGGATCGCCAATATTTCCGCGTGATTGGACGATGTAGCCGTAAGTGTCTGCTTCATGGACCTCCACGAAATGGCTGTTCCGTCGTGAGTGAAGACATATCCCGTCTGGGATCGACCGTTGTGCGGATCCGAAAGGTAACCTGCATCAGCAAAACCAACTAAACCTTCATTGTTAAGGTTAGTGTAAAATAGACCCATATCTTTCGTCCCTTTCAGGTAACGAAGTATGTGTTTGATCCCACTCCAGTGCCTTTGGGTCGGACAAGGACTGAATCTTGAAAGGAGGTTCACGGCAAAGCAAATGTCCGGCCTAGTGTGACTAGCCAAGTACATTAACGCTCCTATGGCACTGAGATATGGCACTTCGGGACCAAGGATTTCTTCATCCTTCTTCTTTGGACCGAATGGATCACTGTCCAGACTAAGGCTTCTCACCATCATTGGGCTACTCAGTGGGTGAGCCTGGTCCATATTAAAACGCTTGAGTACCTTTTCTGTATATGCCATTTGATGCACAAGGATTCCATTATTGACGTACTCAAGTTGTATTCCCAAACAGAACTTAGTCTTTCCTAAGTCTTTCATCTCGAATTCCTTCTTTAGGTATTCAACCGTTTGGGATATTTCCTCAGAGGTTCCTAGGATGTTCAGGTCGTCTACATACACCGCGATGATTACGAATCCCTTGTCAAATTTCTTTATAAATATGCATGGACTTATGGGATCGTTTTTATAGCCCTCTTTTACTAAGTACTCGCTTAGTCTATTATACCACATGCGACCTGATTGTTTTAATCCATAGAGCGATTTATTCAGCTTAATACAATGCTGGTCTCGAGAACTTCTTTTATCTTTCAGCTCTATTCCCTCTGGGACTTTCATATAAATTTCGTTATCCAGTGGACCATATAAGTATGCGGTTACAACATCCATTAACCGCAAATCCAATTTCTCTCTTATGGCCAGACTTATCAGGAATCTAAAAGTCGTTGCATCCACCACAGGGGAGTATGTCTCCTCATAATCGATTCCTGGCCTTTGTGAGAATCCTTGTGCCACAAGCCGTGCTTTGTGTCTAACGATTTCACCTTGTTCGTTTCTCTTCCTCACAAAGACCCATTTATGTCCAACTGGTATAACATCACGAGGTGTCCGAATTATGGGACCAAAAACCTCTCTCTTCTTTAAAGAGTTTAACTCCACGTTTATAGCTTCTTTCCATTTATTCCAGTCTAATCGACGAGTGCACTCTAAAATGGACGTGGGTTCTAGATCCTCATTCATGAGCTCAAGTGCTACATTGCATGCAAATATTTCATCAATGTCGACATTCTTTCTGTTCCATTGGATTCCAGACGAGACATAATTGATCGCGATCTCTTTGTTATCAGGAACTTCAGGCCCATGAAGCTTGGCGTCCCAAGCAACATTTTCCGGCACCTTAGGTTCATTTATGTCTGGAACGTCCACTATCTCCTCGGTCTGAATTTCAGCACCTTTCTTTAATTTCCGAGGAGTCTTATCTTTGGAACCAATTGGTCTTCCACGTTTCAATCGTGGTTTAGACTCAGTAGCCACTTGACTCGGTCCTTCTTGGACATCAATACGAATTGGTGCATTCACGGCTGGTATATATGATTTCGTTACCCTCTTTGGGTCTGCAAAGGAATCTGGCAATTGTATAGCTAGCTTTTGCAAATGTATTATCTTTTGGACCTCTAAATCACTTTCACGAGTCCGAGGATCTTGCCATTTTAAGGATGTTTGATTCCATGCAATTTCTTTTACCAGCCGGTTTCCATCACCTAATGTTGGAAAAACGGATTCGTCAAAATGACAATCCGCGTACCTGGCCTTAAATAAATCTCCGGTGGTCGGCTCAAGGTACTTTATGATCGTGGGTGAATCATATCCAACATATATCCCCATCCTCCTTTGAGGTCCCATCTTAGTCCTCTGTGGTGGTGCAATCGGCACATAAACTGAGCAACCGAATATCTTAAGATGGGAAATGTCTGGCTCTTGTCCCGATAATAATTGGGATGGGGAATATTTATGGTCACTAGATGGCCTGATGCGAATTAGTTCGGCAGCGTGTAAGACAGCATGTCCCCAAGCGGATACAGGAAGCTTTGACCTCATGAGTAATGGTCTAGCAATCAACTGTATGCGTTTTATAAATGACTCGGCCAAGCCGTTTTGTGTATGTACATGTGCCACGGAGTATTCAACACTTACCCCCATGGACATACAATAGTCATTAAACGCTTGGGAAGTGAATTCACCAGCATTATCCATTCGTATGGTCTTTAAAGGAAAGTCTGGAAAGTGAGCCTTTAGGCGTATTATCTGAGCAAGGAGTCTTGCAAATGCCATATTCCGTGATGACAATAAGCATACATGTGACCATCTTGTAGATGCGTCAATGAGGACCATAAAATATCGGAATGTCCCACAAGGTGGGTGTATTGGTCCGCATATGTCTCCTTGAATTCTTTCCAGGAAATTTATTGTTTCCTTAGTCACTTTCACTGGTGATGGCCTTACAATGAGTTTCCCTTGTGAACATGAGGCACAAGTAAGATTCTTTGGGATTACTCTCCTTTCTTTCAAGGCGTGCCCATAAGTATTGGCTATCAATTTTCGCATCATATTCGACCCGGGATGTCCCAGCCGGTCGTGCCATAGGTTGAACCTATCCGTAAACTCTTGGTTTGCGGTGGCATTGGCCTCAATCATATTGACCTTAGTGCAATATAAGCCGGTAGCTATAGCAGGTATAGTCTCTAGGACTTTCTTTTGGCCTTGGACGATTTCAATTATTTGGAGGAACTCTCGGTTTCCTTCGTCCATTGTTTCAACATGAAGACCATTCATTCGAATGTCTTTAAAGCTCAATAGGCTTCTCTTTGAGCTGGGGGAAAACAATGCATCCGCAATCTCTAGATGCGTCCCCTTAGGCAATAGGACATTGGCCTGGCCGTAGCCTTCTATTAGGCCGGCCATGCCTGCTATAGTACTTATATTGGCCTTTTTCAATGTAAGATTTATGAAATATCTCTTGTCCTTTAAAATCGTGTGGCTTGACCCACTATCCACCACGAATTCATCCATGTTGCCTTTCATTTTAAAAAAAGAATTATGTCTTAAAAGCCATTAATTATTAATTAAGCAAATCCAAACAAATCCAAAGACATAAATCCAAATGAAAACAAAACATGAATGCAATACAATTTTAATGCCTATTTTAAACAATCTGATGTCTCCATGAGATCATCCATAAGGTCATCACGTTCATGATCGAAGTCGCCTTCCTTATCATGCTGGATCATGTGGGCTTCTGGATTCTTCCCTTTAACACTCTCTTGATAAAGTTCCACAAGGTGTTTGGGAGTCCTACATGTCTTGGCCCAATGATTGTCCATCCCACATCGATGGCAAACAGACTTGGTCGGGCCGGACTGATGTCCGGTTTGGTTCCCGTGGCCACGCCCTCGGCCACGTCCTTGACCGCGGTTAAAATCAGATCCGCGACCATTCCATCGACCATATGGGTGGTAGCGACCACGCCCTTGTCTCTTTCCATGTCCACGGCCATTAAACTTTTGGTATCTCTGGACATGGTTTGCCTCGGTTTCCATCTTAGTGTCCTCGGCCACATGGGCTTCAGGAAGTGGGGTTGATCCAGGAGGTCTCATCTCGCTGTTTCTCATCAGCAATTCATTGTTCTGCTCCGCAAGCAATAAACAAGAGATCAAACTTGCATAGGTCGTGAAACCTTTCTCACGATACTGTTGCTGTAGCAACACGTTGCTTGAGTGGAAGGTCGAGAAGGTCTTTTCAAGCATATCCTTCTCTGTCACAATCTCGCCACATAGCTTCAATTTTGAAACTATCTTAAATAGGGCCGAGTTGTATTCATCCACGGACTTAAAGTCCAGGAGCCTTAAGTTAAGCCAATCATATTTGGCCTTAGGCAGTATAACCATCTTCTGATGATCATATCTCGCCTTTAACTCCTTCCAGAGATCAAGAGGATCCTCAAGCGTCAAGTATTGATCTTTGAGACTCTCAACGAGATGGTGGCGTATGATTAAAATCGCCTTATACCTATTTCTCTCGGATTCGTTATTTGCATCATTAATGCATTCACCGAGCCCTTTTGATTTCAGCATGATCTTTGCATCTAAAGCCCATTGCAAGTAATTATCTCCTGAGAGATTAAGGGCTGCGAAGTCCAAATTATTGACTTTCGCCATCTGAGATCAAGCATCGGTTTTTCTCTTAGGATTTTTAGGGTTTCTTTCAACCGCTTTTATTTTATGCACATATCATGCGATTTTAATTCAAGCAAGTTTCCAATTTTAATCCTAACATGTAATTCTAGGTGATAAAAGTAAACAGGAAATTTTCCAAATTCAAATAAGGCAATTTCCAATTTGCGATTTCTATGTGGTCAAACAAAAAGGAAATTTTCCAAATTCAATCCTAACAAGGAATATCTATGATTTTCGGTTTTGGCCAACAAAATTTTAATGGTCCGATTTTTATCATGCAATTCCTAGTTCAATTAGGATTTGACCAAGCAATAGATCAAACAACCAAATTTGATTTTAATTAAAGCATGCGATTATAGATTAGGGTTTTCAAGCAACCATGCGATTTCAAACAAATAGGATTTTAGGGTTTGATATTATCATGCAAAGTTCAAGTTCGATTTAGGCCAAACAATCAATCAATCAATTTACAAGCAAATCCGATTTTAGGGTTTTATCTTTTCTTAGGTTCAATTCGATTTTAGGTTCTTAAGAGATCAAACAAGTGGAACAATCAAAATCGGTTTTTAGGGTTTGATATACATTAGGTCCGATTTCGATTTTATGGTGTTCTTGAGTTTTAGGGTTTTGATTATACCTTTGATCCTTCTTTTGGGTTGATTGGAAAAGAACCGGGAGCTAAAGACCTCGGAAAACACTTAGGATCGGATCGCACAACTCCGGCGTAGAACGGCGACGGACGGCGGCTGCGGACGGCGGCTACTTAGTGTTTATCAGAGCAAGCTCGTGCTGATAACGTGTTGTGAATCGAATGAATTGTGTTGTATTATTATGATGAGGAAAGGTCTCTTTATATAGTAAATTACATAAAAGATAGAAAAGGAAATAGTATTTTTCCTACTTCTATAAGGAAAAGGAAAACATCTACTAATCATAGTGAACTTAGGAAAACGTGACCGCCTATGATCCAATGGGCTGGACCGTGGTCTAATGCAATGGGCCGGTTATGGAGATCCAAACCTCAATGGATTATAACAGTGTGCAATTGTTGCAATCAATTTTATTTAGAGAAATTGGGTCCAGAGCCCATTAGTGATATGGATCAAAAGGCCCATCTCCGAAATTGCATGTGAGCTTTTTGTTTCCGGCCTGTAATTCGCAACGACTTAACTTCTCCCGCCACGATACCTTTACTTATATACCAAAAATACCCTACAGATAAGGATACGAGTTCCGAAGTAGAGGGGTATAATGGTCAATTAAAATGGGGGTAACGAAAGTGTTTTCTCAGCGTAAAATTAATTTAACAGGCTTTAGTTTTCGCCGGCTACGTCGTCATCGAACCCAAAAAGAAACAAAACAGTTTGATTCGTTTTCTCTTCCTTTTGTCGGGTCTTGAGATTTTTACCGGAAAATGGGCTCAACAAGGAACAGAAGAAAAGAACCAGAAATCGTCATCGCTAGAGATACAGATTCCGAGTTAAGTTCGTCAGAAGAGGAAGAAGAAGACGAAGAAGATAACTGCCCTTTGTCGGAGTCGGAGGAAGAAGACAAAGCGGTCAAAAATGGAGGGGAAATTGAATTGGAGAAGAATAAAGCGAAAGGGAAAGCACCCATTACCGTTAAGCTTAAGAAAGTTTGCAAAGTAACGCTCTTTGGAGGAACCCTAACTTTCTAATGCGACGCTTTAGCATTTTGAGTTTATTGAGTTCTTTATCTGGTTTATAATTTCACTTTCTAGTTCTGGATAGGCTTTACGGAACCAAAAGATAATGACTTTGGATTTTGATTTCTATTCCAAACATAGTCGAAGAATTCTAATGTATATGGCTCAATTCCAGTTTATTAGAATCAAAGTTTGTGGATTCAATACCTGAAATCTACCTCATTGTTACTTAGGATGCGGGAGACAGAGGATTTTGTTGTTTGGCTTTGCTTGTTTGATTCTGTTTCTTTTCTTGTTGCTGTTTTCATGTTGGATTTATAGGTCTGTAAACAGCCTGGTCATGAAGCTGGATTTAAAGGGGCAACGTATATCGATTGTCCTAGGAAACCTTGCTACTTATGCAAAATGCCTGGTAAAAACAAATCCGCAATTTCTTATCGATACTTGCTCAATTGTGAGGTTTAGATGATGGTGAATGGACATAAAGTTGATTTGCTCAAGGTTTTTGCTTTTTACTGAATCAATGGAAGGCCACACCACAATGTCATGTCCCCATAGAGTGGCTACTGCGCACGGAATACTCCCAGCTTCTCGTAGGAATACAAAGAACCCTATAGACTTTGTGTTCAAGCGTCAACTCCAACCGAGAATTCCACCGGTAAGACTGCTTTGTATGATGTTGTGATTTTGATGCCTGATGAGATTTACTGACTGGAGTATATGTAATTATCTGTTCTTTTCTCTTTCTATGCAGATCAAGCCACCATATGTGATCCCGGATCAAGTGCATTGTGCAGTTATTCGATACCACAGCAGGCGTGTTACATGTTTGGAGTTCCATCCAACAAGGAACAACATTCTTCTCTCTGGAGATAAGGTTTTAAACAACATTCATAAGTTACGAAAACTTCTGCGTATATCTACTAATTGTTTATGTCGTTTCTGTTGGTCGTATGGTCTACACTATGAAAGAAAGGGCAAATTGGAGTATGGGATTTTGCTAAAGTCTATGAGAAGAGTGTGTATGAAAACATACACTCTGTACAAGTTAATAGTATGCGGTAAGCTCGTAAATCTGGCTCTTAACCTCATTGAATCTACTTCTGCGTTTAGGTGTCTAATCTATATCTGGAAACAAAAGCTCATGTCTTATTGTTTAATCAGATTTTCTCTGCTTTTGTCGTCATTGCAGGTCTAGTCCCACAAATGATGACATGGTTTATTCTGCATCCTCTGATGGAACAGTTGGTTATACTGACCTGGAAACTGGAACTTCATCAACTTTGCTGAATCTCAACCCCGATGGATGGCAGGTCGAAACATCGCCTCTTTTGTCTGATTTTTCCTCTCTGCACCTTTCTGATTTCTGCTGATATGACATATATCGTCGTTTTATAGGGTCCGACTAATTGGAAAATGTTGTACGGTATGGATATAAACTCGGAGAAAGGTGTAGTGCTGGTTGCTGATAATTTCGGGTTTCTTCACATGTAAGTGATTTCATCCCCCTTTAAATTGTTTAGACGAGCCTCTTTGTTAATGTCCAAATGAGTGCCGGGCTAATTGTCTCGTGATGTTTTCGTGCAAAAGGATCGACCATCGTTCCAATAACAGAACGGGTGAGCCAATTTTGATACACAAGCAAGGTACCAAAGTCGTTGGCCTTGACTGCAACCCGGTTCAGCCTGAGCTTCTTCTCAGTTGTGGGAACGATCATTTTGTAAGTCTATTCGAAGAGAACCAAGATCATGCTTTCTTGTCCGATATTGTTTTGGCATCCATTTGGACTCATGTATATTGATTATCTGAATTCTGTTGTAACTTGTTAATTAGTGGATTTGCTTGGTTATGGTTTCAGGCAAGAATCTGGGATATGCGTAAACTACAACCTGGAGCGTCTCTTAATGATCTTGCACACAAACGAGTAGTCAACTCTGCTTATTTCTCTCCATCATCAGGCACAAAAATCCTCACAACCTCTCAGGACAACCGTATTCGAGTATGGGACTCTATCTTCGGGAACTTGGATTTGCCAAGCCGAGAGATTGTTCATAGCCATGATTTCAATCGGCATTTGACGCCATTCAAAGCTGAATGGGATCCTAAGGTTTGATACTTTTGCTTCTCTCTATATTCGTGAAGTTTCCTTTTTTCATCAATCACCCTTTTACAGCATTTGTTATATGTTGTTCATCCGCAGGATACCTCGGAGTCACTAATTGTAGTTGGTCGTTACATTAGTGAGAATTACAACGGAGCTGCTCTTCACCCCATAGATTTCATTGATTCAAGCAATGGACAATTGGTTGCAGAGGTTATGGATCCAAACATAACAACTATTTCTCCAGTGAACAAGTTGCATCCGCGCGATGATGTTTTAGCCTCTGGAAGCTCAAGGTTACTCTTATAACCATTAGTGAAAACTGTTTTGATGAGTGGCCTCTCATGGTGTTGAGTTGTTTTGCAGGTCGCTGTTCATTTGGCGGCCACAGGAGAAAACAGAGATGGTTGAGGAGAAGAAGGATAAGAAGATTATTATATGTTATGGTGACACCAAGAAGAAAGGAAAGAAGCAAAAGCGTTGCAGCGATGATGAAGATGACGATGACGATGACGACGACATGTTTAGCTCTAAAGACAAAAACATTAAAGTCAACAAGTCTCAAGCAAAGACCACCAAGTCTACTCGCAAGAAGAAAACTTGAGATGAAGAAAGGTCTTTTATGTATAACTAACCAACTGTTGCTCTGTTTTTTCCTTTTGTAGGTTCTCTTGTACATACTCTGTTTTAGTAGCATGCCCTGTCTTGCCCTTTGGCCGGCGATTTTGCTTTTCTCTTTTTGGGGGCATGATCGGCTTTTATGTGGCCTTTTTCTTGACTTATATTTGGTGTATCTAAAGTATGAATTGCAGTAAGAATGAGAATAGACCGTCCTTGAATCTTCTCTTCTGTTTTTGCTCCGCCCTGTTTTGTTTTTCTTGTTGGAGTGATGAGTGGAAACAGGGGATGAAAAGTCTTAACACTACGTCATTTTGACAGCCAAAACTGATCTGTATTGTTTATGTAGCAAAACAAAAAGAAAAAACAAATTGATATGTAATAACATCTATAAACAGACAGACTCCAGCCAATTATCTTGTTGTTTGAAGTATGGTCTGCCACTACTTCCATCTTATTAGACTTTCATATTTCAACAATCTCTTTGACCTGCTTAATTATGGGTTTTGGAATAATGATTTAGCTCAAAAGGATTTGTGGATTGCCCAAACAAACAAGACTTACGGGAAGATAAATAATCAAATACATACCATGATTATCATTGCTAATAAAACCGAATCTTCCCATGGCGTTCCCAAAGCAGTAAACACAAAGCACTTGACTTACAAAGGAATGAGCTTTTCATCTCTCATGACATCAATCCAATACAAAATCGAATCTAAGGTTCTATATTTCCTCTTAAACCCAAACCTATCTACTTTCTCTCTCTTTCCTAGAAGCTTAACTGGACATCTAAACAGAGCATCCAAGAAAACCCAGTTCGCCAAATCCTCAATATCGGTCTGAACAAGCCTCTCCTTCACCACAATCTCATCCCACATATGTTTTCTCTCACCCATTTCTCTCGCAAACGAGAAACCCTCATCAAACATCGTAGTTTTGTTGACTTGCACCCCAAGTTTGCTCCCGATATCCCCCCAAATCTCCTTCCAAGTGAACCCTACCCCATTAAGTGCGTTGAAGGCCTCACCTTTATCGCGTACTCTCCCACTAGTCGCAGCGAATAAATGCTGTTCCGCTACTAGATTCGAATCAGACCCATCAATGTAACCCTCTTCCCAACATTCTCTTGTCCCTCCAAACACAAAAGGAAGATTCAAATACTTACACATCGCTCCATAAACACACAAACTTCCCATGAAATTGTACAGAGTTCTTGTAGAGCTTCCCATTAGCAAACCGGGTCTTTGAACCGACCAAACAACGGAATCACCAGAGATCTTTTCCTTGAGCAAATCCTCCAAAACATAGTAGAAATTCCTCCCAGAGCTCTTCCTCGGACACTCTTCGCTGTAATAACACAAACTCGAACCTTCTCCACGAGAAAGCGTCTCTCCCACGAGAGACACGTAATGCTTCATCCCCGTTTGGAGCGAGAAATGCTTTAACCTCTTGGCGTTTGGGAGAATCGCGTCCAAAGCATTTGTCAGCATCGTCCGGTTCTGTACGCAGCACTCGTCGCTATCCAATGGATACTCGCCAGACCACGTGACCCAGAACACGTGACTCACGATGTCCAGTAATGGAGACAACTTCTGTTTGAACTCAGATGCGTTAAGCAGATCGCAGGAGATAAAAATGTACATCATCTTCGTCATGGAATTGATCTCCGGATTTCGCGCTACGCCGTAGATACTCCATCTGGGTTTCGACATTAACAGTCTCTTTGCAATCTCCCGACCCACGAGTCCGGTGACGCCGAAGATCAACGCCACGTTCTCGTCTTCGTTTTTCTCGGTGATTGTTCTCATCAAGCTGCCATTTTCAGTCCCCATTGTGTTTATTAGAGAGTTCTGGAGTTTGAATAAGATTTGAGAGCTTCGATGGATGTTATATACTGTAATTATATCATTAATAAAATATTTACTATTGAAGAGAAGAAGTTGTCGGATTGATTCAACGGTTTATCGTAGAGTTTAAAGACTCGATGCCTACCTGTTTTAAAGACTATCTTAGAATATCCAAGCAAGTTGCTTTGGACACAGCTACGATTTAGCAAAACAAAGCACAGTTTTTTAATATAAATAAATTAAAGTCAACAGTGTTTGTAGTTTCATGTTACAGTTTTAAAAAGAAAATGAACTCATGGAGTTAAAAAAAACAGTCATTATTTTTGTGGATGGCATAAGTAGTACTTGCTTGCAATATTAATGTTTGTATGGCATTAAGAAAATGAAAATGTCAAGTTTAAAATCGTAGCTATTATTTTTTGGATGGTATAACTACATATTATTAGGTTTTTAACATCTACGTAACCGGATCTCTCTCTACATTGATTTGCAATAGAGAACGCTAACTCGCCATATACATGTTCAACCCAAGTTATACGGTGAAGAAAAATAGTTAAATCCGTGAGAATATGAACATTCACGCTCTACTGTAGACATTCTAACATTTTATAGTAATTATATTACCAACTAATTCTTTTAGACATCAAAATAGTGACAAAACCATAGATTTTAACCGATTTATCCACGCACGAAGGAATTTTTAAACGTTTTATGGTTGAACAGTGATTACTAGCGATTCTGGTTCCATGGTAAGTTGCAGCATGCACGGCAGTACCGGTCAATAATCGATTGGATATAAAATATTATATCCTTTGGTTTTGTGTCTGGTTAACCAAATTGAGTAGCTTAATTATGACACTATTTAAATATCAACTAAATTATATGATACATGTATGATGTGTTTGAGTTGAGCAACGCTGCAAGAGTGGAGTCACTGACTCACTGATATGGTTCGAAGTTCTAACCTATCCATACGGGCCCATACCCATACCCGAGAAAACATCTGGTATAGCTATAAGAATAATCAATAGGCCTAAAGGTCTTTTTTTTTTATATTTAGGGGGTGTTATTGGTTCTTGTATTTTAATGGATTTAGAAATCCTCTTTGGATTTCTAAAATCCATGAATTTTAAAATCATGCAAGTGGATTTCAAAGTCAAACAAATGGATTTCAAAATCAAATATATGGATTATTATGGATTTCAAAATCAAATATATGGATTATTATAGATTTCAAAATCAAATATATGAATTATTATGGATTTCAAAATTAAATATATTGATTATTATGAATTTAAATAGTTTAGAAAAAAACAAAACAAAATATTTTTCGTATCATCTATTATTCTATTAAGAATGTAAAAAAATTTCCCACATCTTTGTTGCAATTATTGCTCTCAATTGATTGGCATGTTCTCTTTGTTGATCTTGGGTTCCAAGTACTTCCTCGTGAACATCGTCGTTATTGTTATTAACTTCTTCAAGATCTTCTTATTCATCACTATTTGTTTCTTCCGGAAAATTATCCGTTCGACAAAACTTTCGAAGAAAGTTGTGTAAACCAGCACACGCAAGTACGATCTCCGTTTGCGTCTTATAAGGAAAAGGAGGTGCAGACTTAAAAATTAGGAATCGAGATTTGAAGATACCAAAAATTCGCTCAATAACGTTTCTCAAGGATGCATGGCGATGGTTAAACAACTCCTTTTCATTTTGTGGAGTAGAATCTTGACCAGAAAACTCTTGTAGATGATATCGAACGCCACGATATGGAGCTAAAAAATTTCGACGATTTGCAAATCCACAATCAACTAGATACATTTTTCCTGAAAAAATAATAATAAAGTAATTACTTATCTCATTAAAAATAATAAAGTAGTTACTAATTAAAATAATATATATATTATAATATACCTTCTGGAATTGGTAATCGATTAGTGTTCTTTGTTAAAGCATGATTCAATATTTTTGAGTCATGAGCTGAACCTTCCCATCCACTAAGCATGTATATGAACTCAAGATCAAAATTACATGCAGCCAATACATTTTGCGATATATCACCTTTTCTATTGCGAAAAGGGCCAGCTTCTTTTTTTGGGACCATTGCAAAGATATGTGTACCATCAATAGCTCCGACGCAATCCTAAATATATGATAAAATTTATGCTTAATAAAATGATAAGTTAAAGCATGGACCATAAAGAAAAATACATACCTTAAAATAAGGATAAAATCTTGTACTATCTCTTATCTTTTGAGGCACAATGGGTCCAACGGTAGCCATGAAACTTGGTGAAATTTGATTTAAAGCTCGCAAAACTTTGTGAAAATTGTCGCTTATAGCAAACTTTGATCTTTTAAAAGTGTCTCTTGTATAACAATACCTCGAATTTTGGCCAACTATTAGGAGGAAGGATGCAACCATTTCTTCAAGACTAATATATCGTGTATCGGTTAAATTTGTCCTCTCTCGAATGAGATCACATAACTTCAAAAAGATATCTGGATACATCCGATATAACTCGCGAAAATGAATAGGGTCTTCCTTTAACACATTTTCTATATAGTCTTGACCAGCTCTTGTGGTTGCACGTCGAATAGGACGTTCAATTTGCAATTGAAGTTGTTGTTGTAGTCGTTTCCTCAAACACATCATCTGACAGAAAACTAAGAGCACCAATAAAGTGATATCAGCATCTAACTCATCACCTTCATGCGATATATATTTCTCTCTTTCTTCAGGAATTTCTTGTTCTCCAAGAAGTGTTGGATTCATGCTTGATACCTTTGACAAAAAAAAAACTTAACCCATCAAAAATAAGCACTAACACATAATTAAAAAGTATAGACTTTAATTTATACCGTCACTACTACATGAACAGAAAATTATCAAAACCGAACAATTATACTAGAGAATGAGATAGACATCTAAACCATGTAAGAAAGTAAAAGAAAGATAAAAAATAAATACTCACTGAAGACTTATTTTTTAAACAAGTAACTCAATCTTTGAAGAGTATCAAAAACAAACAACTATATGAAGAAGAAGAAGAAAATTGGTGTTTCTCTTCTTCGTCCTTAAACAAGTAACTCAATCTTTTTTTATGTAAATTTTACTTTATGAAAAAGTAAAGTTATTTACAAATATACAGCATAATTTTGTATTTACATAAAGTTTTACATTTTTAAAAAAGAAAAAAAAATTGAAATGGAAAAATAACTATAATTGTAAAAATGGAAAAATATGTAAAATGGAAAACATATAAAAGAATCGACCAAACCGTATCATATATATACATATTGTTTCTAGTGGTCAAAATTATTATAATACAAAACACTAAAACCTAAAGTATCAATGGAAGGATCACAACAAGAACAACAACAAGAAAGAGTAAAGAGTTCATATATTCAATGGAGTCCCCAAGAAACAAAAACTTTGATACAATTACTCCTAGAGTGTGTTGCTGCAGGTTTGCGTGATTCTAACAATACATTCAGCAAGTTTACGGTAGAGAGACGAATACTACCTACTCTCAATCAAACACATAATTGTACCAAAACCTATCAAAACTGCGCAAACAAAATAAAGATTTTGAAAGCAAAATATCAAAGTGGTGCTGAAATTCTTCGCTTCAGTTCTGGGTTTGGATGGGATCCAACCACAAAACGGTTCACGGCACCAGAAGAAGTGTGGGCTGACTACATAAAGGTAAAATTAAATTTACAAGATTATCTCTACATAGATTTTTCATCATGTTAAACTTTTTGTATTTTTTTTGTTTTAGGCACATCCGAATTATAAAAAGTTTCGTAATGAGACTTTTGAAGAATTTGATGATCTTAAAGTTATATTTGAAAAAAATATAGCATCGGGTAAGAGTGCGATTGGATTAGGCGATACTACTGATGCTCGAACATGTGGAATTTCGGAAACTGGAAAAGAGCAAACAAATTGTGATGAAGAGTTTTCCATAAATGTCGAGGAAAATTATGAAACACCGTCATCTTTTTTTTGCAGCGGTTCAAAGGACACTTTGGAAAAACTCCCTTTAAGAAAAAGAAAAAGAAATCCTCAAGGCAAAGATGATGATCCCATTATTTGCCAAGAAGGTGCAGACGAAGCTTGTACTGAAATAAACGCCTTGACAACAATCACTCAAAAACTCTTCAATCTGATACAAGAGAGAGAAGCAAGACAACAACAAGAAGCTGAGAAAAGAGAAATAGAGAAAAAGAAAAATAACTTATGGGAAGCTATCAAAGAAGTTTCTGATTTGGAAGAACATGTTCGTTACGATGCGGTTAAAGTAATTCACCAATTAGGAATGAAAGATGTATTCGTTAGCATGTCCACTGATGAGCGTTATGCTTGGATTAAACGTAACGTTATGGGATGATTAGTTAATTATTATCTAGATTGGGGTTTTAATTATTTTTTATCATCTAGATTGGGTTTTATCTATTTTTTATCATTTATAGATTGGGGTTTTATTTATTTTTATTATAACATAACATTGTTGGCTTTTATATCATAATTATTATATCTTGATTGGGTTTTATGCATGGTTATTTTCTTTATTATTATTTATTCCAACATAAACATTTTTCAAATTGGCTCAATTATCTTTTCAATCACAAGATGAACGTACATAAACATAAACATAATAAACTGTAGAATGTTGGTATTGGAGGAAAAATTGACGTGGGGGAGAAAGTGTAGAAAATAATCAAATCCAATCAAATAACAAGGTTAAACTCTGTATTTGGGTCTTTGTATTTTAATCATGAAAACCTTTCTAAATCCATTCAAATCCAACAAAAAATCAAATCCTTATAATACTTGGATTTTAAAATCATAGAACCAATAACACTGGATTTTAATATAAATTTTAAAATCATAGAACCAATAACACTGAATTTCAATATGGATTTTAAAATCATAGAACAAATAACACTGGATTTCAATATGGATTTTAAAATCATAGAACCAATAACACTGGATTTGATTTGGATTTTCAAATCCATTAAAATACAAGAACCAATAACCCCCTTAATGTGTGGTTACGTACAAAAGCCACAATTCTTGTTATAGTTTAAAAAT
Source organism: Alliaria petiolata (assembly GCA_020283515.1). Lineage (NCBI taxonomy): Eukaryota > Viridiplantae > Streptophyta > Magnoliopsida > Brassicales > Brassicaceae > Alliaria > Alliaria petiolata. Next base: position 281,841,877 of record JAHZTW010000001.1, read on the forward strand.
GAACCATCGTGGACAGCATTTTGTCCACTACTTAATCGGACGGTCGAGATTGCAAGAGGCAGAATATGGCCGTGGCTGTTACGTTGCCGGCCGGGTTTTAAAAACAAAAGTTATACGCTTCAAGTGGTCTAATAATATTTCTGTTAGTTAACAGTCTTACCGGTCAAAAACGATAATATTAACCGACAATTTTTTTTTTTGTGCAACTATTAACCGACAACTTATTCAATGAACTAGTGATATACAACCCAAAGGTCCCAATCCTACCACAATTCAAACCAATCTGAGATCTAACTGTTACTAGATGATCTAGTCTAGATCTATAGAATAGAGGTCTGGGCAAAAAATTCGTTATATTTGATTCGATCCGTTATCCGTATCGATTCGATTCGAAAATTTCGGATATCCGTAATTTTACGAAGCAAAGCAAATACTAAAAATTAATATCCGTTAAAAACGGAACAAATCACAAATATTAAAATTTTAAGATGCGGATATCCGTTCTTTACAAAATTACCATGATTATTAAGTTTCCATTGGTAATATCGTAGAAATATAAAATCGTAAAAGTAAAAACTAAATTGGTATAATAAAATGGCGGAAAGCATTACTATAAAATTTGGGAACCGGCTGAGTTTGTTTTTATTATTAATCATTTTCTTTTTTTGAACCTTTACAATTTTTTAAAAAATTGAGAAAACTTAGGGAATTGTAAAATTAAGCCCTTTGATGGATTAAATTTTTGGAGTAATTAAATTATTGTTCTCATGTTTCTCGGCAGATCACGTATACGTCAATCTTGCTTATGAAACTTATATTTTAAATGAGAAAATTGAATTAAAAGTGAAAATAGTTGTCCGGTCTGCGTTGGAGAGACTGAAAGGGAGATGGGTACAGTGTATCTCTTGTCCCAAAGACATTGAAAAGCTAAAAACAACACACTTGGCTCTGTTCAAAGCTTTAAAATGGACCATGTTTTGTGGTAGAGCTACACATTACTCTTCGTGCAAGTCTTTGTCTTCCTCCTGATTATATGCATGGAATAAATCAACGTTTTATTTAATTTTAAAGAATAGTAGCTCCGATTAGTGGAATTGTGAACGAGTGTTATATGATGTGATTTAAAAGAATTGTTCATATGCTCTCCGCTCTAAGAATTATTAGAAACACATTCTAGTCAGCAGCGAACCAATCAGTTCCTTCCACTATCACGATTCAAAACTTGCATATACATTTTTTTTTACAAGCAAACATGCATTTTTTTTACCGTAAAGCTGCGGTACAGATTATATCGTTTTAATAGTTATCAATCACAAAAGCAGTACATAAATCGTTACCAACAGTATTACACTCAGCTTTTTTGTACCGTTTTAACCTACAACTCTTTTTTTACAGTTTTCAACTATTTTATAACCACTTTATCACTCCAGCTTACCGCTAAAAAATCCAGCTTACCGCTAAAATTTCATACTGTTTAGGTTACCAATCTGACCATGTGTTTTTGAGAAAAAGTTCATTTGATTGTTTTCAATTTGTAACAATCTCCAACCTACTTATCAACACTCTCTTTCCAACACTCTCTCTGAGTCCAATAGTCTTTATAGAACAAAGAACCTTCTCTAATGAAATTACTTCATGACTCTTCTTCTCTAGTATAACGTTTATCACATAAAGCTTTGAACACTTCCTATAATGACATTCCGTCACATAGGAAACTAGGATGAAGTTTTTTTTACCAAATCATATACTCCATCTGTCCCATTCTAAGTGATTTTCAAGAACTTTTATTTTGTCCATTTTAATTGATTTTCTCATTTACCTATACAAGATTTTAATTTATTTTAATCTAATAAATTGATTAAAAAGGTTTTGGTTGAATAAGTTGAAGAGTTTTCTAGTTTATTTTTTATTTTTATTGTTTTCAATTTCTTTATTAAATGACAATCTCTTTAAAAAATTAGTTTTCTTAATATGTGTGCTTTAAGCTTAAAAATCACTTAAAGTATATAATTAGCCAAACCTCTCTCCATCTAAGTTATCTACATCATCAACTTAATTTTGTTTAATGGGTTTTTATATATTTTATTTATATAATTTTTTGGACCTTCACATAACATAAATTTTAAAACAAATTATTTACAAACAAAAAACTTTTCTCTAAAAAATTAATAATGAGCTTTTATATATCTTATGTATATAATTTTTTTGTACCTTCACATAACATAAATTTAAAAATTAAAAAACAATTTCTTTACAAACAAAAAATTATAAATTCTCAAAAAATAATAATTAAGAATGTTAATTGTAATAAAAATCAAACAAAATATAAAAACAAAGTTGGAAAACCTACGAACAAGACTAAAAAACAGAGAAAATGATGTAAAAAACAAAAGAATTCTAAAATCTATGAGAAGGAATAGAAAGACATCAAAACCTGTCAACAATGTTATATATAAAAATTAAAATGCAGATACTCCAACGAAAAAGAATCTACACTCGAATGACTTTAAACTACACTGAAGAGAGACTATAAATTGGATCTCTACATGACATTGGTTTAAAAGTAAAAAGCAAATACTTATTGTACAAACCACAAAACTGAAAATTCTCTACAAAACAAAACCAGAACAATATTTTGAATAATAAATAAAGAGAATGGATGAGATCGATGGTGAATTCACTTTGTTCATCTCGTAGAAAATAAGAAACAGAAAAAAGAAGTCAATTGAATTAAAATATTCAGTTGGATATAAGTATAAAAAAGTTTTTTTTATAACAATTAACACATCTCAAATTATATAATTTCATAATAAATCAACATAATAATAAAATATATATATAATTATAAAGTAAAAAAAAAATTAATAGGCCATAAACTAAAACAATATTGGACCTCATAACTAAACTATGGGCTTCTAATTACACAGACCGGCCCAACAATAGTAGAGTTATGGATAATCTTCGGTCCCAAGAGTTCGTTGACTCGTGGGGGACACATGGTTGGAGACGCTGCACCACAATTCATCTCTCGGGTTCTTCTCGGCGTAATTTACCGGCGCGATCTGATAGCTCCGACGGTTTAGCTCTCCACATCAATACCAACTCTGCTAGAAACTCGGGATTTTCGATTTGAGGCACGGGTGAGTGAGTCTCCCCATCGATTGGATTGCATCTGCTTCGGAAATCAGGTCTGAAAACTCGATTTCTCCGGGAACAGAGACGAAAACCCTAGATATGGCGGAGAAGCTTGCGCCAGAAAAGCGACATGACTTCATCCACAATGGTATCTCTCCTTCTCTGCTTCTGGTATTGCAGTTTGGTTTTATTTTGGTATGTTTAGCTGCGAAGCGGAGAGGCTTGATCGATTATGTTCTTCCGTTTCCGATATTATAGGGCAAAAGGTATTTGAGTGGGATCAAACCCTAGAAGAAGTGAACTTGTACATAACTTTGCCGCCCAATGTTCATCCAAAAGCTTTCCACTGCAAAATCCAGTCGAAACATCTCGAAGTTGGCATCAAAGGCAACCCTCCTTATCTCAATGTCAGTTTCTCTTTTCTACTACCTTTCAACGTTTTGGATTCGTTTCTCTCACTAATCGGAGGAATCCGGTGTGGTATATAACTCGACACAGATGACTAATATTTTGTCAATTTTCAGCACGATCTTAGTGCTCCGGTGAAGACGGATTGCTCGTTCTGGACCTTAGGTATTCCAAATTTTTTTGTTTGTGCGTCTGTATTGGGCGCATTTTTTCCCCCCAGAAAGATTTTATGGTTAGTTGTGAACCCATTTCATTGCTAGAGAGGATAATTCGAACCTGAAAATGTGATCTGAGGTTGGTATAAACTGTACATATAGTTTGGAATTGAAAATTCGAGAGTATAGGATGGATGATGGAATGTTGTGCAACTATCGTGTTTTGAGCTTATTTGCATTTTCTATCCACGCTCCGTCCATCTTTCTTGTTCCAAAATTTACAGTATGTTTTGGGTTATTATCAGCATCTGCAAGTTTAGATTCATCGTTGCTAAACTAGCTCTTATGTTTGATTTGGCAGAGGATGATATAATGCACATCACCCTGCAGAAGAGGGAGAAAGGCCAGACATGGCCATCACCGATTCTAGGAGAAGGTCTGTTGGATCCTTACGCCACTGATCTAGAACAGAAGCGGCTCATGCTGCAGAGGTTTCAAGAAGAGGTTAGTTATGCGTAAAGTCTTCTTGATTTAATATGGTTTCTGCTTTTTGTAAGTTTTTGTTTTCTTGTTGAAGGCTAATCTTGGTCATCTAATTGATATCTATAGCAAATCTTGGGCACCACCATATCTACTGGTAGATTGAATCTATGTCAAAATATGATTACTTTGGCACAGATGATCCGGTTTGGATGAGTCATGACTACTATTCACATTGATTGTTTTCTTTGCTCAAGCTCTCTTGTTTTGTTTCTTTTGAATCTTTAATGTTCATGAATAAGCAATCTGCATAGAGCTGTGGTTGCCTGAAATGAATATGGTGATGAAATTGCTCGCTCGTAGTCTAACCGGAATCTTAACGGTTTGGAAATGCATTGAGCAAATTATCATGGCTAGACCGAACACATGGGTCTGATCCATGTGTGCCTTAACGGATTTGTCTTATTGTTTTGAGTCTACTTTGTGTGCATATGACTTTTAATATACTTTGTATTGAGCTCAAGTATGATTTTTCTTTTCTCTTTGATTCAGTTTTCTTTCAAATGATGTCGTCTCTGTCTGTTTTTGCAGAACCCGGGATTTGACTTTTCGCAAGCTCATTTCACGGGTAATTGTCCAGATCCGAGGAGCTTCATGGGTGGAATTCGTTCTGACTAAAAAAAATATATTGCACTACTCTTTGTTTCTATAGTATCCATTATAAAACTCGAAAGTCACCTTGACTTAACTTTCTGAGCTAACAAAAAGTCTCATGGCGCTGTATAACTCGTAATAATAGCAATCATGTAATCCGTCTCTAAGCTATTTTTATTCACCTATAAATAAAATGACTTTTTGTCTCTGTTTGGTTATTCTTTACTTCTCGACAACAGAAGTGGAACATCAAATACGACCCGACCCTGAAAATCCATCAAAACCTGGGCCGAATTTATTTTGAGCAAACCTGGGCCGAATTTAAAAGCTCTAATTTCGGTTTGACTTTGTAGAAGTTAGGAATTTTGTTACAGTCGAATACTTCAATTATCTTTTTGAGATGTTTGCGCTTAAAAACAAAATAAACAAAGGGAAAAGGGAGCTGAATTAGGCGCGCGTCATCTTCCTCGCGACACATATCATAAGACAGAGAGAGGAACGAATCTCGAGACGTTACGTATAAGCTTATAGCCATTACTTTTTGTCTCTTCCCGTTTCTCTCGTATCTCTCCATAGACCCCTTCTTCTTGTTGGTCGTCTTAGTTGTTATTCCATGATTCTTCTTTCGACTTTCCGTACCTTCTTAAGCTTGCCTTCTCGATGATCATCTGCGATAGCCGCCATCATGACGCTGAATCCTCCTCCGTCGCAGCAAACGCCTCACTCTCCGCGTCGAATTCCCAATCGCCGGGTCCTCATCGTCGGAAACTATTGCCACGACGTTCTCATCCAAAACGGAGCCGTCGTGGCTGAAACCCTCGGCGGCGCCGCCTCCTTCATCTCTAATGTCCTGGATTCCTCCTCCGTCTCCTGCGATCTGGTCTCCAAAGTCGGGCACGACTTCAGGTACGAGGTCAGCCACGCCCCGATCGTGGTCCCGGAGAAGGAAACCACGGTCTTCGAGGCGTATTTCGATCTGGGCATCGATGGGATCGGGCAAGCCGATCGGGTACTGAGACGGGTCTCCGCATGTGATCCGATTCTCCCTTCGGATATCCCCGATTCGAGATTCGATTTCGGGATGGCTGTTGGCGTCGGCGGCGAGATTCTGCCGGAGACGCTGGAGAAGATGGTGGAGATCTGCGACGTAGTGGCTGTGGACATTCAAGCTCTGATCAGGGTCTTCGATCCCGTCGATGGAGCCGTGAAGCTCGTGAATCTGAAAGAGAGTGGGTTCCATCACATCTTGCATAGAATCGGGTTCTTGAAAGCTTCGTCAGACGAAGCACTTTTCATGGATGTTGAGCAAATGAAGCAATTGTGCTGTGTGGTGGTGACTAATGGCGAGAAAGGGTGTAGGATTTATCACAAGGATGAAGAGACGGTGGTTCCTCCGTTCCTGGCGAAGCAGGTGGATCCTACCGGCGCCGGAGATAGTTTCCTCGGAGGTTTGGTGGTTGGGCTTGTAGAGGGCTTGGATGTTCCTGATGCTGCATTGTTAGGGAACCTCTTCGGTTCCATCACTGTAGAGCACATTGGTCAGCCCAAGTTCGATTTGATGATGCTTCAGGTTTGGTTTTGATTTCTTTTTTAGTTTATTTGAATCGCTTGCTGTGAGTGTTGCACAAATGGTAAAGGCCGATGATACTGATGTGAATATGTTGTTAAGCCTGGTTTGTGGTGATGTTCTAAAAAAGATTGGTATGTTATGTATATATCATAGTCCTAGTAAGAACCGGAACAAATTCTTTGTTAGTGTTTAGTTTCTTCTAGTAGCATCTCAATAACCAAATTTAGGGCCGGTGAATGAAAAAACATTGTGTATCTTTTAATTCTATCTGTTGAAATGAGGGTTGTATTCGATAGCAATCCGGCTATTGGCGAGTGCAAGTGAACATATTATGCAATTTAGAAGAATATTTATTGCGTTTGTCTGTGTGCAGTCACAAGATTTTTCCTTTTCTTTGGTTATTTCAGTTTTTTTTTTCTATGCGTTCAATATTTTTTCTTTCTTTCTTTGTGATACAGAGAGTCAAGGATGAGGTACAAAGAAGGAAAAAACAATGTAATCTCTGTAGCAGCCATAACAGTGATCACGAAGAGTTCCATGCGCGTCTAAGTCCAGCTCGGTTTTCGTGCTTTCCCTCTGCCGACTCTCCGCTTCAACCAAAGTTATTGGTAAATGGACACTGTTGTGAGTCTTGTGACCTGTGATGATCGGTGGTTGTGAATACGAAGAATCATGAATCATCTTTTTTACTAACAAACACTCTTGCAAGAGTTGTAAGCTTCTTCAACACATTGATGAGTTTTGGATATTTATTTAGTGTATAAACGCGACGACTAGCGTCTTCACACGCTCGTTGTAACCGCCAACGCAGAATTTGATTTACCAAGTTGTTTGGGTTTCAGATTTGAAATGAAAATGTCAAATTGGAAAAAAGTTTGGATGTGATTATTTTTTTTAAGCGCAAAGACTTTCTTCGCATACAACTAATGAACTCTACAAATATTATTTTTTGTATCCCCTAACGATAAAGAGTAGAAACAAGAAGGGTACCAGACACGCCAGAAAAGTAAGAAACAAAATCCGCCAAAACCAAGAATCGTTGCTTCTTCATGTTTTCCAGACACGAACTGTACCATCGACCGAAGAAGTCAACATACAATCTTCCTTGGGGTGGTAACTCACGCTTGTCACCACTAAATCATGAGCTCGAAATTTCGATACCACTTTTGCATCTACCAAATCCCAAAAGAAAACCGATCCATCCTCCGATCCTCCAACCACATGTGCATCCGAATTAGCGAGGCAACAATCGGTTTTAAATGACTTGGAAATATGACCTTTGTAGACTTGGAGTAGCTCTCCTGTGCTTCGGTCAAGTAGACGCAGAGTAGAATCCAAGCAACCAGCTACAACGCAGTTTCCATCGTTTGACATCGATATACAATTAACCGGTTGTCCTAGGTTATCCGACATCTCCCTACCGATACGCGTGTCGAATGTTCGAACAGTTCCATCGACACTACCACCAATAATCTCAGTCTTGGTCAAAACGATAGACATGACTGTATCCAAAAAAGTACCAATGACCTGAACCGGCTCAACACTGTGAGATCTGCAGTCCCATACACGCAGCGAACGATCGAAACCAGCTGATACAACTACATCTGATGAATCGTTGAACTTCACTGCATTGACCTCTCCATCGTGACCACGGAATTTACGGATTACCCGTCCGGTTGAAACATCCCAGTAATAAACTTGTCGACCACCGCCACATGAACAAAATCTGGCATTGTCTGAAGCAACATGAACGTCGCGGACTTCGCGGCCATGGGATTTGTAGGTCTCGATAGGGTCCCACGGTGCGGGTTCCAGAGGCGGATGGTTCGATCCTTGCCGCAAGTGAGAGCGTAGTTTCCGTCGCCGTTAAACCTCGCCGCTAAAACCGCCCCCTCATGGTCTTTAAGCACGTGTGCCTCTTTCGTCGGCAGCTCCGCCGTCGCGCTCATCTCTTTTTCTCGCCTGAGCTTGGATGTCATGATTTAATCAGACAATTATATAAAAACAACTTCTTAATATTTTGTTTTTTTATGCTATTTTGCATGAGTCAACTTTTCCTTTTCAAAAGCAAGTGACGGATTCATTTAAGGAAATTTGTCCGAAAAAGAAAATTTAATTTAGGAAATTTAATTTTCATTGGTCGACAGTTGAAAGTTGAACCGGGAAAAGCAACGGGTCGGTTGTTTGCTTCGTGAGCGCGAGAGACGCGCGTGTGAACAAACGTGGTCACTACCAGCGCGTGATTGACGTGGCGATTCCGATTCCCAATCAAATCTGGATGAAGACAAAAAAGTCCTCTGATATTGGCATCTTCTTCTATTACGACCCGATTTCTGAATCGTGTGATTTTCCGTTAATAATCCTCTTCCCTCTCTCCGACGCTTCCCGTCGTCGGAATTAGAGGTTTCGTTTCGTTTCGTTCTGCAAATCAGAAGATAGTCTTATTTATTTTGTGTGGATTTTTCTACGGCGTTGATTCGATTTCATCTCCGTACGTGCGATAATGAAGCATAAGAGCCAGCAGAAGAGGAAGAAGAAGAGGTCTTGCGCCGCGAAACCATCCGGTGATGGAGCAGCAGCGTCCGACGGGAACAAAAAAGACTTGGAGGAGGAGAGGAGGCACGATGAAGGTAAGATGGGATCAGAAAAAGTTGGAAAAAAAAATATCGATTCGTTAATGGAGGCCTTTTGCTCGGTTTCCATTGAGGAAGCGACGGCTGCTTATAAAGAGGCAGGCGGAGATCTGAACAGAGCCGCCGAATTTCTGTCGGATCTGGTGGAAACCGGCGATGATCCGTCTACGAGCTCGGTCACGAGCGGGTCTTCGGGTCAGGAAACCGGGTCTACCTCTGAGTACGGGGCAGGTTCAAGCTCGAGCTGCGGCGAAGACCTGACGAGAGAGAGATGGTTTAAGGGAAGCAAGCAGAATAGAGTTATTGCTGCCACAGGGATGGTGTCTTCTGTGATTGGGAAAGATTACATGAAGCCAAACCCTGTGCGAAAAGAGTTTACGGGAAGGTCTAAAGAGCTCTGTATGAACGGGAAAAAAGCTGCAGATAGAGAGAAGGCTGAACAGTTCCTAAGTTCAATGCTTGGAGATGATTGCGATCTCAGCATGGCTGTTGTTAGAGATGTGCTGTGTGAGTATTTCTTCTTTCTTCTTCTTCAGTTAGTTTCTCCGTGGGATATGATTTTTGTGGAACCGTATGATCCTCACTAGCTATAGGATTACGTATTAGTGTATTACTACTCTCCAGTTGATTCATACTTTATCTTGTCTAAGGGTTATAACAGACCAAAAATGGCTATGATCATCGCTATTTTGATATGGAAAGTGATGTCAAACAGGAGATGCTTGATTGCTCTACGAATTGACATGGAAGTCTCTCTCTTTTTGCAGGTCAATGTGACTATGATGTCGACATGGTAAGCAGATTGCTTTCAAACTTACATGGGGAAGTATTGGTATATTGACAGGAAAGGCCCCTGACATATGCTGATATTTGCCCGGCCGTTTATTTTGAAGCTTAATACTCTTTTCTTCTTAGGCCTTGAATGTCTTGCTTGACATGTCTTCTTCATCAACTGATGATTCATTAAGTGGTAGATGTTCCGCCATAGGATTCAGCGATAGTGTAAGTAATTATTTTTATTTTTTTTGGTTTCTTCACAGATCTGTATTATATATTCGCACACGATAGAATAAAGTGAAATATCCTGACATTATTTAGCAGCTGGCAGAGACATCATTTGATACTGATACTTCCGAAAGTGAACTATTCTGGGGTATAGGCTGTAGTCAAAGGTACTTGATTCTTAGGTCACTGCCATTTGATTCTTAGGCCTTCTGGTCATTGCTATTCACTAGTTTTGGAATTATCAGAGTTGATTCACACATCAGTTACAGCATAACTAGTTCCGTGCAACTTTTACTTTGTTCATCCTATATTTAGTCCTTTTCATCTTCTACAAAAGAATGATAGACGAACTATGTCACGGTGGAGTATTCAGTTCATGAACACATGATGTTTAAATTACTCCTGAGACAGCCAAAACTTTCAATATAATTGCTTTGATTCAACATTGTGGAAGAATCCATAACTAAAATATGGTATGTTTTTCCTCATGGTAGGGATTACTCAAAAGCTCTCACGAGTTCTGTAGATCATTTTGCAACTAGCCAAGGAAGTTCTGAGCCTGGTCTTCCACAAAAGGTGTTGGAGTCTCTGTTCAACATTCCCAAGAGTCCTAAACACGAACCAAAGACAATGAGCTGGAGGAATGTCGCAAAGAAAATGCAGTCACTTGGCATCGATGCCTCTTCATCTAGCGGGGAAGGGTCTCAGCCTAATACTTTTGGTATTTTACTATGGCTACTTGATTTTTAGTATGTGCGTATTTGGCTGCAAATAGCAGGCTCATTTTGCCGTGAGTTTGCAGGCTAAGAGCTTCTGTGTATGTTGTTTACCCGATGAAACACTTGGCAATTTTTGCTATGGTGTCATTGGCAAAAACGTCTGAGGTCTCCACTGCTTGTTTGTGTTGCAACTCTTGAATTAATTTTTCTTACACATATTGTGCGTTACCAATCAATCCATACATGTGTTGCAGTGAAGGATGACGGATATCATGAACTTCGAAAAGGTGCAAATGACCAGTGGAATGTTACAAAGTCTTACTATCAAAAAGTAAGTTTTACTTGCTTCCATATCTCTAGCACTGGGGGGACTCCTCAACAAAATACAAACTAATGCATTTATCACTTGGTTGAAGGCTGCAGAAGCATATTCGAAAGGAGGGAGGGCTCATGCGGCTTACCTTTCTGATAAGGTGCACCTCATAGTCTATGTTTCATGCTATTAGAGCAACTTTTTTAAAAAAAAAAATAAAAATAAAAAAATTATTATAATAGGGGAGAACGGCATCTAAATTAGCTCAACGAGCAGATGAGAGGGCAAGCCAAGATATATTCGAAGCGAGGTTAGCTGTTTGAAGGCATTATAGAAGTTTAGCTGATACGCTTTTCACCTTTCATTTTGTTGTGAACTAACCCATTGTTGCATCTACATCTGTGCAGAAACAAGGGTATAGAGAATGTGATAACCATTGATCTGCATGGTCAGCACGTTAAACAAGCAATGAAGCTATTGAAGATGCATCTCTTACTCGGATCATATGTCCCTTGTAAGTATACTCACCAAACTCAATTACAAGGCTTTTCTTCTTTAAGAGATCATCTCGCTTTGTCTTGTCTTCATAAAACCCGAGATATTCCTTACCTTCTAACAATTATTCAAATGATCCAGCCATTCAGACACTACGTGTGATCACAGGATGTGGGTCTCATGGGTTTGGGAAGTCGAAAGTGAAACAATCGGTAAGTTTCTTCAACACCCTTTCACATTTCAACCGAAAGGGATTCAAACTCTAGACCCAATATACGTATCTGATATCAAACGGGATTTGATTGTGTGCACAAAAACAAGAACTTGGTATTGAAGTTATGGTAGTATTGATTATTGATGATCAGGTGACAAAGCTGCTAGAAAGAGAAGGAGTTAAGTATTGTGAAGAGAACAGAGGGACGTTGCTGATCAAGCTTGAAGGATGTAGTAGAGAGTTCAGTTTCTTAGACACAGAGAGTGACACTGAGTAAGTTAAAACTAAAATTAAACACAGGTTTTAGCTTTAGATCTTAAAACTATTGACTGTTTGTCTATTTGTCTGTCTGTCTGTTTGTCTATATCTGATGCTAGCTCTGTGTTAAATGTTGAGCATAACTTGGCTTCCTTAATCCTCCTTTTCTATTATTCACGTTATCCAAGAGTTATGAAACACTTTTGGCTGACGCAAACAGAATATATATTTTTCGTAAACTTTTAATTTTGGTTTAAATATTGCCGATTCTTAGAAGAAAGAGTTTTAAAAAAATTGTTGACGAGAATACAAACACTTCCAGGCTTAAGTAGGGAAATGATGAAGAATATGGTACGGACAATAGCTACATAATAATACTGTAGGTTAGATGTTAGAACACCCTGAACTCTTCTAGGCTCATTGGTGAAGAACATTCTACGGTGACATTTGTGCATCAGACAGAGACATAAATTCTAATTTTAATGTAGCTCAAGATATAAGCAGACGGAATAAAATAAAATCAGAACGGTAGAATCTTTCATAAGTGGCTAAGAGAGTCGTTTAACACAAAAGTAAATTATCAAGCACTAAACCTCACATCAATGGAGGATCAGATCGAGAAAGTTCCATGAGAGTTGAGTTACAGAGGAAGCTCACCACTGTCCACAATCACAACTTTACTCTTAGGAGTTCCACTCTGATTCCCCTCAGCTTCGATTTTGTACACCACATCCATTCCCGTCACTACCTTGCCGAACACAACGTGCCTCCCGTCCAACCTGTATAGAGGCCCGAGCTTTCTAATCAAAAGACAGGAAAAAACATATCGATTTATGTGTTTAAAATCCGATTGATTCTGTACTCACCAGCTTGTTGTTACAGTTGTGATGAAAAACTGTGATCCGTTGGTGTCTTCACCGGCGTTTGCCATTGATAGAAACCCTGTGAAAAAAGGAAAAACAACTGATCCGGTTAAAAACCTGACATAGGCAAAGAGCCGTTGACGTTGTTTACGCAGAATACTGAAGAAAGTCCCCACCTGGACCAGTATGCTTGAGTTTGAAGTTCTCATCAGCAAACGTCTCACCATAGATAGATTCTCCTCCCATTCCATTTCCATTTGTAAAGTCGCCTCCTTGAAGCATAAAGCTTGGAATGATCCTATGGAACGAACTCCCCTTGTAATGTAGAGCCTTCCCTTTCTTACCTATTCCTTTCTCCCCTGTGAATAAATGAGAATACGGTTCATGTAAGCTTTCATTTCAAGGTATCTACACTACTCTGCTAAGAAGTGATGGCGGAAGAGTAGTTATAAAATATCCGATGGACATATGATCGAGAGTGAATAATATTACCGTACCTGTGCACAAAGCTCGGAAATTCTCTGTAGAAACAAAATGTCAGGAAGTAAGTCCTCTTCTGAATAATCTCGCTCTTACCTAAGCTTGCAATCAAGAACCAATGGTACAAGAAACATGTCAAGGGTTAAGGGTACCTGCAGTTTTGGGGACTGCCTTGCCAAATAGACCCATGACAATACGACCTGGACAAAAATCATCAGTCGGTATGAGAAGTTTCCAGGGGAAAACAATGGACAAGACGAGAGCGAAAATCAAAAAGCATTTCAAAAAGCATTTCATGTCGTCTGACATATAGCACAAGAACTAAGTGCACAAACATGCATCATAAGAAGAAGAAAAAACTCAGGATCAAGGTCATACCAGCTTCTTTTCCATCAATTTCGACATCAAAGTAAACCTTGTGTGTGATTTCCTTTAGGTTATCCTTCGACTTTTTTTTGGCCTGAAACATGAAACCAATCATCCGAAAATCAATACAAAACCACTAGAAGCCGTATCGTAATATTTTCATGCTAACTCTCTGCAAACACCAATTCAATGACGTTGAATCTAATCACATCTTAATGAACAATTCAGAATTTCCCAAAACACCATACGGTTGTTCCACTTCCCTGAATCTCTTACGTCGGTAATTCAACCACTGAAATTTGGATTACCGACTTCCTTCCGAATCACATCTCAAACACACCATAAAACTCGCGATGATGGAAACTAATGTTGCATCAAACATCTAATGAAAGAAAAACCAACATGAAATCCCAAGACAAAATGTAACATAACCAATCGCATTGGTATTCGGTATTATCTAGATCGTGCAAAATCTAAGAACTCAATAAAAAATATTCTCTGCAATCAATCGGATAGTGGGAAAAGAAAAAGGAAAAAAACAAACAACACCGAATTTACCTGAATAGCGCTTAGGGTTCCGAGAAGAAGAAGACTCCATAGAAGCAGCGTCACTGAGCTCGCCATCTCGCACCGTGCAAAGTGTTTTCTGTCCAGAGTCCCTTATTTTTTTGTCGACCTGCGCGTAACAAAACCACGTCGATATCCAATCAGATTCCGCCACCTGGCTTGACGGTATACAATTGTATACTTGGTAGATAGCATAACTTGGGCCCCAGATTTTTCTAGAACAGTTATGGGCTATTGAATGATTGGTTCGGCCCATTAATCTATTACTTACCTGGTTTGTCGGTATAAATTGTACCTGGTACTTGATATAGTTGATACTCTCTGATAGCATAACGTTTGTTTTACTTTTCTGCTGTTAAAGAATTCTATGGTTAAAGTTGTATATAAACTTCAGCTTTATATAATAATTGATAATATTTACAAAAAGAAAAAAAGGGTTGACAAAAAAAAAAAGATGATCGGGTCGGATAACAATGTTTTTTTTAATTATACAAGTCTTTTCATATCTCTCAGTCAAAACAAACCATAAGCATGTCACACACTACTCCTGTCCAGCTAATAGCCTAATATAATTCTGGTTTTAATAAACATTTAACGTCAGTATCATTTAACTAAGCACGTTTCCATCCACATTAAATATTTGACTTCTTTTAAAATATTGTACTACAACTTTTGCTGGCTCAATCTCTATATTTCTTGTAGCTAGATACCATATTTTTTACTTTACTATTATTAACCGAGCTAGATAATTCCTTCTGTATTCTTCTTACTTTTTTTTTGGTGCCTAAAAGTGGTTTTTTTTTTTTTTGCAAAAATCTAAAAGTGGTTTTAGAAAAACAAAACAGAACAAAACAAAGAACTTTTAGATCTGTATCTGGCCAATATAGCCAATGCTTTTTTTTGTTTGGTGCCTTGCTATTTCAACATATCTGAAATCTGTTTTTTTTTACAAAATATCTATATTCCGTGTTCACACACACTTCACAGAAAATTTGAAACAAAACAATATCTTTATCTTTTTGTTTACGGGGAAAACAAATTAACACCTGGTGGTATTTTCTCTGTATTATTATTACATATTTTCGTCTAACATGGGGGTAAGAAGGTTTTACTCCATTAAATTAGTCATTTGCTTCCTGGGTTTAGAATTAAGAGAATCATTATTAAATTATTACAGGAAAAAAAAAGAGATTCAGTAAACAAATTTTTGTTTTCTTGTGTTCAGATGTGAGCGTGATAGAGGTTTGACGAGGAACTACTCTGAAATGTTTTCAAAATAAACAAATATTAAATTCAAGAATGATCCTGAGTATTTAAGTAAGAAGCAGAAAAGGTATCACCTTTCCACCTTCTTGGATCTAAACAGGACGATATACATACACAGATACATACACATATACAGAGTCAGAGAGAGAGAGATGGGTAGTTACAGAATGTGTCTGATCTTCACGAGGAAGTTCAGGGTGACGGAGCCTGGTCCGGTTGGTGACGTCAGAGATGTTTTCGAGAAATACGCGGAGGGTGAGGCTCACATGTCTCCGGAGCAGCTACAGAAGCTCATGGCGGAGGAGGAAAGAGGAGGAGGATCGAGCCTGGAGGAGGCGGAAATGATCGTTGACGAGGTGCTTCGCCGGAAACACCACATTGCAAAGTTCACGAGACGAAACCTCACTGTTGAGGATTTCAACTATTTTCTGTTTTCCACTGATCTCAATCCTCCCATCGGCGATCAGGTTTCACTTTTTCTCGGAGTCAACTGTTTTTTTTTTTTTTTTTTCATTTTCCTGTGCAAAATGCGAGAAAAATGGGCAAAGAAGTATCGGAGGATTTTCGGAATCGATGGTGTTTGTTTGTTGACCAGATTGACAAAGAAAGATTACGACTTTTGGGGATTTTCTCTGTTGATTTTACCAGAAAAAATGTCTGTGTTTTCTTTCTCTCTCATCACTATTTGGCTCTCTTTCTTTTAGGCTAATTTCTGGATTTTTCCTATATAAAAACTCCCTTTTTTACTCTGCTACCAGAAATTCTGGAATCTGAATGTTTGATTTAACCATAGAGATTCTCAACTGTGATTTAACCATTAAATGTTTGGTATTTTCTTTCAGGTCCATCAAAACATGGATGCTCCTCTGTCACATTACTTTATATACACAGGCCACAACTCCTACTTAACCGGGAATCAGCTAAGTAGCAACTGCAGTGACCTTCCCATTGCAGATGCTTTGAGACGAGGCGTGAGAGTGGTCGAGCTGGATCTCTGGCCACGTGGCAACGATGATGTCTGTGTTAAGCATGGCAGGACCTTGACCAAGGCCGTTAAACTGGGGAAATGTTTGGAATCAATTAAAGCTCACGCCTTTACTACTTCAAAGTATCCTGTTATTATTACTCTCGAAGACCATCTCACCCCTAAACTTCAATCTAAAGTTGCCAAGGTAGTATTTTTATGGTCCTTTCTTCATGATTCCATCTGTGTATATATGATGAATGCTGCAAATTGTTTGTTCTCTTTAACAGATGATAACTCAGACGTTTGGAGATATGTTGTATTACCATGACTCTGAAAGTTCCAAAGAGTTTCCTTCACCTGAAGAGTTGAAAGAAAAAATCCTAATATCAACGAAACCTCCAAAGGAGTACTTAGAAGCTAACGATGTGAAGGAGAAAGATAACGGAGATAAAGGGAAGGATTCAGATGAAGATGTATGGGGCAAAGAGCCATCAGATCTTATTTCCACGCAATCTGATCTCGACAAGGTTTTGTAATTTCCACCATCAATGGCTTTGATTCGACTGTGCATGTTCGTTTTCTCCAGTTCACTCCACTTTTTTTAATTGATTGATTTTCAGGTCTCTAATAGTATAAATTATCTCAACCAAGATGATGAAGAGAGGGGTTCTCGTGATTTTGATACGTCATGCCCATTACAAGCACCAGAATATAAGCGCCTTATCGCCATCCATGCCGGGAAGCCAAAGGGCGGCTTACGGATGGGTTTAAAGGTTGATCCAAACAAAATCAGACGACTTAGTCTGAGTGAGCAATTACTTGAGAAAGCTGTAGCAACATATGGTTCAGATGTTATAAGGTAACACATGCTAAACAAGCACTATATATAGCTTTGTGTTTGCTTCTAGCATTTCAAGTTAATCTATTTACGAAACCTCACAATATGAGCAGATTCACGCAGAAGAACTTTCTGAGGATATATCCCAAAGGCACAAGGTTTAACTCTTCAAACTATAAACCTCAGATCGGTTGGATGAGTGGAGCTCAAATGATCGCATTCAACATGCAGGTTTGTCTCAGGTCTTCGTTTTCTTGTAGTCTTCACCGATTTGAAGCTAGATAAATACTTTCGAAAACATAAATGCAGGGGTATGGAAGAGCATTGTGGCTGATGCAGGGAATGTTTCGAGCGAATGGAGGGTGCGGTTATGTCAAGAAGCCAGAGTTTCTAATGAATGTAGGTCCTAATGGACAAGTCTTTGATCCCAACGAGAACTCCTCTCCAAAGAAAACTCTAAAGGTTGGTTAACTTATTATGCTATAGAGTTGAATATCCCTTGGTTCCTTCTCTTATGCCTCTAATACTATCTTGCTTAACATCTAACAATGGGCAGGTGAAAGTCTGTATGGGAGATGGATGGCACCTGGACTTCAACAAAACTCACTTTGATCTCTATTCTCCTCCAGACTTCTTCGTTAGAGTATGTGTACTCTTTTCTTTTCTTCTCTTTTTCCCTTATCTTCTTGATCTTGAATGGAGTTTGAACTCTGGGTCAATACAGGTGGGTATTGCTGGAGCACCTGCTGATGAGGCGATGAAGAAAACAGAAGTGAAGTATGATACGTGGACACCCATTTGGAATGAGGAGTTCACATTCCAGTTAACTGTTCCTGAACTTGCTCTGCTCCGCGTTGAAGTCCATGAGTACGACGCTAATGAAAAAGACGACTTTGGAGGCCAAACTTGTTTACCAGTGTCAGAGTTAAGGCAAGGCATACGCGCTGTTCCGCTCTTCAATCGAAAGGGTCAGAAATACAGCTTCACGCGGCTTCTTATGCGCTTCGAGTTTGTCTGAGACGCCATTTTTTTTGGTGGGTGTATCCATCTAGATTTATGATATCTTCTCTTCTTTATTCCATATGTTGTGTCTTATGCTTCTTCATCTGAGGAATAAAAAATCCAAATTTTACCTGAGAAATATATCTATCTTTTGCATTCCTTTTCTTTATGGTTTTGTTTTATATACATGTTACCAGTTTCTTGGGATGAAGTTTTGTTCAATAAGAATCAACAACTTAAAAAGTTCTTGTGAAGTTATAATAATATTAACAAGCATATCTCATCTTAGCAAAACATAATCTCTCAATTCTTTTTTTTTCTGGATTGGTATTGGATGGCTTAAAATAGTTATTTATATGCATACTTATAGATCAAGAAGCTTCGAATCTTTAGCTTAAAATAGTTATTTAAGCCTTTGTCGCTCTGTTTGCTGCACTAAACACGTGAAATTTTAAAGAAGAGTATATATTCTGGAATCTTTTTGTTGTTATATGAATCCCTTTATGCTAATTAATTAATTTTTTTAGCGTTGCTTATTTAACAATCTAAAGGTATATATTCCTAACCCGTAGACAGAGACCACACCACTCATTTATGCCTTATAAGTGAAGAAAGATAGATTCTTGATTCTATTTTATCTTTGGAGAGTATGGTAACTTACAGATGTTTAGAGATTCTTCAAATACTTATAGGAGCATTTTAACAATTGACTTGAGAGATTTTGGGTACCGTGAAAAATGTGAAAGGAAAGAAAGAAAATGATAAGCGTGAGAAATACACTCGTTGAACCCATGAAGCTTCCCTGAGCAACATCATATGCTTCTGGAATTAGATACCATAACATTTGTTTAATCTGGGTTTTGGAAAGTGAAGTTTTTTCAACATGTGTCTCCGGGCTGGGAATATATGGTTAAAGAAGAGGAAAGCTAAGAGCACTGAGCCAAAAAGAGGCATACCACACTATAATTACAATAAAGTACGGAAGAAATAAAAGATCGATTTATAAGTTGGTTGATGAGCATGAAGATGATGCCAAATATGCAGGAGTTGTTTACCAACCAAACTGCAGGGACTTTCTGAAGAGAATCCAGGAGATTGAAAAATATAAAGAGAGATTGGCTGGTGAAAGGAAAACTGGTGTGATTGTGAAGTATCTTGTTGCCTGAGATTTTGCTTTGGGGATACAAAGACCTGAGATGAAGAGAGAGCTTGGGAGGTACAAAATGGGTTTGTGTTTCAGTGACAAGTTGAGGATGAACAGAGGAGCTCCACCTCCGGATGTGGTGACGGCGTTTGTAGAGTATACCGAGGGCGGGAACCACATGACCGCAGAGCAGCTGTGTCGGTTCTTGGTTGAGGTGCAGAACGAGACCGAGGCGTTGGTTTCAGATGCAGAGAAGATCATAGAAAGAATCACAAGTGCAAGACATCATATCACTAAGTTCTTGAGGCATACGCTGAACCTCGATGATTTCTTCAGTTTCTTGTTCTCAGATGATCTGAATCATCCAATCGTCACTGAGGTATCCTCTATTCCTAATGTCTTTGTTCTTCTTGCTACATGGAAAGTTTCAGTCTTTGAGATTTTTGTTGTCTCAGGTGCATCAAGACATGGCCTCTCCCTTGTCTCACTATTTCATTTACACGAGCCATAACTCGTATCTGACTGGGAATCAGATCAACAGCGAATGCAGCGATGTGCCTCTCATTAAGGCGTTGAAGAGAGGTGTTCGAGCTCTTGAACTTGACCTGTGGCCAAACTCTACGAAGGACGACATACTTGTTCTCCATGGCTGGTATGCCGTTGTGTTATGTTGTATATTCTGACATTTCTTGGTTGAAAGTTTGTTGGAAAAACTAAAAAAAAAAGAGAGTATGTTTGATGCTTTTAGGGCATGGACACCTCCAGTGGAACTGATCAAATGCTTGAGATCTATTAAAGATCATGCCTTTTCTGCATCTTCATACCCTGTGATCTTAACTTTGGAAGATCATTTGACCCCAGATCTTCAAGCCATAGCAGCCGAGGTGCTTTCTTGATCTCGCTGAGGAATCATTGCCGTGTTAATTAAAGAAGTTCTTGAAAATATTGAAAAAGTTCTCTCTTTTTTGTTTGTTCCTTTTCTCTGTTGCTGCAGATGATGAAAGAGACATTCATGGATATGGTTTATTTTTCCGAGTCTGGCGATTTAAGAGAGTTCCCTTCACCAGAAGATCTCAAGTACAAAGTTGTAATATCCACAAAGCTTCCCAAAGGGAACCTGAAAAAGGAAAAGGATTCCGAGTCAGACGTATCAGGAAAGGCATCATCAGATGTTTCAGCCGACCAAGTAGGCGAAGAGAAGGTACTTGCAGTCCATATTTAGGAGTTTTATTATTTTCTCAATGTCATCTTAAAATTCTCTCTTTGCTTGCAATGACCCTGTGTAGACTGAGGAAGAACCAAGCGAGGCCAAAAATGAAGAGGATGGATTTGATCAAGAATCCAGCAACTTGGATCTCCTCACCTACAGTCGCCTGATATTGATTCCTTCTGGAAGTGCTAAAAATGGACTGAAGGAAGCACTTACGATCGACAATGGTGGAGTTAGACGGCTGAGTTTGAAGGAACAGAAGTTCAAGAAAGCCACTGAAATGTATGGAACCGAAGTCATAGGGTAAGTATCACACACCCCCAATTCAAAGAGGCTATTGCTTCCTGTTTTTTCCTGCTCTAAGCTGACTAGAATCGTAATAATCTAGATTCACACAGAAGAATCTGTTGAGGATATATCCCAAGGCCACTCGAGTAACCTCCTCCAACTACAAGCCATTCAGCGGTTGGATGTACGGAGCTCAAATGGTTGCTTTCAACATGCAGGTTTGCAGCAGTTTTACTACCTCTCTCAGGCCTTTTTAACATTTACCGAAACCTCAACATCTCTGGTTTTCAGGGCTATGGAAGAGCTCTCTGGATGATGCATGGTATGTTCAGGGCGAATGGTGGATGCGGGTACGTGAAAAAACCGGACTTTATGATGAACAAAGGCGACGATGGAGAAGTGTTTGACCCGAAAGCGAAACTACCGAAAAAAAAAACTCTGAAAGTGAAAGTATACATGGGGAAAGGATGGGACTCTGGTTTCCAGCGAGCATGTTTCAACAGTTGGTCTTCTCCTAACTTCTACACAAGGGTAAGCAGCAACTTAGTTGGCTCTGTTTTACATTTTTGAAAGAATAATATAGACAAGGAATACTGATTTAGATGCGTGTTACATAGTTGATTCTCTACTCTTGGCTCTGTGGTTTCTCTCTCTGAAAATATGGATATTGTGTGAAACCAGGTGGGGATAACAGGAGTGAGAGCTGATAAGGTAATGAAGAAGACAAAGAAAGAAGAAAACACTTGGGAGCCTTTTTGGGACGAGGAGTTTGAGTTTCGGCTTACAGTACCGGAGCTCGCGTTGCTCAGAGTTGAAGTTCACGACTACAACATGCCAGAGAAGGACGATTTCTCGGGCCAGACATGTTTGCCTGTGTCAGAGCTGAGACAGGGCATACGTTCTGTTCCGTTGTACGATCGCAAAGGCGAGAGACTAGTTGCGGTTACACTTCTCATGCGGTTTCAGTTTGTTTAAAAAACAGAGTTTTCCTTTCTTCTTCTTCTTCTTCTTATTATCCTTCAAAAAGAGTTTGTAGCAGAGAAGCTTTTACCGCAGATTAAAATCAATTATCACTAATAACTTGTGGATGAAACAACACAATATCCGTACATATGACGAATCAAATAACTATATATGGTTGGATATCTTTTTTGAAGCAATAGTATGCTTCTAGAATGTATGAGCTTATATGTTACTATGATTAGAAATTTAGAATATTATAACATAGAAATGTAAAATGTACATGTAAACGCAGACAAACATATGCAAGAGGCTAATTAATTACTCTCGTTTTGCTAAGTGTTTACTGTTAATTGACTTGGTCTTTTTCAACAACGTAGTTTTTTACTTTTTTGAAACGCGTAGTTTTTTATTTGATTTTATTAATAAGAAATTTGACTTGTAATGCAGAAATTTATTGATCATCGTGTTAGTGGGGTTTAATTTTAATTAAGAAAAATTTTTAAAAAAAATCAAAGTTCTTTCTCTCTCGCTTGCGATTGCATTCCAAACACAAATTATTCTTCTGTGAGCCGAAGCAATTTCCATCTTCATGGATCGGAAATTCAGCGATTTAAGTCTTAACGACGATTCCTCCTCTGCTTTCAGCGATTGTAACAGCGACAGATCCGGCGAGTTTCCAACGGCTTCCTCCGAGAGCCGACGGCTCTTCCTCTCCTGTGCCGTTGAGAATTCCGATGATATGATCCCATACCTTGTAGCGCATCTCGACTCTTCCTGTTCGATCGATGAGCAGAAGCAAGCTGTCATGGAGATCAGGCTCTTATCCAAGAACACACCGGAGGATCGGATCAAAATCGCTAAAGCCGGCGCGATCAAACCGCTGATTTCTCTGATCTCGTCTTCGGATCCTCAGCTCCAGGAGCACGGAGTCACTGCCGTCTTGAACCTCTCCCTCTGCGACGAGAACAAGGAACTGATTGCTTCTTCCGGCGCGATTAAACCGCTCGCTAGGGCGTTGAAACTGGGGACGCCGACGGCAAAAGAGAACGCCGCCTGCGCTCTGCTCCGGCTATCGCAGATCGAGGACAACAAAATCGCGATCGGAAGGTCGGGAGCGATTCCTCTCCTCGTGAACCTTCTAGAAACCGGCGGATTCAGAGGGAAGAAGGACGCGTCGACGGCTCTTTACTCGCTGTGCTCAGCGAAGGAGAACAAAATCAGGGCCGTACAATCGAGGGTTATGAAGCCGTTAGTGGAGCTGATGGCGGATTCGGAATCGAACATGGTGGATAAATCGGCGATCGTGATGAACCTGCTGATGTCGGAGCCGGAATCGAAGCAGGCGGTAGTGGAGGAAGGAGGAGTTCCGGTGCTGGTGGAGATCGTGGAAGCGGGAACAAAGAGACAGAAGGAGATGGGTGTGTCGATACTGTTGCAGCTTTGTGAGGAGAGTGTGGTGTATCGAACCATGGTGGCTCGCGAAGGAGGGATTCCTCCGGTGGTGGCTCTATCGCGGAGCAGCGCGAGTCGAGCTAAGCAAAAGGCGGAGGCGTTGATCGAGCTCCTGAGGCAACCGAGACAACAAAAACGTGAGAGTATATGCGATTGAATATTTGGTATTGTGTAAACGCCTATCGAATCGCATTCCACAATTTGTGAAAAACCAACGGTTTATAGAGAGATTCAGATTAGAGATGTATATATATATATATATATGCGTGACGCCTTCCAAGGATTTGGGCTTTATTAATGGGCCTTTGTAGAACATATCTCACACACACCTAGTTTTAATCTAGGGTATATAATTTATGGACGGGCTAAGTTAAGCACATCTATCTTTTACACTTTGTACTTTGATTATGAATGAATTTATGATGATCATACTCTTGTTCTTATCTGATTCTGCAACTAGGTCAGTGTAGAGAAATACGAGACCAGCCATGTTTACCTTTGTTAACTCAACTTGGTAAAATTAAATTTACGTGAATATATATAATAAAATGCATCTAATAAAATACACATTTACGGAAGTCTTTTAGGAAATATCAATACTTAAATTGCCAATTAAACATAAGTAAAGGTATGTCGATGTGTGTTTGCACCACTGTTGCATAGAATGTATACAGAATTCGCATCAAAACGAGTACGGTCTCTTGACCAAAACGAAAAACGAGTATTGTCGTTTTAGGAGATAATCTGTGAGTGGATTTAGAGAACAAGATCCCTATAGAAAAGAAAAAAAAAAAAAAAGCAATAGATTCTTCGACATATATTAATGGAGAACAACACAGAAGTAAATGCAAGATAAGAAAAGATTAGCATGCCCTGCAAGGATGACACGTACAAATGGAGAAATAGTCCAATTTTTTTTTTTTTTTAAATCAAAAAATGCAAGACAAGAAAAAAGTAAGTAGAGAAACCGTATTGGCTAAAACATGGTACTAATTGATGCTCTCTATCCATAAGCTCTATCCATGAAGTTTTAAAGCATTGGTTTTTTTTTAAAGCATGTGATATCTTTATATTTTTAAATTATCAAAACCATGTGATTATTATTCGAATAAACCCAATGATAATAAATTCAAAAAAATTGACATTAAAGTATCTTGTTTCGTATGATAATAAATTCAATAGTATTGACTTTAAGGTGTCTCTTTCATATGATAATAAATTCAATAAAGTTGACAATACATGCTCTGTTTTACTGTTTACATGATAATAAATGATACAAAGAAGTTTGGATCTATGACAGATAAAAAAAAAAAGGTTTGGATCTTTTTAAATAGTAAGTCGGTGAAGAGATTACCACCAGTTTCTCAGCTATTGGTTATACAATTTTTTTTTTAAAACATTTTGTCAATGGTTCTGTTTTAGTCAACGGCTCTGTTTGGCTATAAATTTTATCTTAAACTTCAATTCAGACAGCCGACAGATCACTTCTCTGCTTCATTTTTTTAATATATTTTTGTAATAAGAAAAATTCTCAGATCACTATTATTGAGGTTTCTTGAGAGAATTATATCAGAACTAGTTCTCACTTGCCGCCGAATGGTAACATCGTATTAGGCGGTGCGAGAAAAAGTAGATTGAAAGTACGCTATAGTTCAACTGCGATACATGCATGAAAATATAATACAAGACAAATGCGGTTAATGTTTTCTGTAATGTATATATGTATATGCATATGTGTGTGTTTTAGTCGATTCATTAGATATTATTTTTAAAAAATTTAATATTATTTTTGAGTAATTCTTTTATTGAAATTTAAATTATAAATTTAACTTCGGTGTAAGAGTACAAAAAAAAAAAGATTTACCTTACCTTTAATAAAATTTAAACTGCAAGAAAATGTACGAAAATTGTTTTAACATACATATAGCATTTAATTTTATTATTAAAAAATAAAAATTATCCAACTATGTGTATTTTTTTCTTTGACCCATCCACCTCTTTACATGTGTAAAAGAGTTTTAAAGCGATTTTCATTTTCAAGAATTATTGAAATCCAAGATCATACTTTATTTTAGTTATACCAAAAAACATAAAACCATGTGTTTCACAAACAAGAAAGGGATGATTTGGTGAATAACCATAATAAACAAAAAATTAACAAAGTAATCAAAAAAGGTAGAGAGAGATAGGAAGAATTAGAGAGATAAAATGGTTGGTTTGTAAATTAAGTTTTTTCAAATGGTTATTCACCAAAAAATTCCAAACCCATGATTTTGTTGTTAAAAAACAAAAAAACATGATTTTATGTAATAATATTGAAATACGCACCGCTGCTATCTGGAGAATTCATGAGTTTCTCAAACAGGAACAACAAATAAAATCTCTCTGTTGCTTTTCTCTCTCTGGCTTAACTTTCACAACAACAACAACAAAAAATGAAGGAATCATTCAAAGTGTGTGTTCTGTTGTGTGAGAAGCTTCAAGGTGAAATCTAGTGAGCCACCTGAAGAAATCAAGACACTCTTCGACGAGTACTCCCAAAACGGCAGGATGTCTGCGGATGAGATGCTCAGGTTCGTGATCCAAGTTCAAGGAGAGAAACACGCAGATTCAAACTACGTGAAGGATATATTCCACAGACTCAAACATCACGGCGTTTTCCACCCTCGTGGACTTCATCTTGAAGGATTCTACCGTTATCTCCTCAGCGATTTCAACTCTCCATTGCCTTTGACCCGCGAGGTAAAGTTTAGGATAAGATCTGTTTACTTTTGAGAGAGGACTTTTTGTCTAGTTTGAATCTGTTTCTATGGGATTTTGGTTTTCAGGTTTGGCAAGATATGAATCAGCCTTTATCTCATTACTTCCTGTACACGGGACATAACTCTTACTTGACTGGGAATCAGCTGAAAAGTAGAAGCAGCATCGAACCGATTGTGAAAGCTCTGAGAAGAGGAGTTCGTGTCATCGAGCTTGATTTATGGCCTAGCTCTTCGGGAAAGGAAGCTGAAGTTCGTCATGGCGGGTCTGAATCTTAACTATTTAAAAAAATTCTTGGATCACTCTGCAATTTAGTCCTTGTAGAAGTCTATATACAATTTCTTGATTTGTTTTGTTGATGATCTCAGGACGTTAACAAGTACCGAAGATCTGCAGAAATGTCTTAACGCTGTAAAGGAGAACGCGTTTCAGGTGTCTCATTATCCTGTTGTGCTTACTTTAGAAGACCATTTGCCTCCAAATCTTCAAAAGAAAGTCGCTAAGGTAAGATCCTGATAAATCATGGAATATTGTTTACAACACTGAGCTTGATTGATGGTGAAAATGTTTGTAGATGGTGAGTAAGACTTTTGGAGAAACTTTGTTTCGATGTAAGGACGAACACACAGAGTCTTTTCCTTCACCAGAATTACTCAAGAATAAGATTTTAATCTCAACAAAGCCACCAAAAGAGTATCTTCAGACCCAAATCTCTCAAGGCTCAGCAACAGATGAATCCGTAAAAGCTAAAGTAAGAATAACAAAAACAGAGCTAAAGTAACCATTAGTGTTTCTTAATGTTGTCTGAGAGTTTTGTTGTTGTGACAGAAAGTTGCAGATGCAGAAGAAGAGATTCAAGATGAAGATGAGGAGAGTGTAGCGATCGAATACAGAGACTTGATCTCGATTCACGCTGGGAACCGCAAAGGAGGAATGAAGAAATGCTTGAATGGAGATCCTAACCGAGTCATACGGTTAAGCATGAGCGAGCAGTGGCTTGAGACTCTGGCGAAAACTCGTGGACCCGATTTAGTAAAGTTCACACAGCGGAATATTATGAGGATATTTCCAAAGACTACACGATTTGACTCATCTAACTATGATCCTCTCTTTGGATGGATTCATGGTGCTCAAATGGTTGCCTTTAATATGCAAGTAAGTGATTAAACACTCTCATCCTATCTGCAATAACCAGAGATTTAAAATAGAAAGACAAGATTTAAAATATACCAATTATACTTGGTTTTGTGTAAATGCAGAGTCATGGGAAGTATTTGTGGATGATGCAAGGAATGTTTAAAGCCAATGGTGGATGTGGCTATGTGAAAAAGCCTGATGTTTTGCTCTTTAATGGTCCTAAAGGTGAAATCTTTGACCCTTGCAGTCAAAACCTCCCGATCAAGACAACTCTTAAGGTTTTGTCCTTGTCTGTGTTTCTTATCTGCCTACGTTTCATCCGTTTCTTTAAGTCCAAGAAAGGATCTTAGCTTTGTGTCTATGGTGTATGAGTAGGTGAAGATCTACACTGGAGAAGGATGGAATATGGATTTTCCTCAAGATCACTTTGATCGATACTCTCCTCCCGATTTCTACGCAAAGGCAAGTATTCACTCATATGAAGCAGCTAAGAAATATAACTAAATAAGCTTAGTTTTCAAGAACCCTAGTTAGGTTTCTTGCCTGTCAAGTCACCTGACTTACCTGTTGTTGTTTTTTTTTTAAGATCGGAATCGCAGGAATACCTTTAGACACAACAAGTTACAGAACAGAAACAGATACGGACGAATGGTTTCCGGTTTGGGACAAAGAGTTCGAGTTCCCATTGCGTGTTCCTGAGTTAGCGCTTCTGTGTATCACAGTCAAAGACTACGACAGTAACACTCAGAATGATTTCGCCGGTCAGACATGTCTTCCGTTGTTGGAGCTCAAGTCCGGGATTCGTGCCGTCCGTCTCCACGATCGCGCCGGAGAGGTCTTCAAACACGTGAGACTGCTGGTGCGGTTTGTCTTGGAGCCTCGTTAGTCATTTTGTTGATGATGTTCATTCATCACACTCGTGTCAATAAATAAAGTCTCGGAAAGTTAGTCGTGCTAAGCGACATGGCAATAAGAGATGAAACAAAATTATTGTGTAAGATCAGAAAAAAAATTATGAAATTTATTTTTAGTGTCAACAATTTGTTCAGATTTCAAACAGTTGATCAAAATATAATATTTGTTTAAGCAGTTGATGTGGTCCACTAACCACTAATACCAATTGCATTCATTATTGCAATTCACACTAAAGCAAAATTACATTATAGCAATCCACACTAAAGCAAAATTACATTATAGCAATCCACACTAAAGCCAAACTTTATCATGGCAATTATCACTAAAGCAATTCACATTATTATGTTTATTATGTTATAGAAAAATTAATTTTAAAAGATTGTTTGTTTAAATTTCACTATCACAATAGAAAAATAGTAGATCGACCGTCGCTTATTGTTAAACAAAGAGTATTTTAATATTAAGCAAATCAATAATGTCACCAAATAGATGTTAAGAAGAAAAATGATAAAGTTGACAAATTTATGGATCTCTCACCCAAAAATTAGCACCTCTCTCTTTGAACTTAAATTTTAAAGTCGACACACTCACTCCTAAAATTACCAAGTTCTCTAAAATCATCGGGGCCAGCCCAAAATTATTTGAGACTCTTATCAAAAATAATATTGGACCTTTTGATAAATTACAAAAAAAAAAAAAAAGTTTAGTTTTTCTTTTGTTCGAGTCTTATGGATGGACATTAACAATATTATGCATATGCAGACCCGGCCCAGATTCTTAAATCGAACCAAGCCGAAACGATTTAATTAATTATAAATCAAACCGAATTCAAATCGAAAACTAAACCGAACCAATGCCAAAAATGCATTAAAAAAAATGGTCTCAATTTCTAGAAAACTGGTAAACCCAAAACCGAATAAAAGTAAACCGGATCCCACACCTCTTACCCACTACACCACATGATGATAAGGTGAGAGAAGACTATTAGTAGTATCTTCAGTTTGTTCAACCATTAGACACTAAAATCTCCGACACGATCAGAGAAAGAGTGGAGAATTTGGGATGAATCTTGGAAGGCCGATCTTGGTCCCAAGAGACTGAACATCCGCCTGAACTTGAGCTTCAAACTCTGAGTAAGTGAATGGCTTATAGTTTGAAGACTTTATCACACAATCTCTCTGTGGGAACACAAAATAACACACCGAGTGTCTCTCTCTCGTCCTATCCTTCTTCTTCACTCTATGCTTCACACTTTTGTATTCATCATCGCTTATCGCCTGTATATATTAGTTTCGTGTTTACATCAAAGAAAAGACACAATAATTGGGCCAAACTCATGAATATATGTTTTAATTTACCTGCATCATATCTCCCAGATTGACGATGAGGGTATTAGCAACAGGTTTTAAACGGAACCATTCTTCACCTTTCATGATCTCGAGCCCTCCAGTTTCATCTTCCTTTAATATCGAGATCACTGAACTATCCGTGTGGACTTCCATTCCCAGAGCCTCTCCGGCTGCCTCGTCGACGGAGGAGCTCCGGGGATACCGGTAAACCCGTATGAGCCCTGTTGACTCCGATAAGTATGCTGATCTCCGGTCACTTGATAATTCTAGGTTCAGCGTTTGTGCTATAGCTTCAAACAAGGAAACAGCAATTCTAGTTATGTGCCTTCCATATTCCTCCATCAACACTCTGCACACTCACAACACACACAAAAGAATACGATAGTGAATTTTAGTCAATTAAAATCCGCACTCTTAAGCTTTTGTAATTATTCAAACGAATACTTTTTTTTTTCTTCAAAAGACATCATTATGTGGGGGATATATATATACGACACTAGGGTTTGAAGTTTTTATTTGTCAAAATATATCACAGGCGTTACAACAAGATTGAAATGCTGAAATCAACACTATACGTGGAAAATTACGTGCATGTAGGCGTGGCATTGTTTTCTGATTTTTGTTTTCAGAACCGGGAGAATCAGAAACTGAAGCCCATATAAATCTTTAGAATTAGTAGAAATTTGGGTTTTTTCATTTATAAAATTTACATTGGACCGTTTATAAAAAAATAAAAAAATTTACAATGGCTAATCAGAATTAAATGGCGGTGGAAAAAACTAGAACCTTAGTACTCTTTTATATTTTAGGATAAATCTTTCAACTAATTGACCATCTTAGGTTGGTTGTTTTGAGGCATTTTACAATTTTGGATATTTATTTAAAAGTTCAAATAACATCATTGGATTTGAACATATTCATATATAAAATGATGCTAGGATTACGAAACCGCTATTGTTTACCATTTTCCAAATGCTGCCAAAAATTTGGAAACAATTCTTTGAATTTAGGGAACAAAGTACAAATACAGTGGCCAAAAACTTCAATTAAGTGGTTAACTTTCAGAAAACGTCAGCACTAACCCGGATTTTAAATTGATTTTCTTTGAAAAGCGTAGTAGCCAAACGAAAAAGTAAACATCTCGTCAATCAAAACCCCATGCACGTGTCACTTCGTGACACGTACTGTTCGTCGTCAACTCTACAGTCTACAGTCTACACCCCCACACATATACTCTTATCTCTGATATTTACAATATCTTATAATCATATATCATCAACTGGTTTTCAACGGACTAAAATAAATATATTATTTTATATCAAGACCCATCTCGAAATTTAATATACAGAATTAAATGACCATGTTCGTCGAAGTTCATGTATTTTATTATATAGTATAGACAGTTCATTTGAACATTAGCTAGTATTTTTGAGCACAACAACTTGTTGTCTACAAGTGTTGACTGTTTGATTGATTAATTAATTAGAAAAACCATTGATAATAATGATTAATTAGCACCTAAGGGAAAAGAAAACGACGTCGTATGTTTACCTGAAAGACTCTAGTTTCGAATGTTGAGCATCATCATCATGACAAGAAGTAGAAGCTGGAAGCTTTGAGAGAGGAACGTTGAAACCTTCGACCATGTTTACGTTCGAAGCTTGAGTTCCTCTCTTCAGTGCATCTCCCGAACGATTTAGAGCAGGTGTTCCCCAGAAATACGATAACGGAGAGTTAACGGCGGCGAACAATTCCCGTTTGTTCTCAAACGGCAGACTCAGCAACGATTCCGAGATCTCCTGAAGCTGTGACGTCAACGCCAACGGTACTCCGTGATTCACCAGACGGAATATTCCCCACTCCCTGCATGCCTCTGTTAGTATCTCCTTGTCCAAACGCTCAAAATCGATAACCGGGATATGGATATCCTTGTCCTGGACAAGAACCGGTTCGACCTCTGCCGTAGCTGGAGGATCTCCGTCGTTGATTACACGCCGGAAATCCGGTGGATATGACTCGCTGATGTTCATCTCTCCGCCGATGCAATTCTTAAGCTCTCCCTCTCTCTCTTTCTCTCTCTCTCTTTAGATCTCTATCTATCTTTGTTTTTTTTCTTTCACAAATCCAATAAATTACTTTAAACAAGTGAAGTGTGTGTATTTGGTGTGTGTGCATAACTGTTATTAATAGGTGCATTTTACATATGATTAATTAATTATAAATTATTTGTCTGTAATATATAAATATTTCCTCCATATGAAATTTCCTTATAGTATAATATTTCCTAATGATATGAAGACATTACCACTTGTCACGGATTTATATTTGTAACACAAATAAGGCATATATTCTGACCAAGGTGCATGCTACATGGATACGTGTACCGTATCTTCATTGCTGTCGGTCCATCGCCCGTAAACTTCCAATACTTTTCTAAATGAATCAAAACTTCTTTTTTGTTTTTTTAAAAAAATGAAAATGAAAAGAACTTATTAGTTATTACACCAATACAATGTAGTTTTTTTTCTTGTTTTTTTGGGTATTAAAGAACTTATGTAGTTGTGTTTTTGGTTCTCATTTCCTACTGGTTCAGTTTCTAATTCTTTGGTTCATTTAATCAGTTCATTAACCAAAGAATTAGAAAGTGGTTCAGCTTCTCTCTTCTAGATTCGACTTGCGCGGCGTTGTAACAACTAACAACGAATCCATCATAAACGAATATGATCCGTTTCAAGCTTAGCCGATTGTGGAGTGCGATCGAGAATACGTTGTTAACTTCTTTCTATTAGTTTTGATTGCGACTATGTGAGTCGGAGTTTATCTGTACAAACCTTTAATTGGTTTTAATGGATTTAGAGCCGGTTCTGAAATTTAGAAATTTAACAAAAATCGTAAACTCTAAGACAAAAATGGGCTGTTTTGCAAAAAAATAAAAAAAAAACTGTTTTACTTTACATATACATATATTTTATTTTAAAAATATGGCATCAAACTCATGTTTGGTCTGTTTGGGTTTATGGCCGAAACTGAATGAATTTCGATATTCGATTTCGGCGAAATGTTAGCAGACATTTTTTTGGGATTAATTCTCGATGAACTCGCAGAACTTGTTGGGCATTTCTATTACTGTTTCACAATATTTTCGTGTGCGCGCGATTCCGATTTCAATTTAATAGGGAAAAATCAAGGTTATAAATTAGTTTTGGACATTCGGATATCCGTTTATATTAGAATCAATTCTTTCAAGTTTCATGTATTTTGGTATTAGAAGTTTATGACCCGTTCGAGTATATTTTTTTTTCGATTTGGATTCGGTTCCGTCTGGATCCGAGTCGGATTTATGTACTCAAAGTATTAATTTTTGATAAAATTTGGTTTAATTTTACAAAAATTAGTTTGTTTTTAACAAATATAAATAATAATATTTGAATATATTGATTATTTTGTGTTTAACATCATATATTGTAAAGATATTATTATACTTTAAAAAAAATTAATGCTAGTTTAGTAGACGGTGACCATGGTTGAAGTTTTCGATTTTAATTATAGTGGGTTACTGTGGATGTGTTAAATAATAAACGTATCCGATGGTAAAAATGTGATGGTTTAGAGATTGGTACAAAGAGTTTAATTTTGTTGTGTTATAGATTTAATTTTATTTAGGAAAAATGATTTACGTGTGTCACGCGTATTAACAACCGTCTAATTATGAACCCATTAAAAACTTCCGGAACTCAACCTCGGATTCAAAATTATACATATATATATATATATTTAAAAGTAAATAGTATTCTACATGTTTTTTGGAGATTAGTTTAGGTTATACGATTTACTTTTTTTTTCCAAACCTCTATCTCATATATTCACGTTCATCTCGCATAACTCACATGATCTGCAAAATCAAGCCGAATGGGGGTACATGCATACTATTTTAGTCCCAATGGTCACAAAGCAAAAAGTTTTAAAGCCACTGCGTGATGGATCAGACGGGGCGGGTATGACCCGTTTGAGATATGGGCGAAAAAAAGTCAACAAAGAAGGTAGGGGGGTGGGAGAAGAGAAGAGGGGTATCATCGTAAATTCGTAGTACGCTGCGTTGACGAACCACAAAAATACACACACAGTGACAGTCCCTATCTTATGCAGCCACACTTCCACTTGCTTGGCGATGATGTGACATACGTGGCACCACGCTTTGCACAGGTCATCTCCCACTCCCGCATTTACCATGACACGTGTCCTCATCTTTTTGGTCTCACTCTGACCTTTTTTCCCATATCCGCATACTCTTTTTGAGTTTTTTGCCCTTTTAATTATTAATCAATTTATATATGAAACGTATACAGTATATTGATTTGAGATTTGTGAAGTAAATCAGTTTGGATAAACACAACAAAACACTCGGGTTGTCGTTTCTTTATAAATATACGACGGACACGACACGAATCTGTTACAGAAGTTTTTTAAGATTACTTCCCCCAAAAAAAAAAAAAAAAGAGAGAGAGATGAATTTTGAAGTTCGTCTTGTTGTGTTTCTCTTATTGACGCTTACAATTACATCTTCCCCCCGTAATTCTGTCTCCGTTTCAGGTTCTGATCTCTTCTCTTTGTTTCGTTGTTCCGATCCAATCTGATTTTTTTTTTGGATTTCTGATTGATTTCGTTTGGTTTTTAGGTATTGGAATCGAAAGGAGGTCGTTGATTGTGAACGTCGAGGATTACGGTGACGCGACTGCGAATCCAAAACACAATCCCGGCGTTCCTCCGGCAACCACCGGCCTACGTAGCCCCGGCAGAGCCTGAACTTAACGTTAGTTGAACGAGAACGGAAGAAATGAAATCATGAGTTTACGTGTTCAGTTTATCTGAGATGAAATGAAACTCTCAGTTTTTATAATTTTCTCCAATCTGTATATTTTATATTAAAATATTTCTCGTCTATTTCTTCTTTTATTTTTCTTGAAGATGGCTGCCTTATTTTCCAATTTGTGAATCTACGACAAAATGATTGAATCAAAGCGAACAAGGTATGTGCTACATCAACTGACAAAATCGGGAAGGTTCAAAAAACACGATGTTAATTAAAAACATAAAGACACCTTTTTGGCACATGAGATCGAAACACCATCGTGTTCAAATACGTGCGAAACTTCGCGAACGGTTCCACCTTTTCTACACCTTTCACATCGAAAGCTTCTTTCTTCTGATGATATACTACACTTCAGTAGCTACCTGCGACGATGCTAGGCCCGTTTAAAGTTTTACTGATGAGCTCTCGCAGCTCGATCTCTCCCGGGAATCTACCTTCTTTCAATTTCGAGAACACCTGTAATACAAAGTACCAGATCGTTAGAAGTTACTGTGACCGATCTTAACTCCTTTAAAACATATCTGGACTGCAGTCAATATTGAAAACATTGATAGCGAATCAATTACTAACCAGTTCCCCGTTGCAGTGAACTTCAAACGCGCCTGAGCTTTGAAGGTAGGACTGCAGAAAGTTTCCGATAAGCCAAGTGGAAGCCATGGATCCAAATCTATTGGCCCTCAAGGAGTGGAACCATGCAGGTGGCTGCGTAATTCCAATCATGGGAAAGATACGATCACCTGCAACTATCATACCAATAACTCCCATCTGAGCAACCGGCACAACCTTCGCTAGAAGTCGCTTTGGTGCCGGTGGCGGGTAGTTAGCGAGAATCACATCTAAACCGGGGAAAGCCGTCTCTAACATCTTCTTCATGGTGACTGCAGTTCCCCTACAACCACAAATTAGAGAGAACAAGCTTTTAAAATGTGCAGAACACCAAGTCACACTGTCGAATGCTAGAGTTGTGCCTTTTACAAAGAAGTTCAAAAGGTATCATCTTTTAACATACATCAACAGGAAATGGGGATCTGATGCGTCAAAGAGTATTTCGAAGAAATCATATCGTTTAGCATTCATACATAAGAAACAAAATCAGGGCTTTTCAGGATTCGTGGGTTACATCTAAGAACCATGTCCAATGAAAAATTTCCAAAGAAATTCATAGTTTATCTCGCCCACACATCTAAAGGCAATAACTTACTTCTTGAAGACACTGAAGTTTATCAAAGAGTAATTAGGATTGGTCAAGTATCTCACTATAGCTAGGCCTGATATTTCTTATGCAGTGTCCAAATGATCTCAGTTTTCTTTCTCACTTAAAAAGCTCCGTAATAGTGTCTATGACTACACTAGAATACTATAAACCCGAAGCTAAATTACAAGAAGGAACGTTGAAACAAAAACCAATAAGAAAGCAATGATCACATCAAATCGAAATCATCAAATCGAAAGCTCCAAGCATGATCACATCGCATCAAATCGAAATCCTCAATCGACAATTCAAAGTAAGAAATCCAACTTACTTGAAAGAACAGGAGACGCAGAAGTTGATCTCTACGGTATTCCCATATCCAATTGCTCCTCCTAAGCTGTTCGATTTCTGCAAAAGAGCAAGTTACAAGGGCGATAACTGAGAGATCAAAAAAAAAAAGAAGCGGAGTGAATTAGATATGAAATACAAGAAAAAATTTACCTGAGAAGGAAAATCTAGGGTTTCGGGAATGACCACAGCCGGACGCTGCTGGTGAGGGATATGCGGTGGCTGGTGGGGACGGTGATGCTGAGGTTTCGGAGGCGGAGGAGTGAAAAGGTTGAAGAGATCCGAACAAAATAAGAATATCGGTAGACCCAACAAGATCAATTGTGCCCTGTCCATGGCGAATAATATAAAATCTCTCCGATGAACAGAGTCAATAGAGAGACGAGGGAAGAAGAATAAAAAAGGCCGATCGAAGAAGGAGGAGATAAATATATATATATATATATATATTTAAGCCTTGTTTGGATGCTGTAATATCCCTATCCCACCCAGTGTTGACGGCTTCAATTTGTACAAATTCGTTTAACTACCCCCTTACTTATATTTGAGAACATTTACACCCTCACTTTAATTTAATCAATAAAAGTTACATAAAGCTGCTTACATTTTTCCTTTTCTCTAAAATTAGGCTCAAATGTTTTTAAAGTGACAATTTAATACTCAATTATACAATTTATTATCTCGATTCCGCTGTAAAATCTAATCAGCAGAAAAAGAAAAAAAGTGACAGAGGTTTGTTACACAAAAGCGGCACCGGACGACATGGAGTCAGAGTTCTCCAGGAAATTGACTTGTCAAAGCGCGTGTAGTGCACAGCATCTCTACTGTTGTCTGTTCCTCTCTCAGTCACATAAAAAGGAAGTAAAAATACAAAAAAAAGCTGAATATATTTTTGTTTTATATTTTTCTTTTTGACTGAGAGAATAAGAAGTTCAAATCCTAGATCCCGCTCTGTTTTGTTCACACTTTTTTGTTGCTCTCCATCACTTAACCGAAAAAAGCAAACAGAAAAGTTATTTTCTCAATACGTTACTCCTCCGTTAGTTTCGAGACTCTGACACATTAGGCGTAGGCCATGAAGATGAAATCTTCCCTCCCACTCGGCTCAAAGGCTCATACTTTCGGCTGTATATCTTTGATTCTCCAAAGATTTCTCTGTTCCGGTACCTCTTCCACGTACCCATCTGATCAAACCACTGAGCCGGGTTTCAAGTCTCCTGATTTTGGCTCCGAACCACCCAGAGCCAGAGGAGATGAGCCAGGAGCTGTGGCGAGGCTCATGGGTTTGGACTCAGTTCCCGTAACTGACAAAACCAGAGTCGTCTCAAGGAGCCGTTCAGTGAATTCAGTTGATGATTTGGAGAGAGAAAACGATGAGATTCAGAGAAAGCATAGAAGAGTAAAGTCCACTCTGGATTCGCACAAGCTTCTGGAGTATGTTGAGCTTGAAGACGATAATTTCTTCATTCTCAGCTTCGAGAAGGATAGAAATGAGAAGGGTTTTGGAGAATTTAAGCAGCTAGGGACAAGAAAATGTAAGAAGAGACGAGAAACAAGAGAGAATCAGAGCGAAACAGAGAATCAAACACGCGTAGAGGGTAAAGAGAACAACCTCAACGCCATGAACGTTTCACCAGGACGTGAGAAGCTTGAGATTGGAGAATTGAAGCAACGTAGAAAGGAGAAACGTAAGAACAGGAGAAAAGCAAGAGAAATTAAGCGACAGAACATAGAGAAGGAGAATTTGATCGAGAGCTATGGCCGCTGGTCCAGAGATGGAGATTTAGACAATTGTGAAGTGAGCTCAACGAAGGAAGAAGAAGAAGAGCGTGGAAGCTGCGATGATTCGAGCCCTGTCTCGGTTCTTGATTATGACCGGTTTGCTGGTGTTCGAGTAACCCCATCACCAGGTTGGTAAATTTTTCAGATTCAAAATTGGAATTGTCGTTTCTTGTGTTAAAGCGTACTTGTTTCATTGTAACAGGGAACACTTCAAGAAGACGGTTATCTTCGGAACTAGAATCTAGTAAGAGTAATGAAACAATTCAAGAAGATCACATCGCATTGCCGAACAGATCAAGAGAGTCCGAAGTTCGACTTTATGGCTACCAAGAGATGTGGCTCATGATCTGCAGACTCGCTGTATCTGAGCTTGAAGGGTCGAATTGGGTTTACGGAAAAGCTTCAAAGCTCGAAGATTTAGAAGGAATCATAGGCGAAGATATTGTCTCAAATATCTTAGATCAACTCTTAGAAGAAACAATTACAACACTTTCCCTAACTTCACAAGTGTAAAGAAATTTCTGTCTTCCAATTATATTACTACTAAACATATAGTTTCAAGTCTTTGGACTTCCTTTGCTTAGCTTAATACCGGTTTTGATCCGGTTCAGGGCTCCGTTAAACTAAATCAAATTCCGTTTATGTTTGGTTCGGTTAGGAATAGTAATAAGTAATAACTACTTAACAACAGAGAAACATGGAATTCATCAAAACCAGCTGAATAACATAACAGAGTGAAAATAAAAAAAAAGCGATTGCTCATTGTGAATAGTAAAGAATCAAGGAAGTGAGGTGATATAAGGTTTCTTTTGGTTTTGAAACCTTTTCACCTCTGTTTTTATATGGAGACGAGAGAAATAAACAAACTCTCTCTTATCCCCAATATTTTTATTTTCTTTTTATTCTAAAGAAAAAAAAAACAAACATTAAAAAAATAAAATGTAATAGATTAGCAACGAACTCGGAATTTTTCGACTCTTTCTCTGCTTCTTGTTGGTTGAAAAGGTTAATGAAGTTCAAAACTTTGATTCAAGCCACGGTCTGTTCTGTCTCCATGTATGATTGCTCCATCCAAACAGGAGCTAGTCTTGTCTCCTGTGGCTCTTTCACCAGCGGCTCGACCCAAGAGACATCTGGTTCCTCGAGCCCGGTCCCCTCGGTGGGCAATCTTGATTCCATGCCTCCGGCTCTGAGACGGAAAGAAGTGGATTTCCTGAGCTTCTGTAGCTCGTCTCCATGGACGCTCCAGTCAAGTTTCCCGTCCAATGAGCCCCAATCGTTTAGACAAGTTGTAGTCATCGAAGAGATTGCGGGATGGTGATTCAGTGCGTTGCTGCGTTCTATTAAGCTCTGGCTTCGTTGTTTAGCAAATGCAGCTGCTCTTGAAGCCAAGACTGCGGAGGAATCCAACGAGAACGGAGAATTGGCTCCCACAGGTGACGAAGAGAGACTGTTGGAATGAAGCTGCGGGTTAATAACGCTGCGTCGGATCTGCAAACCCGGCGTACTATCATCTGCCCCGAACATATCGCTGAGGCTATTAACCGGGCTAATTCCTCCTCCCGCAAGCCTGTTCATGCCCTTCCCAGAGAACGGAGATGAAGCAGCTGACACAGGCGTGCTGTTGTTGCACCTAGACGTTGGAGTAGAAAGACTTTGAATCTCTTCAGAGAAATCGATTTGTCTTGCGTTCAACGCAGACTTCAATCTGCTCCCTGGAAGCTGCAATGCAGGAGGGGTGATGCTAGGCCAGTTCATCCAAGTTTTTCCACCATTGTTCGGACTCAAAGGAGGTGTGGTTGATACGCCGTTAGGACTCAGAGGAGGAAGTGGGCTGATCGGTCCCATGTCAAAAGCAGAGGAGTTGCAAGATGAGAAGGAAGACCGAGGGGAAGGAACACCCGAACCAGTCGAAGGGTACAACGGACGCAGCTCCTCGGGTTTGTGAGCAAAGAAACAAACTCTCCTCGAGCAAGTCGTCTCGTCCTTGCAGAGACGGGTCCGGTACTGAGCAGGGTGAAGCCAGCACTCAAAGATACCGTGAGCATACTCGCAAGAATCGCCTCTGGAGCAAGACCCTTTACGGAATTCAGGACAGGGGACACAGCTGTAATGATACTTTCTCGGATCACGCCTCCTCGCGTTCTCACCCGGATGAACAAACGGGCATTCAGTCCAATCGTGCGAGTATGCTCTAGAGCACGGCTTGATCTTGAAGGCGTACATACGGAACTCATCTGTCCCGTAGATACCGTTCTTGATATCTGGAAGCGTTGGATCAACCGGATACTCCTTCCTCTCAGACCCCCGAGGAGGGGAAACCTCAACCTCAGCCTTTCTCTCTTCTTCTTCTTTTTCTTCTTCTTCTTGCCCTTCCCCTTCATTCAAACCATTACTTATTTTCAACAAACGCTCCAAAACCTTCTTCCT
Source organism: Alliaria petiolata (assembly GCA_020283515.1). NCBI lineage: Eukaryota > Viridiplantae > Streptophyta > Magnoliopsida > Brassicales > Brassicaceae > Alliaria > Alliaria petiolata. Next base: position 281,882,105 of record JAHZTW010000001.1, read on the forward strand.
CGCGCTAAAAACCGGACTCAAACACGGGAAAATCATATCTACAGGCTTGTTACCATAAGCATCACAAGGATCCGGATCAGCAGACCCGTTCAGCAGAAGACTAACGACGTCAAGGCTATTCGCAGACAAGCCAGAGACAGCACAGTGAAGCGCTGTGGCACCATCAGAGCCACAAGAGCGGTTCACATCTACAAGACCAGTAATGATGATGTATTCAACGATCTCTTTGCTTCCAAACAAGGCAGCAACCATAAGAGGCGTCCTCTCCTCAAAACCCATCTTCTTTGATCCTATTCTCCTCCCATACCACAAACCAGAACGATCAATGCTCTCGAGACCCTCTTCTTCAACTAGAGACTTGAATCCGCAGAGATCATTGCAGGCTGATGATTCGAGCAGAGGAGAGAATTTGATGCGAGACAGCTCATCGTCTCCCATGGCAAACGCAAAAATCTTTCCCGCTCGATTGATTTCACTGCAAGGATTGGAGAAATATATTGAAATCCAGAGCCAAAACACACGATGAATCTTTCCTTCTGATTAAAGGTATACATAAACATATACATGAAAAACAGAATTTTGAAACTGCAGAAACCGATTAATTAAAATTTAGAGAGAGGGGAGAAGGAAGAGTTTGTTAGTTGGGATACAAAGTTTCCAGCTTTAAACAAACACAACCAAAAATAAACACTAACAGATCCATAATTAACCATTTTGCAACATCGAAAACTAATCATGGGAACACAAAATATGCCCTTTTGTTAATAACTCATTTCCGAATCAACAAATCAATTAAAAACAAACAACTTGAGAAACCGAAAAAAAAGTAAACCGTTCGATAAATAAACACACATGTACGGACAGCGAACTATGCAAACGAAACTAAATATCCAGTGACTAGTCAATCCATAAATGGAACTCCCAAATTTCCAAGTTCATCGTTTTGTCGGATTTTTGCAGAACTTTTGTCCGTGATAAAAGAAACAAAGAGAAAAGTTTTTCTACCTCTGAGAAATTTGATCGCAGAGAAAAAGGTCTCTCTTTTCTCGACCACCACCACCACCAAAACCGCTCTTCACTTCCTTTTAACTACCCAATTTATTGAAAAACAAATCCGATTTTTTTTCCTCCAATTATGTTTTTTTTTTTTAAGTCGCCTTCTTCTTCTCGTTGTCACTTTCTTCTTAAGGTCAAGATAATAGAAAAATAAAAGACGAAGAAGCTTAGACTAAATAATAATAAAATCCACCACCATCTCCATCTTTCTTCTTCTCCTCCTCGTTCTCTCTCGTCTTTTTCCGATTTATTTATTATTTTATTTATTTTCACCTCTCGATAAAAAAAAAAAAGTCCACATTCAATTATGTAAAGTTTTTATTTTTTTATTCTCCAAAAAATATAAGTGTGAAGAAAGCGAAGGTGTACGTGATACCTCACGCAGAGGATCGGTGCTCATCGGTTTTGTCACGCTTCACGCGTTTCTCCGGTTTTTGGTGGGCTGACGTGGAAACCATGCATCGTCAGCATGTTTTTAAAATGAGCTACTTACTTTTTTTCTCCATTCACGAGCTAAAGATAAAACGACCGCCTGTGAGATAAAGTTATAGGACAACAGCTTTTTAATTGGCCTGTCACCGCTCAGAATAAACCAAATATACACGGAAAACACAGAATCGGAACCGTCTCGAATGGGTTTGATAGCAACCTCTTTTGTCCTAGCCTGATTTGAGTTATTCATGAAAATTATCATAAAGTTTAGATGATTGATAAATTTTGTTATTTTAAGTTCGATAAAGTCGAGAAATCGACCTTTATGTTCAGTGTTTTTCGGTCGACAATTCCAACAAAAAGACGATTAGGTAATACATATATTCTAAAATATTAAAATACTGTACTATTTAGTTTCGGTAATGGCTAGAATTCGAACAAACCTGACCAAACTTTGTATATTCTGTCCCTTATGCTTGTATTATATTATAAATATTTTAATTGATCTGATTAAAAGATAGTGGTACGTGATCCATGACAATGTTGTACCATATATATTAAAAAAATACTAGTATATCGAAAATAGATTAATATTTGTTTGAACGACTAGTGTTTTGTATTGCAACCAGACCAAATGCAAATGCGTGAACCAAACCCATCACAATGCTTTTGCAGTGGCATTAACGAAGCTGCTCCACTGGGTTTTCTCACGTAAGAACACAAACCCTTTAATTTTTTAATTTTATTTCTTTTGTGGATAAACCTTTTAATTTTTTATTTTCTTCTAATTTACAGTCATAATATAAAAACAGTAATTCAAAAATCGTAAAGATGCTAATGTTTACTTGTATTATTTCCAGAGCTTTTATATCACAAAATCTTAAAATGCTAAAGAGTTTTTTCCTTTTTAATAAATAAATAAAATTAATTCATCGCTATTCCTAAATTGTATTATTTCACTTGATTCAATGGATAACATAACACTGTTGGTTTTCCAATGTGTATCAATTTAAAAGTCTTGTTATAAGTCACTCGAACGACAATATGAAAAATGCAAACAAATAAAACCGACGGTCAGGATTTGTCTTTTTTTCCCTGACATCAAATAGATAAAGGGTCATCAGATCTTGTCTTCGGGATGATAATATTTTAGTTTTTATTAGAATGTATAAAGCGAAAAAAGAAAAAGAAAAAAAAAGTCTAAGTGTACCAAAAGAAAATGGACCCACCAGAATCCATAATCTGACTAGAATGAATGGAATAAGAACCATGTGGGACCTACTGAAAGCGACTAACCATTGAGAAATTATCAGTCGACATCGCTGACGACAAAACGAATGGCCTACACAAATGGCAGAATCTTAGTGGACAGACCATCTTGACTTTTATGGTCCTTGAGGCAGTGAATGATTCTCTCCGACTAGGCGCCAAGCACTTCTGGCCCATATGAGCAGATAACGACACGAATCCGGCTCTACGAGCTTAAATAACCTGTCAAAAGGCCCATAATTAAAGCCCTATATTTGTCCCCCATTAGTTCGTCTCCTCGATTTATCAAAACGCTGTCGTTTTCTTTTATATGTCAGGAATGAAATGGTGGTAGTCGGTTGGGTCTAAAGTCTCTTAAACCTAGCTGATGAGAAGCAGTGGAATGAACGGCTTGGTAAAATATATGGATCTAAGGCACCGTATGTATTATGTAACACCCCGGCTTCTAGATTATTCGTTTTTATTCTCTTCCTAATTCTGGTTAAACCCAAATTATTATTTTTTTCATGGATTTTCCTTTTTTGTAAGAATTTTTTTCCCCATTTTTGCTTGTGATTATCTCTTTCTTTTCACACAAGCAATTAAATTCCTTATTTCTTATTCTCTCTAATCCGAAAAGAAATATCTCATTTTTCGTGTTTATCTTTTTTTTTCATTTTTTTCAAAGTCTATTTCGGTATAAATAAACATTTTTCTCATAATTCCTCATTAGGCGTGTTCGTTTGGCAGACGCAGGCGGCGGCGGTAGCGGCAGCGGCAGAGCAGCGGCGGCGGCTGCGGTAACATTACCGCAGGTTTGATGTTCGTTTCGCAGACACTGCCGCTGCCGCCGCCGCTGCCGCAATAAATTTCTTTGTGTTCGTTTCTTCGCCGCCGCAATAAATTTCAGATTGATAAATTAAAGGTAAAACACAAACCTGCGAAGAGAAGAGGCGAAAGAGAAGAGAAGACGCGAAGAGAAGAGGCGAAGAGAAGAGAAGGGGCGAAGAGAAGAGAAGAGAAATGAAGAGGTGAGAGAACAGGCGAAGATCGGGAAAGATGGCGAAGATCGGAGAAGACGGCGAAGAGAAGAGAAGAGGACGAGAGAAGAGAAGATACGCTTTGTTTTTGGTTTTGTAGGGTTAGTGGCATTGTTATGTAATTAACAAAAGTTAATAAGGATATTTTGGTCTTTTATACGTTTAATCGCAGGTTTTTAAAACGCAACGCCGAATTTCATCGGCGTCCGAAAAAATTGAACGCCAGACGCAGCGTCTGGTCGCTGCGGCCAACCGCAGGAAGTGCGTCACGTAAACGAACAGCGACACATCCCGCAACCGCAGCCGCAACCACCTGCGGCTGCCAAACGAACAAACCTATTATCTAAAAGCTAAGAGTACAAATCTTTCTCACACACCTTCCTAGGAGTGGATCCTCATGAGCTGGAGATGTTGGTCGCATAAGTTCTCTCTCTCCCTCCCTGTCCTCCTCGTCACTTTCCCTTATCGTCATTCTCCCTTTAGTCAAGTGTTGTTAGCTCGACTGAAAACGTACCCTAGGCAAAGCTTAGATGTCACAGGATGGAACGATTGTCACGCTTAGGACAAAACTAATATTACATGAAGTGGTTTCGTGCGGGACGTCTGGGAATTACGGATTTCGACCCAGAACATCTTGGTAATAAATAAAAAAAAAATGGTGCCCCTCATCATAAATTGTCTCGTTCTTCTCTATTCTTATCTAGTTTAGGGTTAAACCGAGCTTTCTGCTAGATAAGCTATTTGGTTCATCTAGTGTTATTTATTTACTATCGAATTGAACCTTAAATAATAAGCTATGACCTAAAATACTATAATTACTTGAAAGTGTTTGTTAGATTAGGTTGCTTGCTTAGTCCCTTAAAAAGGATAGGGCCTAATCTGGTATTGCGTGCAATGCTTGTTAGTTATCTTAGTAGATCCAAGTCATTTATGATATTGCTTGTTAGGCGTCCCCTTCATTAAGGGAAACAGTCCCCCCCCCCCCCCCTTATCTTGTTTGTTGGGGTTACACTTGGAGAGTCAAGCTGGATTCCATAGGATTTGTTGATGCTTAGTTGAGAAGTATCAGCTCCCCAAAAAGTTGACGAGCTCGTGGTGAATCTTCAGATCAATGTGTTAGATCTTCAGATCATGTGATGGATTTTCATATCAATGTTGGGATCATGCTTGGAGAGCCAAGCCATGTTCAAATGTGGTGGATCTCCTGATCAAATCAGGCATTGGCTTTTGTCTCTTTCTCTCTATCCTTCGTACGCACGTTGGTGTATCTTTGTGTGTTAATTGTTTGTGCGTCACTAAGATATGATGATTGTTTGCTTGGTTTGAGTCTGGATCTGTTTGTTTCTGTTTGTGGTGAACTTGTAAGTTTATATGACATTTTTTCACTGAGTAATTCCCATTACTCACTTTTTTTCTCTTTCGTTTTATAGATTAGGGGTTTGAATGGAAGTGCAGAACATATGCAGAACATCAAAAAGCAAATTGATCTGCATTTTAATTGTCATTCACCTATTTTTTGTAGAACTAAAAAATAATATTAAAAAATTAAAGAATCTGCATGCAGATCAAAACCTTTGTAAATAATCTGATCTGCACATGAAAGAGAAAAAGGGGGTGGACACATACAGATGACCAATCATGTAATTTTGTTTTATTTTTTTTAATTGCTTATAAATGTTTTTAGTTTGATATCTTATTTTATTCATTTCCATACAATAAACAAATCTACAAATCTTCTAAAGTTTAAAAATATGATTTAATTTTAATTTTCGCTTTTTCTATGTAATAATTTTTTTTAAGAATAGATATTTTTATTTAGTGAGATATTTAATATATATATATATATTGTATTTATTTTCTTTATAAATATCAAAAAATATATATCTAAAAATTATATATATTTTTACTTTACATATTTATAATTTTTATATAATTTGTTTGCAATCACTATTTAGTATTATGCGTGTTGATTTTCTTACAAATATATATAATTATTGCTATAAATATATTTACAAACATAATAAAGCAAAAATTAAAACTTATTAACTGGTATAAACTAGTAGAATAAATTCATAAATATTATTTTATAAATTATATTTTAATTATAAATATGAATAGGACTGATCCATGTGATACTAAAATAGAGAAAATAGAATAATGAGATTCTATGTCAAATGTGAGAAAAATAGTTTATATTAACTTTTATTTTTAAACTTTCTACATATTTTGTAATCGATTTTTTTTTTAATAATGTTTAAACTTTTAAACATATTTATTCTCATGATTATATTTATTTCATTTATATTGCAAATACATATAGACAAATAAAATTACTTTGTATTAATTTTTATTTTTAAAATTTCTTTTTATTTTGTAATCGAAATTAATTTTTGATGATATTTAAAATTTAAATGTATTATTTATTGTATTTATATGTATTTTTTTATTTTTTACTTTTAAAATTTTTGATTTGTATTATTTTATATTGTTACACTATTTAATATAATATTATTATTTGCAGATCTGCATTTGTTCTGCATTTTTGTTTGATCTGTATTTGTTGTGCTTGATCTGCATTTTTTGATATGCATCACTAGGAGAGACGTAATTATATATGCATTGTATATTGGTGAAAGTGTTTTTAGCAGCGTACCGATCTTTTGGCCAATCAACCTGGTTTCTGCGGTTTGGCGGAAGCGGGTGTCCCACCATGTCTAATCAATGAGTCAACATTGATTTTGAAGGCCAAATCCACTATGCACGTGATTTGTGTCTCACTCTTAAAATCTTATGATAACGAGCTTCACACTCTTAAAATCTTATGATAACGAGTTTCACACTATAGTGTCACAAACTCAAAACTCTTTTCAATCTTTTCGATAATATTTGACTTTATGATTTCCAATCTTTCTCGATAACGTTGACTTTCTGATTTCCAAAACAAGCGTTCGTGATGCACATGCTGAATGGTTTTTCCATCCTTCACAAAGGCTTGATCGGTTGTGAAATATTCTTCTCCTCATACGGATGATTACTCACACGGATGATGCAAAAAAAAAAAAGAGGCTCCAATAATCGAGGTAGCGGTTGATGGCTTCAACATTGTGGCACTAGGCTACGGGTGTAGTGGAGAAAGAGTCAGTCTTACCAAGTCTGGTAAAAGAAGAAGGAAAAAAAAAAAAAAAGTTTGGTAAAAGAGAGAGCAAAGCCACCTGATTAATTGGGTAATTTGGAATTTTTAATTATTAGTGCATGACTATTGTGTAAATTAGCAAATTTCCATTCTTCTTCTCGTTGACATTCCCAAAAAAAAGAAAACCAAGGCCAATTAACTGAGGGAAAATAATCATTCTCCTTATTTAATTAGATGTTTAATTTGGATTAAAACTATAGGTGTAGAGAACAGCGTTACTTGGGGAGAAAGCTGCTCTACTCACACAACGGAGCTGCTAAATTCCATCTCTTACTGAGAAATCTCCTCTATTTTCTCCGATTCGGAAAGAAACGGGCAATTATCACAAGACAGCGTTTTTTTTTGTTGTCAATTTTTCTCTCGGAAGTTTTTGGGATCTCAATGCTGGCGACTGAGGAAGAGCCGATATTCGGCTGGAACAGCAGCGGTGGACGAAATCTCAGCCGGAGAAAGATTCTCGTCGGAGAAAAAATAGAGGTAAACCCACCCATTTGCTTGTTGATTCCCCCCCCCCCCCTGACTATTGCGTTTCAACGATGGGTCTTTTTGATTGTAGGGTTTAATAGGGTTTTTGAGTTTCCTAATTTCGCCGATTACTTTGGAAATTTCTGATGAATTTCGGCTGTTTTTGAAGGTTATTGCAGTATTCTTTCCCGTTTTGGGTTTGATCGTGGAGCCTAGTTGTTGGATTCGACTTTCGTGAAAAGCTACATTGTCTGTTTTCTCCATTATAATCCGCTTTTGGTTGCCGCATTCTCATTCTTTTGCGTCTCCGTGTAACTTTTTATTTAGCTTTTTAGAAGTTAGCTTTAAAAATTCTGTAGTTTCTATTCCCAGTGCAAACATATATCTAGCTTTTTGGGAGTTTTTTTTCTTCTCCCATCTGTTTGATGTATTTAATGTTGCTTCTGCTTCTGATCGTAGAAATTAATTGTTTGGCTTGTTTAGGTAAGAAGCGTTGATGAAGGGTTTCTGGGTTCTTGGCATTTAGGAACTGTAATCGCCTCAAAAAGGCGACGCCAGCTTAGTGTCAGATATGATCACATTCTCTCTGATGATGGTACTGATTATCTTGTGGAAACTGTTGATGTTTCGGAGGTAGAAGAAGGGCTGAGCTCTGATTGCGTAGACGTTTCTGATACTTTACGCGGACGTTTAAGACCTGTGCCGCCGAAGCTGGAAGCTGATCGATTAAACCTTGCATATGGACTCTGCGTCGATGTATTTATCAGTGAAGCTTGGTGGGAAGGTGTGCTTTTCGACCACGAAATCGGTTCCGAGGAAAGGAGAGTGTTTTTCCCTGATTTGGGTGATGAAATGAATGCTGGTCTTCAATCTTTACGTATTACTCAGGACTGGAATGAGGTTACAGAGACATGGGAGTGTCGTGGGAGATGGGTGTTTCTTGATTTGGTTGAGAAATATAGAGAAGATAACTATCTCCTGGTTTCGGTAAAGCAACTTTGGTATGACGTACGGGACAGGATTGGTTTTGCGAGGATCCGGGAATGGACTTGCTCCACTCGGCATTTATGGGAAGATTTGATGCTGGAGGTAATATATGATAATCTTAAAATCACCATAAATCAGTTTCTTCATGATTATGAAGCTGATAGATATCCACACCAAGAGTTCGAGCTCTTAAAAGAAGCCTCTCAAGCGGTTAGTGAGACCAATGCTTGTACCAGTGGTGTGGTAGAGATTGCTCCAAAAGAACAACAGTTATCCTGCATTGACAAAAATTACAAACCAGCGAGCCAGAGATGCCTGAACTTGTCTGTCTTAACTTCTGTTTCTGGCATAAGGTCGGAGGAGAGTTACATCAATAAGGTAACAGAATCTTCTAGCAAAAAATCTACTGCCGATCATAAAAAGATAATACTACCCAAGAAATCTGGAAACTGGCAAACTATTGATTGTGTTGCTAAATCATGCCCACAAGCTGTATCGAGCTATATTAGAACAACGTCACAGAAAGTAGCTATACATGTCAAGAAGCATCTTAAGTATATGGGATGGACTATAGAACAAATGGTAGATGAATCTGGAAAGCAAAGGTTTCGCTACATCTCACCAGATGGAAAGCTAACGGAGCAATCCCTTCGTCAAGTATGTTTCATATTGAAAAAACGTGATGAATCCCCGACTCCTCCGAGGATGGATAAGCCTCTTTCTCTGCCTTGTGAAAACTGGGCGTGTAACACCCAGGAGATGAGGAGCATTGTTTTGGCTTTGCCTGCTTATAATAGAAGTGTCGCTCATGGTGATGGAAGGAAGGCGTCTGCTGAAGCCTTGCTTGAGTGTGAAACGCAAGGAAAAGAGGAGGTCTTCAAGAGAGAAAGCCGCAATATCTACCCTAGTTATGCCATCACGGCTCATAAAAGAACACTCTGTGTTAGGCTGGAGCCACAAACGAAAACTCAAGGGTTCGCAAGGTTAAAAAATAAGCCCAAACAGAAACGAGTAGTTGGTTTTCGAAATGTCAATCTGAGCGTGAGAAGGGGGCAAACTTCACGAATGTTAATGGATATCAAGAATCGAGTAGTTGGTCGTGGTAAAACCCGTGTGTCAAGATCAAGCAACAGAGTGCAGCAAGTAATAACTCCCATCTCCAGACATCATAGTCCACGTAGTATTCTTTCCTGGCTCATCGACAACAATGTGGTTCTACCAAGGGAAAATATACGATGCTGTAACCAAAATGATCACACTGTGAGAAAAGAGGGGAAACTAACTCGTGAGGGTATAAAATGCAGTTGTTGCCGTAGAATTTTCACCATAAGTGGCTTTGAAGCTCATGCTGATGGTGGATCCTGCAGAGCAGTGTTATGTTATGAGCAGTAGCTAGAACAAATAGGATCTGGAATTGAAAATAGGAAAACACACGTTTATTGATTGCTGAAAATGATAACAAGAATAGAGATAATTTATAGAGGTTCTCTCTCTCCTCTCAACAACAATGATCACTCCAAATGATAATCAAACTTACTCCCCTCACACTCTATTTAACAATATCGAAATGCTTATCCCCTTGTGAGGTCTTTGCCCCACGTGAGTTGTCCACATCTCTTTGTTTTCCACTTCCACCTTAAAGTTATTCCCTTTCCAAAAGTCCAACTCTCTTCCACTCATGTGCTCGGTTTATTCTTTTTGTTCTTTGGTTGTCCCACATGAGCTGTTTACATTCATTTGTTACTTCTTCCATCTAGAAGCTTCACTCTCCTCTTGTAATGGTAAATGATCGGTGGTCTATGTGCCTCATAGCTAACATTACTCCCCTCTTTGAAATTGACCTTGTCCTCAAGGTCAAACTGAGGAAACTGCTTCCACATAGCGCTCTTCCACTCCCACGAGTTCTCATATTCAGGTAGGCCCTTCCATTGAACCAGCACTTCCTCTTGTCCTGAGCTTTGGTTAACCCGACTGTCCCTGATGCTCTCTGGTTCTTTTTGCAAGACTCCTTCGGCTGTGAGTTGAGTCGGAATAGGAGCAGGTAACCACCCACTACCTACTGCCTTCTTCAGCTGAGATACATGGAAAGTGGGGTGAATCTTTGCCTCCGGAGGTAGCTTTAGTTTGTAAGCTACCTTCCCTACCCGAGTTTCCACCTCATAAGGACCGTAGAACCTTGCCGCCAGTTTTTCATTCACCCTCCGTGCGAGAGTTTGCTGTCGATATGGTCTGATTTTTAAGTATACCATGTCTCCAACCTCGAACTCTACCTCTCTGCGGTGCTCATCAACCCGGGATTTCATGACTTGTTGTGCCTTTTGGATGTGCTCTTTTAATAGCGCCAGAGTGCTATCTCTTTCGAGCAATTTGCTCTCCAAATCGACGTTGTTTGTCGACCCTGTTTCATAGCTGAGCAAAGATGGGGGATCACGCCCATACACTGCTTTGAACGGTGTCATCCGTATGGCCGAGTGATGAGACGTATTGTAACATAGCTCCGCCCACGGAAGAAACTTAGCCCATGTCTTGGGCTTATCACTGGCGAAGCAACGCAAGTAGGTCTCTAGCCCTCGATTTGTAACCTCCGTTTGACCATCGGTTTGTGGGTGATAAGCGGTACTAAGACATAATGTTGTACCTGCCAATCTGAATAGTTCTCTCCAAAAGTGGCTAGTAAACACCTTGTCTCGATCGGAGATGATAGTTTTCGGGAACCCATGCAGCTTGACAACTTCTTGCACAAAGATGAGAGCAACTTCAGTAGCTGTGAATGGGTGTGACAACGCGATGAAATGAGCATATTTCGACAGGCGATCAATCACCACCAAGACTGCATTACTTCTCGTTGAACGAGGTAGACCTTCTACGAAGTCCATTGCAATGTCCTCCCAAACTGCTGAAGGGACTGGTAGAGGCTGCAATAATCCGGCCGGGGCCAAGGTGGAGTATTTTTGACGCTGACAAATGGAACAAGCTGCCACATAACGACGTATATCCGTCATCATTCCCTGCCAGAAGAATAACTCGCCGATCCTCTTTTGTGTTTTCAAAACCCCTCCGTGGCCACCAATTTTTCCATCATGTAATTCCCGCATTATTACTAGCACCAATGAGGATCCTTTTGGCACCACCAACTTCCCTTGTCGCAGCAACCTCCCTTGTACCAGCGAGTATTCTGGATGTCGCTTGGGGTCTTGTTGCAACTCGCGAACTATCACACTTAGTTCTGGATCTTTGTCTACCTCCCCACAAATTTCCTCCAATTGAACAGCTGATGGTATAGAAAGAGCGATCAACTCTGAAACGAGCCCTTTGCGAGACAGCGCATCAGCTGCTTTGTTTTCCAACCCGGGTTTGTATTGGATATCAAAATCAAAACCCAAAATCTTAGTGAGCCACTTCTGATACTCCATGTTGATCTCCCTTTGCTCCAACAAGAATTTTAAACTCTTCTGGTCAGTTCTCACTACAAACTTTCTGCCTAGCAAGTAGTGCCTCCACTTCTGTATTGCGAGTACTATGGCCATCAGCTCTCGCTCATATACTGACTTGAGTCGTTGCCTATCTGTGAGGGCTTGACTGTAGTAAGCCAAAGGTTTTTGATTTTGCATAAGTACAGCGCCTAACCCAATGCTCGAAGCATCTGACTCCACCACGAATAGAGCATTAAAATCGGGTAGAGCCAGTACCGGAACCGTCGTCATTGCTTTCTTGAGCTGTCCGAAAGCGATTGTAGCCTCCTCACTCCAATCATACTTATCTTTTTTCAACAAACTCGTGAGTGGTTTTGCGATATCTCCGTATCCTTTTACGAACTTTCGGTAATAGCCCGTCAACCCCAGAAACCCCCTAAGCTCCTTTACATTTCTTGGTTGTGGCCAGTTAACCATCGCCTGAATCTTCACTCCATCGGCGGCTGCCCCTTCCGCAGATATAATGTGGCCCAAGTATTCAATTTGCTTACTCCCAAACTGACATTTTTTCCGGTTAGCATAGAGACTGTGTCGCATCAACAACTCCAACACTTGCCTCAAATGTTCATGGTGCTCAGGTTGTGTACGGCTGTACACCAAAATATCGTCAAAGAACACAAGGACAAACCTACGGAGGTAAGGTCTGAACACGTCGTTCATCAGTGACTGAAATGTAGCCGGTGCGTTGGACAGACCAAAAGGCATTACCAGGAATTCGTAATGACCATCATGTGTGCGGAAAGCAGTCTTAGGCACATCCTCAGCCTTGACCAGTATCTGATGATACCCCGATCTCAGGTCGAGCTTGGAAAACACCATGGATCCCTGTAACTCGTCTAATAGCTGGTCAATCATCGGGATGGGATAACTGTCTGGTATAGTAGCCTTGTTAAGAGCGCGGTAATCAACGCAGAATCGCCAACTACCATCTTTTTTTTTAACTAGCAAAACTGGGCTTGAATAGGGACTCCCGCTCTCTTTGATTATTCCTGCTGCGAGCATTGCTGTTACTTGCCTCACAATCTCTTCTTTCTGTACATGCGGGTATCGGAATGGCCGCACGCTCACTGGATCAGTCCCTGTCTTTAAGGTAATGATGTGCTCTTTCCCTCGTGAGGGAGGTAACCCTTGAGGTTCTGCAAATACTCCTTCATACTTCTTAATAAGTGGCTCTAGTGATTTCGGTGTGACATGCCCCTTGTCACCTTCTGTCTGTAATGCACTCAACTCGACTATCATCCCTTCTCCCTGTCTCTCCAACGCCTTCCAGAGAGCCTTGAGGGATATAACGGAACTACAAATACTCGGGTCTCCTTGCAACATTATTGTATTCCCTGCTTCCTTCCATTTCATCGTCTGCAACTTCCAATTCATTTTGGTGTCTCCCAGTGTTTCTAACCACTGGACTCCTAGGATTACATCTGCTCCTCCCAGTCCGAGTGGAAAGAAATTCTCGACCACCGTATACCCCTGAACCTCCAGTTTCACCCCTCGACACAACCCTTTCCCTTTCACCGTTATGCCGGTGCCAGTCAAAACTCCGTATCCCCTTGTGGCTTCTGTCGGAATTGCCAAGCGGCTCACTATAGCATCACTCAAGAAATTATGTGATGCCCCGCTGTCAATTAGAACTATCACCTCCACCCCTTGGACCGATCCTACGAGTTTGATAGTCCTTGGTGATGAAATCCCCGCCATTGAGTTTAGTGACAGCTCGGCTAGTTCCGTTATCCCCTCTGGTTCCTCCCCAAGTTCAACTGGAGCTTCCAACCATTCCTCCTGTGCTCCGTTTTCGTAGACCACCAATACTCGTAACTCGGCCTTGCTACACACGTGATTGTGGTGGTATTTCTCATCGCACCGGAAGCACAGACCCTCCGCCTTTCTCCATGCGATCTCAGCCGGTGTGAGTCGGCGGAAAGGGGGTTTCAAGCGATTGTGTTGTTGTGGGTTTCTCGTTCCTTGTCCCGAAGGTGACACCATGTTACCCATTTTAGATTTAAGGTTGGACCCATTTCCTGTTGTTGGGCCAAGGTTATTGGGCCATCCACCATATCCTTCCCCATTCGTTGAGCCCTTCTCGTTGTAGTTTTGAACCCTCCTGCCGTTGTTAGCTCGCGACGTTCTTCCCGAGCCACAGTAACTCGCTCCAAATCTTGGGTCGCCTGACTCTACACACTTCTCAACCATATGTGCACACACCATCATCCGATCAAGCCCCTTTGGTTCCATCATCTCCACTCCGGCTAAGATTTGAGGTTTAAGCCCGTTCATAAAGACCATCTCCAGTACAGTCTCCGATATCTCCGGAGCGTTTGACGCTAATGCCCGGAACTCTTTACAATAGTCTTCCACAGAGCTTACTTGCTCGATTTTTAACAATCGGTGTCCGGCAGTGGTGTCACGATTCGGGGAATACTGCCTCAAGATGCGTGTTTTCAATATCTCCCAGTTCGGAAAAGGTTGCCGATCCCGTTCCCAGCGATACCATCTTAAGGCCTCTCCCGTAAAACACATTCCTGCTGTGCGAACCTTATCCTCCGGTGTGAAATTTCCCAACTCGAAATACTGCTCGATTCTGAGTACCCACGTCTCCACATCTTCGCCGTCGAAGGTGGGCATCTCGATTCTCCGTGTAAGAGGATCGTTAGTCGGTGTCGCCGATTTCATTGGTTGGAATTGTGGTGTAACAGAACTGATGAGTACGCCCGTCTCTCCGCTAGTATGAGGTTGGCTTGATGACGTACATGCCTGCACCATACTCACGTTAGACTCGATTGGCTCTTTCTGCTTTCCCTGAGCGATCTCTTCCATGCGTTGTTGAATCTTCTCCAGAAGACTGAGTTGTCCCAGCTGCTGTTTGATCGAGACTACATCTTCTTTGAACGACACTACTTCTTCTTCAAGCGTGGACACCCTTGTGTTGGTGCCTTGTAAGACCTCCAGAATTTTCTCCAGGTCAGTCTTCTCTTTGTCTTCCTTTCTTGGTGGCATGATTCCCAGTCAAGAACGGCTCTGATACCAAGTTTGTTATGAGCAGTAGCTAGAACAAATAGGATCTGGAATTGAAAATAGGAAAACACACGTTTATTGATTGCTGAAAATGATAACAAGAATAGAGATAATTTATAGAGGTTCTCTCTCTCCTCTCAACAACAATGATCACTCCAAATGATAATCAAACTCACTCCCCTCACACTCTATTTAACAATATCGAAATGTTTATCCCCTTGTGAGGTATTTGCCCCACGTGAGTTGTCCACATCTCTTTGTTTCCCACTTCCACCTTAAAGTTATTCCCTTTCCAAAAGTCCAACTCTCTTCCACTCATGTGCTCGGTTTATTCTCTTTGTTCTTTGATTGTCCCACATGAGCTGTTTACATTCATTTGTTACTTCTTCCATCTAGAAGCTTCACTTTCCTCTTGTAATGGTAAATGATCAATGATCGGTGGTCTATTTGCCTCATAGCTAACAAGCAGCAGCCAATATCTTCCTGGACGATGGAAGATCTCTTTTAGAATGCCAAGTAGAAGCCTATAAAACAAGAAAGAAAACACAACCACCTGATATTCTGAGGATGAAATTGCGTCAAGGGGAGAACGATACAGTTTGCTCCGTTTGTCATTATGGCGGAAAGCTGATTCTTTGTGATGGATGTCCATCAGCTTTCCATGCAAATTGTCTTGGGCTGGAGGTTTTTATCTTTTTCACCAAATTTCACTAAGACCTTATGGAAATTTCACAGCTTTTTTTACTCGTGATTTCTTAACACGTTCTCGTTGGAATTTTGTAGGACGTTCCAGATGGTGACTAGTTCTGCGCATCATGTTGTTGTGGTGCCTGTGGACAATCCATTCTCAAGGATACTAGCAAATATGCCAAGGAGGAAAGGTTTATCAGTTGCAAGCAATGCGAACTTAAATGTATGGACTTCTTCCCCATGCTAATACAAAGGGTCAACAGAATATTTGAATGATTTGAAGTTTTGATTTCTCTGTGTTTCATATAGATCACCCTAGCTGCCTGCGTTATGATGGTGCCGGTGATTCATTGGATACATTCTTGAGAGAAAAGTGGTTTTGCAGCAAGGACTGTGAAAAGGTACATAAATCCAGATCCCATTTTCCATTCGTGTTTGTTAACAGCCATCAGAAAACTAACTAAGCAGCCAAAGTAAATAACTGCAGCAGTTGTGATAATTTATTGCATGTCATACTCAGCATTGCTCTTACGTAAAAAATGTTAATCCAGATATTTGTAAATCTCGGTGAGCTTATTGGAAAACCGAGAGAGGTGGGCGTGGAGAAGAATTTAACTTGGAGACTGTTGCAGTCCTTGGAACCAGATACAGTTGGGACTGACGCTTCTAAAATTGAGGCAGTGGCAGAAAATCATTGCAAGCTCAGTGTTGCTCTTGACGTGATGCATGAACTCTTCGAGCCAGTGAAAAGACCTCATGGTGCGGGAGATCTTGCTGAAGATGTTATTTTTAGCAGATGGTAAGAGACAAACAAAGAATAACATAAACTATTCCATTTAAAAGCCTTCTATTGCATTCCTTCGCATCAGACTCCTTAACTCTAAGAAAACTGCAGGTCAAAATATAAACGTTTGAACTTCAGTGGATTTTACACGGTACTTCTAGAAAAGAACGACGAATTGGTTACTGTGGCTACTGTCAGGTAGGTTTCATAAAGCTTAATTACATTGTCTCTTAAGATTACAGAAACTCTAGAATCTTGTATTTGGCCCTAGCCTGACTTGTTCTTTTTGTTCTCTTTTAAGAATTTTTGGGAAAAAGGTTGCAGAAATGCCCTTCATTGGTACTAGATTCCAGCATCGCCAGCACGGGATGTGCCGGGTTTTGATGAATGAACTCGAAAAGGTGTTTACTATTGAATTCTTCACTTGCCCTTTCGGCTCAAGAAGCTTCTTTTGCTTATCCTGAAGACCTCTAACTGTTCTCTTGAAAATGCTGTGTTCTCCAGGTGCTCATTGGCTTGGGAGTTGAGAGGCTGGTTCTGCCTGCAGTTCCATGCGTGCTGAACACATGGACTAACTCATTTGGGTTTACAAAAATGAAAATCTCCGAAAGGAAAGACTTTCTGCAATTTACCTTCTTGGAATTCGGACGAACACTATTGTGCCAGAAGATCTTGATCAAGAGCAACGTGGCAGATCCAATTCCAAGTACAGGTTAGCCCTCAATGTTTCCTATGTTATCATTAAAGAAGGTAAACTGTCAAACTCAGTCATCTTGAATAAGGTTTTAAACTTCAGATCTTTATTATCATGCAGTGTCTCTGGGTGAACCACACTGTGACATGATCAGGATTGAAGACAATTCTGCTTCTGATGATAGATCAGAGGTGCATCAGGCAGAACAACAACTTGAGGAGTCTAGCTCCACGAAAAATCCATCAGAGTATGTTGTTCAGACTCTCACTCCTCTCGATTACTAATCCAAAAACACCAATAACGAGAAAAAAACATGAAAACGAAAACTTGATGCGTAAATGTCTTACATGGGTCTGAGCAGTATCCAAGATAAAAGACTTCGAATAGAGAAATCTAGAGGTTAAAAATAAGAGAGTCCATGAAAGTAAGGATCCTTAACATGGTGGCATTGTTGTGCCTTTGATGCTTTGCACGGCTCTGTGATATAACTGTAACTAGAGTAAACCCATGAGTTATAAGAGGACAAGTACAGATTGAGAAACAATGTTCTAGAGATCTCGACTATTATTGGCAACTAGTTGAGCCCATAGATGATGAATCTGTATATGACTAGAAAATTCATGAATCTTATTAGTGTTGATAGGTTCATACAATTTTTTAATCTATTTTTTGTCGTTTTTTCAGGGAAATAAAAACAAATCAGGAGAGGTTGTTGAAAGAGAACCGTATTCTAAAGTGTTACACACGAAGAAGGACAAAATGTATGAGGTTAACATGACGTATGAACAACACTTGAGGGTCCAAGGAGAGCATTTCCACGAGTTTTGTTCAGAATCTTCGGATATCAAAGGTTAAGATTTGACGATTAATGTTTGGTGTAGTAAATCTTGAGTTGGGTGCTTGACACAACCCAAAGGTGTCGAAATGTAAAAAATTAAATAAAACAAATTTAAAGAAACGAAGGAACAAATGCTTACCTCTCTTCTGACATTTTTGATGTATGAAGTTGGAAAGAGGAAGCATATGTAAGTAAGCAAAGTATTATTTGCCTTTGTGATCATATATTTTAATTTAATAAAATTATTTTAGATTTATTGCTTCCAATTATTTATCGTGGATTCGTTTATAAAATCTAACTAATCGTGTGAACGTGCCAGAACAAAAGAAATCCCGTTGTTTTTTAGCAATGTTTTTGATATCGTCTCGAAGGTTATATATATATATATTTTTTTTTTTTTAATTTGTCACCGAATATTATAAATTTTGAAATTTGTAAAATATTTACACAAGTAAGAGGACCCACGTGAACACCCATGCCCATTTACACAGAGACACCGATAAATGGATCCAAAAATTTCCAAACATTTTCTTAAAGATATTTTCTCTCTCAATTATTTACAGCTTTTTTTTTCTTTTTGGGTGGGTTGTGTTCGGAAAATCTCTCCTTTTGTTTTTGGTTCCGTTAAAGCAAGGATGAGTTTTCTTCTTCGCATCTCAGTCTCCGCCAATTTCTTTCTTGTTCTATTAGTGCTTCAGCAAGAACCATCTTCTTCAGCCATTATACTGAGCTTGAAGAAACGCCATGGGAGCAGCAGCGGCGGCAGCAACCAATACAGCTCGAGCAGACCATCAGCTTTCCATGGGAACAGGAGCACGTGCTCTCTCTTCCTCGGCACGTGGGTCCGTGACGACTCTTATCCTCTCTACAAACCGGCGGATTGCCCCGCCGTCGTCGAGCCTGAGTTCGATTGCCAGATGTACGGACGTCCTGACTCCGACTACCTCAAGTATCGGTGGCAACCCCAGAACTGCAACTTACCCACGTATGTCTATATATACTCCTCTTCTTCTTTCTGGGTTTACCCAAGCTGCTCAATTTCGTCACCAATTTCATCAGTTTCTTGTGTCGTTATTCGTAGATTTTCATATGAGACAGTAGCCTATTGCGAGATTCTAAGTGTTTTAGTTTTTACTCTTCAAAAATATAACTTTTTGGATTATGTGTTAGTTAAATTGTTAACGAAATGATTGGTGATTAGGTTCAAAGGTGCTGAGTTTCTGTTGAAAATGAAGGGCAAGACAATAATGTTTGCGGGTGATTCACTGGGGAAGAATCAGTGGGAGTCGTTGATCTGCCTCATCGTTTCATCTGCACCGTCCACTAGGACTCAAATGACCAGAGGCCTCCCTCTCTCCACCTTCAGATTCTTGGTACCCTTTCTTCTTCCCATGTCCCACATTTCTCTTGTATGAAACAAAGGTTGTTGTATAAGGAAACTGTTTTGTTGATGTTAGGATTATGGGATAACGATGTCGTTTTACAAAGCTCCGTTCTTGGTGGACGTAGACGCTGTTCAAGGCAAGCGAGTGTTGAAACTGGAAGAGATCTCTGGCAATGCCAACGCCTGGCACGACGCTGATCTCCTCATCTTCAACACCGGTCACTGGTGGAGCCACACCGGTTCTATGCAAGGGTAATTTAACACTTGGCAAAATGATTTGATGTTGCAGTGTCAAAGAAGTGTACAGTGTACTACTACTATATATATGCAATTGACCTCTCCTTGTGAACACACCACAGATGGGACTTGATTCAATCAGGCAATTCTTATTACCAAGACATGGACCGTTTCGTCGCAATGGAGAAAGCTCTTCGTACTTGGGCTTACTGGGTCGAAACCCACGTCGATAGAAGCCGAACACAAGTCTTCTTCCTCTCCATTTCTCCAACACACGACAAGTAACTCTCCCTTTCTCTCTCTCTTTACTCAAAAGTTAGTTCAATCAAATCACAGTTTTTGGTGCTGAAATCACTTGTATATAATATCATCAGCCCGAGTGACTGGGCGCCATCATCGTCTTCGGGATCCAAGAACTGCTACGGAGAGACAGAGCCGATCACAGGAGCGGCTTATCCAGTGAGCTCTTACACAGATCAGCTAAGATCGGTGATCGTTGAAGTGCTTCACGGGATGCACAATCCGGCTTTTCTTCTCGACATTACGCTCCTCTCTTCCCTCAGAAAAGACGGTCACCCTTCTGTCTACAGCGGTCTCATCAGCGGTTCGCAGCGGTCTAAACCAGACCAGTCTGCAGATTGTAGCCATTGGTGCTTGCCTGGTCTCCCTGATACTTGGAATCAGTTGTTGTATACGATTCTCTTCTATTAGCTTTTTCTTTCTTCCTTCTATCAATTCATTCGGTAGGAATTTTTCTAACGCATTCCAGGAGAATCCTAAGTTTACGGATGCATTCAATTGTAGAAACACATTTGAGGCACATTTTCTTTCTAATGATTATAAATTTTATTTCATGCAACACAGTTGTTGTTTAGCATTTTGATATTGGTCGTTTATTTAGCCCTCAATTTGTTGAATAACCATAAGAAAAACAAAAATTAACAAACTAACCAAATGATTAGAGAGAGATAGAGAGAGATAAAGAGAGAAAAAGAGGGGTTTTTGGTTAATTTGTAAGTTTTTGTTTTTCTTATGGTTATAGAGTTAATTTTCCTAACCAAAAATAAACGACCAAACAAACATTTCAGTCTTGTACGTATGTATGTTGTAATCTCGGGCTTCGTACTTTTACTTTATTGGGCTTGTTAAAAAATACACTCAAATGGGCTTACTGAAAACCTTTTTAGGGTTTTCCCAACAGCAAGCAGTGTCAAAGATCCTCAGCCGTTCATCAACTTTCCTAAGACTCGCATCTCCACCGTCGATCCCGCCTAAACCCTCTTTATAATGAAATCGATTATTGCTTTCTACTCCATAGTCGATTCGATTTCTAGGGTTGTAGCAGCGGCATTTGAAACTCAATTACCTGTGAATTTGTTTTTTATTATTATTCTGAATTTTTCATTGTTTTTTGGGTTTCTCTTTGTTAGTAGATCTGAAATCTCCTGTTATTTTTTTTCCCTCTCGATATCGGAATTGAAATTTGGCTTCATCAGATAGTCTATGTGGATTTGTTCGTTCCCATACGATTCGTTCCCTTGAAGCAATACCAATCGTGTTGCCCTCGTTTTTAAAATTATTATCTCTAATCGTTCCAGCATCATACTGTTAATTCTAGTATGATGCCGATTCGGGAGCATAACTTGAGCAGCTACATATCTTTTAGGTATATCTGTTGTTATTTATTGATTGTGGAAGAACAGTGATGAGTCAATTTACAGACCTGTAATGATTGCGGTAATGATCGCATTTCATTATGAACATCTAAGGGACTGAGTTCTTCTTTCTTTTTCTTTTTCCGCAGCATAATGATTCGATCTTTGTTTGTAAATCTGATAAGATGCCGATGAAGGTTAGATATAATGGTTTGTTGAAATTTCAATAGAGTGTTGAAATAATATCTTCTTGACTAGGGCGGTCTGAGGCTTCTGTCTTTTTATTTTCTAATTAACATTATGCTTTTGGATTTTCATTGAGAGAGATTCAGAATGATGTAATGAAAATTTGGTTGTGGATGATGAGAACAAATATAAAACAGTTATCCCTGGCTGAGGATTTAATCCCGTTGATGATTTATTTTGTAATCTGACACAACACATACCAAGTAATAATAATTTGACTTTACTTGTCGACAATTCGTTTGGTTAGAGATTCAAATGAATCGTCACAACTAGTAAAAGTCTAAATGAATTTAGTAGGACGAGTATGTAATTGTTAGCTTGACTGTTGAAACATTACACGCAGCCTCTCGTCTTCATCTGTATCTATCTTTGAACAGATAACCTTGGCAAAGAAAATATAAAATGACACACATAAATGAGGGAACTTTAGATAAATAATCTTAACAAGTGAATTGCGTTGTCATTTGTTTCAAGTAACTTGCCCTTTTGCACACATGCCTATCCATTATACAAGAATGACAAAACGGAACAGGCTTTTATTGTGATGTTGTTGGATTTGTGGCTGTCATGGTCGAGCCCGCAGGACAGAGGAGTGCACGAGCCCCTGAGACGATGTCGTATCAGTTTTGTCATATCACATTTCAATGATTTCACACGCGTTTTTTTTGTTTCCCCCCTGTATCAGCGTATGTACCTTTTGATAATATCTTATGACTTGAAATAGTATTGACAGATGTTGAAATCTAGTTTCTAGATTTTATCTTCTGAACGTTACCGACAACTAACACGTGTCTTTTTTACGTATATGTTAAGATCATAGCAACGGTACTTTGACGAGAAGCTAACAAGTGTATACAACAATTCAATAAAAGAAAAAAAAAACAACTCTTTATTGCATTTTTGAAATTTATATTTGAATGTGAAACACGTTCCCAAATTCTATTACCGATTGTACCTTTCTTAGTAAATGACTAACTACTTATATGTTCTGTAATTTCAAAATAAAGTACAACTCTTGTCTATAAACCGACTCTTGAATGCCAATGTTGAAAGATCCCATTTCAAAATAAAGTACAATTCTTGCCTATAAACCGACTCTTGAATGCCAATGTTGAAAGATCCCATAAAAAATTTTAGTCATGGTGAACGACGTTAGCAATTCAAAGATCTCTTCTTCTTCTTCCTCTTGGTGGTTCAGAGGCAAGGTCATAGGCAGAGGCTGCTTCGGAACCGTTAATCTCGCCTTCGACAAATCCGACGGCAACCACATATTCGCTGTCAAATCCGTTGATAGTGCCACGTGTATCCCACGTCAGCTTGAGTCCTTGGAAAACGAAATTCGTATCCTCCGCTCTGTTTCGTCACCACACATCGTGAGGTTCCTCGGCGATGACGTGACCCGAGAAGGAAACGGGTCGTTCAGGAACCTTCATCTCGAGTACATGCCACGTGGAACTCTCGCTGACGTGGCGGGTCAACACCTCGAGGAACATCTGATCCGACGGTTCACGTGGTGCTTGGTCTCTGCGTTGAATCACTTGCACACGTGCGGCTTCGTCCACTGCGATGTGAAGGCAAGAAACGTTCTACTGGGAGAAGATCCGGGCTCGGCCAAGCTCGCGGATTTCGGTTCGGGTTTAGAGTTTCGACCCGGAAACGGATTCGGGTTCGAGGCTCAGATACTGCCACGTGGTAGTCCTCTGTGGATGGCACCGGAGGTAATTCGCGGCGAATATCAAGGACCCGAGAGCGACGTGTGGTCTCTTGGATGTACGATCATTGAGATGGTCACCGGAAAACCGCCTTGGATTGACGACGGCGCTGAAACCCTGAGAACGATCGGGTTCCCCGAAGAGTTACCGAAATTTCCGGCGAGGTTATCGGAAAACGGGCGGAATTTTCTTGAAAAGTGTCTGAGAAGAGATCCGAGTGAGCGATGGAGCTGCGATCAGCTGTTGCAACACCCTTTCCTCTCTTGTTCGGCTTTATCGTTATCTCCGAGGCATGTATTCGACTGGGTCGACTCGGTGTTAGAGGAAGGCGAAGAAGCAGTGTTGAGTGAGCCAGTGCCCGAGTCGGATTCGAATTTCGCCAGGGACAGGGTCGGTCAATTGGCGATGAGCGGAGGGGTAATTTGGGAATCTGATGGTTGGTTGGTTGTTAGAGGTTCGGATTGTGAAGTGGAGGAGACAGGTCAGCTTGTTCCTGATTCTTCACGTACGGAACTCGTAATAACGGTGAGGACAAGTGCATCGTACTTTTATCATCCGACGTGGCAAGTACTTAGGGTGAAGATGACATTTTGCCCAAACGGCGTTAGATATCTGTTGTGGCGAAATTGTAAATATGTGAAAGCTAAACGTACGAACGTGAATGCGCCGCCGCAATGTTGCGGTTGTGGTGTGTCTCAAAACGTGGATTTGGCGGTCGCCGACCCACCGGTGATAGTCTCATGTAGTACATTGTGTTGTGCCCATGTGTTCATAAATAAAATTATTTATTTTGGTAAATTTTTGGTATGATTTTTGTTCTCTCTATAACTTACACGCCCAAAATATTTCTAATCCAAGTACGTAATGATATTATATTAGGCTATTAGCAACACTAATACAAAACTAATATGGTACAAGTGTCTCAATGCATAGTTTATTATATTTACTTTGTCTAGGAATATCTCACATCAATAAGAAACTATAAGACAGATATACAATGGGTATATGTACCAAGAAAACCAAATACTTCATACACTTAATTATTATTTCATAAAATAACTTTTATTGGACTCGTTTATCTGATTATCTCGTGGTTTTTATTGCGTCCTCCTTATTTTGGATTCATATATGCTCACATGTTTCGAATGGCACCCACACAATTATAAGTTGTACTAAAAAATAAGTGATAATCGTCAAGATATAGTGAAAAACAAAAAAATCTATGACAAAAGGTAATGAAGATAAGCAAAATGTGTCACGGATGGAGATCATTCGAGGGTATCTATCTTCTTTATTTATTTTTGTACCACTTTTAGTTCTCTTAAGAGTTAAGAGAATATACAGTATTATTTAAATATTGTATAGTAGCTTTTATGTCTTTGTGGATAACTAACTATTCAAAGGAGACATGATAAAGGACATTAAAAGATAGACTTTATGGGTTTGGGACCTTTGGGTTTTAGGTTGTGGCATTCCTTAGCCACGAGGTCTTCTTCTCCTCTATAGTAGTATTACTATTATATGACTTCACTTCGAGCTTCATCCACATACCAAAAGTATTATCATATTTATTTACCCCAACTATGATGCAACGCACTCTCATTGGTTCTTAATTCCGATTTAGTTTAGACCATGCTTCCTTCTGGATCACACACTTGAATAACGTTGACACTTGTATAGTTGAATTCAATTTTTTTTTTTTTTAAATGATCCGGAAGTATGGACTGAAGTCCATAACTTTTTTGTATAAGTTATTTTTTCAGTTAAACTAACGACAATGGTATTCAACATTAATTATTTCGTATTCAAAACTCAAATGGTAGTTACTAACCCATATCAAATTTTGTTGATGTGAATTTGAAATGCAGATTACAGAAGTCATGATTAATCTATATTTTTTTGTATATAAGGAAGATGATTAACCAAATCACTACGAGGATACTGAAGAAAATTAAATCAAATATATTGGAATCGTATGGAATTTTGTTTGTGCCTTGAAAATGTTTTTTCAAGATCTTATTTATTATTTTTCTAATAACCAAGAAGCTTTTAATTTTATGGTAACATTAGACCAGAGTAGAGGTAATCAGTCTCCTTCGTTGCCAATAATTATCTACTATGTATGTGTCTGAATTTTTTAATGTTCTACTATATGCATGCTATAATTGCATGATTGCCATTGCAATTTAGACATAAAAAGCTGTTAATTTTATGGGCCGTTAGTGGGCTGTAATGATTGAAGCTAAGGCCAAGTAGCCCAATAGATAACCTGAAGCCTAACTTTGGATATAAACTAAAAACCCTCGTTCCCGATTTATTTTCTGGTTCTCGAAACTTCTCCTCTCTCCCAAATTGAGTGAGCAAGTTGCAGAGTACACACACTTTTAACAGCTCCACAGCAAGATGGCGAGCACTGAGCCAGAGCACGAGCACCGCGAAGAGGAGGCCGAAGTCCACGAAGACGAGGACACCGGAGCTCAAGTTGCCCCGATCGTCAGGCTTGAGGAAGTTGCTGTCACCACCGGCGAGGAAGATGAAGACGCCGTCCTCGATCTGTATGTACTCATTCTCTTATTCTGTTTGTTCCGATATCTCTTCCCATGTTCTCTCTTGTTATGTTCGTTTCCGATTTTGAGCTATCTCATCTGATCTTAGGAAATCGAAGTTGTATCGATTCGATAAAGATGGGAAGCAATGGAAGGAGAGAGGAGCTGGAACTGTTAAGCTATTGAAGCACAAGCAGAGTGGCAAGGTTCGCCTTGTCATGAGACAATCTAAAACCCTAAAGATCTGCGCCAATCACCTCAGTATGTGCGCTCTTACTGCGTCTCCCTGATCTAGTTGTTTCGGGATAAACTTATGTATTCTATGTGTGTTCTCTGCAGTTGCGTCTGGGATGAGTGTTCAGGAACACAGTGGGAACGAAAAGTCGTGTTTATGGCACGCTACTGATTTTTCCGATGGCGAGTTGAAGGATGAGCTTTTCTGCGTTAGATTTGCATCGATCGAGAGTAAGTATACTTGTAGAATCCTGGGTTTTCTCATTAAGGTTTGAATGTACTGCCATCACTATCCTGTTCTATGATCTTTCCCGGCTTACTTGTTTCCCCGTAGGAGTAATGTGGTCAGTTTTAGTGTTGGATATTTATATGTTCAAGTAGTAGTTTGTGGTAGGCTGGTAGCTGAATCAGCGAATATTGTTTTGAAATACCTCTCTTGAGACTCTGGTTGTGATGGTTGAAGTCACTGTCTTTAGCTGTGAATTTTGATTAGGAAGATCCTTATAGAGAGCTCGTGACTGAAATGAAAACACTAGTGCTTTTGTAGTTGCAGTACCTGGAATGTTGCCTCATGTCATAATATCAAGGAGATTTATTGTTTCGATTACTTGTGGAAGTTTTAACTCTTTGATCAGCCTTATGCAACTTAACATCAGGCCATTTTCCAAGACTCGGTTGGTGTCTGTGGTTGTAGGGTCTTATCAGTTATCACTAAACGCACAGACATAATGGTTCTGTAATATGTAAGATGTTAAACAACTGCCATAATCGTATTTATGTTGACATAATCTGTAAGATGCTGGTACTCTTGCTTTACTGGGATGATTGAAAATCTATTAGAGTAGAAGAATGTCCTAGGTATTGTGCTGGGTGCATCGTCTCTTTGGTTTTACATTATCAAGTGGCTAACTGATGATAGTCTTGCATCAACAGATTGCAAGACGTTTATGGAGAAGTTCACTGAAATAGCTGAAAGCCAGCAAGGAGGGAAAGAGAGCACAGAGGGCGACGAGGCTGCTGGTTTACTTGAAAATCTTTCAGTTGAGGATAAGAAGAGTGAAGAGAAAGCCAAGGAGGAAGAAGAAGAAGAAAGCCCTGCAAAGGAAGAGAAGGAAACAAAGAAGGAGAAGGAAGAAGAGAAGTAAACGGAGGTGAGCACTTGATCAAATTAAGCTTGGTCATGGGGTTTTTGATTGTTTAGCTTTAGCATCACAATGATATGCTTTATTATATTATATTATACTTGGCACTGAACATGATGGTTGCTTCGAAAGGAGTCATTCCTTTGTCATCTCTCTCAAAGTTTGAGTCTTTGCCCTGTGTTGGAGAAGACAATCTTATGATTTATTTGTTGTTGCAAGTGTTTTGACTTTGTGTGGTCTCTTTACTGTGTCGTTTTTGGCTTAAAGATATTAGTATTTGTCATCAAATTATTGTAGCTTTCAACTTTCTTTCAGACCATAAAGCTCTTATTATCCTAAGAATAAATATCCACTTTGATTTGCAAATAAATCATCCGAATTGGATTGACCAGCAGATTCCAATTTGACATCTGTGGTCGAAGCAAAACATCTCAAAGCAAAGAAACTGGTTTGAGTTGTTACATAATCTGGTGGTTCTAAAAAGTAAAAAGCCTAATTAAGTTAATTTAGGGCCCAATAGATTGTATGGACCCTAAACCCAAAATACGAACGGCTCCACCAAAAAAAAAAAAAAAAGAACACCATATTTTTGATTTTAAGCCCTTCTTCTCTTTCTCTCGCCTCACCATTTAATTTATTCTGTCCACAAAAGTTATTAACAGGCCACTTTTGAGCTGTTCCTGCCTTGGATATCAAATTGCATCTTTATGTCCCATTTTTACGTACACTTGTAAGTTGTATGCATTTATCTTCATAATACTACTCGTAAGTGGATGTGTGATATAGGATGTAAATGGTGAACAAAAGAACGATGAGTAATATTAAATTCTTATTCATTTTTTAAAAAATTTACATCATTTACAACTAATATTTTGTACACATGATTCCTTTTTATTTCTTGTTTTATAATGAACTATAGAACAAAAATATTCTTTATTAAATTTAGAAATATATATATTATTTTATTTCTCTAATTTTTTTTTCTATTTTTGTCTATTGTTTCTTTAATAATCAGCCATAAATTATTAAAGGTTTGATGCAAGAGGTAAACAGTAAATTTTGAAGAAAAAAAAAACAAAAAAGAGGTAAACAGCAAACTATTGTGTACACAGTAGTACATCCAATATTCCAATTGCACATGGTAGTCAAATATTATTCTTTTATCAAGGGTGGGAAAAATAAATTGGAACCGAACCAATATTCATCAATTCAAAACCGAATAGAATCTAAAACATTATTTGATGTGAAGTGAATCGAAAAATTGAATGCCTTTAGCTAACTACTAACATGACAGAAAACGAGAGAAAAGGAAATAGGTCAAAAAGAGAAAAAGAAGGAAAGAAAGAAGGCTAAATCAAATGCTTAGAAGTTTGGAAAAAAGAAAGGCTCAAAATAAGGAGTAGGTGCTGTTTGCAACTGCAACTGCAACTGCGACCCTTATATTATGGGAAGAAGAGTGACTTTTGGTCAATAAAGTTCTTAGACTCTAATAATCCCCTCACCTATCTACATTTATATCTATCTTATTATTTTCAAGGATTTGTCATTTTCTTACAACTATTGGCTAACAATTATTACGATGCCACTCAAGTACTCTACATACATTTACATGTGAAATATTGCAACAAAAACAAAAAGCTCTATGGAAACATGTTTTGGCCATCATTTAACGGAAAAATGAGGAAGCATAATTCTGCACTATAATGTTGAGAAGTGAAAAGAATAATCATTAAAAAAAATCATGGGGATGTGTTCTTTTTGAGGTAAACTCCGTTGCCTTGACGAGTCACTTAAATTTAAAGACTAATTAACAAGTTTCGTCAAAGACCCTTCTCTGCTCCTCGTGGTTAGGTCCTGTGAACATCGAATATATATATATATTTCGCAGGTAAATATGAATATATGATATTATATAATATACTTTTTTATCCAACGAGAAAAATATATAAGAATGGTTAATGGAGAAACGTGTAAAGATGTTAAGATGAAATTGCATACCGTTCCTCGTCTTCTACTTTTGCTTTATGTTCACGTAAAATCTCCCGACCTCTCCCCTACTTGCCTTATTTTCTAAGCTATCTTTCATGTGACCTCCATTACCTACTTATCTTCTGTTATTTTATTTGATTATTACTTCATTTTACGTATAACTTATTCTTGCGACCACATATTTTCCGAGTCTTCCACGATTTTTTTGTTGATGCTTCTAATTTTTACTATGAAAATATCAGTGATAAGAAACAATACTAAACATCTCTTTTATAAAGAAAAAATCACGAGTAATTAAAATTTTGTTCAAAGAAAATAAAACTAATAACTAGAATAATATCGTAATGCAGTATTTGATTCATTTTTTCTACTAATAACCAGAATAATATCGTAATGCATTATTTGATTCATTTTTTCTACTAAATGACAATATAGGAGATTTCTTGATGCACTATTTTGAATTCTGTTTAATGATAATGGATGTGTTGAACACTTGAACCTAAATGTGAGTGTATTGTGTATATACCAAACACTATATAAATACTTATAAGAAATCAATATGTTTCGAATTTAGAGATTGATTCATAATAAATAAGTTATAATATAGAGATATGCATACAAAAATAAACCCCACCCGTCTTTTAAACTCGTAACCTCCTCCACTCTATTATTTGGTTGCAACCACAACACACTAAAAGACAAAGGCCCACAACCTTTCCTGCAAGTACTTCTACACATCACATTTCATCAAATATTCCAAACCAAGATTATGCATGTAATCCACATATATATATACATATTAATAATACAACGTGACTTACTTTTCGCAAGGATTTTTTGTTTCTTGGATAATAATTTAAAGACGACAAATGGAAAGACAATTGGTTAGAGAATGGGTTAAAATCCTTTAAATATTTTAAAACTTTAAAAATCATATTCTTGACCAAATATCCTGATTATGTGGATTTGCATATAAATCAATGAAATTGACTAATATATGTATTTCATTTTGTTCTCAATACACACATTCGTCTTTTAATCGCATCTTTTTTTATAGCATTTATTTATACATAGTTTTGATTTTCCCTATACACTTCGCTTTACACACATATATATAATTAACCCTCCAACGAAAAAAAGAAATCATGAGCTGATCCGAGAGAGAAAAGGGAACTCTCCGAAACCATCAAGATTATGAGCGAACAACAAGAAGAAGAAGGCTCAATGAGTGTGGGAAGCAGCAATCTCTCGAGTTTCCTCAAAATCTTATCTTCTTACAACTCCAACGTCCTCTTAGCTGCTCTCGTCTTCCTTCTCTTAATCGTCCTCTTCGTCTTGCTTCTCCATTTCTACGCCCGATTTTTCTGGTCACACTCCGACCAAGAATTCTCCGCCGCTCGACGCCTCCGGAGAAGAAGAAGAAACCGGAGAAGAACCGTCACAACGACAAGAATCATACCTTCTGTTCCACTGGGGGGTTTCGATGGTGGAGTTTCTGCTGCGGCTGCAACCAGCGATGACAAAGGTTTGGATTCTTCAGTGATTTCTTCGATTCCTCTGTTCGTTTACGAAGATGACGAGAAAGACGAAGAAGAAGAAGAAGAGTGTGTGATATGTCTGGGTTTGTGGGAAGTGGGAGATTTCGGAAGAAAGTTGAGAAATTGCGGACATGGGTTTCACGTAGAGTGTATAGATATGTGGTTGTCTTCTCATTCTACTTGTCCTCTCTGTCGATCCCCTGTTCTCGCCGCCTCTGATCAAGAAAACCTCAAGCCGGCCGTTAACGAAGACGCCGTTAATAACGGTGTTAATGGAGTGGAAGAAGAAGAAGAAGAAGCAGCAGAGGTTAAACTGCAATTGTTTCCAGCCGGAGATAATGAGAACGTCTCCGCCGGTGATCGGAGATTTTCACTGTCTCTTGCTGTGACGGAAGACAATTTCAAAACAGGGGTTGACGACGTAGACGGTAACGGCGTCGGAGAAGGAGAGGTTAGGATTGAAGTGTTTGATGAGGAGATCAACGGCGGAGGACCAAGAGGTGATCGGAGATCAACGTCTTCAATGACGTCATCAGCATCGAGTTCGTTGAAGAGGATGTTGAGTAGTAGAAGTAGATCAGAGTGTAGCAAGGTGTTCCCGTCGGCGACGCAAGATTCGTCTTCGTAAACAAGTCATATATATATATATATATAAATAAAAATCTAATGAACAATTTTGGAAATGGAATATGAATAACCAAAAGCCTCGTGCGGTAAAAAAGAAGATGTATGTGTATACAAAAGAGGTAATCATCTATTTTGATTAAGCTTCGGTTGAAGCTAATGATTATGATTACGACCATCATTAGCTTCCGCAAGTAAATGGCAAAATCTAAGTTCAGGTATCTTAATTATCTTCTCATTTCAATTGGATCCCATAGCTGCGATGCGAAAATGAAGAAACTAAGGATTTTTAAATAAATAAAAAATGAAAAAGCGTAGAAAGCGACAATAAAATGTGATAGAGAATCTCAGAGGGATACATCATCACTCACATCTCATTTGAGGTCAAAGCATCTACTGTTTTACTTATTGCTGCAAACTTTTGAACTATGCTTTTGTATTTGCCATTATTCTTGGCCTCTTCTTCTAGCCTCCATATCATTTCATATTCAGTAGGACACAATTCTTCGCAGTTTTATAAAGACTAGTCATTTTCATGTACATACATCATAGAACTAAGAGATGGAGAAAACGAGTGATGAATTTGGAAAAACGCTAACTTTCTAATGACCACAACATATAAACCCTATGATATTTTAGTGTTCAATCAAAGTATGGTTTCCACATCAAATGAGCTGAGAGGTTGTTTTCAAAGGCTACTTTTTCATTGCTTACTATATCATTCTTTGTATTTATTTCTAGACATAACCCTGAAACCTCTCAAATTTCTTCAATCCAATTATTCCCAAAGACAAAAGCTAAACTATTCACTCTCAGTTAGAGAAGATAAGGTGCAGAGATAAGAGTGGTCACACAGTGGGAAACCAAGAAGAGGCAAGAATCGATAGAGCCAGGATGAGCTTGCTACGCTTTCCAACAGGGTGAACCTATTTTTTTACACCCCCACTTTAATCAACTGTCTAACCTATAAAATATGTACAATACAGTACTATACAACCCTCTAAATGAGACTTATACTGTTCGAACCTTCGACCTAGGGATACCTAATCAAAATGAATGTTTGGACCCATTGAGTAACATTCAATGCTTTCGAGAAGGTGTCACCAAAACTACAACCCATTTGGTTGAGGGTTCGATTAACTTTTGCTCAATCTATTGATGGTTATTGACAATTGGGTGTTTAGGTTGTTGCATTGGAGGAAAATGTTCAAGGAGTAATCAGAGCTGAAGACAAGGATTTTGTGGTGTTGATAGAGTTGCTAACGATGCAAATGCTTAAACTAGATGAGACTGAGGCTGAGGGAGAGCTTAAAGTGGAGAGGAAAAGAGGTGAATTGAAAGTTACTAACCTGTTTTTCCTCTGCCTCTTTTGTGAAAGCAAACAGTCAAATGATGTCTTTGAGTTTCTCCTTAAAGGTATCTCGTGTCCAGAGCTTTGTGGAATCGTTGGACGTATTGAGGGTGAGAAACCGCGACATGAACCGCAGAGCAACCTCACAGGATTTGCCTTTGCCAAGGTCCGGAAGTCTGTGATTTATCTTTAGCTCCAAAGACTTCAACAATCATACCAACAACAGTGGGAACTGTTTGATTGAGGATGCTACAAAGTTTCTCTGATAATAGTTTGTAATTTCAACATGATGGTGCATTTATTAATATATATTGATACCAAAAGAGTCATTTCATTTCAATCTGTAGATTGGCATGCCAAGGCTGTCAACTTGGTGAAATAGCTACATTATGAACCTCGGCTACTTACTTTTCGATTTCTTCCTCTCTTTGTGCAACCCGAATATAAACCTAGCAATACGATTTATACCAGTCTGATCGCGTCAGTTACGAGCTACATTGCAGTTTAGCATAAGCCTCTCTCATGTAGGTTGTGCTTCAATCTCCTTTCCCGTTCTCTCGAACTGTGCCATTTGAGCAGTCCTCACTTGCAACACCAGGTGATCCACTTGCTAACTGGTTCTCGCTACCAGAATTTGGATGAGGAGAATATCGTGGATTTGAGCTGCGTCGTGAGTTCCGGTTCTGGGCAGCCGTTGTGCTCCTGGTCGCCTTGGCACGAGCCTTTCTTCCCTGTTAGGTGATTGCCAAAAATAACAAAAATTAAGGACCAGAGGCTCAAACAACACATTTTGGAATAGTATATCCCAAGGCCATAAGGAGGCATGCAATAGAGTAGATCACCTTCCCCATGCATTTTTCCAGATGAGGAGCAAACCTTCCTGCAACGATTTGTCGCCCACAGTTCATGCAGTTAAACACTTCACTAGCTACGGCAGGGTGAGTCTGACCAAATATATCAACAACATATTTGGTGTTGGTTTCGAAGTTGTTGCTAGGATCAGCGATCTTAGCACGCGCTTCCACTGACAACCTCAACTCTTCTTCTACTACCTCCAAATCACGGTCAAGCCCTAGCCGTGCTATCCGGTGACACTCAGATGCTACATCAGCAATCACTGAGTCCACAAGATCAAGAAAAACCTGGGACGAAAGCTGCACAAGAAATTCAAGACCAAGAAACGTAACTCAAACTTTAGTTTCACTAGGAAGTTACTTTGAAAAGGAGGAAAAGTTTTAATAGCTTTATAAAACGAGAGTGTGGATTCGACAAAGTATTTTCCTATATTAGCATACCTTACTCACTGCCCGTGACTAGTTGATCAAAGTTATTGGTTTCAAATATTACTAATAGATCAAAGTTTCTAATCCCTGTATTATGAAACTCAGAGCAAAGTTCCATGCAAGGATGCAAACAAAATACCGAATGAGATTGTCCCCCACATTTTTGTGCACAACGAGGTTGATGGTATGCTTGAACTTACTCCAGTTCATATTTTAGTAACGATGTCAATCAGATGAGACTGAAATGTACAAATACCTGAGCATGGGAAGATTGATTATCCTCAGCGCCAGACATTGAATCCTCCAAATGCGAGATGCTCGAAAATGTCTGCGAAATACAAAAACCAAACGAAAATGAACAAATCGTCAAATGGTGAGTACAATTAGAGACTTCATCCCCACCACGAGCCCTAGAAAAGCTTGTTTCCTCAGAGATGAAGAAATCCGAACCGATAATCGAGAGGAGGTCACAAAATACGATCCCTATCCACAAGATTCGCTTTGGAGGTTCGCAATTTCAATTTACAGAAAACGAAATCGCCATAGAAACAGAAAGCTTACAGTATACAGCCGAGTCGCGGCGGTGAACGGAGGGGGGAGAGAGAGAAAGTTTTCTCTCTGTGGTCTGTAAAACTTTTTACACTCGGCGAAAGAAACGACCAATCATGACTTGCCACGGCACGGAGGGAGCTAATTCAGTTAAACGGCAACCGTTTCTTATCTTCCCAAACAAAACGACAGGGTTTCCGTTTCACCGTGAAGGAAAGAAAAACCGCACTCCACGTAGTCGTAATTCGGGGATATAAAAATATAAAAAGCCCATCTCAAGGCCCATTCCAATATAGATCGGCCTTTCTCCTTTGGTTTGGCACATTTTTTTCTGAAAAATCTTTACAGGTATACAACGTTTTCTGTTTGGAGATTGCGTGAAGAAATAGTAATTTTAAATGGACCAAGTAAAATAGTCGTAACTAGATTTTTGTTTTTTAGTTTAGAGAAGGGCAGAAGAAGAAGCAAAGAAACGTGAGGCACGGGGGTCTCTCTTAAGGAAATTTCCGGGAAAGTCACGGAGCAGAGTGATGGGA
Source organism: Alliaria petiolata (assembly GCA_020283515.1). NCBI lineage: Eukaryota > Viridiplantae > Streptophyta > Magnoliopsida > Brassicales > Brassicaceae > Alliaria > Alliaria petiolata. The sequence goes on from JAHZTW010000001.1 coordinate 281,917,043, forward strand.
GCCACACGAGAAGGATTTTTCATTAAAATGACGAAAACGACGTCGCGCCTAAGATATCATTCCGATGCCCATATGTAGAGCAATCACGATTCACGAACGTCGCAGTCTCACTTTCTACACAAACCCTTTATGCAAAAGTCCAACTAGCAATTATCTCCAAATATATAGATTTAAACTTTTTATTTTCTTCTGTGGTGTGTCATTTGATTAAAATATTCTCCCAAGTTGAATTTATATTTTTTAAGAGAGAGAAAAAAAAAGAAACTCAGATAAAGAAAGGTTTCAAAGATGGTGAATCTATAATTGAAGATAACCTGTAATGGTCACTTCGAAGGAAGAGGCCCTGAGCCCTGAAGACGGCGAGCGACTTCCCATCACAAGAGACAGACACTACGCGATGCATGGTGAGATCTTGATGATAGTTCTTGTCATATGCTTCGCCGCCTTCCTCCTGTTCCTCGTGTTGCTTCCTTGTCTGAAACGCCGATACACTCACCAGTCCGACCTGTCAGAAGAATCTTCCTGGAGCGGAAGACTCAATCCCTCACCTGTTGTACGCAAACAATCCATTCCGAAATAGCCGAAATAGCCCAAACAACAAACAAGCATGTATTGAGTTTCTAGTACAAATTGTAGAAGCGTCTGTTAGTCATCATATCTCTCACTACATTACAACATTGTACCCAACTGCAGTTGCAGCTGAAAAAATAAGATCGTGGACAGCAACAACAATATATGAGATTTTCCACTAAGATGGGAACTACGAATGTAATTTTACTCCATAGAGGCAATCAAGCTCGACTCTGTATTTGATGATACAGGACAACGAGAGTCGGTGCGATTATTAGAAGAGTAGAGTACCGACCAAGGCAGAGGTTAAGGAAATGGTGAGATTGTCGTCAATGTCGGTGCTTATTGGGAGTGATTCCACAATAGTCGATGCTATAGAGATGATCAAGAAACGAAGAATCATATCCACTCCGCTATCCTTGATGTAACCAAATGAAGCAAAGTAGTACATATATCCGACAGATGCTAAGAAGCCGGCGATTGCCATCCCAATGCTACCAGCTACTGATTTGTTTCTGTTGTAAGGAAGCTTCTCTGTTCCGAGCCGCCTCCCCACGATGTCAGCCATACCTTTTTAACATGAAGCGAGGGAACAGGAGTGTGTATAAGACTCATCATCCAGTGGAATCATCATTTTGCTAATACAAAAGTTGCTAATATTATTACTGTATCAAACCAAAGCTAATCGTACGTACCATCTCCTGCGCAGAGGTTGCATATCACTGCGATCGCGATTGGGGATGTTTTCCAGTAGAAGATACAGGCCGATGTGATCGACAGTGCATAATAAAGCGGTCCCTTAAGTAGTTCCCTGATGCAGAGCGCGACTATAGACACTTTGTGAAGTGACAAAAAAAAGGTGATATATTACACAGAGAAACCAAACCTTGATCCTATAAACCAAGATTACTAAGAGAGCGACTATAGACAATTTTGTGATCGACTTTAGGCCAAATACTAAGTACGTGACAGGTACTGTATACAATTCAGCTACCTGCGGTCTCCGTGTCTGCTCATTGACTTGATCGTTCCTTCGTCTTGGTACACTCCAAGCCCCAGGAGCAGCATCCTTATTATATTGAGTCCAGGTACAAGAGAAGCGAAAAGCGCTCCTTGGAGTCCATTACTGAAATAATTGGTATTTGAGTTAACTGGTGAAGCAGAAGAGCCAAAACTGCTCAGTCAAATTCGGTCCTTTGAATAGGTATTACCTGAATAGTGGCCAGCAAAGCATAAAAACTAGCCCAATATTTATATGCACGAGCTTCCGGATGAGTTTCTGAAAAGCAAGACAAGGCACCAATGATTTTAAGTAGGTCAGAGTGACATATGCTAAACCAATTCCTTACTCAGAAAGCCATGAAGACTCATACAAGAAATTAAGAAGCTAACTATTCTTCATCTATCCTACAATATGAAGACTCGTACAAGAAATTATCCTCTTCCAAGTATATATAGCAAACAAATCGTGCAACATTTAATCCTACAAAATTTCATATATCAAATGTATATGGTTGAAGTTTCATTTTACGATGATATTGTGATTATACGCACGGGTTTCAAAAAAAAAATAAAAAAAAATATCATCCCCAATATGGTTTCTGATCAGTAGAGAACTTTTTTCTCTCTAATTTACCAGATTTGGGTTTACTTTCCCTTTCTCTTCACTGCAAGTTTATCAATACATTCTACCCAAATGCGTCTCCATTCACATTAGAAATTTCCTCGCCATTAATGCACAAAAGGCCACTACTCAGAGCTTATTATATCTGCTTTTACCAGGAATAGCAGATTCGAGCAAAATCCCAAAAAAATATTAAAAAAAAGTTATACAGATTCAAGAAATCGACGCCTGTATTCTACGTGTAAGTGTACGTATGTGAATTGAATTTCTCGACCTGGTCGAAGATGCCGCGCTTGCCAATCTCTCCCCAGAAACCGAGGCACGAGAACGCGACGACGCTGGCGACTCCGGCAGCGCAGACATCTGATAGCACCGAGTTTCCCGGCAGCATCGCGGCGAGTGAAGGCGTTAGACGACTCCGAGGAGACCTGCGGGAATCAGTCGCCGGGAGCCTGGGGATTGATCTGAGGCTAGTGGCGATTCGAAGAGTCAGGAGCCGTGGAATCGGAGAGAAGAAGCAAGGGACGGCGAGGGACGAAGAAGAAGAGTCAACGAGAGGAGACAACGGAGAGCTTAGTAGCCATTTTCTGCAAACCAAACGAACAACCATCCTTTGGAATATCTTAATCGCATTAAATTTTCGACAGCATTTTGTTACTTACTACTTGTTACTAGTAGTACTCTGGTTGGTAGTTGTTGCTAACGCACAATTTGGTTTGATAAGATTTACTTCCTCAAAAGGATGAAAACTCGATATTTTGTTTTGCGTTGATCGCTTTTGTAAAAACTAATTAAAGGGTTGTTTTAATCATGGATATGGGAAGACATTAATCTTTCGTGTCTTTCGTGTTTTTATGAAATAAAATCAACCCGGTCCGGTGCGGTCAACCAGACGGACCACAATTTGTTATTATGGGCCTATTTTGGGCTTATATTTGCTAAATATGTCGGGACTGCTTGGACGACTTTAGATTCAGAAAATTCATGATTCTTTTCCTAAAATAATCATTTTTTTCAGGATTAATAATTCAGTCACGAAAACCAAACACATTTCGTTATTCTGCAAATATACGCATAAAATTTGATAAGCATAGAAACAGTGATTCAGATTCCCTCACATGGGTTGCCGAGACACATGACCACACGTTCTCTTCTTGCCTTTGTTAATTGTTCTATTTCAATTTTACAACTATACCAAAAAAAAATAAATTATAAGTGGCTCATACCAGTTTAAACTTAATTTATTTCAAAGGTCTGAGATTTTTTTGTTTTTAATATTTTTTGGGCATCAAATAATGCCAACCTAATCCTCAATTATTTATCTGCTGACAAAGAAAACAAAAAAAAATCCTCAATTATTTTGCTATTTATCATGTATGTATATCTTTTGAAAGTACACTTACATGTGTTTTCCAGGTCTGCGGACAAATAACATTAGAATTGGTTATAATCGTTTGATCCTTGATGTTAATTTGAATTGTGTGACCAGCAAAAAAGATTTTCCAAAAGTTTAAATTAATTTTGATCCTTGATGTTAATATGTCATATATAAACCAAGACCACTTATTTTGCTTGTCAATTAAATCACAACTAATCTACCAAGAAAACCAACTATCTCGTTGGCTAAATAAATAGGTAACAACACTCTTAAAATGTTAATTTGAATTGATGATACACGAATGTAGGAGATCGCTGATAAGGACCACATACCTAGTTAACCAACCAATTTTGGCATCACATGAACCATGGCGTTGGATATTTAGAGAGGCTTATTTAAATCACAACTAAACGAACCAACCATCCTATTTATTTATTTTTCTTTTAAACTGTGTCTATGGTGCAATATATTACATCATCATTTCTAATATATTTATAATTTAAAAAAACTTAAAAATAATAGGAATGATGATTTGACATCTGTGGTTCACAAAAAAAAAAAAATGTATCGGAATCAAATAATTCTGTTCAATAGTTAGATGTACATTGATCATGAGAATATCAACGATGGTTACTATTCATTGATACTCCATCTCATGATTATCAAAGTTGCTTAATCTATTGGTATTATTGGTTATAGAATTGTGTTACCCTATAAACGTATTTCAATAAACCGAATATTCACAGATTAACAGCCATATATATATTACTAAAATAAACAAAAAAGAAAAAACGATGAGAAGGTAAAGTGGTCTGGTTCGTAGCGCACCCATTAGAAATTTAGAACCAACCAAACTAATCAGTGAAGTTCGCAAACTGTTCCCCTAAAAAAGCAAAAATAAAAAGAAAGACAGATGAGATGAGTCCATTTTTCATTACTATAATACAAATAGTTTTTGGCTTCGCTATGCAGAATGGAGGGAGAGAAAAAAATGCTCAGCCTTTTTAAGAGAATCGACGCCATTTCTCGAAAAAAAAGCAGTCTTTTTCTCCCCTAAATTATTGACCTTTTTAATAATTTTATCAGACTTCATCGTCTTCTTCTTGTTCTCTCTCCTTTTGTCAGTGTGTGGCACCGTAGACAGAGCGTGTGTTTTCAACTCTCTCTCTCTCTCTCATTGCAGAGACTCGACCTGACTCTCCTCTCCCTCTTCGAATCCCTCTCGTCTTGGTTTGTTTCTTCTCCAAACCCATTTCTCCAAATTTCTACAGAATGCGCAATCTAAAACTATTTGAGAGATTTAAGAGCACCCAAATCCACGCCTTCAATTCACAAGACTCTCCCTCAAGCAACAATGGTAGCCCTCGAACGAAGTTCCTAGGGCATCCCAAATCCAGTTCCAAATCGATCTCTCGTTCACGTCTCCCTCGCGGGTTTCCCACGACGGAGATCCTGGAGCCTCCCTTGGATTCTTACCTCAAACCCATCGACTTGGTTGAGTCATTATCCAATCTATACCGGAGAATCGAGTCGAGTTCAGAGTCCAACACGTCGATGCTCTACCTTGAGCAGTACACTGTTCTCCGCAGCCTCGGCGACGCCAAGCTCTTGCGCAGGTGCCTGCTCAACGCCAGGAGGCACGCCAATGATGTCCCTTGTAAGGTTGTTTTGTCTGCTTGGTTGAGATTCGACAGGAGAGAACACGAACTCGTGGGAGTTGAATCAATGGATTGTAATGGGTTTGCTATTGAATGTCCAAAGACTAGTTTGACTCAAGGTTCTGATTTGAATCTAGTCAACGAGCACTGTAAATGCTCTACACTATCAGAAGAAGAGTTTAGTAGTGATGACATTAAAATATCTAGGGCTGATGAGTTTTCAGGTCTAGACGAGGAAAGCGATTTTTCCTTCTGCGTAGGTTCAGAGAAGGCTAAGTGTGTCAGGTCGCGAATTGCAGCGCTTTCGCGGCCTTTTGAGGCGATGCTATATGGTTCTTTTGTGGAATCAAAAACTTCCGAGATCGATTTCTCGGGGAATGGCATCTCAATTGAGGCAATGATGGCACTGAACATATACAGTAGGATCGAAAGAGTTGATTTGTTTCGTGTTGAAACCGTCTTTGAGCTACTTGGATTAGCCAGCAAGTTCTGTTGTGACGATCTGAAGTCTGCGTGTGAGTCTCGCTTGGCTTCATCTGTCACTGACATCGATAAAGCTATAACCTTTGTAGAGTACGCCTTGGAGGAACAAACAAAGCTTCTCTTATCTGCTTGCTTGCAGGTATTTCTGAGAGAGCTTCCTCAGTCTCTCCACAATTCCAAAGTGATGAGATTCTTCTGCAGTTCTGAAGCAAAAGAACAATTAGCTTTTCTGGGTTCCGAGTGTTTGTTCATGTTGTACTACTTACTCAGCCAAGTAGGCATGGAAGAGAAACTCACCACGGAGCCTATGCTGATTTTGCTAGAGAGAACTCGAGAGATAGCTCGCACAAACTGGCAAAAGGCTGTGTCTTTGCATCAAATGGGATGTGTTCTGTTTGAGAAAAAAGATTACAAGGCAGCTCAGTTTCATTTCAGATTAGCTTCAAGCTTAGGGCATGTCTACTCATTGGCTGGGGTATCAAGAACTGAATATAAACAAGGGCAGAGGTACTCGGCTTACAAGCTCATGGCCTATCTCATCTCTAATCACAAGCCACATGGATGGATGTACCAGGAGAGGTCTCTGTACAATGTCGGGGTTGAGAAACTAAAAGATCTAGCAACCGCCACTGAACTTGACCCGACACTAACTTTTCCGTACAAGTACAGAGCACTGATGAAATTCGAACAGAAACAGATTAAAGAAGCATTCGAAGAGGTTGATAGATTAATTCAATTCAAGCTTACTCCAGATTGTCTCGAACTGAGGGCTTGGCTGTTTTTAGCCATTGGTGACCGTGAGAGTTGTTTGAGAGATCTCAGAGCAGTGCTATATTTAGAGCCAAATTATGTTGTGTTTGGTGGGAAAATGAGAGATGATTTGGTGGAGGCTATGACCACGCAATGTATTGAAGTAGAGAGCGAAGCGGATTGTTGGGTGAGGCTTTACGAGAGATGGTCAGCCGTGGATGATGTTGGATCATTGGGTGTTGTTCATCAGATGCTTCAGAATGATCCCAGCAAAAACTTTCTGAGGTTTAGACAATCTCTTCTTCTCTTAAGGTAGGAAGATTTTTTCGGTTTCTCAGGCAAACTGTGGTTGATGATTTTTTCAGGAGTTAACAAAAGCTACATTGTGTTGTGATCTGTGACAGATTGAATTGTCAAGGAGCCGCGATGAGGTGTTTGCGAACGGCATGGAACTTGGCTGCTTCTGAGGCCGAGAGGTTGGTTTACGAAGGGTGGCTTTTATACGACATGTGTTATGTAGACGAAGCGCTTATTAAAGCCGAGAAGGCAATCTCCATTCGGCGCTCCTTTGAAGCATTTTTCCTCAAAGCCTATGTTCTAGCTGACAAGAATTTCGATCCGGACGAGAGCTCTTGTGTTGTTCAGGTTCTAGAGGAAGCCCTCAAGTGTCCTTCGGATGGGCTACGCAAAGGACAGGTTGACATTATAATATTTCTCCTTTTAATATATCTTAATCGCATTGTTTTCTCATTAACTTTTTTTTTTTTGTTATGTTTATGCAGGCTTTGAACAATCTTGGGAGCATCTACATCGATTGCGGGTTGCTAGATCAAGCTGAGACTGCATACAAGAACGCTCTAGGGATCAAACACACTCGTGCTCATCAAGGGCTTGCGCGAGTTTATTTCCTGAAGAATCAACGTAAAGAAGCGTGTGAGGAGATGACAAAGCTTATTGAGAAGGCGTTTAGCAAAGCAGCAGCCTACGAGAAACGGTCTGAGTACTGTGAACGTGAAAAAGCCAAAGAGGATCTTGACAAGGCCACAACACTAGACCCTCTGCGAACCTATCCCTACAGATACCGAGCTGCTGGTAACTAACTCTTCCCCGTTCCCTATTACCATCTTGTGAATTCTAGTAGTTAAAGAAGCGATTGGCTGTGTGGCAGTGCTGATGGATGATCAGAGAGAGACGGAAGCAGTGGAAGAGCTGTCAAAGGCGATAGCTTTCAGACCGGAACTGCATACGCTGCATCTTAGAGCAGCATTCCACGAGGCCACGGGGAACCTGTCGTTGGCCTCTCAAGACTGCGAAGCTGCTCTCTGTCTGGACCCTAACCACACCGAGACGCTCCATCTCTACAGCAGGTCCAAGGATCAAGCTTCTTCCATTGACAACACCATTCTTGGCTTAGATTAGTTCTAAGGTATCAACCGCATTTTCCCTTGTGTACATTTCATTGGGATATTTTACCTTTTATTTCCTTCGATTATACATCAATTCTGTAAAGAAACTGCCATTATTAATATCACCAATGGTTTCTATGCAAAACCAACTGTTCGTATATATACAATATTTAGGTTTTTAATGCAGAAAAAGTAAAAGATGATCATCATTTCACAGTGACATTTATGTATCTACAGGGGACACCTAAAAGAGGGCTCCTCTTTCTTTTTAGTTTCCTTCTGTGGTGATGATCTCCAGCTCCGTCCACCACCGTGGAGATAGCCTCGGCATTGCTGCGTCGGCTGCTATTCCGGTGATCTCTCTCAACTTCACAACAACCTCTCTCATTGTTGGCCTTTGAGCTGTGTATGGATTCATACACTGCCTAACCACCTCCAACAGTCTCTCAACAATATCCTCCTGAAACGTTTTCAGGGTTGGGTCCACAAGATCTCTCGCGGGCTTGGGTTCGGGAAACAAAGAATCCAGGTCAGGGAACTTCCCACTGATGATTTCGAACACGACAGCACCAAAGTTTAAGACGTTGGTCTGGGGATCCAGCAGTGAGTTTTCTAAAAGGTTCTTGCTCGAGGAGCATTCCTTAGAGGGAGAGATGCAGTTCAGGACAGAAAAGTCAGAGACTTTGGCGGCATTGTCTTCGGCCAAGTAGACAGAAGAGGAGTCCAAATTGGTGTGCAAGATGGGTGGGTTGAGATTGTGCATGTGCTCTAGACAGTAAGCTATTCCCATGGCGATTCTGAGTCTGGTAGGCCAGTCCAAGTGCTCCGTGTGTTGAGCTGCCATGAAAGATCAGTTCAGCAGTTTAAAGATTGGATTGAGTTAAGTTAAAAAGGATTTCTTGCGGGGATGGTAGTCCTCACAGTGCAGATGCTCGGAGAGGGATCCATTGGGGGCGTATTCGAAAACAAGCATTCGGTTGAAGGGCTCGTCCTCATGGCAATACCCAATCACATTCAAAAAGTTCTTGTGACCCACTTTTGATAAGTTACGAACCTGCAGAAACAAAGCAGAATTATTCTTTAATGGCAATGGCAATCTCTGTTCTCTGTTCAACAAGTGCAAACGAGGTTCTGATACCTTTTGTAGTAACTGTGTTTCCATGGCGGTGGACCAGTCTGCACGAGAACCAGTCGCGACAGACACAACGGCTATTTCAGCACCAGTGGACAAAGTTCCTTTATAAATAGTGCCGTCTGAGAAAGAGCCAATGATGTTACTGAAATCTTCACAGGCTGCTCGTAGATCTGATAGCTGCAGCCTCGGAACATCTGCTGCAACGCAAAACTATAACATTAGAGAGAATTAAAGTTATGAAGAGAAAGGAAAGAGAGAGTGCGAAGACTGAAGAGTGTGTGTTGCCTGTGATAAGAGCATTTTGAAGCTGGCCACTGCTGGTCCAAGGCTTGATTGGAATCTTTCGGCTGAGGATAATAAAGAAGATAATTAATGCCACCGAGACTGTGAATACGCCAACAACTATGCCCACGATCATATAAACCTTGGGAGATTTTTTTTTAGTTCTTGGAGGAGGAGGCAGAGGCTGAGGTTGTGGCGGGGGCAGAGGTTGAGATTGTGGCGGAGGCAGAGGCTGAGGAAGAGAAGCAACAGGGGGTGGGTTTGGGGTTGGTATTGGCAGGCCTTGAGAAGGAGGGCTCGGGGGTTCGTCTCCTCGTGGTGGTGTTTGAGTTTCTTGTGGCGGAGGCGGCTCTCTGAAAGTTACGAATGATTGATCAGGAGATGGCGGGGAGGCACCCACGGCAGTACCTTTGCCTGGAAGAGGTGTCTCATCCAGGCTGCGACGGTTAACGTAAGCTCCGGATTGGATCGATAAGTGATCTTGGGAAGAATCAAAGACTAATGCAATCTCTGCAGGAAACGAATTGTCAAAGTCAAAAAGACACACACAAGAGATTGTATAGAGAGAGACAGAGAGATGAGGATGGATGAAAGTACCTTGGGTTTTGAGGTTCAGAGGAAGAAAGGTGAGGAAGATGATGGAGAATGCTGCTCGGAGATTCAATCTCCACCGTCCGTCGGAACTCATTCTGTGGCTTTTCCCTGAAAGAAGGAAGAAGGAAGAGAATGTTGGAGGAGCAGTTGAAGATTGAAGTCTTTCACGACAACGAAGACTAATCAACGGTTGCTACTCTTTCAACTTTTTATTTATTTTCTTATTATCATAAACCCCCCGACCAAATTTCCCTAATTCTTAAGGTTTTTGTTTTGAAAAAAAAAAACAATTTGTAGTATATTTTATTAGTTTAGCAACCTTAATACTATTCATTTTTTTAATAATTCTTTTAAGTTTTCAGTTTTGTATGCGCAAGCGCAGAATAAAATTTCTAGTATATATGTAATTTGAAAAAATAAATATACATTCAAAACAAAAGGTATATATGTTATGCTATTTTGTCAACTACTACAAGTCCACAACAGTTTTTCTTTTGCAAAAAAAACAACTAATTTAAAAAAATTGCCCGTAGTGTAACTTGTTTGTTTGTTTTGCTAAAATAAAAATACCTTGTTCCATATTAATCTTATATATTCACATGTTTACAAATGCTACGCACGCCTACACGAGTGGCTTGATGGTGAAAGGCATCTATGGGACAGTGGTTGCTCTAACCATCAGGCTTCGAGTAGAGCTGTATACAGTTAAAACTCGATAAATTATTAATGGACAAAAGGAGGTATTATAAAATACCTTTTAATTTTAGGTTTAGTATGTGTATTGAATAAATGGTATTTAATTTGTCTGTCAAAAAAAGAAGAAAGAAATGGTTTCTTAGTTTTCAAAAAACTGTAAGAATTAATTAAATAAAATTTAAACTTTTTAACAAAACTTTAACTATTATGACTTGCATAAAAATAAATCAAAAGTTTTTATGCTAGAAAGAACATAACTGAAAAATAAAACAGAAAATATATTATTGATACTCCATTAGGATGTCCTAGTGGAAAAACATATCAGGAGAGTGAATGTTACTGGGTTTACTCCAGTTAACTAATCTCATCTCGTATCTCTCTATATGTTATTTCTGATACATTATACATATTATCTAATAACTTGAAAATAATGTTAAAAGTTCATTAGCTTTTTCCAAATATATACTATGAAAAGCTCATTTTATTGTAATGTTAATTTATTAGTTCAAAAGGTCAGAGCGAATCACTAAGTCTAGCAAGATTCGTGCTCCAACGACGCCTAAAGTCTTTGTTAACATCGGAAACCGACGCATCGGTCATGGTCAGTAGAAATTTTTAAAATATGTAGAATACAGATATGGTCGGCCCATAAGAAGAGATCGGACATGTCTACAAGTGAGTTGCAGATGGACCAAAGAGGGGTTAAAGCCCATAATAATGCACTACACCGGTCTAACGTTACTTCTTCCATTGACATTAGATTTCCCGTTTGATCGTTCATCTACCAAATTATGATTTCAAATATTCACAACTTATGATTTCAAATTTTGTTTTTGCTAAGAATGATTTCAATTTTCCATTAGGATGTTATCAATACTATGAAGATGTTTGTTAGACAAAGTCAAATACCACTTACATGGACAGTTACTGATTATAAATGAACCACGATATTAATATTTTAAAATGACCAATACTATTTTGCATGTTACATAGACAGTCAATCGTTCATTTATGAACCGTTATTTTGATAAATCGAATAATTGGAAAAATTACACCGAATTAACATGCACGTAACTGTGTTTTTTTTTTTCTTAGTCCAGAAATGTGTTACATTTGCAAAGTTGGTTTTCTTCTTTTTTTTTGCTATTTTTGAAAATAGATTGTTCACCAATCTATTATTCATCAATCTGAACCACTGAGAGAGGACCTATAGTTTATTTTCTTCTTCCTTACCTCCTTTTAGATCTATATGGTTTAAAAATTTCGAAAATAACACTTTAGCTTACTCTTTGACAGCAAATAATCATATTTTAAGAAAACCAAATGTTAGCTACTTAGCTGCTAATCACGTTCACATCACACTGATGACTGATCTAATGATTCCTTTTGACGAATCTAATTATCTAAAAACAAGCTGATGCTACCTCTTTCCATTTCGAATTTTACAAATTGGAAACTTCTGAAATATAGATAAAACAAATATTTAATTATTCCAATTTTCGTGTAGAATTATAACCAAAAAAAAACATTAAAAAAAACTAGGAATTAGGCGAGAGATGCGGAAAGGAACAAGATGAACACCTGACGAGACCGTTCTCGTTGCAGGCTGAGCATGTTCTGAAACCTAGCTTCTCCGTGTGCACCTTGTGACTACCGTGACAGTCGTTGCACGGTACGAACCTGTGACCGCCGCACATCTCGCATACGCCCGGTTCGATCCTCGGCAACTCCTGTACGAGCATCTTCAGCTCTCCGATCTCGTGAAGCTGCTTGACCTCCTCCGCTCCTCCGACGTACCGGCCACCGATGAAGACTCGCGGGAGCTTCGGTGTCTTCGTCTGGTCCTGGTCCTTCGGGCCGCCGAAGATCCGCTGCAGCTCGGCCGCGAATGACGCGTCCATTGAGAGATCTCGTTCGTCGATTCGCACGGGAAAGCTACGGAGGATCGTCGTGACGGCTCGGCAGTCCTCGAACGTAGGACGGACCACGCGGAGGCTGGTGAAGTAGACGACGATGCTGTTCTCCGCGCCAGGGAGCGAAATCCGTACATCTGGTTCAGCCTTGGATTGTTGTCGCGAATCTGGCTCCGGATTCCGCCGTGGATTGGCAGGCTCGGAATCTGCGCGGAGGAGTTGGTTTGTCGGACGGGTTGGCCAGGATCGGAAGATCAAATTGGCTGCGCAGACTCGGTGGAAAACTCTAGAGACGTTTTTGGGAGATGGGGAAGGAGAAGGAGAAGGAGAAGAAGGGAAGGAAGAGGAATCGTCGGTACAGAGGTGGTGGATGTCTTTGAAGGAGAAGGAGGCGGTGGGAGAGAATGTGTCGTGAATCTTAACCGACGATTTGCGCCACGGCCGCCACATTGACGGTGTAGAACGGCGGTGAAGTTGAGATTTGAGGGACTAAATTAGGGTTTCTTGGAATTGGATTTGCAGAGAAATGGAGTTTTTGAGGAGAGAGAGAGAGAGAGAGGGGAGACGGCTGGTTAAAAAAAAGTGGTTGGAAGATTGGAGGAATTGTTAAATCTCCCCCTTTTTTTGGTTTTGTTATTTTCCCCTTTTTTCTAACATTTGCTTGTGAGTTAAAACAACATTGGTTGGGATAAACAGGGGATTTAACGTTACCAATTATAATTAGGTAAAAAAAAAGATGCTAATTATAGTTGGTATTCTGTTTAATGCTTTCTCCATTTCCAAAATGTGTATAGTATTACTTATTTACAGTGAGGTTAATCCCGATTAGTATTTCTGCATTTTAGTTTTTAGGAATAACGAGGAAACTATTGACCGGAAAGAAAAAAAAAGGTAGTAACGAGGATAAATCTTCCGAATCAAATTGCGGAATAAAGAGAAGTTGTTAGAATTACGAAATTTTAGTTCAAGCACTCTACAGAAATATCTAACATCTTAAACCGAAAACTATATAACATCTGATTTTTTTTTTTACTATATGTTAGTTGTTAAGCTATCAAAACGTTTTACATTTTCGAAGTTGACAAATTTGTATTTTTGGGCAATAATATTTTCATATATAACGCGCATTAGACAATCAGTTTTGTACTTGAGAAATGGATAAACGTTAAGAACTTTTAATGGACTAGTATCGAATAACAAAGACTCTTGGTGACAACAAAAAAGTAATGAAAGGGTGTCGTTCAATCTTCGTCTTACTTTCTTCTCCAAAGCAAAACACAACATGTGAGAGGTGAATCAAAATGAAATCAATCGCAGTAAATGTTTTTGTTATCTATACTAAATTGATTTTTATTCTTATGAACATGCAGAAGTCAAAGAGGAAGCTGGCGATGGTTCATGAGATTTATGTTCATATTATAAATACAGCGGTAATAAACATATACTGTATATATTTTTAGATTATTTTAAATTTATAGTATTTTTAACTTTTGATATTTTTTTATGTCCTGTTTAGTTTTTAGTTTTTACAATAAATAATAAGTTAACCATTACAACCAGCTAGAGAATGGGTTGACAGGGAGTGGTACAACAAGAACCACAACCTTTTACCAAACAACAATGACTGAAAGAAGAATCATTGTCGTAACCATATAAGCATAAAAGCTTCACCATGCTTTGAGCCTATATTCTTATACGAAATAGAACACGAGGGTCAAAAAAAACTGAATGGTAACTTATACTTAATTCTATAATATCGAAAGGTAACTCGTGTTTTATACAGATAAAAGTGCAAAAGTAATTTAATTATATGAAATTTGTTGCTACAGTTATATGAAGTAAATTCATCTTATATAAAATAATTAACCTAATGATTATACAAAAAAAAAATATTAGTTTGTTAAAAAATTATTATATGGTAAGAGCAAGAACAATGATGGTTCTTATAAGAATTCTTAATATATATTAAACAAATAAAAATTATTATAATAATGAATAAGAGTTTTAAAAATTTAAAAGCACTCAAAAGTTCTTAAATAAAAAACTTTCTTAAGTTTTTAAGAACCAATTCATTATTATAATAATTTTTATTTGTTTAATATATATTAAAAACTTTTATAAAAACCACCATTGTTCTTGCTTGGTTTTAGACTTTTAGGCTTGGAATAATCCGTGTTGATGTGGTAAAACTATATTATGAAGTAAAAAATAAGTATTTTTAGTATTTTATCAATGTAAATTTCTTAATATATCTCTAGTAAGTTTGAAAATAAATGAATGCATATAAGATCAGTTAATGCTAAGAAAAAGATATATATAAGAATAAATTAAGATAGAGAGAAGAGAAGTAAGAGTAAAGAGGAATAATCACGTGAGGCAGGACCACCGAACAAAATGATTACGGTAACATTGAAAAGTAGAAACAAAGTTATAGTATTATTTTTGAACATATTCAAATCGTATCTATATTATCACAGATGTTAGTGCTTGCTAACTGCTAAGAAAAACGTTTTTGACAACTTTTGATGACCACACAATTTAAAATAGCTTATTTAATTTTGAGCCAATTGCAATTACTCTTTATTTTTTTGGCCAATTTTGTTGTTTATCAAGTTTTGCTCTACGATATTTTAGACACACACGCACAAATATTTTAAAACTGAGATTGATTAGGAAAAAGGAATGGGGGAGAACCAAAAAGTACATAACTAAAAAGTTAATATCTAAAAATCAATAATTGTGGATTGAGGGGTGCAACTAAAAGGGCACGTGTAGTGGTGGATTCTGAAAAGCATCACGTGTCACCACTTTGACGAAAGATAAAGACGAAATGTCTACTTCTTCCCCGAAACCCAATATGCCCTCTCGATTATGTTCGTTTTCACACATATCAGCAGTGATGATGATACACATATACTCTGACCTGTGTTGTGTTATTCTGTATTGATGGGCCTATGGACTCGATTTGTGACGGGCCTCTCAAACAACCCAAATCGTATACAGCATAAATTTGTGGAAGCCAGATGTGGTCTGCAATTTTCCCCCCTGTCCACTCTTTATTTTTTTCACCTTTGGGGCCTTTGATTTTGAATTAGTAGTCTTTGTTTGTTTAAAACGTCGTACTGTTACTTGTTAGTTCAAAGATACCAGTCAAGAAGTTAGTGAGAGACAGAGTGAGATGCTATTTTCTTGTATTTAAGGCACTAGTTTCGGCCTAACGTATGACAAAAGGAGGTGGGTCCTCGAGGTTAGCCACAGCACAAGTATCGAACCAAACCTACACGAACCTCTTCCTCTTTATGTCCTTATATGTTTCCAACACAGTTCATATATCGCCATTATGATCAATGCATTACACATACTAAGATAATTACGCCTTTCCAGTGTTACAATCTGAATGTACAATACGATCTTACCAAATAAAAACCAAACTTAGCGTGAAATGGCGCGGAGCAACGTGCAATGGATATCTGAGAAGTTGGGGCGTTTGGTTGGGGAGTTGCTCCAGCAATTGATCATCAGAGTTCTCAGTGCTTGAGGGCATTCCTTTGGGATCTCCGGTCTTAGTCCACAAGCCGCTATCCCAACAGCCGCCTGCACGGGCGAGCATGACGCATAAGCCGCCTCTCCAGTCACCATCTCCCACAGTACCATCCCAAAACTATAAGCATTGCTCATCCAAGTCTCTGTTGTGTTCTCCGGGTCACCCGCTATTATCTGATTTTAACCATGTCATAAGAAAAAAGAATCATAATGTTAATTTTCATCAAGTAACTTCGTGTTCAGTGGACCATTTGCAATTGCAGGTGGGCTGGACAAAGCTAAAAGGCGTAACATACAGTGGTTCAAAGCACCAGGAATATCTCATATAACCAATTAAAAAAGTTAGGTATGCTCAATCAATGAAGCGATGAAGTTGGAGGAGGAAGCTACTCTAAGATGCTTTTGTGAAGATTAGACATAATAAAATTAGATCCACACATGTCTACGATATATGAATCCAAAAATGACGATCCAATAACTGCCCAGACAAACAGAAAAAGGTAAAGCAAAAGAAAAAAACTTGTTTTGTTCAAAAAGAACAAACAAAAACAAAACAAGATGCAGTGGGCCATATGAGAACAGAAGAGATGATGCATATAGGGTCTGCGACTTATTTCTATGAGAATACTGATAACGGAGCAGAGAACTCTGTGAGCAAGCTTTCAGGTGCTTAGTTTTCTGTATCATTTGGTTTAGAGGTAAGAAACAATCTGGAAATGGCAAGTATGATGCTTACAATCTAATTCTCAAGTAATCTGTTGAATAAAGACAAGAGTAAGAGTATACAGACCTCAGGTGCAAGCCATCGATAGCCATCAGTTTCGTACTCCACGGCCTCACCAAAGTTCTTACAAGCGGTGACTATTCCAATATCCCCCAAACAGGCGTTGCCATGTTTATCTAGAAGTATTCTCTGTGTGTTAAGGTCCCTATAAGCAACACCATGATCATTCACAAACTTCAGCCCTTCAGCTATGTCAATCGCAACTCGCAGTATCTGCTTGGTCTGAAGCTTCTTGTTCTTTAACATCAGTTCATGGAGTGACCCGCCTTCCATCAGTTTTGTCACAACGCATAATCCGTGGTTCTCATCGATGCAAACGCCATAAAATTGCAGAATGCTCTTGTGTCCACAAGTCATCAGCTCCAAGGAATCTTTTCGGAGCTCAAACTCATATGAATTCCCCTTATCACAACCTTTTAGTTTCTCGATTCCCACCCTTTTCCCTCGGAAAATTCCTCTGAAAGAATTTGGTCCAATCTGATCACCGAACTCAAAACTATCGGAGTTCAGTAGCCACTTTCCAATCTCATTGCCACCTGATTGGATGGTCTGCCATTCATCTACTGATACAGCAAATGAAGAACTCGGAAGTGGAATTCGAAGCTGGATCATACTATTCAAATTTTCTATCCCTAGCCTACTGCTATGCTGAATGGACTCTTCTTCAACACCCCCAAGTTCCCCTACACCGCCGTTCTGTTCTTGACAGCCGCAAAGCCCAAAAGGAAGCTTAACAGAAGTCGGTCTTGGCTTCCTGGTTGCACACTTGAGGGCGTTTTCTACCCGGGTTTTGAACAGATTGTTTTGCCCAGATTGATCCAGAAGAAGAACAACCCCGAGAGTCAACCCCTTCTTCTCAAAGATTTGTATCTTCTTGAAACAAATCGAAGCACCATCAAGAGCGCCTGACATGGTTGACCACGAAAGAGAAGAGTTACAGGCGAATGTAAGTCTGAGGACTGAACCCCTAGCTTCCTCAGCTGAGACTTCTTGAATCATAAACACGGGATTGTCATCTCCAGAAGCTTGCTCTAACAACTTTACGTGTAGAAAGACTTCTTTCATGTCGAAACCAGCCTGACTGTAACTGTTGAAACAATACCAAGCACAAAACCAAATTACCTAGATTGCTCCATGACTTTCCAAAATTTATCAAATATATCCAGATTCAAACTGTTATCAGCGAGAGAATAATACTAGAGGAACATCGGTTAAGCAGCTAAACTTGATCTGCTTCGGAGTTTGGAAGATCAGAACAGTGAAAACTCACACAATATATAGAAATTCAGCAACTGGTAAATCTAGTTTACCTGAAGGGTAAGGAATCGTAATGCTTCTTGAGATTCGATACGAGCTTCTCCGGCAACTGGCTGCCAGGATACATCTTAGCGAGGTTCCTCACTACAGTAGCCCACATGAGCTTCCTGCCGCCGCCACTGACCTCGGCCTTAGGCGACGGATTCCCGCCGACGCTCTGGTTTTCCCGCGCGGAATCGAGATTGAGCGAGTTTTTGAGCGACGAAATCGCGTCGGACACGTTGCGGCTGAGACGCTGAAACCGCTTCTGCATAGCCGATGAGGTCTGATCGAAAAGCGGCGTGGATCCCTCGACCTCCAAACTCGTCTCAGGGGGAGACGTAATAAGGGACTCGGACCAGTCGTGCGTGCGCATGAGGACCTGATCCACCAGATCGTCGTCGGGAGCGGCACCTCCGGCACGGCTCGACCAGCACTCCAAAGCTGCAGCCATTTGTATACGTCGTTTTCGGCAATGACTATGAGGTGGGAGAGATGAAGATGGAGTGTGCTTCTTCAGATTTCAGGGATTTTAGATTTCATCTTCGTTAGATTTCATCTTCGTTAGAGCGTTAGCGAGGACGCCTTCATTTATGTAAAAGCAGTACGATTTTTCAGACTGTCTCGATCCACTACGCTCCCGTATATACTTTTTTTTTTCATTCATTTTTTTGCAAATTGTGTTGGACAAAACAAATGTTTTCATTTAATTTATTAAAGAGAAATTATAACAGATAAGCATAAAAGAAAGTAAAATTAATCAAATAGCCATTGTGGTTAGAGTATTGTCTGTATAATATGTATTAATGACTAAACTAACCTCATTTCCTTCTTTTTTTTCACACCTTTCAATTTCAAACCCTTCAATTTGAAAGACGTTCGTCAGGAGCTCCGTCGCCAACCGCAAGAGAAAAATATCTTCCATGGCCTTTGTGTCGGTGACAACATCAGCTACGTTCTCTTCTTCTTCTTCTCCCCCAATCTATTATCTTAAAGCCTTCTATATTTTATTTGTTTTTGTTCAAAAATTCTCCATATTTGGTATGTTTATTTTTCTGGTTCATCGATTTTTAAGTCGATTTTCATGTTTATCTGGGAATTTGTTGGGAATTAGCCAAATTATTTTTGTGGGTGTTCTGATTTTTGTTCTTGTGGCAGAATTATTGAGACCCGCAACGTGTTCGACAAAATGTCACAAAGAGATGATATTACCTGGCATACTATAATTAAGAGTTTATAGTATCAAAATTTCTCTATTCGGTAGAGAATTATAGTGAGAAGAGAAGAGGGTATGATCCAAAAGAGCGGATTGAAGGGGGATGGAAGATGATTGTTGTTATAACAAGAAGCAATTTGGGTGTCATTATTATTTTGGAGAACGATATTTCGATTTCAATTAGGAAACATGTAATTTTTGGTTAACCAATACTATTCTGTTTTTATCTACATAGAATGGGATATAGCTTGTGTAGATCCGAAGAATTGGTCTAGTTCTTTTCCTGAATTCTCTTTTCCAAGCTAGTTCATGTAATGGAGAAGATTGGCTCGCCAAAAAGATGATTTTAATATTTGACGTTGGATTATTACGGTAAACTCAAATATCTTTTATAACAGAATATATTGAAAAATAGAGTAGAATGATAAATACTTACTATTTGACAATGATAAAATAGACTATTTTATAATGACAAAATAGTATAGAATTTTAGACTCTCCTTTTTCAAGTTACTAAGGGTATTTTCGTCTAAAAATTAGAAATTTTAGGATTTTGTTTCAGATTCTTTATGGCTATAAGTTTAATTTTAAAGCCCAATATGTATATTCAGCTAAAAGACGTTTATTAAATCTTGTTTGAACCAAAAAAAAAAAGAAGATAATTAATTCTTAGTTGTGGTGTGGTCCCTGCAAACATAATTGTGTTTATCTAAATGATCACCAATCCATATTTTTATTTTATTTTCTCTAAAAGATGATTTGATGGACTAATGAGACTGTTGTTCTATGACGCAAAAGCCACACAAAAGAATAACGCTAGAATCTTACAACCAAAATTAGTAGACATAACATAATTAATATTCGTATTTGAAGTCATAGAACTGAGGTTAAATTTTGCTGAATGTATCCGGAACTGATAGAAAGAACAAGAAGAAAGAAGTTGCGGTGAATATGATGGAAGGCGTAGAGAAGATAAAGAAGTTGAAAAAGAAGGAATATGCTGTTGTTTTGGGACTTTAATCTGAGATACCCCTCCGTACGGGAGGTAAATCTCAAATGCCCCCGTTATAACTTAGTTTTTTTTTTTTTTTTTTTTTTTAAACAGAAAAGCTGGAAAAGACGGAAAAGGATAACCGATTTCCTCTAAACTACGAACGAACCTAATAATATCTATTGGGTTCTAAATAAGAATTCGGCCCACCCTAAATCTAAATCCGGCCCAAACCCAAACAAAAAAACAACTTCTAAATCCCTAAAATTTCGATCAAACTCCTAATTTTTTCATCTTCTCCACCACGTCCCTTTTCATCCCTTTTCATCGGAAGTCCCTTTTCAACTTCTTAATCGATTTACCCCGAGAACCCAAAACACCGATAAAATCCGTAATCGATCTCATGGCGCCGCGTAGGACAGGAAGGGTTCGGTTGAGATCGCCTTCGCCGGATCATACTTCATCGCCGCCGCCGTCGAGTTCAAATCGCCGTTCAAATCCGCCGGCGAAGAAGAAAACAGAGGCGGAGAAGAATCCGAGGAAGAAATCGAAATCAAAATCAAAAGACGGAACTTCCAATGCTCCGCCTCCTCCGGGTCCGGTGACTGAAGGAGAAGAAGAAAATCCGCTGCCGTCGAGTTCAAATCCGCCGACGACGAAGAAAAGAAAGGGTCCAGTGCGAGGAAAAGAGAAGAAGTCGCGGAAGAAATCAAAGTCCAGTGCTCCGCTTCCGGC